>CM061752.1:22533607-23133607 GCA_030979885.1 Lolium multiflorum | reverse complement strand
CGACAAAGTAGGCCATGAAGAAGCCAACCATGGCAGCACGTCCTGCATAGAACATTGGTTACACCGCAATCAGAAGACGTGAAGGTGAAGATGTGAAGGTGTAGCTAGATATGAACGTACTGTTCTTCCTGTACTTTGCCATACCGGAAAGTTTGCACCCGTGGTTTGAAATGATTTGAAAACACATACTTAAAGGAAAGCATTCAAGAATAACAACCATTTAGCTTCTCGGCTTCAGGGAGATGGAAACGCTTGATCCATGCCCACCATGGGATAATCGAAGTGTCAAAAACAACAGCGTCATCACTGCTGCTTGCCTCTGGGGAATCTTCAAGCCATTTCCTCCTCCTGGCCTCTGGAAACAGACAAAGATGCCATTCAGTCTCATATGATTCTCAGGGAATGCAATGTTTGTTCTGTTCACTGCAGCACACACAAGTGTCAAAAACTGCTGCATGATTACAAGTGCTCAGTGTCACATGACACATATGTACAAACTCTGTTCAGGTTAGTTCTTGCAAAAAACGCTACATCAATGCAAAACAGCTGCAATGTAGAGCAATTTGGAATTAGTTAAGAGAATATATCTATTTGTACTTTGAAACCAGTTCAAACTCTAGTTAAAACTTTAACCTGAGAACTCGGTTTCATAAAGTGGCGATTTCTCAATGGGAACCGTCTAAGTTGTCAAAACTTTCCATCTAAAAACACTCCTTCAGAAATGGAGCAATGCATATCGGGGCATCGAAACCGTCACATAGCTGCAAATCCTTCTCATTCAGCCTGCATCGTCCTGAACATTATCTCATCAAGAACACGAGCAACTCAGACGGATAGCTAATGCGCGATTTCCGCAACATCGAAGGCTCTCATCCATCACACGCCATTTAACAACAGCACACATAAATGTACTTACTCCATTTCTAGAACTTCAAGCAAATACTACATGCACTTACTCTATCGGCAGACGAGCAAACCCATCTGGATCCGGATGGAACATGAAATGCTACTACTATGCTTAGCTACTGTCCACTGCTATTAGGCAGCGTCATGAAGGGAAGGGAAGGAGGCCATTAGTAGTCTCACCGGCGTCTATGACGGCGTCCCAGTCGACGGCGCCGCCCGTGCTCCCGAACCGGCTGAGGTCCCAGGTCCCGTTCACCCACCTCGAGTCCTGGAACTTGGGCGAAGCCACCGCCTCCACCGCCTCAACCTTGACCTTGGCCTTGGCGGCGACCGGAGCAGCGGAGCCGTTCGAGGCGGCCGGGGAGGGATCCGCAGCCTCCGGGCTGGGCGGCGCCTCGACGGGGGCCTCCCCGGCGGCGGCGGCGAGGCGGCGGTGGGCGTGGAGGCGCGGGAAGGGGGCGAGGTGGAGGCGGTGGGGCTTGGGGCCGAGCTGGGGCTTGAGCGAGAGCGCGTGGGGGGAGAAGGTGGAGGTCGCCATGGCCATGGGGTTCTTGGGCTTGGCTGCTGAGCTGAGCTGAAGTGAGCTGAGCTCTGCTCCTCACTCTATCCCCTTCTTCGCCCTTTGAGGATAGAGCGAGAGAGAGGGTTGGACGCAGTGCGGGTGCGTGTCAGAGTGCGGGCCTTATTCTTTGCCTTTTTTGCTGAGCTGGCGGAGGCGGCGCCGCTGTCGTGGCTGCCTGCGTGGACTGGTCTCATCCATGAATACAGTAAGAGCAAATTCAATAAATTTTAGTTAGCTAGCTATGAAAATTAAAATAATATATTGTTGCCTAGTTGGAGTTGGAGGAGAGAGAGAAGTGGACTCTCACTCAAGAGTAAGGTTTAAAATAACACGCTATTTCTCCGCTAATAGCGTTATAGCATATCTAGAGGATCTACGCTAAATTTTAGTAATTTTGCTCGTTGTGGTCTATTTGTGAAATAGCATGCTATATCGCGCTAAAACTTCATAGCGTTAGCACGCTATTTTTTCAGGCAAGTTGCTTTCACTTTTTCGTGGTGACTGGCTGACTCCAGTCTGTTGGTTTCACTTCTAAATCAGAAGATAATATCGTTAATGCTAATAATTTTTAATAAATAATTTATACTATGTTGTTGCCTTGTGAAATGCGGATGTTAGCCTTCTAAAATATTTGAGATGTATTTTATATGTGGTTATGTATGTATGATTCAGTCACTTTTGGTCTATATATCCATTCGTTCTAGTAAAAATATTTATTTTTAGGCTATATTTAGTATTATTTTGAAAACTCTATTTGAATTATACCACGCTATTAGCACAATATATCGTCCATAGCGTTTGAGGAGGTTGCCACTTTTTTTTATTTAACATGCTATTTTAAACCTTGCTCAAGAGCCAACTCTATCACATGCTTCTAAGCACTTTGTGAGATTGAATGGTGGCTATACACTTATAAAATAATACTCATCTATAGTTACTTGGTTTGACTTTAAAAAAAACTTAAATTTTGGGATGAAGGTAGTGTAATGATAGGAAAGACATGTACAATTGTAGGTAAGGCACGTGCTTCTTAGCCGTCTATGTCATTTATAGAAAAGAATACTCCTTCCGTTTCCTACATATAAACCATATAGTTTTTTGAGAAACAATCCATAATATAAGCCATGTAGATATAAGCTAGGATTGCATCATTTCTCTCGAGAATATTTTAAGGGATTGGCTGCGTTTCCTTATCTTATGTAAAGTCACTTACTCTCTCACGGTTACTTGTTCAGTGGTAACCTCGCCTAAACATAGTGTAATTTTTCCTCAACGTGTGTTTCAATTTCCCTGCCAAAAAATTATAGGGCTTATATCAAGAAATGGAGGAAGTTTATATAAGTGGCACAATGCATTATACTACCTCCGTCCCAAGGAATAAGGCGCACGCGTATTCCAAGATGAACTTTGACCATAAAAATTGAGCAACAAAATCTTGGTTATATTATATGTAATTAGTATCGTTGGATTCGTATTGAAAAACACTTTCTAATTATGTTAATTTTAAACAAACAATCTTTATATATTTAAAGTAATACTTAGTCAAACGAAAAGCACGTAAAACGAGGGCGCCTTATTCCTTGAATCGGAGGTAGTATTTTATTGCCATCCCTAGCAATAAATGAGAATTAATTAAATTTTTGGAAATGTATGCGTTGCTAAGGGGAGACAAATGGTACAATGAAAAAAATGTTGGAGATATGCCCAAGATGCAATAATAAATTAGTTATTGTTATATCTTAGTGTTCATGATAAATGTTTACATCCCATGCTATAATTGTATTAACCAAAACATTGATACATGTGTGTTATGTAAACAACAAGGAGTCCCTAGTAAGCCTCTTGTATAACTAGCTTGTTGATTAATAGATGATCATGGTTTCGTGATCATTAACATTGGATGTTATTAATAACAAGGTTATGTCATTGGGTGAATGATATAATGGACATACACCCAAATAAGCGTAGCATGAGATCAAGTCATTAAGTTCAACTTGCTATAAGCTTTCGATACATAGTTACCTAGTCCTTCGACCATGAGATCATGTAAATCACTTACACCGGAAGGGTACTTTGATTACATCAAATGCCATTGCGTAAATGGGTGGTTATAAAGATGAGATTAAGTATTCGAAAAGTATGAGTTGAGGCATATGGATCAAGAGTGGGATTTGTCCATCCCGATGACGGATAGATATACTCTGGGCCCTCTCGGTGGGATAACATCTAATTAGCTTGCAAGCATGTGACTGGGTCACATAGAAGAGATGACATACCACGGTATGAGTAAAGAGTACTTGTCGGTAACAAGGTTGAACAAGGTATCGAACCTCGGACAAGTAACGTATCACGTGACAAAGGGAATCGGTATCGTATGTAAATGGTTCAATCGATCACTAAGTTATCGCTGAATGTGTGGGAGCCATTATGGATCTCTAGATCCCGCTATTGGTTATTGGTCGGAGAGGAGTCTCGACCATGTCTGCATAGTTCACGAACCGTAGGGTGATGCGCTTAAGATTCGATGTCGCATAAGTAGATTCGGAATATGAGATGGAGTCCGAAGTTTGTTTGGAGTATCGGATGGGATCCAGGACATCACGAGGAGATCCGGAATGGTCCGGAGAATAAGATTCATATAAGGGAAGTTGATTTCTAGGTTTCGGAAAAGTTCGGGATATTTCCGGTGGAAGACCGAGAAGGTTCTAGAAGGTTTCGAAGGGTTCCACCATGGGGCCCATGACCTAGGGGGTCCAACATGGGCTGAGGGGGTGCTGCCTTGCCCTAATGGGCAGGCACACCAAGCCCCAAGGGCCCAGGGCCCCCCTTAGGGTTTACCAAAACCCTAGGGGGATCAACTTGGGGCAAGCCCCCTTTCCCTCCTTTGGCCGCTGGCCATAGGGATTGGAGGAGGGGCCAAGGAAACCCTGGCCGCAACCCCCCTATATAAAGAGGGGAGGGGGCAGGGGCAGGGGCGCAACCCTCCTTCACCCCTTGACCTCGCCGCCTCCTCCCACCGATAGTCTGCTCCGGGCGAAGCCCTGCAGCTTTTCTCCTCCACCATCACCACGCCGTTGTGCTGCTGGGATTCCGAGGGGATCTACCACACCTCCGATGCCCGCTGGAACGGGGAGAGAACGGGCTTCATCGACACCGCTTACGCACGACCGAGTACGGAAGTGCTGCCGGATTGCAGTACGGACGGACGATCGACTACATCAACAACGAGATCTAATCTCGTAGGTTTTGGAATCTTCGAGGGTTAGTCTCATGATCTTCTCGTTGCTTCGATCTTGGTAGATTAGATCTTGCTTCTTCCTAGATTGGATCTTGGTTTTTGTTCATGTTCACGGTAGAATTTTTTTGTTTTCCATACAACAAACCCATCAAAAAATCCTTTTATTATTTCATATAAGAGATCACCTTAGGTAATGAAAGACAACCTTCTCTTTTCTGATTCTCTTTCCTCCAACTAAACACAATACGACGTTGCAAGCATAAGGGAAAGCTACCGTTACTTCAGTATCTGTGCCCGTTAAAAGAAGAGAAGCTTCCTGTTTCTCCTTCTTGTAACTCATCAATCATTTTTAATGCATTGTACATGCCTTATAGGCCTTCTTTACATGAGTCCAGAGTATTTAGGCACCCAAATTGTCCAAGAGCCCCTACTTCCTTCGACATAGCTCCTAATTCTCATCTGAAAGTGCATGGAGCCCTCATGTGTGGTTTTGGTAATTAATGACAATCCCTATGGACTAATGTTTGCATTGAGTTATATTTGTAGGAATTGTCCATAGGCAATGCTTGAACCATATGTTGGATTCAAGGTTGCAATAAGAAGAATTTGATGAAGGATATCAAGTGTCAAGTATGTCTTGAAGATGAAGATGAAGTGAGCCCTCAAGTTACTTCAAGACATCAACATGATGAAGAATGAAGTGCAAGTTCAAGATGAGCCATCTCTAAGAGATCATTTGCTTGAATCTTGTCATCCATATGGTGATCATGGATATATGAAGATGTGCCGAAGAAGAAGCTCTCCCATGGTGGATTATGGGGGAGCAATCCACAAGACTTCATCAAGCAAGCACAATCAAGAAAGGCGCTCCATCTTGTTGAGGTCAAGATCGTCATCATCGAGCTCAAGTGGAATGCGCAAGTATAAGGTTTGCTCTTGATAGGGTTTCTTTCTCACCGGTCTCATAGTGTAGTTGGAGACCGGTTTATAGTTTAGTTGCCGTACTATCAAGAGGGCTCTCGAGTGAGTAACTCGATCGTATCGTTCGGAGAGAGCTCAAACCTTTGCATCCTTGCATCATCTTTCTTGGTTGTTATTTGGATCTTATCCATGTGATGTTTTGGAGCTTGTGCTTATTCTCATGACAAGCTCTAGTTCATCGAAAACGGATTTTGCATAGATCTCTTGTTGCGTTTTCGAGTTTGGAGATTTTCTCGGTTTCTCATGTTGAGGTGTTGCACCTCTAAAATTAATAGAAAATCACCCCCAACTAGTTTCCATATTTTCACTTTTTGTTGGGTAGCTCTTGTCGTCTTCTTTCCAACAAAATTGGTTTCGTCTTGATCCGAGTTTCCAAACTCTTGATATTGTCTTTTGAAGTTTGTCTTCATATTTGGGTTTAAAAGAAAGAAAAGTAAAAGGAAGGAAAAGGAGAGGAGGGCCGCCGCCGGAGGCACGGGCGGTACCACCGGCCTCACCATGGCCGGAGCCTCGGGCTCGGTACCGCCCGCGGTACGCTAAGGCGCCGTGTCTCGCAGTAAGCCAGGGGGTTGGGGCGTCCCGGTACCCAGCCGGTACCACGGCCGGAGCCTCCGGCCTCAACCTGCGCTGGCCAGCTTCTCCTGGTCGCACAGCTCGCCTGGCCCACCCCGCTCGCCTCCACGCCGCACGACGCCCGCTCTCGCTCTGCACGCCACGCTGGCCCGCTCGGCCGCGTGCGCCTCGCCCGCCTGCGCGCCGCACGCCTCGCTACTGGCCTCAGCTCGCCCTGCCGCGCTGGCCCCCGCGCTGTTCCCGCGCACGTGCTCCCGCCCGCGTGTGGAGCGGAGCCTCCACCGATCCCTTGCTCGATTCCCTTGCCTCTGCAGGTTTGGTGGGCTGGGCGGTAGTACCGCAGCCCACTGGGCGGTACTACCGGCCCGAGCTTGTTTTGGGCCAGTATTAGTCTCCAACGGACAGAAAAATAGAGCCTGCTATTTAAGCCCCCTTTCTCTCTCACCTTGCTACTCCTTCTTCCTTCTCTCTCTCTCAAGCTCACCTCCATTGTTGTTGACTTTTTGAAGCTTGAGATCTCTCTCCCCTTCCCATGATTCTTGCATCTATTTGAGAGAAAGATTGAGGGGATCTAGATCCACACTTTGACCAAACCAAATCATCTCTTTGTGAGTGAATCTTTGGGATCTAGATCTTGGAGAATTTTGTGTTCTCTTCTTTGTTCTTCCTCTCTTATTCCCCCAATAGCTTTTGTAGCTTTGTTGGAATTTGAGAGAGAAGGACTTGAGCATCTTTGTGGTGTTCTTGCCATTGCATTTGGTGCATCGGTTTGAGTTCTCCACGGTGATTCGTGGTGGTGAAAGCAAGAAGGTTGTTACTCTTGGGTTCTTGGAACCCTAGACGGATTCTACACCTTTGTGGTGATTTGTTGGGAGCCTCCGATTAAGTTGTGGATGTGTGCCCCAACCTTTGTGTAAGGCCCGGTTTCCGCCTCGAAGGAAATCCCTTAGTGGAACCGTGACCTAGGCCTTTGTGGCGAGGGTCACCGGAGATTTAGGTGAGGCGCCTTCGTGGCGTTCGGTTTGTGGTGTGAGTACCGCATCTTGGGGTGAGGCCTTTGTGGCGTTGGTGTGCATCGAGCAACCACACCTCAAGGTGAGCCTCTTGTGGCGTTCGGGAGCACTAAGCAACCGCACCTCTCCACCGGAGATTAGCACTCGCAAGAGTGTGAACTCCGGGATAAATCATCGTCTCCGCGTGCCTCGGTTATCTCTATACCCGAGCTTTTTACTTATGCACTTTACCTTGTGATAGCCATCGTGCTTGAAGTTATATATCTTGCTATCACATAGTTGCTTGTATTGCTTAGCATAAGTTTATATATCTTGCTATCACATAGTTGCTTGTATTGCTTAGAATAAGTTGTTGGTGCACATAGGTGAACAATAGTATATAGGCTTTGGGCTTGACAAAGTAAACGCTAGTTTTATTCCGCATTTGTTAAGCCCATCTCGTAAAAGTTTTAAATCGCCTATTCACCCCCCTCTAGGCGACATCCGTGTCCTTTCAATTGGTATCAGAGCAAGGTCTCTCATTTTAGGCTTCACCGCCTTGAGAGTAAAGATGTCGGTTAGGGGATTAGCGCACAATAACTTGGTTATATTTGATGGCACAAATTATGATCTATGGAAAATTTATGTGCTTAATATTTTGCGGCGTATGTCTCCGGACATGGAGCGATTTCTTGACATGGGTTTTTCTTCTCCTAAGGATCCTCAAAATTTATCTCTTGAGGAGGAGAAAAACTCTTGTCTCGATGCTCTTGCTTCTCATGTGTTTTCCATTGTTGTGAGCAATGTAGTTACTTCTTCAATCATGCCTTTTGGGAGCGCTCATGAATTATGGACAAAGCTTAAAGACAAATATGATGTGTCCAATATTATTGAGGATGATTGTATTGCTTCCACTTCCGGCCGTGATGAGTTCTCATCTTCTTCCACTTCACTAAAGTGTGGTAAGACACAAGGTAATGATATGGTGAGTGGTGATGAAAATTGCAATGTTGATATTGAGCTTACTATTGATGATTCTTCATCTCTATCTCATTGCAATGCTTCATCTTTGGACTTAAACACATCGAGCACTAGAAATGATTTACATGCTTGTGTTGATAGTCCTTGCATATCATGTGTAAGTTGCTTGAATAAATCTAATGATGATATGCTTGCTTTGTCTTGTGGCCATGATAAAAATGCTTATATTTCCTCTAGTTGTTGTGTGACTAACATTGTAGAGGAAACCAAAGATTCTATTGGTCAAGACAAGATCTTGAAAGGAGCCTCAAGTAACTCCTCACCTTTATCTCACGGTCCTCATATATGCCTTATGGCCAAGAGTTCCACGGTATCTCCTACCGCGGAACCTAATATTCCTCGTGGTGATAAGGATGAGGATAAGTATGAAGAAGAGGATTGGGTTGTCTCTCTATGCAATAAAGGTGAGAGTGTATTCAAGGTTCTTTGCAAAGATAAAATTGCTTGCTCTCACTTCTTTGAAATCTTGACTACCGCTATTGAGAGCCAAAAACTTATTTGGATGCATGAGAACACCATTGATAAAAAGGGTGCTCTTGAACGAGAGTATGCCAATGATGTAGCATCCCTAAAGAATGATCTTGAAGAAGAACAAGAGACCGTAGCCTCTCTTGAAGAGCAACTTGAAACCCTTGAAGTGTCTCAAAATGAAATAGTTTCTAAACTAACTAAGGAAAGAGACCATGCTAAAGCTCAAGTAAAAATGCTTAAAAAGGAAAATTCCAAAGTTGGCGTTGGTCATGATAAACTTGTTAAGGATCTAGATGATCTAGACAAGGCCCACAAGGCCTTGGAGAGCAAACACTCTATCCTCACCAAGTCACATGAGCAACTCCAAGCCTCTTATTTAAAAGAGCATGCTATGTTACCCACTCTTCTTAATATGTCTTGTGATGATCCTTGTGCTACTAACTCTACTTCTTGTGAAGCATCTATCTTGAAGGAGAATGTTGAGCTAAGGGCTCAACTTGAATTGCTAACTTGCAATTATGGGAAATTGGAAGAAAATCATGGAAAGCTTTCTCGCTCCCATGAGGATCTTCTAGCCTCTCATGATAGGCTAAAGTTAGCTCATGAGGCTATCATATCTAAGGCAACACCTTGTGAGCCTCATGTGGATACTAGCACTACTACTCAAAATGCTATATTGCCATGTGCTAGTCCTTGTAATTCATCCACTCATAATATTGCTAAATCTTGTGATGAATTATCTTCCTTGCCTTGTTGCTCTAACCATGAAGATTCTACTTCCTCTAGTACTTGTGTTGTTACTAACCATGTAGAGGAAATCAAAGAGCTCAAGGCCCAAGTCACTTCTTTGAAGAATGACTTGGTAAAGGGTCATGAAGGGAAATGCAAACTTGACACGATGTTGAGTATGCAACAATCCCCCAATGACAAGAGTGGACTTGGATTCAAATCCAACAACAAGAACAAGTCCAAGAACAACAACAAGAAAAAGGGCCATGTAAGAGTCAAAGACCCGGCCAAGATTGTTTGCTTCAAGTGCAATATTGAAGGGCACCATGTTAGATCTTGTCCTTTGAAGAAGAAGCAAAAAGGGAAGCGGCCTCAAGCTCAAACTCATATTCAACCTCAAGTTGAAGAAATTCCACTTCCCAAGAAGAATCAAGCCAAGGCTCCCATTGTGGAGAAATCTAGTGAGAAGAAGGAGAAGAAAAGAATTTGCTACATATGCCGTGAGAAGGGCCACATCTCCTCCTTTTGCACTATTAGTACCTCATCCAACTCTATCACCATTGATGATGTTTATTCTCTTCGTAAGGATGAGGGTGGCAATGTGTTTGCCAAATTTGTTGGTGCTCAAAGTGGTGTCAAGAAAAGAACCATTTGGGTTGCCAAGCCTATTGTGACTAACCTCTTAGGACCCAACTTAGTTGGGGACCAACAATCCAAAATTTGATCAATAGGTGCTTGTTGGAGGACATTGGAGACTTGGCTACATCATGAAGAATTAAGGGATCTTCATCATTTATATTTTATCAAGCCAAGTCTTTTGATTATCTTGCTACTATCATATATCCAATGTTCCTCCTTGCGGTAACATGTTCTCAACTCATTTATATTGAAAGTTACTCGCCCCTTTGCATGTGTTAGTTTCGTTCCTAACATGTGTTTGTATATGTTGTGCTTCCTAATAGTTTTGCTTGAGAAATCAAGTCTATGCATGTTGGGTTGCACACCATGTATTTGTGTTTGTGTTGGAGCCTCTTTGCATCTTGTTGTATCTTATATGGCTCTTATGAGCGATTAATGGACTATCCCATTTTGGGGGAGTGATATTCCTTTGGGAATTTCATGATCCTAACAATGTGTGTACATGAGGAATATCACTTAGAATTGATATGGCAAGATTATCTAGTCTCTATGTGGTATGTCATCTTCATGAGAAATTCAAATTCCAATGTCCTTATCACATTATGGGGGAGTAATAAGCTTTGTGCATATTACAAGCCTAGAAAATGTGAACATTTGAGGTTGTGTCACATAGATTTGATACCGTAAATTATCTCTCTCCTATGTGGCATGTTTGCTCAAACAAGCTCCAATTTGCTTAAATGGCTTCATTGCTAATATCTTTGTGGATCTTATTTGTGAAAGTTCTTCTTGGCATGGTTTTTCACAACGTGTCCCTCAATACATTTTTGGAAAACCGTGTGCTTCAAGTCATACTATTAATTGCTTTGCATGTTGGTATGAATACTATTAATTGCTTTGCATGTTGGTATGAATACTATTAATTGCTTTGCATGTTGGTATGAATACTATTAATTGCCTTGCATGTTGGTATGACTAAATGAAGCTATCAAGAAACTATCTTTGCATGATGGTTAACTCTTATCTTTTACCATATGCTTTGTTCGTTGTAAATATGATCTTATGTATACTTACAAACTACCACCGGGAAATATTTCCTAATACCTCTTGTCCTAGGACAATTGGTAATCAATTATGAGGTAGATATTTATTGATCATATCTACATTGGCTCTTATATTTATTTTGCCTTATTTATTGCCATGAATTTGTTGTGCTTTGACTCCCATGTGTCTTCCTTGCATCTTATGGATCTAATTTGTCTATTCAAACTTTCTTAGCATTTTAGTAGATATAGGTAGCGTGATGATCCTAGTTTTGTGCATTTTGTATTCATATGCAAAATCCTAGATAATGCACTAATCTTGGGGGAGCTCTCCTATATTTGTTAGAATGCTTAACATCTCTTGATCATTATCAAAAATTTGGTTTTGGGAGACATAAACTTTCTTTTTGGTACTTTGTGCCATCATAAAAGTGTTGAGGGTTTGGTTTGTTTGTTGGAACCTTGCTCTCTTGGGAGTTGGTTATCTCATTCCTTTGTGTTTAATTTTAATTAGCTTCTTATAATGAGATAATTCTTTGGAGTCAATCTTGTGTTGATTTGATTCTTTGATATAATTTGGACAACCATTGTCTCTTGATTTATTTGGTGTCTTGTCCAAATTATATCTTTCTTTGGTTCTTGAAAGTATTGTGCATGCATCTTTAATATATGTCGATCTTATGGCATGTGTTACTTTTTTGATCCAATATATAGGGTAAACTCCAT
Organism: Lolium multiflorum; assembly: GCA_030979885.1. Classification (NCBI taxonomy): domain Eukaryota; kingdom Viridiplantae; phylum Streptophyta; class Magnoliopsida; order Poales; family Poaceae; genus Lolium; species Lolium multiflorum. The sequence continues at coordinate 23,121,706 of CM061752.1, read as the reverse complement.
CAAATCCTAATTTGGCTAAGATGTGCATGAAATTCAATTTCATATCCATATGCACATAGTATTGTGGAGTTTGTCCTATATGTTGTAGTGTGTCTAACTACTTTGGACCCAATTAGTTTGGGGACTTTTTTGTACTTACCTTTGTGTTAGGTACAATGGATATGCATTGGATGCTTGTCTCACTCTTGGGGAGAAGTGGTGACTCAATGGTAACTTGAGGCAAGCTAGGATGGTCAACGAACACATATCTACTACATCCTCACCAATGCTATCTCGGTAACAAGTATCTTCTCATGCATATTTTTCTAGCATCCAACCATGTGGTTGCATCTTGGCATGAATCTCTTGATTTGCAAATATTGTGCTTCTTGCAAAAGTCTTAACGAAACCTCTTTATTGCGAATGTGAGTAATTTGAGATGAGTACATAGGTTGGGAAGTATATAAAATCATGCTCATGATTCACCCATCCCATCTATGCTATCTAGCAATTTTATTGCATATGAATTCCTCAAGCCTCTCACATGTGCAATATCGATGAAAGTGCAAATTGAGTTATTTCTTTTAGTATCCTCGTTTGTGATACTTGTTGCCTTTCTAAATGCATCCCAACTATCTTCTATCTCTTGCTGATATTTGTGATGTATTTTAGATGTTTGTGGTTGAAGTTCATGAATGTACAATAAGATAAAATTGAGCCTTTGGCCATGCTATTAAGCAAAAATTCTTATTGGTATATTGCATGACTTCATTTTGGATATCATGCTATATTTCTTTCATATCTATTTTGTGTGTACATGTTTCGTTATGGATAAACATCTTAGTGATTTTGTCCACTTAGTGAAACTTATACACATAAGAGATGATACATCTTCATTTGATATCTTATTTTTTGTTGTTGTGTGTTGATTGGTCATTCTAAGCAATATAATTCATTGAAGACTATGATGCTGCTTTTTGCTCATCCTTGTAATAGTCTTATAATATGCTTTATCATGCCTTTCACATATCCTCTTGGTTGAGCCTTTTATTATGGTGCCTCTTACTTGTTGCTCAACCATTTGTTTGATGCAAGTGTTAAGCTTAATTGTCTATCTATGATCTATTGCAAATGTTTGTGTCTTAAATGGTAATGAGGGAGTGAGGATTCCATGTTATGCATATTGTATTCAAATACAACATTTTAATTTATGCATGTACCTTGGGGAGCTTCCTCATTTAATTTAGAGCACTATCTTTTGGTGATCATTAGAGTTTGATTCACTTGGTATATTTTGTTTTTGAATTATATTATGGGAGTGATGATTCCATGTTTGTGCACTTTATACTCCAATGCAAATTGTCTTGTTTTGTGCACAAACCTTGGGGAGCTTCCTCATATTATTTATAGCAATCTTCTTGATCTTATCATAATATCTTTCTTTCTTTTGGTATCTTCTTTGTGGTTCATTTGGTTGCTTGCTTCTTTTGTTGAAGCTTCTTGACTTTGTTATCTTTTTGCAATCTTTGATCCTATCTATAGTGTGATTCCTTCCTAATATTCGTCATTGGATATGTGCATTTCATTCCACTCAAATTATGAGAAATGCACACGCTATGGAGGAACTCTAACTATATTGGCCTTCTAAATTTTTCACCCATTTCGGCAATTGGTGCCAATGGGGGAGAAATTTGGAGGGTTTAAGGGAATTTGGTTTTGTCTTTGCTTTGTGCTTAAGCATGTGCCTTATTGCATTGCATCTTGTTGCTTTGCATAGTTGAATATTTAGAGGAAACTCCACTAGGCTTTGAATGCCAATATATGCAATGAAAGTCAAGATCATTCACACATGCATATATTATGGGGGAGTTTGATCTATATATTCAACTTGTTTGTTACTTAAATTCCTTATATAAACCCTCTCAAAGAGATTGTCATCAATTACCAAAATGGGGGAGATTGAAAGTGCATGGAGCCCCCATGTGTGGTTTTGGTAATTAATGACAATCCCTATGGACTAATGTTTGCATTGAGTTATATTTGTAGGAATTGTCCATAGGCAATGCTTGAACCATATGTTGGATTCAAGGTTGCAATAAGAAGAATTTGATGAAGGATATCAAGTGTCAAGTATGTCTTGAAGATGAAGATGAAGTGAGCCCTCAAGTTACTTCAAGACATCAACATGATGAAGAATGAAGTGCAAGTTCAAGATGAGCCATCTCTAAGAGATCATTTGCTTGAATCTTGTCATCCATATGGTGATCATGGATATATGAAGATGTGCCGAAGAAGAAGCTCTCCCATGGTGGATTATGGGGGAGCAATCCACAAGACTTCATCAAGCAAGCACAATCAAGAAAGGCGCTCCATCTTGTTGAGGTCAAGATCGTCATCATCGAGCTCAAGTGGAATGCGCAAGTATAAGGTTTGCTCTTGATAGGGTTTCTTTCTCACCGGTCTCATAGTGTAGTTGGAGACCGGTTTATAGTTTAGTTGTCGTACTATCAAGAGGGCTCTCGAGTGAGTAACTCGATCGTATCGTTCGGAGAGAGCTCAAACCTTTGCATCCTTGCATCATCTTTCTTGGTTGTTATTTGGATCTTATCCATGTGATGTTTTGGAGCTTGTGCTTATTCTCATGACAAGCTCTAGTTCATCGAAAACGGATTTTGCATAGATCTCTTGTTGCGTTTTCGAGTTTGGAGATTTTCTCGGTTTCTCATGTTGAGGTGTTGCACCTCTAAAATTAATAGAAAATCACCCCCAACTAGTTTCCATATTTTCACTTTTTGTTGGGTAGCTCTTGTCGTCTTCTTTCCAACAAAATTGGTTTCGTCTTGATCCGAGTTTCCAAACTCTTGATATTGTCTTTTGAAGTTTGTCTTCATATTTGGGTTTAAAAGAAAGAAAAGTAAAAGGAAGGAAAAGGAGAGGAGGGCCGCCCGGAGGCACGGGCGGTACCACCGGCCTCACCATGGCCGGAGCCTCCGGGCTCGGGCCCGCGGTACCGCTAAGGCGCCGTGTCTCGCAGTAAGTTTCAGGGGGTTGGGGCGTCCCGGCGGTACCGCCGGTACCACGGCCGGAGCCTCCGGCCTCAACTGCGCCTCCTGGTCCACAGCTCGCCCGCCCACCCCGCTCGCCTCCACGCCGCACGACGCCCGCTCTCGCTCTGCACGCCACGCTGGCCCGCTCGGCCGCGTGCGCCTCGCCCGCCTGCGCGCCGCACGCCTCGCTACTGGCCTCAGCTCGCCCTGCCGCGCTGGCCCCCGCGCTGTTCCCGCGCACGTGCTCCCGCCCGCGTGTGGAGCGGAGCCTCCACCGATCCCTTGCTCGATTCCCTTGCCTCTGCAGGTTTGGTGGGCTGGGCGGTAGTACCGCAGCCCACTGGGCGGTACTACCGGCCCGAGCTTGTTTTGGGCCAGTATTAGTCTCCAACGGACAGAAAAATAGAGCCTGCTATTTAAGCCCCCTTTCTCTCTCACCTTGCTACTCCTTCTTCCTTCTCTCTCTCTCAAGCTCACCTCCATTGTTGTTGACTTTTTGAAGCTTGAGATCTCTCTCCCCTTCCCATGATTCTTGCATCTATTTGAGAGAAAGATTGAGGGGATCTAGATCCACACTTTGACCAAACCAAATCATCTCTTTGTGAGTGAATCTTTGGGATCTAGATCTTGGAGAATTTTGTGTTCTCTTCTTTGTTCTTCCTCTCTTATTCCCCCAATAGCTTTTGTAGCTTTGTTGGAATTTGAGAGAGAAGGACTTGAGCATCTTTGTGGTGTTCTTGCCATTGCATTTGGTGCATCGGTTTGAGTTCTCCACGGTGATTCGTGGTGGTGAAAGCAAGAAGGTTGTTACTCTTGGGTTCTTGGAACCCTAGACGGATTCTACACCTTTGTGGTGATTTGTTGGGAGCCTCCGATTAAGTTGTGGATGTGTGCCCCAACCTTTGTGTAAGGCCCGGTTTCCGCCTCGAAGGAAATCCCTTAGTGGAACCGTGACCTAGGCCTTTGTGGCGAGGGTCACCGGAGATTTAGGTGAGGCGCCTTCGTGGCGTTCGGTTTGTGGTGTGAGTACCGCATCTTGGGGTGAGGCCTTTGTGGCGTTGGTGTGCATCGAGCAACCACACCTCAAGGTGAGCCTCTTGTGGCGTTCGGGAGCACTAAGCAACCGCACCTCTCCACCGGAGATTAGCACTCGCAAGAGTGTGAACTCCGGGATAAATCATCGTCTCCCGCGTGCCTCGGTTATCTCTATACCCGAGCTTTTTACTTATGCACTTTACCTTGTGATAGCCATCGTGCTTGAAGTTATATATCTTGCTATCACATAGTTGCTTGTATTGCTTAGCATAAGTTTATATATCTTGCTATCACATAGTTGCTTGTATTGCTTAGAATAAGTTGTTGGTGCACATAGGTGAACAATAGTATATAGGCTTTGGGCTTGACAAAGTAAACGCTAGTTTTATTCCGCATTTGTTAAGCCCATCTCGTAAAAGTTTTAAATCGCCTATTCACCCCCCCTCTAGGCGACATCTGTGTCCTTTCATCATCTACTTCTCCTGGAGGAATATTTTGACACCCCCTCCCCTCCGGCTCCCCTAGCCATCTGCCATGGCTTGCGTAAGATCCCGCATTGACATGGCCTCGAACACAGAGACAAGGCGTGCAACTTGTAGCCTACAAGGTACATTTTTCGGTTAACTTTGTGCATTTGGGATGAGCAATGTGGTCCAATTGATATTTTCTAGTATGGTTTGAGACCCGTGTAATAAAATTAACGAGGATGCAAAATAAGAGGAATGAAAATGGATGCTTATAAAATAGCTGGTCCACCCAAATGAGACACTCTTAGGCTAATTAGAACTTCCACTTTTTCATTCTACACCTGTCTGAAAATTCTTCTAGTTCACCTTGAACATGAAGGGACTGTTTGTACAGGGTACATATCAGTATACATAGACCGGTTATTAGAACTTCTTGGGTGAGCTTGCAGTAGCGGCGCTATGGGTGGGCCATACTGGTCTGTGGCCCACCTTTTTCTGCCATCTTTCCCTTATATTTTGTTATAAATTTAGCCCACTAGCAGTAAATAGCACACAAATGACCCATTCTCTACCGACCGGTCCACCCTTCGTTTTCTGTCATGCTCCGCCACTGTGAGCTTGGATTGCTCGCATGTTTTTTTTCCCCTAATAGTGCAATTTAGCCTGCTAGAAGTTGTATAAGTGGAAACTTGATCTGAGTCTGTTTATGCACTACGGTTGGGTGCCAACAAATCCATTTGCGCACCGTGGGAGAAAAGCATATAAGAGGATTGGTTACCAGTATGTAGCATGAGGTTTTGAGTGCATTGTGTTTAAACGCACTAATTCATCTTAATCCACCCTAATCTACACAATTGTGGTTTGTTTCAAGATAAAGTGTACATGAAAAACATGCGTCTCAGCGTTGTGGTTACATTCTCATGATTGGTTAATAGTTTCGTCGAGTGTTTAAAACATAGTTCCGTGTTCCCTCTGGAGCTTATTTGGATGAATTTTATCAAATTTGTGAGCTCAGCTCGGATCAAAGCACCGTTATATAGATTGGAGACGGATTAAGATAAACTAGATTAGATGCATAGTTACCTATAAAGTATGCATGAGGTCCCACCCTTGCGCTAGCCCGTGCATGTACACTCGAAAACGCAGAAATCGAGCGTGCCTCACGGGCCAAGTTTTGGGGACCGATGAGCTGCTTTAAGAACCGTGCTATACAGGGAAGAAAATTCTCGTGGTCAAGCAAGTGCGGGTTTTTTTGGCCCACCAGGTGCGGTAAACAACCGTGCGAGCTACCAAACTCGTCCTTTGAGGTTGTATTGCACTAGATACTATGCGAGTTGAATCAATAAAATATCCTCTATCAAAGAAAACAAAAAGCACGATTTGGCGTTTTATTACTTGAATGAAGATTGACTAACAAAAAGATCAGAGAAATCCTGCCGAGTCACCATATTGTCCTTGAACACCTACTCAATTTTAGACACGTAGCTTTATGTCTTGTTGTGGTCTTTTTCTGCCAGCTCCAATGATGTTTTTAGATGTGCGATCTTCTTGGTCTTATTGCCTTATATATAATTGATTAAGACATTGTGTTTCATCTTAGCAGCAGCCCCAATTGGTTAGGGTGCGGGACCTTATGGACCCCATGATATACCTCCTTCGCTAGCATACTTTCGACTACAGATATCATAGTAAATAGGGGCAGTTAGCCATCAATCCGAATAGCTCGCGGCATGTTTATAACGAACGCACAATTCTTCTACGGAGTACCTCATTCGTGCCGTCCACGAACCAACCAGTGTGCTCGTCCACCGAACAAGTGCTGCGAGCAGCGGGATCACATGTTTCAACACTGAGCGCACGCCTATGCGATAGACTCTCTATTTCACCTCGATGATCATCAACGTCGATTCTCTATGACATCCGGAGTACTGTCCAAGTGGAAACGACATCCCAGCGGCGCGAGCAGCCAACACAGGGAAGACTAGAAAGGACTGATCAAAAAGCAGGCGGTACAGCGAGTAACCCACACACGTCACCATCCCAAAACCAGCCATTTCTTGACTATGAACACACACAGACAAACAGCCAACAATGTACTCCATCGATCCATCATGTATCATCCAAGAACACTCAGCATCATCCATCATTCCACCAGTAAACCACTGGACAACTACATCTATGTCCGCCCAAAATCCGTGCACGCGAATAACCTGAGCTACTTACACCAAAACTTGCTTTCACCGACCATAGAGTTATCTGGTGAACCAGTGAATGCACAAGCAAATCCTCACCGTTTCCTCGATCCTACCAATATTTCTTTCTACCGTAACAAGTGACAGAGAGACAACAACGAAAAAAAGCTTGCTCTCCAAACGCAGCGATCTACCGCAAATGTGTTTGAACCTGTCACGCCAACTTGGCAGCTACCGTGCGACGTATGTAATGTACCTCCTCTCTATCTCTCCATCAGAACGAAGTTAAACCTTGTACTTTACTTGCAGTGTCAATGTTTTGCTTCAGGGAAAGGAGTTGCTGCGCTTGAGGACGGGCTCCCGGATGTCGCCATCTTCCGGCAGGCTGACGATGCCGATCTTGGTGGGATCGTCCAGGAGCATCTTAGCCACCAGGTAGCCCGCGACCGACCATGTCTGGAACTTGCGCGCCTGCTTCCCAACGTACCGCCCCGCCCGCCCGTCATAGTACTCGGGGAAGTCGTCCTTGGCCAGGCGCTGCTCCATCAGCTCCAAGGCGTTGCGGCCGATGTGGGGGCGCCCCAGCTTCACGCTCACGGCTACCAGGAGCCACAGCAGCACTGCATTGGAAAAGGAAAACAAAAAGGGTAAACAGATTGCCATATACAGAAAGGTAGTAGCTATATCAAAAGAAGAGAAATGTAATGCGCAGGCACATATCCGAGGAGAAAACAAACATAGATTTGGTGAGAAATGGCGGTGACAGGCACAAAACTTCTGAAGCTATTTACTGTCAGATCATCTATATGTGCCGAACAACCAATCTCATCTGGTTCTCTGATTTCAGGACATCCATATATAGACCATGGACAGGAATAAAGCTGAACAGAAAAGTAAATACTATTGCCTCTGTTCCGAAATGTAAGCCTTCTTACCACTCAAGGCAAGTGTTTCCTCAAGTGCTAAACCGGTATTATTACCACACAGGCATAAAACAACCGGACGTGTTTTAGGGCATGATACGACAGTGTCAACATTTTTCAGGAAGAAAATAGGGTGTCATCATCAGTTTTCCTGGAAATACTGATACTGCATGGTTCGGAAAAAAAGTATTGATACTGTACACAACTTATTTCCGAAAATAAATGCCCAAGGATCACCATAATCAGCTCCGATGCATACGATAGGAGTATTGCTAGACAAAGATTTCTTTACTTTGTATGAGATACTATGTCAAGCTCACAAGGTTCACAAAGGAATCATACATAAATCAATCCTTGACAGAAGAGCAAGCCAAAACAGATCAATATTACTCCTAAACCAGTCTAAAATTTGAACTATCAGGTGAAACTATTGTGAGACTTACCTGGCCATGATCCTCCATTGTGGTAACTCCATCGGGTGTTCTTTGGGTCGCATCCAGTGACTATCTGCCATTCCTGGTTTTCCATTGCAGGGTAACAGATCTTCAATGGCATCTGTCCAATAAGTTCTTCCCAGCGTCCCTCCACGAGATCCAGTATTGCTTCAGCTTGTTCTCCAGTTGCTAATGATGACAGAATCGCAATGAAGTTCCCCAAGCAGAACCAGCGGAAGTCCATCCTAGCAGGACTGACATTGCCAATGAAGTAACCACCACGGCTAGGCATGAAGTCAAATATCCAGTCAGGGATTGACTCGGGTATCACATTGAACTTGTTCAAAGCTGTCTCTGAGTACTCTTCTGTCTTGTAGCGATATATGTCATTGAGTCTCTGGAAGTCAAGCCAATAGTAACTGTGCAGATGGTAGCGCAAAGCTTTGATCCTCTTTAATATTTGGGACACAAAGTCATTACCAGAGCCTTTTAGCAAACGTAAGGCACATCTCAGAGCCATGAAAAAGAGAGCCTGGATTTCAATCGGATAGCCATATATACCCTGCACATATTTTAATTAGCAACCAAGAGAAACGAATGACCATGATCATATGCCCAAGATATACATTTAGATAATTTCCAATCCCAAAAAGCACAGAGATGCTCTGTACTTTTTACTTGACCCTCTACAAAAGTACTCCCTCCGGACGCTTTTAATTGACGCGGGCCAGTTCAATACATGCACGCAGCTAGCTCAATTTTCGCGTCGATTAAAGCAGACCTGAGGTAGTATTATGTAACAGAAAGTGTATTTTGTTACCAGTTCCTACTTCAAAAAGAGTCGTCATATGTGCCTAAAATGAATCACTTGAGCCCTTCAGCACTTTGATTAATGGCATTCACTTATCTCACAGAACACTCTTCATAACCACACGATGCTCAAACATCTTCCAAAACTAATGCAATATTGTGCAACATCAGATTATTAATGTTCAGAATGATCATATAACAGGCATAGAAATTATCTAACAGGCATCAACATATTCCTAAATGGGCTAAACCATGCTTTAATTTTGATCAAGAGCTGCATTTGTAAAAATGTGTCTGGACTGTAGCTTTGTAACAAGACGTAAGGAAAAGCAAGTAGGCAAGGACGCAAGAGACATACTGTCCACCACACGAACAAAATAAATTTCTTCAGTGATGTCTGAGTGGCTTACCATTCTACGGTCAATCATGGAGCATCCATCAGCACAAAGTAAGGCCGGAGATGTATCAAACCCTTCAGAGAGCCACAGCTTGAGAATAAGGCACATGGCGTTTTGGCAGTCAGGGGTGTCAGCCAGAGACTTGTCCACTGTATAACTGGTGTAAGCATTAAGAAGAAAAATCCACCAAAGGCCAGAATCCACAGGAGCAACTCTTCCGATAGCAATTTCACCAAAATCAGCAAGCAGAATTTCAGTCTTCTTTGTAGGGTCGGAATGATGCACCTTGAAGCTCGCTGGCATCACACCTTGTCCAAGCTTAAAAAGATCAACCGTCTTCTCTCTTGATTGAAGGCGAGCAGTCTCTACCAGGAAATTCTTCACTATCAACGGTTCTCCTTTCATCAAGAAAGCCAAAGCACTGGGAACAAAATCCCTCATGAAAACCTGTTCAAGAATATTGAAAAAATCCCATCACTGTTGATAATAATGCATGTAGGGTACAAGGAGATTTATAAGTATGTATATGAGACGCACAATAGGTGCTATTCACACAAGACAGAATAACTACGAGCATTAATGTTCACTATTCCTGAATTCTGAGACTAGCATGCTCCAAAAAATAGAATTGAGAAGGGCATGTAAACATGATGTAACGGGGAGTAAGGGATGTTCATAACTAAAATGAATTTGAAAAAGCAATGGTTGAACTGGAAAGGGAAAGGTAACCTGGTCATAGTTAAGTTCTCCTTGAGACTTGTCTATTGCAGCAACAGTCCCAATTGGTTTACCTCTGAAGTAAACTATGGATTTCTTTAGGGCATCCCAAGCAGCGTCTTCCTCAAGGGTTTGGTTCCGATGGCAAGGTTGACCACCACAACCATCAGATAAGATTGCTTTACTCACCCCACAAGATTTGTGCCGTTCAATGTGGCGCAATTTTGTCTTCTGCTCCAGATTTGAGGAGTCATAATTGGTATCAATTTTCAGTTCTGCGAACTCACTCACAGGAATAGCAAAACTTGCATTTACCATCTTCCTAGAGTTGTAAAATAGCAAAACCTCTGAGAATTAAAAAAATGTAAATGCAAGTTAAAAAATATCCGACAGTGAGTTAAATTTATTTGGAATTCAGAAAATCTATACTCTACATAAAATACATTGCAACCTACCAGTAGCTCTTGCTACTTCAAGTGGAAATAAGTATATGTTTGACGAACATCTCTAATGACAAACTATGATACTAGAACTTGAACCAGAGAGATGTAAGCAAAACGAAATAAACCAACATGCACTGAATCCTTCTTACTTGGGAAACATAAATAAACTACCATGACATTCAAACGTAAACCAACATTAAGAGGAGTGCATCCTTTTATCTATAGAGAAAAGATATGATAAAAAGGTACTAACATTGGTGGTTCATAAACACACTTCACAGAACCATAGTTTTGTGGAACTGCCTGAGGCTGCTTACTGTCTAGAAATAAGATGGGCTATGGACAGTGCATAATTCTAATGTGACGCAACCCCTCTATGTACGTTTACCCAGTAAGCTCTGTAAAATACTTCTCTCATGTACAGCACTGAGATGAATACTACTTGCTCCAGCTCAAATAGACGTCAAAAGCAAACGCAACAATCTCTTTTTTTCGAGAAAACGCAAAGGACTCTTTGCGTTTCATTTCATTGAAAAGATCGAAGTTTACAAGCCTCCTAGGAGGTGTTACAGGGGTTTATTACAAGTATTAAAGCAAACTGTCGCATAGGGGCAAGAACACAACATTGCATGCTGATATGATGCCTTGTACCGACCAGCATGTCTGAAGTTATCAACAAAATCATGAAAACCTCACTCTATCCTTAACCTACTCAGCACAAATTGAACAAAATATTGCGGGAGATACAGCATAACAATGATTTCTGAACAAAGCATCTGAAGTGGGAAACAGGAAACCAGGATGACAGGATGTGCTACACCCTAAAACAGCAGCTAACACGCTATAAATGGCCAGCCGCGGATGATTCAAACGCACTACGACCAGAACTAGAACAGCATTCCGGACATTTCGCCACAAAACAGATGTGCAGTTGGAAGTACCCATGGCAACGGTCTTCCCCCAAATCGGAAATCAAGCGTTTCTGCCTATTGCTCGATCGGAAGGCCTAAGATTGGGGAAAAAGGGGCCAAACCATGGACAAGTACTAAAGCAAACTGATCGATCATCGCATATGGGCAGAACACAACATTGCATGCTGATATGATGTCTTGCACCGACCAGCATGTCTGAAGTTATCAACAAAATCATGAAAACCTCACTATGTCCTTAACCTACCTACTCAGCACAAATTGAACAAAATTGCGGGAGATACAGCATAATAATGATTTCTGAACAAAGCCTCTGAAGTGGGAAACAGGAAACCAGGATGTGGTACGCCCTAAAACAGCAGCTAACACGCTATAAATGGCCAGCCGCGGATGATTCAAACGCGCTACGACCAGAACTAGAACAGCATCCCGGACATTTCGCCACAGAACTAGCCAACGGTCTCCCCCAAATCGGAAATCCAGCGCGCTGCTGCCTGCTGCTCGATCGGAAGGCCTAAGATGGAAAACAATTGGCCAAACCAAGGACGAGGTTGTGCGAAATCGCAGAAAATCCAGCACCATAGACCTCGAACACGACCCAAAATTACACGGAAAAGCAGGGGCGAGATGGACCCCAACGCGGCTCCATCTACCTGCGCCGGGAGAAACCCCAAACCCAGCAGCATTGGTCCGATCCGAGCCCCCAACTGCTCGGATCAACAGCACAAAACCCTAGAAATCCGCACCCGAAATCCGATCGAAACCGCTCCCGCAAGGACCAACCAAAACCCCACCAAAAACCTTGGAAAAAAACCCCACCCTCGAACCGCGGGTTCGCAACGCGTTCCGTACTCGAAACAGCAGAGACGCGGATGGAGGCGAGCACGCACGAGCGTTCTGGAACCATCTCCTCCCAACGATTCCCGAACCCCCAGAAACCGAAACCACCCCGCGATTCGGACACGGGAGAAACCCCCAGCCCGGATTCGAAACATTTCCCCGGCATTTCGGAAGCGGGAAACGAAACCCGCGGCGCGAGATTCGGGGCGGATTGCGCAGAGCGGAGCCGGACCAGCGTCTACCGGGGCGTCTCATGGCAGGAAACGGAAGTCGAGACGGGCTGGCCGAGCGAGTTCGGGGCCCGTACGTCGCCGGCGAGCGGGGTCGACGCGCGGGGAGTCGGGGCGGGTCTCCGCGCTTGCTAGCTAGCTCTACGGCGGTGCGGTGGGGCGGGTGACGGCGAGGGGGAGCGGAGGAGGGAGGAGGCGTACCTCGGCGGTGGCGGGCGGGCGGGCGGGCGGGCGTGGGTCGGTGCGGGCGGAGAGACGGCCTCGGGGAGTGCGGGTGGTGCGTGGTGGGCGGAGAGCTGTCTCTGGGAATGTTGGTGCCGTGGGGGTTTAGGCATTTATAGAGGCTGGCGCTTTTCGAGGTCGCGAAGGAAATGTAGATTTTGTGTTTGTTGAGCCGTGAGTTTTGAATTTGGATTTGGAAACTGTTTGACTCGGTCGTGTCAAATTTTGGTGAATATTTTCAATCTTGGGTGCACCGAATATACTCCTCTGTTTCATATTAGTTGTTGCACGTTCAGAGGTATCTCTGTAGTCCCTCCATTCTAATGAATAAGACGTTTTTGTTTCTCGTGTTTTCCTTTGGTCAAGTGTCACTCTAAATATATAAATATTTATGACATAAAGTTGATTTTATTAGAAAGTGTTTTCAATACAAATCCAACGATACTAATTATGTACAATACAATCAAGATTTTATTGATTTTTTTCAGTCGAAGTTCATATTAGAATACGTGTGTGCGCCTTATCTATCAAAACAACGGTAGTACAAAATGTGTCTAGATAGATCTAAATTATCGACAAATAATATGGAGCTGAGGGAGAAGGAGTACCATCTACTCCCTCCGCCTCATGAAACTTGTCAATGATTTGACTGAAATTTGGATGTATTTACGTATTAAATGGTGTCTAGATACATTCAAATTTTGACGAATCTAGGACAACTTTCGAGGGACAGAGGGAGTAGGTTTTAATTCGTTGGAGCAATGGTTCCACGGAGGATTGGAGGCATGACAAACACTTTTCATAGCAACCCCAAAGAGGCAAAGACCTAGGCTCAGTTTGCCGTTGCTAAATTGTGTTGCGCTGAACTTGTTTTACAATAGGATGTGGAAAATTAGAGATGTAAGGGCATCTCCAACCGAGCGACCCAAACGGGCCATCCGTTTTGGGCCGTTTGGGTGGCCGAACGGACACCCGCCCGTTTGGGTCGCACGCTGCGCCCAACGCGCGGACGCACCGCATATGTAATTAAAAAACAAAAATGAAAATAAAAAAAGAAAACAGCTAAAAATAACATTAAACTAGTGGTTAATTAGCCCTATTTTGGGCAATTTTTACACAAAAGAAAGCCCTATATGGGCTTTAAACTAAAAAAAAAAGAAAACCCTAGCCAGGGTTTGCTCGCACGGTGGCCGCGGCAGCACTACTCAGTAGTACTCGCCGTCGTCGCCATCGATGAGACGACGCCGCGGCGCGCGTTCCGGCTCAACGCGGAGGGCCGGGGGACTCCGGGCGACCATCGCGCCTTTCCTGCGGAGCGGGTCCGAGGGCTGCGCCTCGCGGTGTGCTCCTCCGCGCGACTCCTCGGAGCTCCCCTCTGCGGCCGCGGCTCCGGCCGCCGGCGGGCGCGGCGCCACGGACGCCGCGGCGGGCGGCCGCGTGGCCTCCCGGCCGGCGCCCCGGCGCTCGGCCTCGGGCCCGCCGCCTCCGCGAGGTGCGCGGCGCGGAGGTGCGGCCGGCCTCGCGCGGCCGGGAGGTGCGCGGACGGCCCGCCGCGCGGGGCTCCGGGTCGCTCTCCTCCTCCGCCGCGGCTGGGCCGGGCGCGGGCCGAGGAGGCCGGGGCGGCGGCCAGCCCGCCAGCAGGTGCGCGCGGGCGCGCCGCCGCCGATGTGAAGCACGTGCGCCGGCGCGCATCGTGCTCCACCTCGAACCACAAGTCCGGTTGGGACTTGGGTCGCCGCACGCGGGTCCTTGGAGGTCCGCCGCGTGAGCGCGGCGCCTCCGGATCTCGGCGTAGCGGGCGCGGCCGGAGCCGGGATGGCGGCACCGGAACCCGATCGGGCTCAGGTGCCAGCCGTGGGGAGGTGCACGTCCCCACGGCATTGGGACGCGGCGTCCCGAACATCGCGCCACCGCTACGGTGACGTAGATCCGGTCGCGGGAGGCGCCGCGGCCCATTGCGAACGCCGGCGGCGCGACTTGCCAGCTGCTGCCGGCCTCGTGGTCGTTCGCGGATGGCTCGAACTCACGCTTCGGGGCCATGGCGGCGCGGAAGCTCTAGCCCCCGCGTGTGTGTGGCCGGTGTGGAGAGTGGGGACTGGATAGGGATAGTCCCCCTCCCCCAGTCCACAACTCCACATTTAATAGGACTGGGGCACCGACAGCTGGGCCAGCCACGAGGACTAGCCGCGTGCCATCCGCGGCCACGCAAATCCGGCCCAGATTTGGGCCGGGTTTGCGTCGTTCGGACGCCGCGGCCATCCGAATTTGCGGTGCGTTGCCGCATTGGGCCGGTTTTTTGTCCAGCTCGACCCATCCGGACGCGCGGGCGCGGGATGGGTCGCCGCGTTGGAGATGCCCTAATTCCACTCCATGTTTAAGGCAGCCTTGAACATGCAACCGTGGTAGCAGTTCGGTGAAATTTTTCTCACTGTGCAATTTAGCAACGAGGAGCGCACAAGACAGCGAACCATGTAAAAACATACTACACCAGCACACCATAAAAGTATCATCAGCACACAAACACGACGTTGCTGCCGGGACATATCTCCCGTCCATTCTCACCCATTACATTACATTAGTCAACATGGGAACTACCACACTCAAACCAGGTGCCACAATCCTGGAAACATTCTTCCACAGCTGAGTTTCTTCAAACACGGGTGAATATACAAAAAGAAAACTAGCTTAGGCATCGGATTCTTCGAGTGTCAGATCACTGCAGTTCCATTCATCTTCCCTCATCCGGCAAGGCCAGCTAACGAATCTAGGGGGCGGTTAGCTACTCAGCTTGGCTTGCTACAGCCCGTATCCGTGGTAGTAGTCAGAGGAGTGTCCACGGCGGTCGCTGATTGACTGGTATTCGTGGTACAGGGAGGGTGCGTAGTCCCGAGTTGCTGAAGCTTGGTGCCGAGCTAACAGAGGCCTCGGGCCGGCATCAGGGTCCCTGTAGCTGCTTCTGGGTGGTGGAGGTTCCCTGCCGCCCGATAGGATCTCCTGCAAAAGGTGACAACAAGTAGAGACATCAAGTATGATGTATGCAATCTCGGTAAACTGAGTGAATGCATCAATAGATTGACAGCGTAGTAGCAAGATTGTGCTGTGTAATGGGTTCTCCAGTTTTACACACGGTAAGCTATCAGGTGCTCGGTTGCTGCTCCAGGAAGCTGAAACCAACAGACTAGTTATAAAACGATCCAAAACACGGGTCAGCAAACAAACAAACAAAAAGAATGGTGGAAGGAACAACTAAGCAAGCAGCTTTCTCTATGGCCTGCCTTGTGAACAAGTGGCTTCCTCAAGTCCTATCCAGCTCCAGAATGCAGACTATGGGGATGAAAGCAACCATACGCCCTTTACCCCTCATATCCGACTGTCTAATATCCAAGAGAACATTATGATGAATGCACCAGTTTTATATCTTCTAAAGGTTAGCAAAAAAACAACACTGAAATTGTTATTGCAAGAAAAACAATCTAGTACTGTAGTGAATTAAGCTATTGCCTGGCTCAACCTAGTATAACTGGTAAGTGCAACTGTCTCTTCTCTAGGCTGAGTTTCTGGGTCTGACAAAGACAAACGTATAGTAGAGTATAATAAACACAAGAACGTAGCTAGGAACATGAACATGGATGGCATCCCAATTTAATCCAGCAACTGGATGCAAGTTAATTTCGTATTTAGTTGCAATGGTTGCGCTGTGTAATGTGCTTTCCGGTTTTACACAGGTAGCTATCAGGTACTGTAGCTGCTCCAGTAAGCTGCTGGAGCCTACACACTAGTTATAAAATGATTGGAATCACCAAGGGTCAAACAAGCAAAAAATAAAAGAGAGAAGGAGCAACTAATTTTTTTTAGAATAACAGACATGTGACTCCCCAGTTCCATTTCATCGAAACGAAACCAAACTGAGTTCAGTTTTGCAGTACATAAACTAACAGCTAGAACTGAGGAATAGTAATTACATATGCCCTTCCCTCCTAATCCTATTAGTCTAATATCTAAGAGAACTTTATGACAGGGACAACGGTTCTATATCTTCTAAAGGTTGGCTAAAATCTCCAACCTTGTGTAAACTACATGGAAATTGTTGCAAGAAAAACAACATGGTACTGTTGTACACTTAGTTCTTAGCTCAATCTGGTATAACTAATAGGTGGTAAATGGCTCTGTAGGCTGAGTTTCTGGGCCTGTATAGTACCTGAGTATATAATAAACATAAGGACATAGCTAGGAAGAAGAAAATCCAATGGATTTTTAATTTAATTCAGGGACTGGATGCAAGAGAGGAGACGTGAAATTAACCTGTATAAGTTGATGCGCAGTCTGAACTTGTGAAGAACTGCCTTCTACCGTAACAAGAACCTCGTCCAAATAATCTCCAGTTTCCTCGAGAACAACAACTGCACCACTGATAGAACGTATATCAGCAATGGTTTGTCCCCGAACACCAATTATCTCTTCAGCTAATGGCAACGGGATCTGCATTGTCTGTTTAATCTGAAAGCCAAAACACTCCATAAGAGCAACGTCTGTAGCAGACTAATGTAATATGTCAATCTAACTAGCATAATATAGGTATGTAACTAGGGGATCATAGTTATAGCATTAGACCTTTGGTATGAAGGAATCAGTTGGGCATCTGATATCTGGTGAATATAGGTCACAGATAGATGGGTCTCGTCCATGCGACATGTATCTGCTGTCATCTGGGTTAAGAGGACTTGGACATTCGGATCGCAAAAGGTCTTGGTTCACTGGAAGGGCATAATTGTAGGTAACTGGGTTTTCTTTAGAACTATCCTGCACCTGATCTGCTGCTCGGTTCTGTAGATGAGCAATAGAAATATCAATTCCATGAGAACATTAAAGCTGCTCTCATCTTGATGCATAATAAAGCATGCAGCAACAACCACAACAAAGATTACCTTTCTTTCAAATAGATGAAGGACACCATGATCAACTAGGAACTTCCGAAGAAGTCCAAGTACAGATTTGAGGGCATTGAGGACCTTGAGGGAAGCACCACGTATCTCCACAATTCTTTCATCCACCATCTGATTACTCAAAAGATCACCTACAAAAGTAGATCCAGTAGAAAATGTTACAGTCAAGATTAGAATTAATAACTTACTAAGTGAAATCGGAAATAGAAAAATGGCCCAAAGATCAAACGAAGTGGAAAGTATTTTGTTTGGCTTTTCAAAACTGTAACCCACCAGGCAGACCTTTTGGAGTGTGCAACAGAATCTCCATTGTATAGGAAGCTACACATACCAGATCAAATCAAGACACTTCTCGGTCATATGCAATATTTAAGTGCTTTATATTGTGTTATACCATCGGTATTAAGGAATACAGTGCAATCAGGAAGTTTGAATTTTCAAGTAGTAGGTTGAATTATGAATTTTCAAGTGATAGGACTAGAAGGTGCATGAGGACTTAGTGTAGGACTCCTAAGGAATGAACAATTTCTATGAGAGTCAGAAGAAACCATTTGGTTGACTAGTCTCTACCAAAGAAACCAAGTATTCTTATGCTAGTAAGTTAGAGAACATCAATTTTACTCACTTTCCAGTGGTGAAAAAGAGTACCCACTTCTATTCTTGTGAACAGGGCCAGTGCTACTTCTTTCTGGGAGAAGGCAGGTGCTACTATTCAGACAAGATTGGTGATACAAAATTAAGTTGGGAAGACAGTCCAATTGTTTTATTTCCTTGGCAACTCTTGTACAATAAATGATGGATCATACAAGTAGTGGCACCATTTTTGCTTTAGAGTACCCAAGTATAATCCCTTCTTCCCACATTCAATTTACACATCCAAAAGTGAAACCAATGTCCTTAATTCATAGGTAACAAAAATGACCGGTGACCCTAAGAATCAAGCTAGAATATCAACCAATATTTTGACATAATAATTAACATGAAAATGTATAACCATGTACCTTCATCTATAATCCTTATGGTAGCACCAGTAGCTTCTTGCATTGACTTGATCGTGATCCCTTGCTTGCCAATTAAGTGCACAGCTTGTGCTGTAGGAACTAATAATCTGGCAGAACAAACTTCCGGTGCAGCAGCAGATAATATGACACCAGGGTTGATCCCTTCGATTTCATTTACATGTTTGAAGATCTTAATTGCAGCATGCATAGCAGGTGCAATTTCTGCTTGGGTTTCTTCTGTGGCAGATATCAAAACCTAGACATGGGACAAATAAAATTAACAAAATGAATAAGGATTTTTGCAAAATTTAATGAACTTAGTTTGATTTTTTTTTGTTTATTGTACTCACGACAAGTGCCACCTCAAGATGTCACACTAAATTCACCCCACTTATAAAAGTGTATGGTTCCAAGACTGAGAGTAATTGTTTACTTTATCAAGTCGTTTCAACTTTCCTAACACATGGCCTCAATAATACCTCTGTTCCCATGATTGCAAGATAATGTTCTACTAAAACAAGAACCCAACAGATAACATGTTCAAGACTTCTAATCCCTACAGAAGTACAGGCATCTTGTAGTAGAACAACTAAATTAAATAACAACTCACTTCTCTACTAAACACTAACAGACAAAAACAGCTGACAGTTGGGACAGATCATGCAAGCTAAATAGCTGACAGCTGGACCACCCTGGCCTATGGCCTTACACTTTATCCACTGATATTCTTTAATGATGACTAAGCTGCCTCCATGTGGAGTGGAACTTGAAACAGCATGATAGTACCCTAAAGGCCTAAACAGGTTGGTTAACTAGATATTAAATTATTTGACCTTGTGACAAAGTATTTTTAGATAGAAGGAACCCTCAAAGGGGGTCCCCAGTTTCATTAAGAAACTGAGAGTCTCACAGATTTTTGTTGTGACAAAGTATCACTGTTACACTGTCCCTTTTGCAAGAAAAAACACAATCCCATCTAGCATAGCACAGCAAGATGACAGCAACAATGTGCCAACGGCCAAAAGCACAAAATGACCAAGTCCCAAGAGAATTTGGAAATGAACCCAAAACAGAGCAACTCTGGCACACAATGTCACGGTCCAATTGACAATCCCCATGGACAAAACAAGGAACAATTTATAGTTTAGCTAGCTTCTAAAGCTAATCCATCCCCTGATTGTGACCGCCTGAGACCGTAAGCGCAACGTGCCCAACGCCAACGCCACATTAAGCATCGTACATGCGACGCCCTGCAACGTAGTGCCATTTCCCAATTTCCCATGTCCTATCCACCGCCGTGCAATAAACCCTAGCATGGATCAACCAAAATTCCAGGGAGAAACCCTTACAATCCGGCTGGCGCCGCCGTCCATGGAATCTAGGACGCGGACGCGGGCGCGGGTCTCCTCGCAGAGGCGCCTGATGATCTCGCCCCGGCGCCCGATGAGGCCGCCCACCTTGTCCCCGGCCACGACCAGCCGGAACAAGCTCGTGCCGGGAAACCCAGGCCACCGCGGCGCCGCCTCCGCCTCCACCTCCCCCTCATCTATCGCCTCGGATGCGGAATTCGTCGGTGCAGGCGGCGGCGGTGGCTGCTCCCGCTCCGAGTCGGGGGAAGGGTTCCACGTCTCGAGCGCAGGGACCTCCGGCTCCTCGTCGGAGGATTGGAGCCACGGCTCCACCTCCTCCGGGTCCTCCTCCTCCTCCTCCTCGGCTCCGTCGTCGTGGGCAAGCTCCTTGGGCGGCGGTGCCGCGGTCGCCATGGCGAGGGTTTTTGGGAGGGACGAGTGGGGACTGTGGAGTGGACTGGCTCACTAGCCGCCAGCGGGCTTTCGTTCCAGCCTCGAGCGGTCGAGCTGGGGCCCATCTCATAGCAAAAATTTGTATACTCCTATTATTTCACATTCTAAGAAGTTGGATTTATTTAAAAAATCGAGATAAATCATGCTCATGTGTCATGATAATTTAGTTTTACTGTACGAAATTTGAATAACTTTCGGAAAAAAACATTGAGATCACTCAAGCTCATGATAATGTACACCATGACCGGGTTCTAAAATGTCAATGCTTTTTTTCATGCTTTTCGTAGAAATTGCTCAGTATGGATTGTTTCATTTGGGATTCTGGAGAGCGTATGCAAAGAGATAATGTGAGTGTTCATCTGGAACATGAGCTCGTTTGGAGTATTTAGTGACGGCGAGGAACGCCAATACTAAACTAGCATTCTCTCAAGAAAAAAGAAACTCTCTCCGCTCCATTATAAGCATTGGATTTTAGTTTAAATCATCTTAAATTTGAATTAAACCTCTTACACTTATTATAGATCGGAGGGAGCATAAATCTATCTGGAAAGGAGTGATACTACTCCAATTCTATGATCAAAAGATATAGAGCATATCTTTTTATATTCGGAAGGACGGGAATCGGTATATTGATCCTAGCTTTAGATCGGACTAGTTGCTTGTGTACAAATTTTTTAGGAACGATTCATGCAAATCATATTGATTATTTTGAGTAACTATTTTAGAAATAGATTTTGGCTTGTTTGCAATGCTACCAAAACATTCTTCCAATTCATCTTAACTTCCCATTCATGAGAAACAAAAGCGGTTGAATACAAATTGTTTTTATCAACGTAGAGAATTTGCTTCTGTGGCACTGAAAACATTGTATACAAAAATTTGCCCCCAATCATTTGTATTCAAAGTTTTTTTTTCTTGGTTAGTTGGGGTTACTTATCAAGCATACCGCTCGATATGTATTCAAAGTTATGTAGCAGATAAAATTCCATTTGCAACATAGCTGAAATTGAGCCGCCAGGAGCCCCCATGGCACATGCCAATGTGGCATGGGCCCGCAGGCAGCAATATTCATTACTAATAAAAACATCAAAGGAATATGTGAAAAAAAAATTAAAAGCTTTCATATAAAAAAAACTCGAATGGTAGAAACGCATTAGCATATTGATAGCTGCATCCTTGCTACCACATGTGAATCTAGCCCATTTTTTAGGGTTGGGCATGTCTAACTTGGGCTGGGCTTCTTCCTTTTTTTATATAGATGACATATGGGTTGGGCCAAAACTTAGGATGATGGGTCAGGCCCATCCTTTCACCATGTTGGCTCTGCTTGATCCAACCAATTACATTGAAACTAATTATGCATGGGCACCTTGTGTCGATTATTCAACAATGAAGAAGCTAGGATTGATGGTACACCTTGCCAAAAAAAAACTATCAAAAGAAAGCGAGAAAAAAAGAAGGAACGAAAGAATCAGAAGAATCACTCTAGTCTGGAGCGATGCACATTTTTGTAATGCCCTCCACATCGGAAGCTCAATTAGGCTTCGTGTCATTGGGTGATCTCGGCTACCGATAATCGAGCACCCGCGAAGGTCGTTATGCCCGCCATGGCCGCGGCGTCGACCTTCACCTGCTCCTGCCGGCGGCTCTCTTCTTCCTCCGGCGATATCATTAACGGCTGTGTCGGTGACAACGGGGGTGTCGGCGACAACGGAGGTGTCGTGGTTGTAGTCATCTGCCCCTCGAGCGTGGCGCAGTAGGATGCGAACTCGTCCGGTGTGACGTTGAGGCGGAAGCGCAACGCGAAGAGGAACTCTAGCTCCAGCCCGTTCATCTCCGACACCTCCACGCCGCCCACCCGCGCAAAGTAGGCGTTGTTGTAGTGTCTGCACATACACACACACACGATCACCATTAGTTCATATTGCCGTATTCAATCCATTGTAGCATGTCTATTTTGTTAGCATTTTGGCAATAAAAACTAAAACAACTAGCCTAATGGAAAATTTCACAACAAGAGTAACGGTCACATTTTCAATTAAAACTATTCGCATATCCGACAAATGTCATCGATTTGAAAAAGTAAAGATTACGATATGGTACCAAAGCAAAGAAAATGTAAGTAACATGGAACTATGCATGATTGGCGGTTAAGTGCACAGGCTTGTTAAATAAGGGGGGCGGGTAGTGGTGTTTGGTGCTCTCTGATTTCTAATTAGGTGAGCAATCGAGTCGAGTTCATGTGGGAGGGCAACACCTGAGCGACCCAGCTGTACCGACGGACGCCCCCAACCGGCCGATGATCGACCCTGCACCTACCGGTGGTCCATTCGTTTGTTCGGAGCACATACAATACAAAACAATCATGTACAATATTGCCATTGCGATGCTCGTGTCACTCTGCTTTACTACTAGTAGAGTACATTGCGTCGGCTGTTGAAGATAACAAATTGTTTAAACTCTACGTTTAGCGCTGGCCGAATCCATGGCATCGACCACGCACCTACCACTAATCTAGTAGGAGTAGTATAGTGATGTGGAGGTTGCTAACCTGCTGTCCAGCTGGACTGCGCAGCCAGAATGCACGCCGTGCGATCCACGTATACCGGGTGCACAGTGAGTCAGACCACACAGCCAGACAGATAGACGTGCCACGTCGGACTTGGGAACAGCCCCACGTGTCAGGATGCGACATTAATGGCTAGTATATACACGATTGAGTCGCCTCTGCCGACACGCCCTCTGCTCTATCTCAACACCGACAGCCCGGCCCGGGATCCTAATCAACAGCTTCTAAATTCGATTCGTTGGGTCTGAACCAAAACAGATGCTTCTGAATTTCATCAGCTGAGGAACGAACGGCGCTGCAGCACTCAGCCACGCTTGCTTGATTGATGCTAGTACCATGCTAATGCGCGATGAAAATGTTGATTAGTGCAGACACAATGCAAATGGATCCATCCTAGCTAATTGACGCGGGTGATCGATGCAGGCAGGTGCGTGCTCAGTGAGCAGCAGATGGAATCCGCGGGCAGGGCGGTCAACTCTGTCGCGCGCATGTGCTCTACTTGGATTCCCGAATTGTTAATCGCTCGCGCTCGCTCGAGGCGCCAAGGCTGAAACTGAATTCAGGCGCGCCGGAACGGAGGTCGGGAGCTACTGCTGGTGATAGACGGAAGAAGCTACTCACATGTCGTCCATGAACTTGGCGGCGACCATGACGCTGGTGATGAGCAGGCGGTGCACGCTGTACGAGTCCACCGCCACCACACCCACACCCTCCCCCTCCTCCTCCGGCGCCACCGTGGCGAGGCGGTCGAGGTAGGCGTAGGCGACGACGAAGCAGGCCGGGCTGCACCCGGCGTACCGGTATATCCGCTCCGCGTACCGCCGCACGCCGATCTCCGGCTTCCTCCCGCCGGGGCTCCGGAACGCCGCCGCCGAAGCCGACCCGTCCGCGTCGCCGCGCGTGGCGGCGCGCTCCAGCAGCCCCGCGAGGACCGCCACCACCTTGGGCGGCGCGGACGCGCGCTTGCTGCCGCTGCTGCTGCTGCTGCTCGACCTGCTCCTCCTCTCCATGGATGTGTGGCTGGTGGGCTGTTGCGTGGGGCGGAGGCAAGGTGGGTGCGGGACCGGCCGGGACGCCGGGTGGGAGATGAGACGAGACTAGACCAGTGTGCTTGCTTGCCTGATTGAGCTCCGCTTGGTCTGAGCTTATATATACGCTTTTCCCGGCAGGCGTAAATTTGGCTCGAGTTGGAAGCGAGCTATCCTTGTCTGGTGAGCGAGAAGGGGGACTGTGTACATGGGCAGGGGACATGCGTGTCCTAAACGGACTGCATGGAAGCGAAAACAGGGTAAACTTAAGCCAGCGAAGACCTACTTTGACCGAATTCGGAGTCAAAAACAGGGTAAACGGTATAGACGATTTTTTTATATGGAGATTGAACCAAAATGGACTCTTCTCTGTTCGATCAACACATCATATGGAGTGGGAATCTCAGTTTAGAAATAACATGATTACATGAGAAGGAGGGATGGGTCTGCTTAATTCGGCTAGACCAAACCCAGTTTGGGATGAACTATGGAAGTGTAAAATACTACCTCTGAAGGGAAAAAAATTGAGGCATTCACCTGGCAAAAGTAAGCATAGGCAGACCTCTCTCCGTGTCGATTAAATCCTACCAGAGAAAATACTAGCTAAGATAGATATTTTTGGCTACCAAAAAAAAAAATCCCGGGCTGGGCTTTCTATGGCTAGGTATACCTCAGACTTGCTGCTCACCGTGATGTCAGTGGACGATAATTAGGCAGCGAAGGTAGCTCGCCATGACGATCAATAGTGGCAGAGCTAGAGCACAAGTAACTAGGGTGTGGCACGCCGTAGACGGTGCCTCAAAAGAGAAAAAACTTAATTTCTAGGGTGCACATGTGGTAAAAGGTGCTACTCAACCACATTTGGGCATGGGTATCAGGCTCGGACGGCCTGACGGGGCCAAAATTTCCCAGGCCAGGGCGGTCTTGCATGTCGGGCCGGGCTCTGACCTAAATTTGGAGCTCAAACGTGAGGTCGGGTCGGGCTCGAAAAAGGGGATTTTGGCTAAGTTTAGGTCGGGCTTGGCTTTCCCTTATTCGGCTCAGGCTCTGGCCTGGTTCGTAAGCTCGAAGGTCGAGCCGGGCTCAATCCTAGGTATTTAGGGTCGGGCTTCTTTAGGTCCGGTCTGGCTCGATAAATGCCTGGGTATATACTTAACAAGGGAAACCAAATTTTATGGGGTAGGGCCGTAGCCTAGCGCGCTTTGGGTGATGACGGAGCTGTGCTGGTAACAAGTTCATTGACCCGACTGGTTTGACTTAGAGCAATGCAGAATTTGACGTTGTCTTGTATTTGGTGCGACCTCCGAGGTATGCGAGGAGTCATGGGGTAGTGGGGACTACGAGATGGGTTGAGTCGTGCGACGTTTGGTGGCGACGCCTCTGGAGTCGAAAGCGTGTCTTTGTGGCATTGATGAACCAGCGCCGCGTCGACAATGGGTTCCATCACTTGTGCGGGTTTTCGGCCCGGTTTTGATCATAAACAGGGCAATGTAGGAGGATCTTTTTTACTCACCATATCATCCTCGAGAGGTTACTCGAAAAAAGGACCGGGCGCGTGCTTGATGTAGCCATATCAGTGTGGTGCTATCATCAGGATGGTCTCTTGAGTGTCGTATAACATGTTGCTGGTGACACAAAGCAACATAATGTGAGTTGAAGTTGAAATTGAGTAGCAACAAACGAAAATTAAGGTTATGCAAACATAAGGATCGAGTACTACAACAAGCAAAGGAGTAATGCCACTTGGAAGGACTAGAACAACAACCCTTATATACCACTCCAACTCACTCCCAACTAGCAATGTGGGACTAAACTTTGTCCCCCTTGTCCCAACAATGAATTTCAGGAATTGTAGACTACATGGGCTGCCTTACTGGGCTGCAGCCCATCTACATTCAACATAAACATATAACATATTCCACAAATCTTTCTCCCTCTATATCGTTCTACAACAACAAACTAAAATTAAGGTTACGCAAACATCAAGGATCGAGTACTACGAGTTATAATGCATAAATTGTATGGCTTAAAAAAAGAGTATGCAAAAGCAGAGAGAAGGAGCGAGCCGGCAGCGACTCGTCCAGCTGGCGAACTTCCTCCTACGCTTTCCACTTTCCTCTCTCTCTTTTTTTTTCAATCCCAATTTCCTCTTCGAGGCTTCACCTGACTCGACCGGTTTCCTGTTATACCCATGTTGGCACCGTCGAAACTGACATGAGCATTAGTAACGACCAGGGGTAAGAGCGTAATTTCAAACCAAAACGGCGTGGCTGTTTTCAATTTTCGCCGCCCCGCCCCTCTCTCCTATATCTAGTGGGTCCCGCAAGGCCCGTTCCGTAACCGCCTCCGCCATTCGAAAGTTCTAGAAGCAAATCCCCCAAATCCCAAACCCCTCTCCGCCTGAGTCCACCCACATCGGCCGCTGCTCCGGCTGAGCTCCACGGCGGAGAATGTCCGGCGGCGGAGGGGGACTTCCCGGCGGCGGGGGCGGTGATCCCGACGGGCCCTGGTCTACCGTCGGGAAGAAGAAGAAGCCCACCGGAGGTGGCACTTCAGGCGGAGGCGGCCTCAACCGTGGCGGAGGCGGCATCGATCGTGGCGGAGATGGCCAGTACGGCGGAGGCGGCTTCAATCGTGGCGGAGATGGCCAGTACGGCGGACGCGGCTTCAATCGTGGCGGAGATGGCCAGTACGGCGGACGCGGCTTCAATCGTGGCGGAGATGGCCAGTACGGCGGAGGCGGCTTCAACCGGGGCGGCAGGAGTGGCGGAGGAGCCCGCTTCCACGGCGGAGGGCCCCACTACCCCGGCGGAGATGGCTCGCCAAGCAGAGTTCAGGGAGGAGGAGGCCGCGGTGCTGGCCGCGGGTACCAGCACCCGGCGCAGGGACAGCCGCGTCACGACTACGGCCGCGGGTACTCTCCGAGGCCGGCATCCAGGGAGATGGCGAGCTCGTCCACGTCGGGGCCCGTTGGTAAGCACTGCTTCCCGATTTACTCGCGAGCGTTGTGAACTCACTCTGGGCATGCTTCGTTCCTCTGAAACGTTCGAAACACGAGCGGCGATCGGTATCAAGCCATCTAGGGTTTCGTCATGGTTAGTTAATTGCTAGAGCCTGCGCTGTTCGATTTCGCGTGTGCGCGCGGTTTGATCGAGGCGACACGCGCGTTTCTCCAGGCGTCGATGTTGCAGTAGCGCGCGCGGACTGCTCGCGTTGTGGAACCAAGGGCCCGCGGTTGCAATTTCTGTTGGCCGCGTGCTGATTCACAGTAGTGTTCGCATCGGTGTGATCTTGGATTGTTTTTCTTTTCAGATTGCTGTTCACGATTATGTAGTACCTCGAGTTGCTTGAAGTTTGATATGCTTCGATCTGTTGTAGTATTTGGGATGCCCAAATGTGCTCCACGTTTATGATAAGTTTCCTTTGCTGCATTCCCTGTATTAGAGTTGTTCTTGTTGCAGCTATTGGGAGCAAGATGCGGTGCTGACCTTGCGTAGATGCTAAATGAACTTTGAACTGTTATCAGTAAACTCTGTTCCAAAATTCTGAGACGAGAAATGGTTGTTGTTTGAGAGGACGCACATCATATGAGATAAAAGGAAATCCTGTCAGATAGCTAGCATTAGAGGAACCTTGTAGTTTGGTCTCTCACCTTGATGTAGTGCCACTGTACAATCGAGAATTTACATTGGGTTCGACTCCTCTTGGCGATCCGTCAAACATTGAAAGTTAGGGATTGTTATTAATCCTGTGCATATACTGACCTATGTTAGTCATGCTGCTTGCCATCACCTAAGGTTTAGAAACGGTTTAGAAACACCTTTGAGGCTAGTATACCTCCTTATTTTCTCCTCTTCAGATCTGGGCCGTGACGGCCATCATACTAGTAAATTAGCGTAGTGCTTAATTGTTGCCTTGTTGTTTTTTACCGTTTCATGGTTTTGGAGAAGCTTGTCTATTATAGGTTGACCAACTATTTGACTGCATCACAATCTACCTCATGTTGCTGCACTGTCGAAATTAGTCTCAATGGTTCTTTATTCATATGAAACTGGGGGTGGGTGGTTCTTTATTCATTTGTTTTTATTTTTCTGACATACTTGTTATCTTGCATTACCTGGTACAATTAGAATGCCATGTGTGAGTGGTCTTGTATTTTGCACGACTGTGCCAAAGTTTCACCCCCCCCCCCATTATTGCTAAATATTTTTGGTGTAAGTAGCACAACTGTATTTTTGTGCTGGAGTCTTATTACCGGTTTCTGCATTTTCTCTGGGTGACACTAAATATATTGTAAATTTGATGATGTATAGAGATCATAAATTTGATTTATTCATATGGCATAGCTTGATCATCAAATGTAAAATTTGCAAATATCTTTGTCCATTATGTACAAAGTTTAACTTTGTGCAGTATGCAATACTTTCTCATTGGTATTGTCCTGATATCAATATATTCAGACTATGAGTAAGTCATGACCTGGTATGCATTTTTAAAGATAGCTAGTTTTCTCTTACTTCACAAAATAAATATTTGGCATCCACTGTCTGAAAATGACTTCAAAGTTCAGATCTACTCTTTTGGTAAACCTTCTCCTTTTGGAGCCCCCCACTTTCTTATACCACCTGTGATGTCTGAATTTTTTTTGTTCCTGTGATCATCTTTCTAGTAGATTACTTTTAGTTTCAGAACATCGTTTATGTACTATATCATTTATCAAGACAAGAAAGCATCAGAGTTGTTACTAGTGAGTACCTGTACTCGATTCTTTTTGCGCTTCTCTTTGAAATGTGTTATTTGACAAGTAGGCTTGGCATGCATGTGTCAATGGAAGTTGCTCCATGCTATGATTTGGAGTCAGCATGGAGAAGAAATATGGGTCTTTTGGGGGTCACCATTTGTATTAGTAAATGTACGAATTAAAATTAACTTCAGCGCAGGGGAACATTTACTATCTGAAGTTGGAAAGGATGAGCGATTTCCTCTCCTCATAGCGAAATTTACTTCTGCATTTAAATTTGGGAAATTGTACTGTCAATTCAAACTGTGAGGGAAACTGCATCTTTTGGTGATCCTCCATTCCACCTCTCTAATAGAATGCTATGTTATTGTTTTCCTTATGTAAACCTTCACTGAATCTAACTGCTCTTTGTTCCCCTCTAGGCCGAGCAGTTATCCCCAATAAAGTCAAACTTTTGGTGAACCACTTTAAAATCACATTTGGGGAATCAACTATCTTTCGGTATGAGATCAAGCTGGCTGAAGATTCTGAAAATCTTGATGAAGATCCTTCTGGGGCTTCAGTTGTGAAGCTCTCCACAGCAGATCTGAAATTTGCAAAGGCTCAACTCGTCAAGATACTAAAAGATCCTCCACACCCATTGGCTGTTGCTTATGATGGGAAGGGTTGTCTGTTCACCTTTACCAGACTGCCAGAGAGACTATACACTGTGAAAGTCGGGTCACGGAACTATAATGCATCAGCAGAGCTTAAGCAGGAGCTGTCGTTCAGTCAGCTAGGTCATCAGCCTGTGCCAGCAAATGTCTTGCGGTGCCTTGATGTTATTGTGCGCGAGGCCTCTAGCTTGGACAAGGTTATCATTGGGCCAAGATTTTATATGCCAGAGTGGTCTACAGGGAATGAGACTCCGCGTTATGCTATTACTACCAGTTCTCTCAAAGGAACCAAGCAGACGCTAAAACTCACCAAGCAAGGCATGGTCCAGTGTGTAGACTATTCAGCTATGGAATTTTGCCAACCTGGAACCAGTGTTCTGAATCTCGTGAAGGAATTGCTGAACCGCATTGATGTCAGGGAGCCTTTTGCAGAGCTAAACGTGAAAGAGAGGAAATATTTGGAGGGCCAGCTTAAAGGCCTCTGTATTACCTTGAGTTACCAGAAGTCCTCTGTAGGTCGGAAGTACAAGGTTCAAGGCTTGACAGATGAGCGTGCTGAACAGATGTCCTTCCCCGATTTCGACAAAGACAAGATAAGTAAGACTTGGAAGCTGGTTGATTATTATCTTGACAAGCATGGGAAGGAGATTATGTATAAGAAGCTTCCATGCTTGGTTCTGAACAAGAATCCAGACAGACCAAATCATGTCCCAATTGAGCTGTGTAATCTTCATGGATGGCAGAAGTATCCTGAGGATCCCAACCAGAAACCAAGGAAGCCAGTCAGTGCACATGCACGGAAAAAGGCGATTCTGGAGATGGTAGAATCTGGGCCCTGCAGGTAACTGTCATTCTACTATTCGCAAAAGCCTGACCGTCCATTCTTTACTTTCGTTAGTTGGAAGCTTATTTTATCAACATGGTTATTAGTTCCTGCTGGAAAAGTGAATCCATTGCAATTTAATTTGCTAGAAGTTCAAATGCAATAGTTTTCCTTATACTTTTATAATAAAACTCGAAACTTGTGCTAACATATGCTAATTAAAGAGGAAGTGTGGCTATGTTAGTGGTATATTTTTCAATTCACTGCTCCCTTGTGTAAGTTTTGTTGAAGCTACATTTAGTATTTTCTGGCATTTTGTTTCTTTGGACAGAGGTGATATTTGTCTTTATTTCAAGAAAGGATCTGATGCATATTTTTCCCTCCATCCCATAATATAAGACGTTATTATAACCAGTATGCTCATATATTGGTTTCAATAACATATTATATTATGAGACAGAGGGAGTAGAGAATTAGCAAGATGAACTCATTTTTATTAGCAGCTACTAATTATCATTTTACTAACAGTGGTAACCGAGGCAAGCAATTCAACATTTCACTGGTGAAAGAAATGACAGAAGTCATGGGCAAGGTCCTTCCTGCCCCCATGCTAAAACTCGGCGACTCCTCCAAATTCAGAATTGGCTCCCCTAACTGCCAGTGGAACCTTCGTGGTCGCACAATCTCTGAAGGCAAGAGACTCCGGAACTGGGGCATTTTGGATTTCAGCGCTCAAGAATCACGCCCCAGGAAGGAAGCGCTTGATGTGAAAATGTTCACTGGCCTTATCGTCAGCAAGTGCTGTGAACTTGGCATTGAGATGAATGAGAAACCATGCTTTGAGCTTTCGTCAGCAATGTCAGTGCTATCGGATCCATGCCAACTGTTGAAGGTGCTCAATCAAGCAGAGCAGGATGATGTAAAGCTGCAGCTCCTCTTCTGCCCGATGTCTGAGCAGCATCCTGGTTACAAGACACTGAAACTGATCTGCGAGACGCAGCTGGGGATCCAGACCCAGTGCTTGTTGAGCCACCACGCAAACAAACACCAGGACCAGTACATGTCAAACCTTGCTCTGAAGATCAACAGCAAGCTCGGTGGAAGCAACGTCCAGCTCTGTGACGAGTTCCCACGGGTGGCTGGCACGCGTTTCATGTTCATCGGCGCGGATGTGAACCATCCATCCCCAGGAGACAAAGAGAGTGAGTCCATAGCAGCTGTTGTCGCCTCCATGGACGGTAGCGCCAGCAAGTATGTGTCGAGAATCCGCGCACAGAAACAGGGCTGTGAGATGATCGCGGAGCTTGATGTGATGTGTGGTGAGCTCATTGAAGTCTTCGAGAACAGGAATGGCGCCAAGCCAGAGAAGATCATTTACTTCCGCGATGGTGTGAGCGACGAGCAGTTGAATATGGTCCTCCAGGAGGAAGTGGATCCCATGAGGAAAAAGTTCAAGAAGGACGGCTACTCGCCGACGATTACAGTGATCGTGGCCAAGAAGCGGCACAGCACACGGCTGTTCCCGTTCCCCAACGCACAGAAGGAGCAACAGACGAATAGCGGCAACGTGCTCCCTGGAACGGTTGTCGATGCCGACGTGGTCGACAAGCCGGATGAGGACTTCTTCCTCTGCAGCCACGAGGGGCTGCATGGGACGAGCCGGCCGACCCACTACTACATGCTGTGGAACGAGCACGGGTTTCAGCCTGTCGACATGCAGAAGCTTGTCTACAGCCTCTGCTTCATGTTCGCTCGCTGCACCAAGCCGGTGTCGCTGACGACGCCCGTAAAGTATGCCGACCTCGCGGCCTACCGCGGCAGGGACTACTACATGGCGTCCCAGGCCCAGAAGGCTGGGCCATCGTCCTCGGCCTCTGTGAATGCTTCTGTGTTACCGGAGATGCACGCGGCTCTCAGGGACAGCATGTTCTTCATCTGATGGCGCCGTGGAGCTTGGTAAGCTTCAACTCTGCGCACTGCTTCTTGTTCTAACTGCATACAAGTGTTGCAGCCTTTGTCACCTCTCTTACAGCTTGTTATCTTGTGTAAATTCTCATCAAATTGGCTCTTACAAACTCGTTCTGCCTAAACACTCTTGTGCACAGTTGACGAGATACTGCTGCTTGTTACTGTAAATCAACAA
This sequence comes from Lolium multiflorum, assembly GCA_030979885.1. Lineage (NCBI taxonomy): Eukaryota > Viridiplantae > Streptophyta > Magnoliopsida > Poales > Poaceae > Lolium > Lolium multiflorum. The sequence goes on along the minus strand of CM061752.1, from coordinate 23,089,334 downwards.
AAGAATTAGTTCCAGTCTTCATTCTTTTCTGTTTTGGCATACTTCACAGTTACAAACTCGTTCTGGTAAAACACCCCTTTGTACATTCTGTTACTGGAGTACTGCCCTTTTGTACATTCTGTTACTGGAGTAGTGCTGCTTGGTACTGGTTACTGTAAATCAATAAAAGAACTAGTTCCAGAGTATTCCTTCTTTTCTGTTTTGTCATATACTTCACATTTACAAACTCGTTCTGGTGAATCACCATTTTGTACAGTCTGTTACTGGAGGTACTGCTGCTTGTTACTGGTTACTGTAAATCAACAAAGAACTAGGTCCAGTCTTGTTTCTTTTTGATTTTTCACACTCCCTCCTTTTTCAAAAAAAGTTGCTCAACTTTTGAGCAGCTTTATTTTGAAATGGAGGGATTACTTGACATTTGAGCAAATGTAATGAGGGCACATGTGAGATTTCCAAAACGTTGGAGAGTTTGGAGTCTTGGGAAAGGATATAAAGATTTCTTATAAAAAAAATAGTACCCACATAGGTGGGTATTTGAATCTACGTGCAAAAATCAATATTTCCTCCGATCCAAATTAATTGACTCCACTTTATCTATATACAGATGTATCTAGTTAACAAACACATCTAGGTACATACGGTATCTAAACAAAATGAAGTCAGTTAATTTGAGTCGGAGGGAGTACTAGAACACCTATATCTATATTATAAATGAATTTGCAAAATCCACAGAAAACAAGGTAACATAGGAGTAACTAACTACTGTACTAATTGGTAGCGTAAACGCTCAATGGCTCCGTCGTCTCCACGTAGGCAAACGTCCCACTTGGATAGTTAGAGGAGCCGAACTTTTTGTTGGCGACCAAGGTGCTCTGATGTTGGTGATCATTGACTTGCATCACGCCACGAGACAAAGATGGGCTTTTCCGCGTGTAGTGCACATGCAAGGAATTCTCTTGCGTGAGCACATAGTTGCCATAGACGAAGTGTGGCCACGTGAGCTGTTGGCGGAGGCTGTACCAGCAGCTCCACCGCCGTCCCTTGTCCAGAACCCACACCTCAGTCGTCAATAAAGCGTCTCCCAGATAGACGACGGCGCCCAGCCTCCCGTGCACCTCTGTTAGACTACAGTAATCGGTTGCTTTCGGTTTCGGTTTCGGGGGCAGCCAGAAGGAGGTGACGTGCTCCTGCTCCAGGTCAAATGCCACTACCCTCGCCGCGGAGCCCTGTGTTGTCCAGTATGTCGTGCCGTCAACGCTGATGACACCGGCGGGCAGGTGGCACATCGCATCAGGACCGGCCGGGACCTCCCGCCACGACGCCTCCCCCAGCGTGAGCACTTGCACGGAGTCGAACTCGCAACGCTCGCGGAAGCTGCTGGGGACGTGCACCACCTTGTACTTGCCGGAAATCGGGTGGTACGCAAAGGTGTAGCCCCGGTGCCAGTGCCGATACACCCACCAGTTCGAGCCGTCCAACAGGCCGTCGCACGGCGGCGGCGGCGGCAGCAGCAGCGGCAGCGGTGGGACAGGCAGGGCCTCGCCGGTGGCCGGGTTCACCAGGGTCAGAGCGCCACCAGGCCGCTTCGTGTTGTCGCACAGGCACAGCAGGCCGTTGCACGTAGCCACCAGCTGCGGGCCGCTGTAAGTGAGGCGGTATCCTTCGTCGGGCCGCCTCCACAGTTCAGTGCAGCTCCCCGTCGACGACGGCGACAGGTCGTCCACCACATATGCGACCGAGTGTTGGGCGTTCCAGAGGAGGGCCTTGGCGCGGCTCCGCATCTCCGTGGTGCGCTCATCCACGACGTCGCGCCAGTGCCGGCACACCAGGCGGGACCGGCGCCGGGAGCTCGGCGGAAGACGCTGGAGGATCTCCACCAGGACGTCCGTCGGGAACTCCCAGAATCCTTCTTCCTCGTCCATGGCCTTCTTTCCTTTTCCTTCTCTTCCGCCTACCCGGTATGCCCACCACCATGATGTACCGCTCGGTTTCGCTTCGCTTTAACAAGACTCCAAGTCTGTTCGGTAGTTCATGATGAATCCGGACACAATAACCCCTGTTCCAGAGGCGCGCGGAAGCGATCCTGCTTCCCTCTACCTTGCATGATGAAGTTCAGAATACGACTTCGATTATAGTTCAGTTCAAAGTACTGTTAAACATGTAAGCTATTGCAGGTTCGTACACACGGACTACATGCTGACAGCAATCGGCACTAAGCAGAACACTCTTTCTTTCTTTTTTGAAAAAAGAACACAAGTTTGAATGCATTATATTAATAAATAGAAAGAGTGGTAGAGTGTGTATGCGTGCATTCGCCTGGGTGAGTGTATGTACGTATTTGTAATCGTCCGTATATGTATTATGTTAAATTATGTGCTCAATATAATCGGTGAATATAGCGGTCATGCATCTTTGAAAAATAGCTGGTGCATTGCACAATCCGAAAGGCATTCTACGATAAGCATACAATCCAAAAGGGCAAGTGAAAGTTATTTTCAATTGATTTTCCGGATGAACAACTATTTGGGATAACCTAGAATATCCATCAACATAACAAAAATGCGAATGTCTAGCAAGCATTTCCAAAGTTTGATCTGTAAAGGGCAATAGGTAATGATCTTTTCTAGTCTCCTTATTCAATTTCCTAAAATCAATGCACATCATATATTCTACAACAATTTTATTTGGGACCATTTCATTGTGTTTATTTGATACAACGATAAATCCTCTTTTCTTAGAGACACAATGATCAGAACTCACCCAGACACTTTCTTTGACATGATAAATGATATCTGCGTCAAGGAGGCGGATGATTTCTTTTTTTACCACTTCCTTCATTCCAGCCTTAAGTTTCCTCTGAAAATCATCAACTGGTTGGGCTCCGTCTTCCATGAATATTCTATGCGTGGCTATCGAGGGACTGATCCCCTTCAAGTCATCCAAAGAATACCCAAAAACCTTACGGTGCATTTTAAGCACCATCATTAACTCTTCTTTCTCCTTTTCTGAAAGGTTAGTAGTCACAATAACATGATATCTATTTGTTTCATCTAAAAAGTTATATTTTAAATCTGGAGGAAGATGTTTCAGTTCTAGTGGTGGTAAATCTTCATCTCCCTTTCTTTCAGGTACTTCACATTTCTCATTGGTTAAGTTATCAGCTATAGGGAGAGATTTCAAACATTTCTCAATATCATCTTTATCTAATCTTATCATAGTATTGGAGTATCATAAAGTATTGCAGAAAGATTAGCCCTATTAATTTCCTCCTCAAATTCTTCCTAGGGATGTCCTCATCACGTGATGAGGACATCCCTACCTCACTACTACCTCCGTCATTGCAATATGAAGATGAAGCTGTGAAGGTCAAGTTCAATAAAGTTAGGAATGGACCAATGACACAAGCTCGTGCGAAGCTACTTAAACAACAGGTGAACTTGTTCCTAAACGATACTTTGATCGATGAGAACTTTATACTGCCTAAGTCGTATTAATTATGTATGATCAGGTATGAGGAGGAACCAAGCATCGCACGAGGAGTAGAGGAGCAGCTGGACAAGAAGCTGGACGTAAAGCATGGAGCTGGACGTGAAGACATCCCATGTACGCGCGAGGGAGGAGCGGGAGGCATGCGCGAGAGGAGGACGTCTTTAGGCCGGCGCCAGGCCGGTCGGACCGGCCGTGGCACCGAGCCACCCGGTCTCAGCCCCGGTCGGCCGGATCCCACGCCGGATCGGCCTGGTCAAAACCGGGCCCTGCATTTGTGCCAACCAGGCAAACATCCAGGGAGCCTGGACGCTTAGTCCGGTTTCCACCGGTCCCAGGCCCGGTCCAAACCGGACCACCCGGTCCCAGGCTCGGTCAACCGGATTCCATACCGGACGTGTCCGAGTCTGTCGACCAGATCTATTCTGGGTCGGTTATTTTTGTATCTTTTCGACCCGAGGTCGTCCTGAACGCCTATATAAGTCCCCAGGACGCTCCCAAAGTAGCTTTAGACCATGTTTAAGATAAACCCTAGTTCATAGTTGTTTGCTTGGCAACTCTATTGAATCTCTACATCCGATTGCATTGATTTGGTGTGGAATCTCTGAAAGTCTTGTGTGATATGTTGTTCCATTGGGAATTAGGAGGTTGCAAATTACCGCTTCGTGGTCGGCTGCTACGTGTGCAAGTGTGTGGAGTTGCGAATATCTTGCAGGGTTAAGAGCTGTTGCATTGGCGACAGGGACCAATCGAGAGATCTCGTTGCGTCATACAAGTTATCATCCACTACATCGTCGTGTTCCTCCGCTGTGTTCATCCCGTGATCATCATTGCTTACTGAGAAGATCGGGCCACCCCTTATCATTCAATATCTTCAATAATTGGTTTATGAGTAAACTTCGAGAAATGGGAACTCACCACTTCGTTCCCAAACTTAAGAGAAATAGTTTCCTTCCTACAATCAATATTAGCTCCTGGAGTGTTTAAGAAAGTTATTCCGAAATTGATTGAACAATGAAAATTAATTGGCATATCAATGACAACAAAATCAATGGTATAAGTGTAATGTTCTATTGTGATAGGTACATTTTTTTTATTAATCCCATAGGAACTCGGAGAGACTTATCAGCTAGCATTATTTTCATGTCTGTGTCTTCTAATTGTGAATTTTTAAGTTCATCTTGGATACCAAAATAAAATATATAGGGAATAACATTAACAGATGTTCCAATATCACAGAGGATAATAAGATGATCCACCAAAAGTGCAGGGTAAAACAGGTTTGCCCACATTCTTTGCTTTAACCATAGCTTCTACGAGTTGTGAGGCTTCGGAATCGAGCTCAACTATGTTGCAGTGTGCATGCATAGCTAAAATACCTTCCTTAGTTACCTCACCTTCCTCATTTGCAACTTCATAAGTAGGTTCCCCATTACTAAACTTTACCTCCGGTGATCTTACCTCTTTTACCTCTTCTTCTTTTTGTTCTGCAAGGAGTTCAGATCTATTGTGCCTTGCCGCTGGCATTGGGAAAGGGAGCGTCTCATTGTAAGGCATCCTTTCAATGGGTGCCACTTTGGGTACTTCAGCTTCATATTGCGCTGCTTCAATGATTTGAGGTGGCAGAGTGTAATGAAGCCATTCTTTCTTGGGTGCTTCAATGAATTCTGTAAAAGCTTGAAGAACATCTGATACCATAAAATCATCAAGATTAAGTTCATTAGAAGTTTCTTTTAATTGCCTGGTGTTTTTACTGTAGCTAGTTTCGAAATAAGAGTATCGAACCACGAGGAGCTACTAGTTAAGGTCTTAATGCCCCTTGCTACTTTCTATTAAAGATTACTTATAAATTGTTTTCTAATCTCAAAATATATAAATGGGGGTGCTGTAAATAGTTGAATATAAAGTAAATAAAGTAGAAAAACGTTATAGGAACTGGGTCGAAACTTAATAGAAGTGTTCTTAGGGATTATTGGATCCACCTCTAGCATTAGGATCCATGTTAATCAAGATAAAGTATTATTGGAGATACGCCCAAAAGGCAATAATAAAAGTGTTTATTGTTATATCTTAGTGTTTATGATAAATGTTTACATCCCATGCTATAATTGTATTAACAGGAAACATTAATACTTGCGTGTTTTGTAAACATAAAAGAGTCCCTAGTAAGCCTCTTGTTAAACTAGCTTGTTGATTAATAGATGATCATGGTTTCCTGATCATGAACATTGGATGTTATAAATAACAAGATCATATAATTAGGTGAATGATGTGATGGACATACACCCATAGTCAGCGTAGCATATGATCAAGTCATTAAGTTCGTTTTGCTTCAAGCTTTAAGATACATAGTAACCAAATCATTTGACCATGAGATCATGTTAATCACCTACACCGGATGAATGCTTTGATGACACCAAACACTACTTTGTAAATAGGTTGTTATAAAGGTGGCATTAAGTGTTCGAAAAGTATAGGGTTGAAGCACTGTTACCACCCGATTTTGGCCAAATCAGGAGATGGGCCGTAAGTGAAGATGGGCTTGAAGGACGTACACGTGGAGCATCTTCAAAGCGGCCTTGCGCTAAGAGTTTGGGCTAAACCGCCCGTGTATCTGTAATATAGTAGATCGTGTTGTAATTTAGATTAAAAGATAGAGTCTGGCCCGTGCACTGTTAGGTGCACGCCTCAATTAGAAAGTCCCTTGGACTATAAATATGTATCTAGGGTTATCGGAAAAGGAGGACAATCATCGTTCAACCAACACAAATCAGGCGCATCGCCACCCCTTTCTTCGAGGGTTTCTCCGGGTAAGCACCATGCTGCCTAGATCGCATCTAGCGATCTAGGAGTATACGTTTATTCGTCAACCTTGTACAGCTCGTGCTGAAGCCTTGTTGATGGCGAGCAGTACTATTTATCCTTAGGTGTTTAGGGGCTTGCATTGATGCTTTCACGTGCATATCTGCGTGGCGATGCCGTCCCTCGACACCTAGCTTCCCTTACGTCTATCCAGACGAAGGGCATCTTGCTTGTTCGTTACTTAGTAGATCCGATCCGTTATAGTTGCTCCGTTCAGCAGGATTAGTTTAATATCTGCATAGTTAGGCCTTACGTTGGGGTCGGAGGATCCGGTGGTGCGTTAGATGTTGTTCACCGTCCCTGCGAGGGATGTTCCGGGAATCGACGTTACGTTGGTTTTTAGGCCTCTCGTAGGGGTGGTTTGCATCATCTTCCGTAGCTGCTAGGCCCGATCACACGTAGGACGTTCCGGTTATGCGGTGAAAACCCTAAACTGTCGTGGATCGCTTTAGCTTTGTCCTGATCAAGCAGGATCCCCATGCCATTGTAAATCCAACGTGAAACATGGGGCGATCGGCTCCTTGAGCCGATCCACGAAACCTGAGAGCCGATAGGGCTCGTATTTAATGTTTACGTGTCTACCATGCAGAACAATCGAAGCACTCTAACACCTTCCCGATCGGGTCTAGGTCGTGGCACGCCCTAGCAACCGCCAGACGTGGCTAGAAGATTTGCGGGACGACAGGTGCCGGGGTCCACTAAGCGGCCCCGAGAGCTTCCCGGCTCTTCGTGTTGCTCAGCCATTGCCCGTCGGTGGGTTTTGGGAGGGTAACACATTTCGGCACGCCCGGTGGGACAACCTTCGCAACATCCACGTCAACATCGACATCCGAGATGGCGGAGGAACAGATCACATACGAGGATCTTCCTCCTGATCATAAGAAGAAGTACGATGAGCTGAAGGCCATCGTTGAAGCCGAGCTCATCGGCTCCTTTGAGAAGACCCGTCGCACGTATCAGTTCAAAGGATTCACGCCACAAGGCGTCCTTGACGGGGTGGATTTGTCTCTCCCTTCGGATGAACGTACTGAGCCCTGCGACAGAAATCAACTACGTGGTGGCCCATTCACTGCATCGGCATTCTGAGAGCCTGGTGAATTCTTTGGAGCGCGTTGCGTCCGGGTGGTCCAAGAGATCATGGAGCATCGGTACTCCCCTTCAGACCTGCTCTAGGGACTCACCAAGGAGAGGTGCAACTCCACACCAGGTCACCATTGCCGTACGCTATGGCAGCTCCACAGCAACAAGGTTCACCGGCATACGTTGTCTACAAGGTTGGAGGTGATCCGGCGACTACCTTCTTATATGAGCCGCCCAAGGAGATCCCACACGGATACGTGTGCACGTTTGTGCCGGATTGCAACAACTGGACACAAGCGATCCAGCTCCACAGGAGGGATTGCCGAGCAGGAGCCATTGTTCGGCAGAGGAACGACTGCAGCAGCGGGGAGTTTGGGAGCGGAAGCTGAGAAACAAGGCGTGGCTAGCCAAGTATACCACTGCACCAGTCAGGAAAGCTCAGCTGCCACTACCTCCACCGCAGATCAGATCAGCGCAGAGAGATCATTCGGCATCTTGCCGAAGAAGAAGATAATCGGCTATTCCAAGCCGTACCCCAATGAGTTCGACCTGATCCCACTACCACCTAAGTACCGGCTTCCGGACTTCAACAAATTCGGTCGAAGGATCTAGCTCCATTGAGCACGTGAGCTGATACTTGGCCCAGCCGGCATGGCTTCGGATCAGCTACGGGTGAGGTGCTTCTCGCAATCCCTCACCGGTCCAGCTTTTGGATGGTACACTCGCTGCAGCCGAACTCGCACGATCATGGAAGCAGCTTGGAGGAACAATTTCACACCCAATATCATTCGGAAGCTACTGGTATTACCGAACTAGCACAAGTTCGGCAGACGAGGAGAGACAGTGGCTGAGTACATTCAGCGTTTCAGAACGTCAAGAACCGATGCTATTCGGTTCATTTAATGAGAAAGAAGGTCGAGCTGGCCGTGGCAGGCCTTGCAGCGTCATTCAAAGATCGACGTTCCAAGTGGAGTACAGCTCGTTGACGCACCTGGTCACTAGGCTGACCTTATATGAACAACGCACGGAATGTACAGACAAGTTCAAGCGCGATAACCCTGGTCAATGCCGATGAGGATGAAGATTCGGAAGATCGAAGTTGCGGTAGCTGAGTGGACTCGGACGCCGTACCTATGTCCTGCAAATGGGTGAACCCGCCAGGGCCTCCAAGAGGGTTGGACTTTGATGTGAGCAAACTGAACAGATCTTCGATCCGCTGAAAGAGAAACATTGAAGCTCCCCAAGGCCACAAGATCCTACGGCACAAGAGATGAACAAAAGGCCATACCGCAAATGGCATCATACGTTCACGCACGCCACCAACGACCGCAAAGTATTGCGCGCACAAATTCAGATGGCGATAGAATCAGGCCGATTAACTTTCGGACGGTTGCCATGAAGGTAGACATGCGTCCGTTTCCGGACGTCAATATGGTGGACCTGAGCCACTCCATAAGGGAACCTGGGTTCTCTTTTGATGTCAATATGGCAGGGTTTGTGATCCGCCATGGCAAAGATAAAGCCGAGAGCAGCCACACTCGTGGCAAGGATAAAGAGGAGGCCGTTCCACGCGACCGGCCCCAAGATGATGATAGACGGTACCTAACCGAGGAGGAGGTGAGAAGCATACGGTATCAGCGCCCACTCTCCGTGCATCTCCTCAACAAATATGAACAGCAGTATGACCGACGTCGACGCTACGACGAAGACGATGAAAAATATCGTCGGTCGATGCGGAAAACGAGGTATCGTCCATGACAGAACAACGACGGGTACGAACGCCACGTTAGAGGGAGGTCAAGGGAGCAAGACGACGTGAATAAGCACTGGAACTGCCCTTCTTCAAACATTGCGGGACTCAGAATGAGCCGATTGCCAACAATCGAGAATTGCCCGAATGCAAACAGCAAAGGAGAAGGACAAACGAAGTTTCAGTGTTCGAGCGTCTAGGACCTCTCCCACCACATAACAAACGAGCTGAGTCCTCTCAAGAAGAAGACTTCGAGGAGTCAGATGGAGAAGAAGATAGGTATCACCGACCAAGGTGGTGCCCTGATGGACTCACCATTCTCAAGCGTGCAGCGGCTGCGGAACTGGAAGAAGCCGAGGCACACACGTTAAGAAGAGCACGGCCCGATCTGGCCGTAAAAATTCAGCAAACGGAGACGAAGGCGCACCCGCCAAAGAAAGTATGGCGCCCAAAACAGTAAAGCCGATGCACAGATCGGCTGATGCCGATGCAGCAGGCATCGGCCGATACAAACATGGTATCCGTGGTACGGACGGAGTAGCAGGTCCAAGACATTGGACGCACGTGGCAAGGCCGATCCCTGAGATCGGCCCTCAAAAAATGGAAAGCAAAGGATCTTATCTCCAGCATGCCACGTAGCTACATTAGAAATCCAAGGAGTTGCAAACCACCGCCAAAGCATTGCAACGAAAAGGAGGCCGATTCCCGCAATCGGCCAAAATTATCCTCAACATCCTTTTGTCTGTGTTCAGCATTGATCCAACAGATGCTGAAGAGCCGATACCATCAATAACGTGACAGAATCGGCTCGGGGCACATAGATGGATAAGACACGAGGATACGAAGCTGAGAATGCATGCCAAACGCCCCAGAACAGCTCAAAGATGGGGCCGATACATAAACAAATCGGCCGCAAAAAATCGAAAATACAGAAAATTTTGGGCAAAACAGCCGTTACAAGCAGAAGCCTAATGGAGCAGTCATCAAGTGGGAACTCCTCAGTGGAATTGTTGGTGGCTCCGTTAGCAAATCTTCAAGACTAGCAGCGCCTGCGCGAGCATGCAGATCAGGTTGAGATCATGAGAATAGCCGATGACCATTCAATTGGCTGTGATATTCCCTCCTGGGGCTTGACCAAGGTGACAATTTTATCAAACATCGTCACCCGAAGCTACATCAGTCTGCCCGAGGTGATGAGCCAGTCTGAGCAGCAAGGCGCAAGAATGGAGCTAAGAAGAGTTTGAGGGCCACTGCGTTTTAGGCTTCTTAGTTCAAGGGAGCTGCTAATCCTTCCAGAGCCGTCCTAGTGCATTGTCCCCGTGGACGTACGCTTTCCTGCTCTGTCTTGTTGAAGAGCTGGAGTGGCTCGGGGGGCAGCTCACCCTGAAGGTTCTCTGCTATTGAAAGCTGATTTGGTTAGAGTCGGCTGATGCTGCACTACAGTTGGAAAGCCGATGATGGCCCATTCGGTTTGTACGCCTTTATTCTCGCCTTGATTGAGGCTCGGGGGGCAGCTAGCCCCTAAGGTTGTTTGTTCGACGGAGCTGATTTTGTTGGAATCGGCTGACTCTGCATCACAGCTTGTTTGAAAGGTGGTGGATTATTGCAGAGAAGAACTGCCGGAGCTGATGAGAAGAATTTGAAGGAGTCATCATAATCGATAGGCTTTGGGGCCAGTTTGTTGCTGCAAATAAACAAAGCATCGCAAGGAAGATTGTAGGCGATCAAAATTTTCAGCAATGGTCCTGGAGTTCGCCTGAAGGCATCGATTCTGGGGTTGCAGATTAAAGTTAAGAGCTCAGGGGGTTTGGATTTCCAAGATCTAAAGGTGTGCATGATTACGATTTGGTCTTGTTCGACTGGGACTTGAAGATCTGAACTTAGCTATCTCGTGATTCATCATAAGGGACCGATGCGTTGCCATCAGGTCGTTGAGCGGTGGTCGAGCTAACCATCGGCAGAGTCAGAATCGGCTAAATCAACGCAAAAGAAATCGGCAAAATCAAGTTAAAGGAGATTCTTCATTGATAGCCAGATTTCTTACAAGAAGGAGCTGATTGCTCTCAAAAGGAACCGCTGGAGGGATACATTGCCCTAATTTATTACTCCTAGCTCTATCCTATCTAAGGGCCGTTGATGCCCTCATCGTCGCCGTCGCCGCCGTCGGTGCTACTCCCGGCTCGTCATCGCCGCTGTAACGGCCGCCGGCAGGACCTTCGTCGTCCTCGACTTCTCCATCAGCGTCGTCGTCATCACTGTCGAAGTCGCTGAGATTCCCGGGCCAGGGGCAGTGGCGTTTGGCCGGCGGCTCGTCGGAGGGACTCGTCTGAGGAATGGTGCTGATGTCGCAAAAATATCAGTTTCCGCATACAAGTCAATTGAGCGACAAGCCTAGGACTCTATTGTAGACACCTGCCCAAAGCCAGATTACCAGCCCGCTGGGTTGGCTGGTAAGAGTCATGATCCTGTTTGAGGTGTCTCGTGGTGCAAAGCCGATACGCAGCCATCGACTCTAGTACAAGCGCTCAAAGTTGCCTTGTGGCCAGTTTGGCAGTGTTGTCAGGGGAGAGCTGGTATCCAAGACAGCCTGTTGCTCATTGAGCTATGGGTGATCATCTAAAGTATCGGCCGACAATGGAAGAAAGGTGATCGGCTGGTTGGCCCTGCGTGATATCTCTTTCAGACGTGATCAAGCCCGGGACTGTTTGTCTAAATTACGGGTCCTCACTGTTTTCACCGCGGCTGGGGCTCGGGGGGCAACTGGCCTCATGGATGCTCTGTTTTTAGAAGCCGATTGGAGAGTCATCGGCTGGGCCTGCAGACATTGATTTATTGAGCATTGACCAAATTCACGATCACTCCGATGTCAAAAGGAGGAAGAGTGGATCATGGGGGGATCGATGCGTGGAGATCGGCTCATTAAACGTCGATCGAGTTGACAATCGGTTAAATTAGCATAAAAAAAAGGATCGATAAAATCAAATTGGAGAGATTCTTCATTGATAAACCAGATTTCTTACAACGGAAGAGCCGATTGCTAAAGAAAGGAAGAACAAAAGAAGGGTCTGTTGACCAACCTACTATTGCTAGACCTACACTAGTAGATCCTAGTCTACGGTCCGTCGCTACCCTCATCATCATCATCTTCGGAGCTCCCATCGGCGCTGCTGCCGACGGGCTCCTCGTCGCTGCGCCCGAAGCCCTCTGCTGGAGCTTCATCCTCTTCTTCATCATCGATGTCGTCGTCGTCCCACCACATACGGAGGCGTTTTGCTGGTGGGTAACCCTCGAGGGAGTCGTCGTCTTCTTCTTCCTCTTCTTCCTCCTCGTCGGAGGAAAAGCTCCCTCCCGGGGAAGAGGTCGTCCTCGCTTGTTGCCTCCAGCTCCCGTCAACGAGGAACCGAAGGTCTTCTTCCCCGTCGGTGAGGGGTTCGCGTCTTCCGATTCATTGGAGGAGTCCCCGCGCGTCCCAATGCTCGGGGCGCGGATGGCCTCGACGACCTCCCGCCGAGCTCGCCGGGAGGAGGAGGAGGAGAGACAGGCCAGAGGAGCGGAGGAGGAGGATGAATCCATGGGGGCTAAGGAGGGTTTTTGGTTTGCCGATGGCTACTGTGGAGCAGGGAGATGAAGAAGAGAACTACAGGGAGAGGCCAAATAAAAGGGGAATATAGCGATTTAATGCCTAAGCAGTTCCCAAGGACGTGGTGCCAGAACCATCAAATCGTGCAGAGAAGGCGAGGAGGCAAGACGTCATCATGAAGAAAACTGCGACGGTTCTGCCGCGACATGACCCTTCGAAGGAGACAGATGGTTTTGCAATTATCATTATCAAAACCAGGGGGCATGTGTTACCACCCGATTTTGGCCAAATCAGAGATGGGCCGTAAGTGAAGATGGGCTTGAAGGACGTACACGTGGAGCATCTTCAAAGCGGCCTTGCGCTAAGAGTTTGGGCTAAACCGCCCGTGTATCTGTAATATAGTAGATCGTGTTGTAATTTAGATTAAAAGATAGAGTCTGGCCCGTGCACGGTTAGGTGCACGCCTCAATTAAAAAGTCCCTTGGACTATAAATATGTATCTAGGGTTATCGGAAAAGGAGGACAATCATCGTTCAACCAACACAAATCAGGCGCATCGCCACCCCTTTCTTCGAGGGTTTCTCCGGGTAAGCACCATGCTGCCTCGATCGCATACGTTTATTCGTCAACCTTGTACTGCTCGTGCTGAAGCCTTGTTGATGGCGAGCAGTACTATTTATCCTTAGATGTTTAGGGGCTTGCATTGATGCTTTCACGTGCATATTTGCGTGGCGATGCCGTCCCTCGACACCTAGCTGCCCTTACGTCTATCCAGACGTAAGGGCAGCATCTTGCTTGTTCGTTACTTAGTAGATCTGATCCGCTATAGTTGCTCCTTGCTCCGCAGGGATTAATTTAATATCTGCATAGTTAGGCCTTACGTTGGGGTCGGAGGATCCGGTGGTGCGTTAGATGTTGTTCACCGTCCCTGCGAGGGATGTTCCGGGAATCGACGTTACGTTGGTTTTTAGGCCTCTCGTAGGGGTGGTTTGCATCATCTTCCGTAGCTGCTAGGCCCGATCACACGTAGGACGTTCCGGTTATGCGGTGAAAAACCCTAAACTGTCGTGGATCGCTTTAGCTTTGTCCTGATCAAGCAGGATCCCCATGCCATTGTAAATCCAACGTGAAACATGGGGCGATCGGCTCCTTGAGCCGATCCACAGGGAAACCTGAGAGCCGATAGGGCTCGTATTTAATGTTTACGTGTCTACCATGGGAACAATCGAAGCACTCTAACACCTTCCTGATCGGGTCTAGGTCAGGTGGCACGCCCTAGCAACCGCCAGGACGTGGCTAGAAGAATTGCGGGACGACGCGAGGTGCCAGGGTCCACTAAGCGGCCCTGGGAGCTTCCCGGCTCTTCGTGTTGCTCAGCCATTGCCCGTCGGTGGGTTTTGGGAGGGTAACAAGCACGTGGATCAAGAGTGGGATTTGTCCATCCAAATGACGGATAGATATACTATGGGCCCTCTCGGTGGAATGTCATCCAACTAGCTTGCAAGCATGTGACTGGCTCACAAGGGATGTCATATCACAGTATGAGTAAAGAGTACTTATCGGTAACGAGGTTGAACTAGGTATAGAGATACCGATGATCAAACTTCAGATAAGTAAAATATCGCGTATGTAAATGGTTCTTTCGATCATGAAGTCATCGTTGAATATGTGGGAGCTATTATGGATCTCCAGGTCCCTCTATTAGTTTTTTATCGGAGAAGAGTCTTGATCATGTCTCATAGTTCATGAACCGTAGGGTGACACACTTAAGGTTCGATGTCGTTTTAAGTAGATATGAAATATGGAATGGAGTTCGAATATTGTTCGGAGTCTCGGATGGGATCCAGGACATCACGAGGAGTTCCGGAATAGTTCGGAGAATAAGATTCATATATAGGAAGTCACATTCCAAGTTTGAAAATGGTCTGGTGAATTTATGGAATGTTATCGAAGGTTTTAGAATCATCCGGAATAAATCACTATGGCAGGTAGAATCCCGGAGGGACTCCACCAGCCCTAGCCAACCCACAAGTGGGAAGGTGGAGTCCATGGTGGACTCCACCATGGTGGTCGGACAACAAGAGAAGGAAAGGGAGAAATCCCTTTCCATCTAGGTTTCCAATTTTGGTAAGTTTGGGAGTTGGAATCCAAAGTGGTATTGGGGGAACCCTAGGTTTTCCACCTATATATAGAGGAGAGGGGAGGGGGAAGGCCACACCAAGCCAGTTGCACAACCCAGGGCACCCAAGGCTGGCGCCCCAAGTGCCCCCTCTCCCAAACCCTAGCTACTCCCTCCTCCCTCTTTCTCTCGCACTGCTTACGGCGAAGCCCTCCGGAGATCTCCACCACCATCGTCACCACACCGTCGTGCTGGCAGGATTCTGAGGAGGATCTACTACATCCGCTGCCCGCTGGAACAGGGGAGAACTTCTTCATTGACATCGTATGTGTGACCGCGTGCGGAGGTGCTGCCCGACTGTGGCACCGTCAAGATCTTCTACGCGGTTTTGAAACGGCAAGTGATCAGCTACATCAACCACGAGATTTATCTCGTTAACGCTTAGCGATCTTTGAGGGTATGTTGATCTTCACCTCGTTGCTATCATCTACTAGATTAGATCTTGGCTTGTTATTCGTTCTTGTGGTAGGATTTTTTTGTTTTCTATGCTACGAATCCCTACACGGTATCAGAGCCGTGTCTATGCATAGATTGGTTGTACGAGTATAACGCAATGGTTTTGTGGGCATTGATGCTTTTGTTGTCGTTTGCTTATCATGTATTTTGCATCTTGCGGTATGGTGGGATGAAGCGGCCCGGGCTAAACTTACTTGACCGCGTTCATGATACTTGCTCCATGTTCGACATGCAACTTGTATTGCATAAGTGGCTTTGCGGGCGTTAGTTTCTCTCACCATAGTTAAAATCTGATTTATAATTTGCAATTGACAACACTTGTATCAGCGTTGTGGTTCATGTTTGTAGGTAGATCGGATCTTACTCGGAAACCCTAAGCCACATAAAATATGCAAACAAAATTAGAGGCATCTAACTTGTTTTCGCAGGGTTTGGTGATGTGATATGGCCATGATGTGATTATGAATATATTTGATGTATGAGATAATCCTTATTGTATTGTGGCAACCAGCAGGAGCCTTATGGTTGTCTTTAATTTCGTTTCGATTCATCATGTATTAATTTTAAAGTAGTTGTAATAGTTGATACAAGTGGTGGACAACCATGAAGACGGCACCATGGACCTTGACGCCCCGCCAACGATGATGGAGATCATGCCCGTTGGTGATGGAGATCATGCCCGTACTTTAGAGATGAAGATCAAAGGCGCAAAGATACAAGGTCCATATCATATCACATTATGAATTGCATGGGCTTAGGGAGGCCCCGCCGCCGCCGTCGGCCAGCCGGTGGCCGCCAGCAGCGACGATGTGGAGGGGGATGCCGGGAAGGAGGCTGGTGTGGCGGCGGGCGGGGGAAGTCGCCCCGTGAGTCGTAGGAGCGGCTCACGAGAGCGACTCGTTTTTTCGCTTGACAAAGAAAAGGTCAAACATATTTTTAGTTGCAAAAAAGTTCCAACAAAAAAGTCGGCATCTATGTCTGGACAGTCTATGTGCGATATTAAACCCTTCATTTTATTTTTTTAGGAGGCTGGTGGAATCAGCTATGAATTACCCAAAATGCTTAGATATATATAGTACTACACAAAGTCTGGTGTAGGAGTATTACAGATCTGGACCGGTCGGATTCACGACAATGAGGCCTATATTCACTTGATGCACTGTAAAATGACCATTTAGTATATATATATATATATATATATATAACCAAATTTCCAAAATGCATAGAAAGGAGTAGCTAACATATATAGGCGCATGCTAATAGCTAATTGGTCGCGTAAGCACTTAATGGCTCCGTCGTCTCGACGTAGGCAAATGTCCCACTTGGGTATTTAGAGTAACCGATCTCCACCTTGGCAACTACCGTCTTGTGATCTTGATGACTGACCCTCACCACTTCACCAGGTAACCATGGAGCTCTTCCCGTGTAGTGCCCATACAACGATTGATGCACCGTCAGCACATACTCTCCATGGCCGAAGAGCGGCCGCGCCAGGGATCGGTTGCTGAGGCTGTACCGGTGGCTCCACCAACATCCCTTCTCCAGAATCCACACCTCGGTCGCCACTGCGTAGCTTCGGTCACGGATGACGACGCCTAACCTCCCGTGCACCTCCGTTAGGTGGTAGAAATCGGGCGTTTCCGGTTGCACCGGCAGCGGCGTGAACGATGTAATGCGCTCGTGCTCTAGGTCAAATGACACGACCTTCGGAAAGGACCCCTCCGTGGTCCAGTATGTCGTGCCGTCAATGCTGATGATACCGGCGCCGCGGTGGCACCTCGCCGCGCCCGCAGGACCGGCGGGCACCTCCCTCCACGACGCCTCCCCCAGCGTTAGTACTTGCACGGTGCTGAAGTTGAACTCGCGATGATCGTAATGCCCGTAGTCGAACCTGCAGGGGACATGCACCACCTTGTATTTCCCCGAAATTGGGTGGTACGCGAAGGTGTAGGCCTGATCCCACTTCTCAAAGACCCACCAGTTCCAGTGGTCTATCCCATCAAATATGCCTTCGCACGGTAGCAAGGGGACAGGCAGGGCCTCGCCGGTGGCTGGGTTGACCAGGGTCAGAGCACCACCAGGCATCTCTGCGTTGTTGCATAGGCAGAGCAGGCCGTTGCACGTAGCCACCGGCTGCGTGCCACTGTAGGGACGGCGATAGCCGTCGGGCCGGCTCCATATCTCTGTGCAGCTCCCTGTCGACGACGACGACAGGTCGTCTACAACATAGGCGACGGAGTTGTAGGCGTTCCAGAAGAGGACCTTGGCGCGGCTCCGCATCTCCGTGGTGCGCTCATCCACGGCGTCGCGCCAGTGCCGGCACACGAGGCGGGACCGGCGCCGGGAGCTCGGCGGAAGACGCTGGAGGATCTCCACCAGGACGTCCGTCGGGAACTCCCAGCATCCTGCATCGTCCATCTGGCCTTCTTCCTTTTCTTTCTCTTCCGGTATGCCCACCACCATGATGTACCGCTCGGTTTCGCTTCGCTTTAACAAGACTCCAAGTCTGTTCGGTAGTTCATGATGAATCCGGACACAATAACCCCTGTTCCAGAGGCGCGCGGAAGCGATCCTGCTTCCCTCTACCTTGCATGATGAAGTTCAGAATACGACTTCGATTATAGTTCAGTTCAAAGTACTGTTAAACATGTAAGCTATTGCAGGTTCGTACACACGGACTACATGCTGACAGCAATCGGCACTAAGCAGAACACTCTTTCTTTCTTTTTTGAAAAAAGAACACAAGTTTGAATGCATTATATTAATAAATAGAAAGAGTGGTAGAGTGTGTATGCGTGCATTCGCCTGGGTGAGTGTATGTACGTATTTGTAATCGTCCGTATATGTATTATGTTAAATTATGTGCTCAATATAATCGGTGAATATAGCGGTCATGCATCTTTGAAAAATAGCTGGTGCATTGCACAATCCGAAAGGCATTCTACGATAAGCATACAATCCAAAAGGGCAAGTGAAAGTTATTTTCAATTGATTTTCCGGATGAACAACTATTTGGGATAACCTAGAATATCCATCAACATAACAAAAATGCGAATGTCTAGCAAGCATTTCCAAAGTTTGATCTGTAAAGGGCAATAGGTAATGATCTTTTCTAGTCTCCTTATTCAATTTCCTAAAATCAATGCACATCATATATTCTACAACAATTTTATTTGGGACCATTTCATTGTGTTTATTTGATACAACGATAAATCCTCTTTTCTTAGAGACACAATGATCAGAACTCACCCAGACACTTTCTTTGACATGATAAATGATATCTGCGTCAAGGAGGCGGATGATTTCTTTTTTTACCACTTCCTTCATTCCAGCCTTAAGTTTCCTCTGAAAATCATCAACTGGTTGGGCTCCGTCTTCCATGAATATTCTATGCGTGGCTATCGAGGGACTGATCCCCTTCAAGTCATCCAAAGAATACCCAAAAACCTTACGGTGCATTTTAAGCACCATCATTAACTCTTCTTTCTCCTTTTCTGAAAGGTTAGTAGTCACAATAACATGATATCTATTTGTTTCATCTAAAAAGTTATATTTTAAATCTGGAGGAAGATGTTTCAGTTCTAGTGGTGGTAAATCTTCATCTCCCTTTCTTTCAGGTACTTCACATTTCTCATTGGTTAAGTTATCAGCTATAGGGAGAGATTTCAAACATTTCTCAATATCATCTTTATCTAATCTTATCATAGTATTGGAGTATCATAAAGTATTGCAGAAAGATTAGCCCTATTAATTTCCTCCTCAAATTCTTCCTAGGGATGTCCTCATCACGTGATGAGGACATCCCTACCTCACTACTACCTCCGTCATTGCAATATGAAGATGAAGCTGTGAAGGTCAAGTTCAATAAAGTTAGGAATGGACCAATGACACAAGCTCGTGCGAAGCTACTTAAACAACAGGTGAACTTGTTCCTAAACGATACTTTGATCGATGAGAACTTTATACTGCCTAAGTCGTATTAATTATGTATGATCAGGTATGAGGAGGAACCAAGCATCGCACGAGGAGTAGAGGAGCAGCTGGACAAGAAGCTGGACGTAAAGCTGGACATGGAGCTGGACGTGAAGACATCCCATGGACGCGCGAGGGAGGAGCGGGAGGCATGCGCGAGAGGAGGACGTGTTCAAGCCGGCGCCAGGGCCGGTCGGACCGGCCGTGGCACCGAGCCACCCGGTCTCAGCCCCGGTCGGCCGGATCCCACGCCGGATCGGCCTGGTCAAAACCGGGCCCTGCATTTGTGCCAACCAGGCAAACATCCAGGGAGCCTGGACGCTTAGTCCGGTTTCCACCCGGTCCCAGGCCCGGTCCAAACCGGACCACCCGGTCCCAGGCCCGGTCAACCGGATTCCAGACCGGACGTGTCCGAGTCTGTCTCGACCAGATCTATTCTGGGTCGGTTATTTTTGTATCTTTTCGACCCGAGGTCGTCCTGAACGCCTATATAAGTCCCCAGGACGCTCCCAAAGTAGCTTTAGACCATGTTTAAGATAAACCCTAGTTCATAGTTGTTTGCTTGGCAACTCTATTGAATCTCTACATCCGATTGCATTGATTTGGTGTGGAATCTCTGAAAGTCTTGTGTGATATGTTGTTCCATTGGGAATTAGGAGGTTGCAAATTACCGCTTCGTGGTCGGCTGCTACGTGTGCAAGTGTGTGGAGTTGCGAATATCTTGCAGGGTTGAGAGCTGTTGCATTGGCGACGGGACCAATCGAGAGATCTCGTTGCGTCATACAAGTTATCATCCACTACATCGTCGTGTTCCTCCGCTGTGTTCATCCCGTGATCATCATCACCACCGTTGCTTACTGAGAAGATCGGGCCACCCCTTATCATTCAATATCTTCAATAATTGGTTTATGAGTAAACTTCGAGAAATGGGAACTCACCACTTCGTTCCCAAACTTAAGAGAAATAGTTTCCTTCCTACAATCAATATTAGCTCCTGGAGTGTTTAAGAAAGTTATTCCGAAATTGATTGAACAATGAAAATTAATTGGCATATCAATGACAACAAAATCAATGGTATAAGTGTAATGTTCTATTGTGATAGGTACATTTTTTTTATTAATCCCATAGGAACTCGGAGAGACTTATCAGCTAGCATTATTTTCATGTCTGTGTCTTCTAATTGTGAATTTTTAAGTTCATCTTGGATACCAAAATAAAATATATAGGGAATAACATTAACAGATGTTCCAATATCACAGAGGATAATAAGATGATCCACCAAAAGTGCAGGGTAAAACAGGTTTGCCCACATTCTTTGCTTTAACCATAGCTTCTACGAGTTGTGAGGCTTCGGAATCGAGCTCAACTATGTTGCAGTGTGCATGCATAGCTAAAATACCTTCCTTAGTTACCTCACCTTCCTCATTTGCAACTTCATAAGTAGGTTCCCCATTACTAAACTTTACCTCCGGTGATCTTACCTCTTTTACCTCTTCTTCTTTTTGTTCTGCAAGGAGTTCAGATCTATTGTGCCTTGCCGCTGGCATTGGGAAAGGGAGCGTCTCATTGTAAGGCATCCTTTCAATGGGTGCCACTTTGGGTACTTCAGCTTCATATTGCGCTGCTTCAATGATTTGAGGTGGCAGAGTGTAATGAAGCCATTCTTTCTTGGGTGCTTCAATGAATTCTGTAAAAGCTTGAAGAACATCTGATACCATAAAATCATCAAGATTAAGTTCATTAGAAGTTTCTTTTAATTGCCTGGTGTTTTTACTGTAGCTAGTTTCGAAATAAGAGTATCGAACCACGAGGAGCTACTAGTTAAGGTCTTAATGCCCCTTGCTACTTTCTATTAAAGATTACTTATAAATTGTTTTCTAATCTCAAAATATATAAATGGGGGTGCTGTAAATAGTTGAATATAAAGTAAATAAAGTAGAAAAACGTTATAGGAACTGGGTCGAAACTTAATAGAAGTGTTCTTAGGGATTATTGGATCCACCTCTAGCATTAGGATCCATGTTAATCAAGATAAAGTATTATTGGAGATACGCCCAAAAGGCAATAATAAAAGTGTTTATTGTTATATCTTAGTGTTTATGATAAATGTTTACATCCCATGCTATAATTGTATTAACCGGAAACATTAATACTTGTGTGTTTTGTAAACATAAAAGAGTCCCTAGTAAGCCTCTTGTTAAACTAGCTTGTTGATTAATAGATGATCATGGTTTCCTGATCATGAACATTGGATGTTATAAATAACAAGATCATATAATTAGGTGAATGATGTGATGGACATACACCCATAGTCAGCGTAGCATATGATCAAGTCATTAAGTTCGTTTTGCTTCAAGCTTTAAGATACATAGTAACCAAATCATTTGACCATGAGATCATGTTAATCACCTACACCGGATGAATGCTTTGATGACACCAAACACTACTTTGTAAATAGGTTGTTATAAAGGTGGCATTAAGTGTTCGAAAAGTATAGGGTTGAAGCACTGTTACCACCCGATTTTGGCCAAATCAGGAGATGGGCCGTAAGTGAAGATGGGCTTGAAGGACGTACACGTGGAGCATCTTCAAAGCGGCCTTGCGCTAAGAGTTTGGGCTAAACCGCCCGTGTATCTGTAATATAGTAGATCGTGTTGTAATTTAGATTAAAAGATAGAGTCTGGCCCCGTTAGGTGCACGCCTCAATTAGAAAGTCCCTTGGACTATAAATATGTATCTAGGGTTATCGGAAAAGGAGGACAATCATCGTTCAACCAACACAAATCAGGCGCATCGCCACCCCTTTCTTCGAGGGTTTCTCCCGGGTAAGCACCATGCTGCCTAGATCGCATCTAGCGATCTAGGCGATACGTTATTCGTCAACCTTGTACAGCTCGTGCTGAAGCCTTGTTGATGGCGAGCAGTACTATTTATCCTTAGGTGTTTAGGGGCTTGCATTGATGCTTTCACGTGCATATCTGCGTGGCGATGCCGTCCCTCGACACCTAGCTTCCTTACGTCTATCAGACGTAAGGGCGGCATCTTGCTTGTTCGTTACTTAGTAGATCCGATCCGTTATAGTTGCTCCTTGCTCCGCAGGGATTAGTTTAATATCTGCATAGTTAGGCCTTACGTTGGGGTCGGAGGATCCGGTGGTGCGTTAGATGTTGTTCACCGTCCTGCGAGGGATGTTCCGGGAATCGACGTTACGTTGGTTTTTAGGCCTCTCGTAGGGGTGGTTTGCATCATCTTCCGTAGCTGCTAGGCCCGATCACACGTAGGACGTTCCGGTTATGCGGTGAAAACCCTAAACGTCGTGGATCGCTTTAGCTTTGTCCTGATCAAGCAGGATCCCCATGCCATTGTAAATCCAACGTGAAACATGGGGCGATCGGCTCCTTGAGCCGATCCACGAAACCCGAGAGCCGATAGGGCTCGTATTTAATGTTTACGTGTCTACCATGCAGGAACAATCGAAGCACTCTAACACCTTCCTGATCGGGTCTAGGTCAGGTGGCACGCCCTAGCAACCGCCGGACGTGGCTAGAAGATTTGCGGGACGACACGAGGTGCCAGGTCCACTAAGCGGCCCGAGCTTCCGGCTCTTCGTGTTGCTCAGCCATTGCCCGTCGGTGGGTTTTGGGAGGGTAACACATTCGGCACGCCCGGTGGGACAACCTTTCGCAACATCCACGTCAACATCGACATCCGAGATGGCGGAGGAACAGATCACACGAGGATCTTCCTCCCGATCATAAGAAGAAGTACGATGAGCTGAAGGCCATCGTTGAAGCCGAGCTCATCGGCTCCTTTGAGAAGACCCGTTCGCACGGTATCGTTCAAAGGATTCACGCCACAAGGCGTCCTTGACGGGGTGGATTGTCTCTCCCTTCGGATGAACGTACAGAGCCCTGCGACAGAAATCAACTACGTGGTGGCCCATTCACATCGGCATCTGAGAGCCTGGTGAATTCTTTGGAGCGCGTTGCGTTCCGGGTGGTCCAAGAGATCATGGAGCATCGGTACTCCCCTTCAGGACCTGCTCTAGGGACTCACCAAGGAGAGGTGCAACTCCACACCAGGTCACCATTGCCGTACGCTATGGCAGCTCCACAGCAACAAGGTTCACCGGCATACGTTGTCTACAAGGTTGGAGGTGATCCGGGCGACTACCAGTTCTTATGAGCGCCCAAGGAGATCCCACACGGATACGTGTGCACGTTTGTGCCGGATTGCAACAACTGGACACAGCGATCCAGCTCCAGCAGAGGGATTGCCGAGGAGCCATTGTTCCGGCGGAGGAACGAGCAGGCGGGAGTTTGGGAGCGGAAGCTGAGAAACGTGGCTAGCCAAGTATACCACGCGTCCAGAAAGCTCGGCCACTACCTCCACCGCAGATCAGATCAGCGCAGAGATCAGTTCGGCATCTTGCCGAAGAAGAAGATAATCGGCTATTCCAAGCCGTACCCCAATGAGTTCGACCTGATCCCACTACCACCTAAGTACCGGCTTCCGGACTTCAACAAATTCAGTGGGTCGAAGGATCTAGCTCCATTGAGCACGTGAGCTGATACTTGGCCCAGGCATGGCTTCGGCATCGGATCAGCTACGGGTGAGGTGCTTTCGCAATCCTCACCGGTCCAGCTTTGGATGGTACACCTCGCTGCAGCCGAACTCGCACGATCATGGAAGCGTTGGAGGAACAATTTCACACCCAATATCATTCAGAAGCTACGAAAGGTATTACCGAACTAGCACAAGTTCGGCAGAGACGAGGAGAGACAGTGGCTGAGTACATTCAGCGTGAACTGTCAAGAACCGATGCTATTCGGTTCATTTAAGAGAAAGAAGCATCGAGCTGGCCGTGGCAGGCCTTGCAGCGTCATTCAAAGATCCGACGTTCCAAGTACAGCTCGTTGACGCACCTGGTCACTAGGCTGACCTTATATGAACAGCGCCACCAGAACTGTACCAGACAAGTTCAAGCGCGCGATAACCCTGGTCAATGCTGATGAGGATGAAGATTCTGGAAGATCGGAAGTTGGTAGCTGAGTGGACTCGGACGCCAGTACCTATGTCCCGCAAATGGGTGAACCCGCCAGGGCCTCCAAGAGGGTTGGACTTTGATGTGAGCAAACTGAACGATCTTCGACTGAAAGAGAAACAGTTGAAGCTCCCGAAGGCCACAAGATCCCTACGGCACAAGAGATGAACAAAAGGCCATACCGCAAATGGCATCATACGTTCACGCACGCCACCAACGACGCAAAGTATTGCGCGCACAAATTCAGATGGCGATAGAATCAGGCCGATTAACTTCGGACAGTTTGCCATGAAGGTAGACATGCGTCCGTTTCCGGACGTCAATATGGTGGACCTGAGCCACTCCATAAGGGAACCTGGGTTCTCTTTTGATGTCAATATGGCAGGGTTTGTGATCCGCCATGGCAAAGATAAAGCGAGAGCAGCCACACTCGTGGCAAGGATAAAGAGGAGGCCGTTCCACGCGACCGGCCCCAAGATGATGATAGACGGTACCTAACCGAGGAGGAGGTGAGAAGCATACGGTATCAGCGCCCACTCTCCGTGCATCTCCTCAACAAATATGAACAGCAAGACCGACGTCGACGCTACGACGAAGACGATGAAAAATATCGTCGGTCGATGCGGAAAAGGAGGTATCGTCGTATGACAGAACAACGACGGTACGAACGCCACGTTAGAGGGAGGTCAAGGGAGCAAGACGACGTGAATAAGCACTGGAACTGTCCCTTCTTCAAACATTGCTGGGACTCAGGAATG
Organism: Lolium multiflorum; assembly: GCA_030979885.1. NCBI lineage: Eukaryota > Viridiplantae > Streptophyta > Magnoliopsida > Poales > Poaceae > Lolium > Lolium multiflorum. The sequence goes on along the minus strand of CM061752.1, from coordinate 23,064,167 downwards.
AGCCGATTGCCAACAATCGAGAATTGCCCAGCAAACAGCAAAGGAGAAGGACAAACGAAGTTTCGTGTTCGAGCGTCTAGGACCTCTCCCACCACATAACAAACGAGCTGAGTCCTCTCAAGAAGAAGACTTCGAGGAGTCGATGGAGAAGAAGATAGGTATCACCGACCAAGGTGGTGCCCCGATGGACTCAGCCATTCTCAGAGCGTAGGCTGCGGAACCCGGAAGAAGCCGAGGCACAGTACCTGCACGTTAGAAGAGCACGGCCCGATCTGGCCGTAAAAATTCAGCAAACGTGGACGAGGCGCACCCGCCAAAGAAAGTATGGCGCCCAAAACAGGCAAAAGCCGATGCAGGGCTGATGCCGATGCAGGCATCGGCTGATACAAACATGGTATCCGTGGTACGGACGGAGTAGCAGGTCCAAGACATTGGACGCACGTGGCAAGGCCGATCCCTGAGATCGGCCCTCAAAAAATGGAAAGCAAAGGATCTTATCTCCAGCATGCCACGTAGCTACATTAGAAATCCAAGGAGTTGCAAACCACCGCCAAAGCATTGCAACGGAAAAGGATTCCCGCAATCGCCAAAATTATCCTCAACATCCTTTTGTCTGTGTTCAGCATTGATCCAACCAGAAGAGCCGATACCATCAATAACGTGACAGAATCGGCTCGGGGCACATAGATGGATAAGACACGAGGATACGAAGCTGAGAATGCATGCCAAACGCCCAGAACAGCTCAAAGATGGGGGCCGATACATAAACAAATCGGCCGCAAAAAATCGAAAATACAGAAATTTTTGGGCACAGCCGATGCGTAGACATCGACTCAAGGGATACGACCGTTACAAGCAGAAGCCTAATGGAGCAGTCATCAAGTGGGAACTCCTCAGTGGAATTGTTGGTGGCTCCGTTAGCAAATCTTCAAGACTAGCAGCGCCTGCGCGAGCATGCAGATCAGGTTGAGATCATGAGAATAGCCGATGACCATTCAATTGGCTGTGATATTCCCTCCTGGGGCTTGACCAAGGTGACAATTTTATCAAACATCGTCACCCGAAGCTACATCAGTCTGCCCGAGGTGATGAGCCAGTCTGAGCAGCAAGGCGCAAGAATGGAGCTAAGAAGAGTTTGAGGGCCACTGCGTTTTAGGCTTCTTAGTTCAAGGGAGCTGCTAATCCTTCCAGAGCCGTCCTAGTGCATTGTCCCCGTGGACGTACGCTTTCCTGCTCTGTCTTGTTGAAGAGCTGGAGTGGCTCGGGGGGCAGCTCACCCTGAAGGTTCTCTGCTATTGAAAGCTGATTTGGTTAGAGTCGGCTGATGCTGCACTACAGTTGGAAAGCCGATGATGGCCCATTCGGTTTGTACGCCTTTATTCTCGCCTTGATTGAGGCTCGGGGGGCAGCTAGCCCCTAAGGTTGTTTGTTCGACGGAGCTGATTTTGTTGGAATCGGCTGACTCTGCATCACAGCTTGTTTGAAAGGTGGTGGATTATTGCAGAGAAGAACTGCCGGAGCTGATGAGAAGAATTTGAAGGAGTCATCATAATCGATAGGCTTTGGGGCCAGTTTGTTGCTGCAAATAAACAAAGCATCGCAAGGAAGATTGTAGGCGATCAAAATTTTCAGCAATGGTCCTGGAGTTCGCCTGAAGGCATCGATTCTGGGGTTGCAGATTAAAGTTAAGAGCTCAGGGGGTTTGGATTTCCAAGATCTAAAGGTGTGCATGATTACGATTTGGTCTTGTTCGACTGGGACTTGAAGATCTGAACTTAGCTATCTCGTGATTCATCATAAGGGACCGATGCGTTGCCATCAGGTCGTTGAGCGGTGGTCGAGCTAACCATCGGCAGAGTCAGAATCGGCTAAATCAACGCAAAAGAAATCGGCAAAATCAAGTTAAAGGAGATTCTTCATTGATAGCCAGATTTCTTACAAGAAGGAGCTGATTGCTCTCAAAAGGAACCGCTGGAGGGATACATTGCCCTAATTTATTACTCCTAGCTCTATCCTATCTAAGGGCCGTTGATGCCCTCATCGTCGCCGCCGCCGTCGGTGCTACTCCCGGCTCGTCATCGCTGCTGTAACGGCCGCCGGCAGGACCTTCGTCGTCCTCGACTTCTCCATCAGCGTCGTCGTCATCACTGTCGAAGTCGCTGAGATTCCCGGGCCAGGGGCAGTGGCGTTTGGCCGGCGGCTCGTCGGGGGGACTCGTCTGAGGAATGGTGCTGATGTCGCAAAAATATCAGTTTCCGCATACAAGTCAATTGAGCGACAAGCCTAGGACTCTATTGTAGACACCTGCCCAAAGCCAGATTACCAGCCCGCTGGGTTGGCTGGTAAGAGTCATGATCCTGTTTGAGGTGTCTCGTGGTGCAAAGCCGATACGCAGCCATCGACTCTAGTACAAGCGCTCAAAGTTGCCTTGTGGCCAGTTTGGCAGTGTTGTCAGGGGAGAGCTGGTATCCAAGACAGCCTGTTGCTCATTGAGCTATGGGTGATCATCTAAAGTATCGGCCGACAATGGAAGAAAGGTGATCGGCTGGTTGGCCCTGCGTGATATCTCTTTCAGACGTGATCAAGCCCGGACTGTTTGTCTAAATTACGGGTCCTCACTGTTTTCACCGCGGCTGGGGCTCGGGGGCAACTGGCCTCATGGATGCTCTGTTTTTAGAAGCCGATTGGAGAGTCATCGGCTGGGCCTGCAGACATTGATTTATTGAGCATTGACCAAATTCACGATCACTCCGATGTCAAAAGGAGGAAGAGTGGATCATGGGGGGATCGATGCGTGGAGATCGGCTCATTAAACGTCGATCGAGTTGACAATCGGCTAAATTAGCATAAAAAAAGGATCGATAAAATCAAATTGGAGAGATTCTTCATTGATAAACCAGATTTCTTACAACGGAAGAGCCGATTGCTAAAGAAAGGAAGAACAAAAGAAGGGTCTGTTGACCAACCTACTATTGCTAGACCTACACTAGTAGATCCTAGTCTACGGTCCGTCGCTACCCTCATCATCATCATCTTCGGAGCTCCCATCGGCGCTGCTGCCGACGGGCTCCTCGTCGCGCGCCCGAAGCCCTCTGCTGGAGCTTCATCCTCTTCTTCATCATCGATGTCGTCGCGTCCCACCACATACGGAGGCGTTTTGCTGGTGGGTAACCCTCGAGGGAGTCGTCGTCTTCTTCTTCCTCTTCTTCCTCCTCGTCGGAGGAAAAGCTTCCCTCCGGGGAAGAGGTCGTCCTCGCTTGTTGCCTCCAGCTCCCTCGTCAACGAGGAACTGAAGGTCTTCTTCCCCGTCGGTGAGGGGTTCGTCGTCTTCCGATTCATTGGAGGAGTCCCAGTCCCGCGCGTCTGGGGCGCGGGCCTCGTAGATGGCCATCAGATCGACCTCCTGCTCGAGCTCGCTGGAGGAGGAGGACGGAGACACAGAGGAGACGGAGGAGGAGGATGAATCCATGGGGGCTAAGGAGGGTTTTTGGTTTGCCGATGGCTACTGTGGAGCAGGGAGATGAAGAAGAGAACTACAGGGAGAGGCCAAATAAAAAGGGGAATATAGCGATTTAATGCCTAAGCAGTTCCCAAGGACGTGGTGCCAGAACCATCAAATCGTGCAGAGAAGGCGAGGAGGCAAGACGTCATCATGAAGAAAACTGCGACGGTTCTGCCACGACATGACCCTTCGAAGGAGACAGATGGTTTTGCAATTATCATTATCAAAACCAGGGGGCATGTGTTACCACCCGATTTTGGCCAAATCAGGAGATGGGCCGTAAGTGAAGATGGGCTTGAAGGACGTACACGTGGAGCATCTTCAAAGCGGCCTTGCGCTAAGAGTTTGGGCTAAACCGCCCGTGTATCTGTAATATAGTAGATCGTGTTGTAATTTAGATTAAAAGATAGAGCCCGTGCACGGTTAGGTGCACGCCTCAATTAAAAAGTCCCTTGGACTATAAATATGTATCTAGGGTTATCGGAAAAGGAGGACAATCATCGTTCAACCAACACAAATCAGGCGCATCGCCACCCCTTTCTTCGAGGGTTTCTCCGGGTAAGCACCATGCTGCCTCGATCTAGGCAGTATACGTTTATTCGTCAACCTTGTACTGCTCGTGCTGAAGCCTTGTTGATGGCGAGCAGTACTATTTATCCTTAGATGTTTAGGGGCTTGCATTGATGCTTTCACGTGCATATTTGCGTGGCGATGCCGTCCCTCGACACCTAGCTGCCCTTACGTCTATCCCACGTAAGGGCAGCATCTTGCTTGTTCGTTACTTAGTAGATCTGATCCGCTATAGTTGCTCCTTGCTCCGCAGGGATTAATTTAATATCTGCATAGTTAGGCCTTACGTTGGGGTCGGAGGATCCGGTGGTGCGTTAGATGTTGTTCACCGTCCCTGCGAGGGATGTTCCGGGAATCGACGTTACGTTGGTTTTTAGGCCTCTCGTAGGGGTGGTTTGCATCATCTTCCGTAGCTGCTAGGCCCGATCACACGTAGGACGTTCCGGTTATGCGGTGAAAAACCCTAAACTGTCGTGGATCGCTTTAGCTTTGTCCTGATCAAGGATCCCCATGCCATTGTAAATCCAACGTGAAACATGGGGCGATCGGCTCCTTGAGCCGATCCACAGAAACCTGAGAGCCGATAGGGCTCGTATTTAATGTTTACGTGTCTACCATGCAGGAACAATCGAAGCACTCTAACACCTTCCTGATCGGGTCTAGGTCAGGTGGCACGCCCTAGCAACCGCCAGACGTGGCTAGAAGAATTGGGACGACGCGAGGTGCCGGGTCCACTAAGCGGCCCTGGGAGCTTCCCTCTTCGTGTTGCTCAGCCATTGCCCGTCGGTGGGTTTTGGGAGGGTAACAAGCACGTGGATCAAGAGTGGGATTTGTCCATCCAAATGACGGATAGATATACTATGGGCCCTCTCGGTGGAATGTCATCCAACTAGCTTGCAAGCATGTGACTGGCTCACAAGGGATGTCATATCACGGTATGAGTAAAGAGTACTTATCGGTAACGAGGTTGAACTAGGTATAGAGATACCGATGATCAAACTTCAGATAAGTAAAATATCGCGTATGTAAATGGTTCTTTCGATCATGAAGTCATCGTTGAATATGTGGGAGCTATTATGGATCTCCAGGTCCCTCTATTAGTTTTTTATCGGAGAAGAGTCTTGATCATGTCTGCATAGTTCATGAACCGTAGGGTGACACACTTAAGGTTCGATGTCGTTTTAAGTAGATATGAAATATGGAATGGAGTTCGAATATTGTTCGGAGTCTCGGATGGGATCCAGGACATCACGAGGAGTTCCGGAATAGTTCGGAGAATAAGATTCATATATAGGAAGTCACATTCCAAGTTTGAAAATGGTCTGGTGAATTTATGGAATGTTATCGAAGGTTTTAGAATCATCCGGAATAAATCACTATGGCAGGTAGAATCCCGGAGGGACTCCACCAGCCCTAGCCAACCCACAAGTGGGAAGGTGGAGTCCATGGTGGACTCCACCATGGTGGTCGGACAACAAGAGAAGGAAAGGGAGAAATCCCTTTCCATCTAGGTTTCCAATTTTGGTAAGTTTGGGAGTTGGAATCCAAAGTGGTATTGGGGGAACCCTAGGTTTTCCACCTATATATAGAGGAGGAGAGGGAGGAAGGCCACACCAAGCCAGTTGCACAACCCAGGGCACCCAAGGCTGGCGCCCCAAGTGCCCCCTCTCCCAAACCCTAGCTACTCCTCTCTCTCCCTCTTTCTCTCGCACTGCTTACCCTGCCGGAGATCTCCACCACCATCGTCACCACACCGTCGTGCTGGCAGGATTTGAGGAGGATCTACTACATCCGCTGCCCGCTGGAACAGGGGAGAACTTCTTCATTGACATCGTATGTGTGACCGCGTGCGGAGGTGCTGCCCGAGTGGCACCGTCAAGATCTTCTACGCGGTTTTGAAAACGGCAAGTGATCACTACATCAACCACGAGATTTATCTCGTTAACGCTTAGCGATCTTTGAGGGTATGTTGATCTTCACCTCGTTGCTATCATCTACTAGATTAGATCTTGGCTTGTTATTCGTTCTTGTGGTAGGATTTTTTGTTTTCTATGCTACGAATCCCTACAGTGGTATCAGAGCCGTGTCTATGCATAGATTGGTTGTACGAGTATAACGCAATGGTTTTGTGGGCATTGATGCTTTTGTTGTCGTTTGCTTATCATGTATTTTGCATCTTGCGGTATGGTGGGATGAAGCGGCCCGGGCTAAACTTACTTGACCGCGTTCATGATACTTGCTCCATGTTCGACATGCAACTTGTATTGCATAAGTGGCTTTGCGGGCGTTAGTTTCTCTCACCATAGTTAAAATCTGATTTATAATTTGCAATTGACAACACTTGTATCAGCGTTGTGGTTCATGTTTGTAGGTAGATCGGATCTTACTCGGAAACCCTAAGCCACATAAAATATGCAAACAAAATTAGAGGCATCTAACTTGTTTTCGCAGGGTTTGGTGATGTGATATGGCCATGATGTGATTATGAATATATTTGATGTATGAGATAATCCTTATTGTATTGTGGCAACCAGCAGGAGCCTTATGGTTGTCTTTAATTTCGTTTCGATTCATCATGTATTAATTTTAAAGTAGTTGTAATAGTTGATACAAGTGGTGGACAACCATGAAGACGGCACCATGGACCTTGACGCCCCGCCAACGATGATGGAGATCATGCCCGTTGGTGATGGAGATCATGCCCGTACTTTAGAGATGAAGATCAAAGGCGCAAAGATACAAGGTCCATATCATATCACATTATGAATTGCATGGGCTTAGGGAGGCCCCGCCGCCGCCGTCGGCCAGCCGGTGGCCGCCAGCAGCGACGATGTGGAGGGGGATGCCGGGAAGGAGGCTGGTGTGGCGGCGGGCGGGGGAAGTCGCCCCGTGAGTCGTAGGAGCGGCTCACGAGAGCGACTCGTTTTTTCGCTTGACAAAGAAAAGGTCAAACATATTTTTAGTTGCAAAAAAGTTCCAACAAAAAAGTCGGCATCTATGTCTGGACAGTCTATGTGCGATATTAAACCCTTCATTTTATTTTTTTAGGAGGCTGGTGGAATCAGCTATGAATTACCCAAAATGCTTAGATATATATAGTACTACACAAAGTCTGGTGTAGGAGTATTACAGATCTGGACCGGTCGGATTCACGACAATGAGGCCTATATTCACTTGATGCACTGTAAAATGACCATTTAGTATATATATATATATATATATATAACCAAATTTCCAAAATGCATAGAAAGGAGTAGCTAACATATATAGGCGCATGCTAATAGCTAATTGGTCGCGTAAGCACTTAATGGCTCCGTCGTCTCGACGTAGGCAAATGTCCCACTTGGGTATTTAGAGTAACCGATCTCCACCTTGGCAACTACCGTCTTGTGATCTTGATGACTGACCCTCACCACTTCACCAGGTAACCATGGAGCTCTTCCCGTGTAGTGCCCATACAACGATTGATGCACCGTCAGCACATACTCTCCATGGCCGAAGAGCGGCCGCGCCAGGGATCGGTTGCTGAGGCTGTACCGGTGGCTCCACCAACATCCCTTCTCCAGAATCCACACCTCGGTCGCCACTGCGTAGCTTCGGTCACGGATGACGACGCCTAACCTCCCGTGCACCTCCGTTAGGTGGTAGAAATCGGGCGTTTCCGGTTGCACCGGCAGCGGCGTGAACGATGTAATGCGCTCGTGCTCTAGGTCAAATGACACGACCTTCGGAAAGGACCCCTCCGTGGTCCAGTATGTCGTGCCGTCAATGCTGATGATACCGGCGCCGCGGTGGCACCTCGCCGCGCCCGCAGGACCGGCGGGCACCTCCCTCCACGACGCCTCCCCCAGCGTTAGTACTTGCACGGTGCTGAAGTTGAACTCGCGATGATCGTAATGCCCGTAGTCGAACCTGCAGGGGACATGCACCACCTTGTATTTCCCCGAAATTGGGTGGTACGCGAAGGTGTAGGCCTGATCCCACTTCTCAAAGACCCACCAGTTCCAGTGGTCTATCCCATCAAATATGCCTTCGCACGGTAGCAAGGGGACAGGCAGGGCCTCGCCGGTGGCTGGGTTGACCAGGGTCAGAGCACCACCAGGCATCTCTGCGTTGTTGCATAGGCAGAGCAGGCCGTTGCACGTAGCCACCGGCTGCGTGCCACTGTAGGGACGGCGATAGCCGTCGGGCCGGCTCCATATCTCTGTGCAGCTCCCTGTCGACGACGACGACAGGTCGTCTACAACATAGGCGACGGAGTTGTAGGCGTTCCAGAAGAGGACCTTGGCGCGGCTCCGCATCTCCGTGGTGCGCTCATCCACGGCGTCGCGCCAGTGCCGGCACACGAGGCGGGACCGGCGCCGGGAGCTCGGCGGAAGACGCTGGAGGATCTCCACCAGGACGTCCGTCGGGAACTCCCAGCATCCTGCATCGTCCATCTGGCCTTCTTCCTTTTCTTTCTCTTCCGGTATGCCCACCACCATGATGTACCGCTCGGTTTCGCTTCGCTTTAACAAAACTCCAAGTTTGTTCCGTAGTTCATGATGAATCCGGACACAATCCCTGTTCCAGAGGCGGAAGCGATCCAGCTTCCCTCCACCATGCATGATGGAGTTCATCATGGAGTACAACTTCGATTATAGTTCAGTTCATAGTACTGTTAAACATGTAAGCAATTGCAGCTTCGGACACACGGACTACATGCTGACAGAAATCGGCACTAAGCAGAACACTCTTTCTTTCTTTTTTGAAAAAAGAACACAAGTTTGAATGCATTATAGAAAGAGTGGTAGAGTGTGTATGCGTGCATTCGCCTGGGTGAGTGTATGTACCTATTTGTAATCGTCCGTATATGTATTATGTTAAATTATGTGCTCAATATAATCGGTGAATATAGCGGTCATGCATCTTTGAAAAATAGCTGGTGCATTGCACAATCCGAAAGGCATTCTACGATAAGCATACAATCTAAAAGGGCAATTGAAAGTTATTTTCAATTGATTTTCCGGATGAACAACTATTTGGGACAACTCAGAATATCCATCAAGATTACAGAAAATGCGAATGTCCAGCAAGCATTTCTAAAGTTTGATCTATAAAGGGCAATAGGTCATGATCTTTCCTAGTCTCCTTATTCAATTTTCTAAAATCAATGCACATCTTATACTCTAGTTAGGACCATTTCATTGTGTTTATTTGGTACATCGATAAATCCTCCTTTCTTAGAGACACAATGATCAGAAACCCAGTCACTTTCTTTGACATGATAAATGATACCTGCGTCGAGGAGGCTAGATTGATCTACGAGGGTAAGATCTGTTACCTCCCCTTCTCGCATATGATCTTGGTGGAGTGACCGAGCAGGAGAGGGTGAAGTGGAGGGGTTGCCTCCTTACGGAAGAGGCGAGCGCAGATCCTATATGACGACCAGAACGCCATGGAGAAACACGTTCTTGATATCTAACTATCGCAAACTCCATCTCTGAGATACAACAATGCCAAGACAATATGAATAGTTGCTATCTTCACAACTGAACTAAATGTATCCTCATAATCAATGCCATAGCGTTGCTTAAAACCTTTGGCGACAAGGTGAGCTTTATATCTATCAATAGAACCATCTGCCTTATGTTAGAGATAGAGTTAGAGTTGTATGTTAGAGATAGTTAGAGTTGAGTTGAGTATAGAAGGGAGCATACACATCCGTGTCTCCTCCCTCTCCCGATGTATTCTCTCTTATAACTACTATATAAGGCAACACGCAAATAGGGGCTCGGGTATTTGAGTAGAAACCCTCTCTACATAATATTTCATGGTATCAGAGCCAAGAGGTCTCAAGTTCAAGACCCTGCTCGTACAGTATTAAAAATAAAAAGAAAAAAAATTCCGCGGCCTACATCGAACCCACGCTATGTACTAAAATAGCCGAGACGTGAGGGGGTTTTAAATATAATTACACTGCCTAGCCTCTTTCCATCAGTTCAGACTTTTGGTTTAATTGGTTAGTGCAACAATCTTTCGGAAGAACTTGAGGCGGCGTGCCAATCCAAGCACAAGCACTAGAAGGCGCATGCCGCGAAGCCCTCGGAACTCGATTCTATCGACGTTGTTGCTCACCGTGGAAACCATGGACATGAAGCTAGCCCGCAGCCTCCCTAGCCGCAAGGTTTTCACATCCGACAATGCAATCAATCAAGTAAGTTCGGATGACACTTGTCTTGGGAGCGCCCCTTGTTTCAAAGAGAGGAGGATGGAGATAGGCCATCGGTGTACACGAAACACAGAGCTGAGGTTTAGAGCAAGTACAATAAAGCTTACTCTAAAGAATAAAATAATAATTCCTTATCTAGTTAGAGGAGAGAAGAGGAGAGAAGGTAAGTGGACTCTCATGCAAAACGAGCTCGTAGCAAACCCTACTAGGTTATTTGTGAGGTAAGCCATATATTGATAAAGACTATTACATACATTTTTTTAAAGCCAACTATTATACATATTAGCTACTTCCTCCATACCGGTTTACAGGGTATTACCCATTTCGAGACAAAACTTTGACTATTAATTTAAACTTCTTTTAAGTATAAATCTAATGGTATAATTTTTATGGCATATATCTCATATTTTGTTCATCAAAAAATTGCTAATCTGTAAACCGGTATGGAGGTCGTACAAGTTAACTATAAATGACACGTTGAACAAAATTTAAGATATATATTACAAAAAATATTGTATTGGAAACTTCTTTCGAATATGAATCCGATGGTATAATTTTTGTAACTTATATCTTATATTTTGTGACTAAATTTGTAATTAAACTTTTTTCCAAAATGCATAATTGCACTGTAAACTTAAACCGGTATCGAGGGAGTGTTAAAATTGCTCTTAAGATTCCCAATCTCCAATAAATGCAGTGGACCAGTTACCTCATTGGTAACATGATGAGGGAGATTCTCACAGAAAAAATTCCATAGACAAAATTACCACAGTTTTCAATTGTACACACCAACAAGCTCTACAGGAAAATTTACTTTGAAAAGAACTATCCAAATTTTTAATGAATTCTCTTTGTACCAAATTGCCCCAAAAGAAATCTTACTAGGTAAGGCATTCCCGGGGATTAGTGCGAGGCATTCCCGGGGATTAGTGCGAGATATTCATTTGGCGCATAAATGAATGAATAGTGCACCAAAATTAAAACGGACACGCGAGAGCACCATACAACGGAAACCATGTTCTTCATTGACAAAATGCGTATCAGGTTTCAAGCAACCGCAGGAAACGCAACAGGAGCACAGGTTTCAAGCTCGCATCAGATTCACACACACACACGCGAATTAACAGAGTGATGAACACGGCGCCAGTTACTTCACCAGCTTTCCAACGTAGTAGTGGTGCTACCAGTAGCGGTATGTTCAGGACCTCCTCTTCTTCTTCTTCTTGTCCTCGGACTTGTCGCCTGCGTTCTTGAGCTGTAAATGGAAACCACCATCGTCAGCACAACACAAACCATAAATTGTGGTGACCAGTGACTGGAGAACTAGTAGGCGGCCAAAGTGGCTTCGGTGCTCACCATGATGATGAGGATCCGGACAAGGACAGCGATGAAGTCGGTGAAGAGGGTGAGCGCGTGCTTGATGTAGTCCATGTCGCCCCGGTGCGCCCTCTCGATGATCTCCTGCGTGTCATACACCATGTACCCCAGGAAGATCAACAGGCCGAAGTAAACCTGCAAAGCACATAAGCATTTGTGTCATCGTTTAATGCAGCGAAAACTAGAAGGATGAGTAACATTGTTGTTTGGGTCGCCAGGGTAACAACGTTGTCAAGTATGTAATCTCACCTCAAACATGAAGCTGTTGGTGGAGTGGCCAAAGATGGATGTGGCAAATTGCAGCCAGAGCAGGATTGACAGGCCAGAAGAGAGCAGGCCACCAAGGTACATGTACTCCCTGCGCTTGGCGATGATGGCGGCGCAAGAGAAGCACCCGAAGGCAATGGCAGTTCCAACAAATCCTGTAACGAGGATGCTGGTGACACAGAGAAACAGAATGTCAATTGCAGGAGAACACTGAATAGCAGTAAACTAAAATTAAGGTTATGAAAACATCAAAAATCGAGTACTACAAGGAACAAACAAATAAATATCAATTTATCGAAACACCACAAAATAGTAGCATTATCATATCTATAGCGCCTCAAACTTCAGTGCCATTAACAAAACTGAAGCCCAAAGGGCCCATATGCCCAGTGGGTACTGATAGGTTTCATCACACAAACAAATGTGTCTAGACTCTAGACCCCATAGGGGAGGGCCCAAGTCCTAAATGTAGACAGCATCCACTGACACTAGCATTAGTTGCCATCCTAGGAGCAGACTGATCAAGAATTAACAGATCACATAGCAAGAAAAATATGTTGATGAGAGAGCGACGGGTAAGGCATTAAACAACATGACATCTTAAATAAGTAACTGATGCAGACATCAGATGAAATATAACTATCGATAATGCCCCATGGAGGGAGGAGGTTGCATGCATGAACAACAAGTAACTCTGTTCTTACATTACAGAAAGTGGAGCAAGGGAGAAAGCACCACAAGAGAAAAATAAACCAATCGAGAGGCAGTATTTTAATTACTATGTAACCTACAACCTATTTAATGCTTCCCAGAACAACCAGATAATGATTGATGTGGACAAGCAATCAACAGCTATCCAACCACGGTATTTTTCCACGAGCAATCTGTGTCCCACTCAATCCATGACACATAGTCAAAGGCCACCACCAACTTGGTTTGCTACCAGAAGGCTTTTTCCTAATCCACAGATAACGAACAAAGCACATTTGAAACAGCAACATGGAGAAGTTTCCCCTTACCTTGGGTCAAAGTCTATCGTGAGCTCGATCAGAGGTCCAATCGAAGCCCCTTCCAGAAGGGCAGCAGCCATCAGCAGCCCAAACCTCTTCCTCTGTTCACAGGGAAACACACATGAACAAAAGTCAGCGCACAATGTGATTGACATTTCCAGGAACCAAAACTTCTAGCGAAATTCCACGAGCGCAGGCAACAAACAATAGCAATCAAGGTCAAAAGGAGGTGAGACAAACCTCCTCATAGACGGGCACCGAAAACAGCCAGGCGATGCACCCGATGCACGCAATCAGTGTCAGCAACCCGCCGATGTTCAGGGCGATGTGCAGGTAAGCACCCACAGCCGACGAGGCAAGAGCGAAACACAGGGTCAGGTAAACCTGCAGGCAGACATCAGCAGAGTTAAGCCACTGCAGCCATCCATATCCAGCGTGATAACGACACATGATAGGAATGCATAAACCAAAATTACTGCTGTGCACGCCAGGTATCAACTGTTCGTTCAAGAGAGAAGACAAGTTAAAATTAACAACTACTACTTCTAACCATCCACTACGTGAAAGCACAAAGTCTGACCACTGTTAAGCAACTTATCCACAGGTTAGACTAAACAAATCTGCAGCAGAGAGAGTATGTCCCAGTCAAGTAGCAGACTAGCAGTTGTCAAATTTCCGAATGGACAGCTGGAATTGACCCTTACAACACTGAACAACTAAAAATCAACAGGATTAATCTATCTGCACAGCAATTCCGCCAATCAACAATATCATATCCGATGTGACAATGACACTCGATACAAACAAAATTGCTACCGTGCATGATACGTACGTGCAACTGTTGATGATTCAAGGTAGAAGACAAATGAGGAAAATTAACAAGGTTATCCTAATTATGGCATGGAAGCATCCAGCTCCTGGCAATGGTTCGTCACGAATTCTGTAACCAGGGCATACGCTGCACAAACTGGATAGCAGAGGGACGTTTCTGGAGGCAACTAGCAAGGAGTAGATTAAACAACTCCCCACCGAGAGTTTGTGCCCAGTCAACTTTTTTTGGAGCAAACGCCAGGAGCTCTGGCTTTTCATTTAGGAAGAAAGGAAAATGATCCAGTTTATAAGGAAAACCGGATCGAAAACCATACAAAGTTGAGTACCTCCGACATGCGGACTACTCCCAAAGTCTAAAACAACAACACAACAAGATCAACCAACTTGTCAACGACAAAGAGCTACCTATTCGACAATTTGACATGAAGGTTGCATGAACCACATTCATCATGTAATCTCAACCGCCTTCTTCTTGGCGCCGACCTTGTTGCCCTTGGGCTTTTTCACTTTCTCCACATTCTTCACAAGGGAGCCAAGCATCGAGATGGAGCGAGGCGACAAAGGGGTCTTAAACTTGTCAATGAAGGCAGCAAGGGCGTTGTCATCGAACGCAGCATTCTCTTTCAAGACGCCCAAAACACGTGCGAGCAACTCTTGAGTTGTAGCATCCTTCCGCGATTGCTTCTGCTTCTCGATGCGACCACTCCGACGAGGCGTGGTGGCCACCTCCTTAGGAGCACGGGCTCTCCTAGAGGGTGGCGAAGCAAGGATAGGCGGAGGCGCAGGCCGAAAAATCGATGACAAGAAGAATTTGCAAACCCACGAGAATTTGCTGAATAGACCGCGCCAGAAATTTTCTGAATAGACCGCTGCAATTGGCACGAATCGCGCTGGAGAATTTGCAAACCCACGAGATTAACCACCACCACCACAGATATTCCCCAAACCAAACTAACCAGCCAACGAGGGTCGATCCCAAAGCTAATCGCACGCAACGCATTGCGTAGCACAATCCCCGCGATTCCCCCCTTGAATGAAGCCACTCAAATGTCAACCGGTAATACAGCTATGAGGAATCCAATCGGCTCCTCTAAAACGTGAATCGAATGAATGGAGCGGGCAAAGCCAGCTGTAACGAACAATCTAGCGCCGACCGCATTGCAAATCCCACGGGATTCCCCCTCTCGGAAGGGAAACCCCATCCCGCCGACCTAGGAACCGCGCAGCGCAGATCGGCGGCCCGCGACATCGGAAGCAGCGAGCGCTCCCGAAACCATCCACGGGCGCATCCCGTACGGGAAACCCTAGAAACTACGGAGCGGCAGTTGGCGAACGAATCCGCGCGGGAGAGGGAACGGGATGGGGGAATGGGTGGGGGAGGAGGTGGGGGACGTACGAGCTTGAGGTGGGACTGCACGGCGGGGGAGATCTCGCGGAAGTTCTTGAGGGAGTCGTAGCGCCAGCCGCCGGCCGCCGCCGACGAGGTCGAGAAGAAGGCGTCCATCCCTGCAGCGCAAAGTCCGCGTCTCTGTCTCTCTGGATTTTTCGAACCGATGGGTCTGGTTTGGTTTGGCTTGGATGGATTTCAATTTGATGGAAGAGGAGAAGGGGAGGGGATATTTATACGGGCAGGGTGGTGGTCTGCGGGGCACGCGTAGAGGAACAGTTGATTCGAGCGGAAGGAAGCGGCGCGGTATCGCGCCGATAGTTTTCGCGAAGGTGCCTTGCCGAATTATTCTGTTGTGCACGGCACGAGAGAGGACCAGAAGGTTCGGCCGTCACGCGGCACACGCAGTCTCCGTATGCAGGCGCGAGTGACTTTTTTTTTCTCGACAGTACTCGTGTATGGGAAGGCAAGTGAAATTTCATGTGAAAATGCTGCCTTATTTTGGGAATTGACACTGAAATGTACCGTCGACGTGGAGTAGTCGGCAGTTTAACGTCGACGTCGACTCGTACCTGGTTAGCCATTGAGAAAATAGCAAAGGACTACTAAGACCATCTCCAATTGTGGACAAGCATAATTGTGTGCTTCGGTCCATTTTCGGTGGTCTGGAGAAGAGATCCAGAATTGTTTGAGGCTGCTAGCGGCCCCAACGGACTCAAACAAAAAAGTTTGGCATGGGAAAACATAAATATGATTTACATATTTTAGGGCTCAATTGTCCATGTTTTACACTGAAAAGGAAAGAAAAAAGGATAATGGCGCGGAGGCTATCAACTTCTAGACTAGGCCAGTGGCTTCTAGTTCTCCTCCCCGAGGTCGATGAAGACCTGCGGCGACGGCCAATCATTGGTCGTCGGAGGAGGGGTTGGAAGCTGCCCCGATGCTGGCGGAGCCGGCGCCACCGCGGCCTGCGAGTGCAAGAGTTCGGTGGCCTCTTGGAGGCCACCCACTTCGTGAGCTCGTGTATTTTTGGATAGCTCGATGGCGCGCGCGATTGACGCCTTCTCTGTGAGCTCATCATCCTCCATTGGCTTGTAGTCAAGGTCCTTATTCTTCTCAGCTCGTTCTTATCATAAGTGCAACCACAGTGGAAGCAACTATGCTCTTGAAAGGGGCGAAGTTTCTTGAGCGTATTGGGTGCTCGGCGGCAGTGATCGAATCAGACTCTTTGGAATTGATACAAGCATGATCAAGAGTAACAAAAATTTGGAGTCCTTATGTTGCATTATTAGCTGATTGTTTCCAAAAAGTAAGTACGGTGCGGAAAGTTTCTTTCTAATATTGCTTACGGGAAGCAAATACGGTGGCTCATGAGTTAGCTACTCATTTTATGCTTTTAAAACGAAAAGAGTTGTTGAGTTGGGATAGGGATCCCCTTAGTTTATTTTGCCGTTATAATCTGCGATGTAACCTCCCATATATCTACTCAATGAAGGCCACAGGCAACCCTTAAAAAAACTTGAAAAGAAAATTTGAAATAAGAGATTGGGGGGCACGATGGAGTGTTTGGGGGCGGGGATGTGATGGTCGGAATAAATCCTTGTCGGTTTGCCTGACGCGGTGACGCACGTGGGCGTCACCCTTCCTTCCTGAAGGGGCATTTGATAAAGCCCTCCTTCCTTCCCCTGCCCGTACCGGGAAAAATCCAAAAACCAGTTTGGGCAGCAGCGTTGTCGTCGTCACATTTCTTCATGAAGGTGTTGCTTCGTACGTACACGGCGCATCAGAGTAGTACGAGCGTGTTGAGGATTCTTCGGAGGGCGAGGAGGGGGAACATCTTCGTTTTCGTCGATCCGACCTTATCAACATTAGTTTCTCTTTTCGTTTTTTTGTGTTTTTTGAGATTTATTTATTATTTACTTGTGATGCGGTCCTAGCAGTTGTACCATGTGGTTGCTATATTAATATATCGGGCAAAGATTGTTTCGAGAGGAATCAGAAGCGGTCGCTCTTGCGGACCAAGTTAGATGATGAAAGGGTTGGTTTTATTATCTATATTTGGGTAAAATCATGGAGTTGGCATCATGTGTGACTCATGAAAACCGGCCGGGTTCCTCTTTCGTGGTAAATGTATATGTCCTTTTAGACGAGTTCGTTATGTTGAATCTACACAGACACCGTGAGCACAGGACGTCTATGTGCTCACGCATAGACTATCCTTCAAGCCGGCCATGCACTGGGTTGACCAAGCTAGCGCAGGCGAGATTTGTCGAATTCTTGAGCAAGGGGAATGACCGACAGCTGACCATATCTTGATTGCTTCAGCCAATCACACCACGTCTACTTACGTTCGCAACGTCACACCACACTGCATGCTCCCCGCGCGGGTCCCGCGAGATGAACGCCCGCTGGACGGATGACGCGATCTACGTGGCCTCAACCAATGCTGTGTAGCCACGTGGCGTGCATGAGCTACCGAAGCTTCGCGGCAGGGCCAGAACAGACGGTGGGGGCCGGGTCAGCAGGTGGTCGCTGGGGGAACTTGCGCGAACAAATATGGAACCTTGCTTGCGCTTCTTTATCTTCTCTCTTGTGGAACCAGGACCCACCAGGCAGTGGGCCACACCAGGGTTACTTACGGGGACCCACTGTGCAGTCGCCGGGGCCGCGCACGTACCAAAGACGACTATGCATGCGACTGACTTCACTAAAAACAATCGTGAAGCTATAGAATGTGAGGAGTGATCGTCATGCATTCTGCCCACCACACTGGCATTTAGCCGATTTAGCAGCCGTCGGCTAAGGATCCACGTACACATCTTGAGTGTGTTTTTCCATCCAAGTGTACGCAAGAAGATCGAGCATGGCCATGCATGCACTCACTTGAATTATTGGCAGTATGTATGTTTCCATCCACCTGTCATCATCTAAAAAACATCATAGACACAGCATGTGTTGCTAGGGTAGCTCTACACCTATTTTTGGTTCTTTCACTTTGTTTTCCCTTTGCGATTTGCTTTCTATCGGAAATCGATTTTGGCTCATAGGTGTAGATGCACCTATTACTGAAAAAACATATTTCTGGATGTCTAATTTTTTTGAAATAAATACTTCCACATATTCTATGCCTGCACACAAAGTGGCGCGAAAAAATATTAGTTTCTATGGCCTGTGCAAAAAACACAATTTCTGATGCTCCAAAAATAAATTTACGAGACATTTATTTGTCTTTTTTACATAGGCCACACAAAAAATTCCCCCGCAAAAATTTTATGAGGTAATATAGGATATCCGGATGCACGATAATGAATTTTATTCAAGGCTTTTTTAACATTTTTAAATAAATTTAAATTTTACATTTTCTTAATAGGTGTATCTACACCTATGAGCCAAAACGCCTTGTCCGCTTTCTATCCTTTTGTTTTTTAGCTGGATGTAAAACTTTGATCCATCTCGATGCTCCCTTCTAATACAAATGACGCACATTTAGATGTGTGTTCGAGAGAAAAAAGAAAAGCATGCAAAATTTCGACAACTCATTCAAGCAAACAAGAAGTCAATAAGTACAATATTTCCTCATAGCATGTTAGGTTTCACCCAAAAAAAAATTGTGACCAAGCACATGTATGTGTAGTCTTCATGCTAGTGCCGATCCAACTGTAGCGGGCATCAAACCTGGACTCATCGGGAGAAAACTATCACATGTCTATTTAAATAGACAACTTCATTACACACTCATGTTTTCAATTACTGTAGGATTGACATGCCATGACATCCAATTTTTGCATTTTCCAACTCTTCTCCAATTTTGGGGGTTTTGATTATGTGAACCAAGAGGAGGCCATAAGAGGTTTGAGTCAATGAATTGTTTTTTTTAAGTGTGAGTCAATGAATTGTTTTTTTTTAAGTGTGAGTCAATGAATTAATTGTTGTTAGTAGGGTGGTTGCATTTCCGGTGTTCTCGTGTTTCAGTTTCTTCGATATGATGTATTCATGTTATCTAATCAGTAAAGTCAGGTCATTTGTGCAGAAATGGTGAGTAAATTATCATTGGTTATAGATCGCAGCAGTGAAAGGTCGGACAGCTTCAAGATGCTCTTACGACGGGAATTAAGTAACTCGATATAATTAACTGAAGTTTTCAAAAAGGCAAATAATTCTAGATCACGAGATAGTTGAAAGGGTGATGACGACTTACTTTACTTGTGTAGGTGCTCATGTTCTTACCACGAAAGTAATATTATCACTGAAAAGGTTCAAATAAGGTAACCAAAAGTCACTAGCTCTGCAGCCTATGCTGGCCTGACGAGTACAACCGGGAGAACTAAACAACGATGCGCGGCTCGTGCCAGAAGAAGTGTACCAAGTGGCGGTGCAAAGTCAAAAGGAGACGTCGATGCACGATGCATGCCGACGTCCCTCGCCTCTGAAAAATCCTCGCCCGAGATATCTCACCTAGGCCTATTATGCACAGAAATTTAAGTATGTAGCCGAGCTACATTTAATCATAACGACAAAGAAAATGGATCCACATGGAATATCGCACGTAGAGCATATTCATATAAATATAAAATATCTGTTAGATGTAGATATGCTGCAGCCCAATAAGACAACATATGTAGCCTACAAATTCTGAAATCTCAAGACACATCATGTTTGGCAGCTTTGAAGATAGTTTTGGGGACAAAGTTTACTCCTGCACGCCAGTTGGGAGGGAGCTGGAGTGGTTTATAAGGGTTGCTCTTCTAGTTCTTCCAAGTGAGTGAGAAGAGAAGGAGCCCTCGCACATTCCTCCTCCTCCGCCGCTCGACTCGCATCGCACGTCACATTTCGTGACTCAAGTTCGAAACACCTTTTATGAAAACCTAAATTTTCACCAAGAGGCGGTCGATAAGGTTTTGGGGGAGCGTCTCGGCGCGACTGCTCGCTGATGTTCGTGTTCTTCTTCGTTGGTTCGACCGCTTCCTCGACAAATCCGACTACACCATGGGCGGCATCAACGATGTCCATGGTGGTGTTGCTGCTGCTGGTGTGACCTTCCCGGTCGCGATGTACGTGTTTTTTCTTTCTTACTTTGCACTGCTACTTATTCAGGTCTGATGCATGTACTTGGTCTGATGTGTGTGGTTAAGTATGCTAGTGCATCTGTAATGTTGTTTTCGATAATTAAACTCACTTGAAAATTGCCTAATAATCTAACAAAATCCACTATTGCACGAAATAAAAGAGATGTTGTGAATTGCTCGACACATTTGCTTCATCACCCTCCGGTGACGGGGACCTTGGCCTCCCACGTCGGCGGCGACGCCCTCCTCGGCTCCATGGCCATCGCTGCAGGGTGCGGTCCAGTTCTCCATCCATGTCACCGTCATGTGTAGGAGTCCGCCATGTCACCGTCGCTGAAGATGGTCAATCCCACGGCCGTCTGTGTCGGTTGTGCTGACACCGTCTTCGTCTCTACCACCGGCTTCTTGGCGCTCTGGTCCATCTGGTAGTGGTAGCTCGGGAAGAAGCTCCCAACGCAACCTGAAAAACCGTGACAATGTCAAACACGAGCAAGTAAAAATTAAATACAGCGCCAGTTTAATTCATTCATGTGGCTTGACAATGGTTGATCGATCACAGGACTAGCAACCACAAGGAGGCCAGCCACGCCGCCTCCGACGACATTCATTCCACCGGGCGGTCTCTGGTTCCGCCGTTGTCTGTCGGAACAACAGGACTCTACCTCCATTCAACAATATATAGCTAGGCCGTTTTAGCAAACTAACTCTACCATACTACACCTCCATTCCACAATAACAAACCATATATATAGCTTCTAAAACGGCTTATATTGTGGAACGAAGTGATATCATTCTTTGATGCAAACTTTGTTCAGCCTAAGCTTTTATGCATATCCGTAATCAAAAGGCTGGAATATCAGATAACAAAATGATGATTTTTTCGATAAAGCAGAGTTTTCAGAATGATCTCTGAACCTGGCATTTTCCAAGGAAGTCAGCCAGATCTATATAATGCAGAACTATTTTTCAATATGAGCTTAAGTGGCTGAAATATTAAAGCAACGAGAAAGAGATATGGCTTTTTTCTCGGCCCGGGTAGAAAGTTTCATGTGATCATTTTATTATACCCTTTATTTCTTTCAATGCACAAACCTCAAGTGCACTTGTAAAATAACTAAAAGTAATACAAGCTCCATCCTAAAATATGTTGCGTATGATTTTTAGTTAAAGTCAAACTTTATAAAGTTCGACTAGCTATATGAGAAAAATATCAATATCTATAATACGAAATGTATATAGTATGAAAATATATTTAATCATAATTCTAATAACGTTGATTTATCTTATAAAATTTGATGTATTTTGTTACATAAATACTCAAACTTTTTTTTATTTTTTGCTTTGACCAGATATTATATGCAATGATACTCCCTCCATGCTGGTTTATTAGGGTATTATTACTCACTTTGATAAAAAAAAAATTGACCATTGATTTGACCAACGAAATATGAGATATATGCCATAAAAATGGTATAATTTTTGTGCTATATATCTTCATTTTGTTGACCAAATTAATGGTTAAAGTTTTATCTTAAAGTGCATAATACAATAATAAACCGGATGGAGGGAGTACCACAATTAGCATCCGATGAAGTGGCTTGATTGCAGGTTCGGACTTCACAAGTTTGCCCCCAAAAAGCACCTAGTCAGGAAAGTTGGAATTATAGGGAAGAAAAGGTTTTTTTTAGATAAAAGGCAACTTTATTGCCGGACTTTAACTTAATAAAGCCCAGGTATCATAGGGAAGAAAAGGTCAGCATTGTTTATACATTTTTCACTACTTGTAAGTACTGACTATGTGTGACTTAGATGCATATACAAGAGATGCACATAAATTGAAATTCCATCTAACTTCTTCAGGATGTCCCTGTTGTTAATTTCCACCAAATTTCCTTGAACTTATAGTTCATCTTGGAGATGATAAAAAGGTAGTTCTGAGTCATGGAAATTTCCTAACAGTGACTTGGCCTAACTACTCAAGTAGTCAAGTCAAATGATAGCGGCAGCACACTGGTTTCGCTTTGGTGTGTTTTCAGTTGCAACTCCCTTTTCCCCTGTTGTAGAGGTGGCTGAACAGTTCGTGGAAATTCCTCAAAATTAGCCACTACAGTATAAGAATTGGCACTCACAATATGCAAACTGAAAGCATCAGTCGTTGGAAATTTGGAGGTCACCACTGTTCATATTATTTCCACTACCTATACACATAAAATTTGAATGTGTAATAAAGTTTGTTTGATTGCATCATAGGAGAGAAAAATGAAAGAATAATAAAATCACGTGGTTTAACTAACAACTTTATTACACCTTCTCGTGTTTTCAGTTGCTGTAAGATTAGCATGCCATGACATACAATTCTTGCATTTTCTAACTCTTCACTAATTTATGGGTTTTGATTTATGTGAGCCAAGGAGGCCATAAGAGTGTTATCACCAGTATTTGACCAAGCCAGAGGTGGGCCGCGATCAAGACGAGTTTGAAGATATATGCGTGGAGAGATATGTAAATCGGCCTTGTGTGTCAAGTTTGGGCTAGTTAGCCCGTGTATCTTTACTTAGTAGGTTACGTAGAGTTTGTCTCGTGCACGGTTTAGTGCACGCCGCATTAGAAAGTCCCCTGGACTATAAATATGTACCTAGGGTTTATGGAATAAACAACAACCAACGTTCAACACAAACCAATCTCGGCGCATCGCCAACTCCTTCGTCTCGAGGGTTCCTCCGGTAGCATCATGCTGCCTAGATCGCATCTCGCGATCTAGGCAGCACAAGCCTGCCTAGTTGTTCATGCGTTGCTCGAAGCCTTTTGATGGCGAGCAACGTAGTTATCGTAGACGCGTTAGGGTTAGCATCGTTCTTAGCATCATATGCTCGCGTAGTGCAACCCTTGCGCGTCTAGCCGTCCTTGTGCCTCATCATGGGTGGGGCGGCACCCCGCTTGATCTTTATTTAGTAGATCTGATCCGTTATGGTCGCTCCTTGATTCATCAAGGATTAGTTTAATATCTGCAATAGTTAGGCCTTACAAAGGGTTGGAGGATCCAGCGGCATGCAGGGTGTAGTTTGCTGCCCCTAGACAGGACGTTCCGAGGATCAACCTAGTGTTGGTTTTTAGGCCTTGTCTAGGGCTGGCTTACGTTTA
Organism: Lolium multiflorum; assembly: GCA_030979885.1. Taxonomy (NCBI): domain Eukaryota; kingdom Viridiplantae; phylum Streptophyta; class Magnoliopsida; order Poales; family Poaceae; genus Lolium; species Lolium multiflorum. The sequence goes on along the minus strand of CM061752.1, from coordinate 23,040,805 downwards.
CCGTGCGTGAGCGCGAGGCCCAATCGTGAGTAGGATGATCCGATTATGCGGTGAAAACCCTAGATCGTCGTGGATCTCATACGCTTTATATTGATCAAGCAGGACCACCATATATTCGGCCACCTTGGACGAATCATGGGTGAATCGGCTCCCCGAGCCGATTCACAGGACAACTCGAGAGCCGATCGAGGCTCGTATTTAACGTGTACGTGTGTGCCCCGCAGAAACTAAGCGAGGCATCATCCACACCTTCCGACCAGGTATAGGTCAGGTGGCACGCCCTGCGACCCAGATCGGCGCGCGACCAGGAGGCTTTGCGGGCCGTCGCTCGAGGGGCCAGCCGCAGCCCTAGTCATTCCCGGCTCTACCGTGTTGCTGGGCCGCTGCCCGCCTGGGTTTCGACGCCAACACATTCGCACGCCGGTGGGACACATCTTCAACGACAACCATCTCGCCATCCACATCAGAGATGGCGAAAGACACCATACCGTCTTCATCAGAAGTGGCGAAGAAACTCCGGTCACGTACGGGGATCTCACCGGCGAGCTCAAGAAGAAGTACGACGAGATCAAGTCTGCCCTCGAAGCCGACCTAATCGGCTCTTTCCACAGACCCGCTCCCATGGCATCGATGGAAGGGGTTCACACTGGCGCTTGATGGAGTGGACCTGTCCACCCCGTCGAAGAACGCACCAGGTCGCGCGTCGGAGATCAACTTCATGGTGGCTCATTCGCTGCACCGCCATTCGAGAGCTGGTGAATACGTTGGAGCGTCGCGCTGCGCGTGATCCAGAGATCATGAGCCATCGCACTCTCCGTCAGGACCGGCCCTAGGGACTCACCAAGGGGAAGCGCTGCTCCATTCCCGTCCCCCGCTGCCATTCGCGTTGGCAGCGCCCGAGCGCCGAACTCATCGGCTTTTGTCGTCTACAAGATTGGTGGTGACCCCGGTGACTACCAGGACGCGCCCAAGGAGATCCCGCACGGATACGCATGTGCATACGTGCCGACTGCAGCACTGGGCACCCTCGAACCAGGTTGCTATAGCAGGGACTTGGGCAACAGGAGCGTCGGAGGCAGACCCGAGAAGCAAACGTGGCTAGCTAAATACGCCACCCCGACGAAACTCCCGAGCCCAGCTCCTGCGGTTGGCTCAGAACCGAGAAACAGCATGGCTGGTTAAGTACGCCACTCCGACGAATCTTCGGGTTCGGTGCAGCCATCACCGCGGATCAAATTTGTACGATCCTGAAAGATCGGCATGATGCCGAAGAGAAAGGCGATCGGCTATACCAAGCCGTACCCCAATGAGTACGAATTGATCCCGCTACCACCCAAATATCGGCTCCCGGACTTCACAAAGTTCAGCGGATCAGATGGCTCCAGCTCCATCGAGCATGTGAGCCGATATTTGGCACAATTGGGCATGATCTCAGCGTCAGACGAGCTGCGCGTGAGGTACTTCTCGCAGTCCCTCACAGGATCGGCTTTCGGATGGTACACGTCGCTGCCACCGAACTCAATCCAGACCTGGAAGCAGCTGGAAGAACGGTTCCACGAGCAATATCACTCGAGGCTTCCGAGGCTGGCATTGCCGATCTAGCCCAAGTACGAAAGCGCGGAGAAACGGTGTCCGAATACATTCAGCGCTTCAGGACCGTTAGGAACCGATGCTATTCGGTTCATGTAAGCGAAAAGGAAGCAGTCGAATTGGCGGTGGTGGGTCTATCATCATCGATCAAGGAAGTGGCCTCCGAGGACTATCCTTCATTAGCACACATGGTGCGAAGTTGTCAGCATATGAGCAACGCCACCCGGATATCTACCAAGATAAATTCAAGCGCGTGGTTACCATGGTTGACGCAGGCGAAGATGAAGGTCCTACGGAGAGCGAGAGGTCGCAGAGCTGAGTGGACTCGAGCTGCAGCCCCAGAACTGCAAATGGGTAAAGCCACCAGGGCCTCCAAGAGGGTTCGACTTCGACGTGACGAAAACCGAGCAGATTTTCGACCTCTTACTCGCGGAGAAGCACATAAAGGTACCCGAAGGCCACAAGTTTCCTACGGTGCAAGAGCTGAACGGAAAGCCATACCGCAAGTGGCATAACACGTTCACCCACACCACCAACGATTGTGGTGCGTCAGCAGATCCAAGTGGCGATAGAAAATGGGCGATTAATTTTTAACCAGTACGCCATGAAGGTCGACACACACCCCTTCCCCGCCGTCAACATGGTGGAGTTTACCCACCTTGGAGGGTGCCAGCCTGATTTCTCAGCCAACATCGGTATGGTAGAGCTTGGACACCGCTCTGAGAAGGACGGGGATGAGGACGCTGCTCTCAGAGCAAGGACACCGAGGGGGCCGCTCCATGCGATCGGCTCCGTCAAGATGGCAAGCGCTACGTCACAGGGGAAGTGAAGAACATAAGATACCAACGACCCTCTCTGATCACCTCCTCAACAAGTATGTTAGTCGATATGACCAACGCCGGCGATACGATAACAATGATGAAAGAGGTCGGATGACCATAAACGATGGAAGACATCGCCGGCATAATCATGATGAGGAGCGACAGGAGCGCCATGGCAGGGAGCAGGACGATACGGACAGGCATTGGCACTGCCCCTTCTTCGTACACTGCTGGATTCAGGAATGAGCCGATTACCAACAATCGGCAACTGCCCAATGCAACCGGAAGAAGAAGGAGACAGCCAACGTACGTGTTCGAGCGCTTAGGGCCTCTCCCACCGCAAACAGACGCTGAGACCCCTCCGTTGGAAGATCTCGAGGATTCGAAGACGAAGGGGAATGCGAAGAAGACAGTGCCACCGTCCAAGGTGGTGCCTGACGGTCTCAGCCATTCACAAAAACGCAGGGTTCAGCGATTGCGCGGCGGAGGAAGCCGAAAGGATGTACTTGCATACGCTGAGGAAGGCACGACCTGATCTGGCCAAAAGTCCAGAGGACCCTGGATGAGGAGGGACCGCCGCAAAGAAAAGAGTGGCGCCCCAAGCAAAAGAGAGCCGATGATGACACATCGGCTGGCACAAACATGGTGTTCATTCGTCCGGCGGAGTGTAGTGCTCCACGATTACGCAGTGCACCCGACATGGAAAACAGCAAGCACACCAACGTGCTAAAGTCAGAGATTGGGCTGGTTTTATCCGCCGACATGGACGAGTAGCAAGACTACGTCGATAAGCAACATGGCGAGGCCGATCCTTGCGATCGGCCCTCCGAAACTGATGAAGGGATATTACAAAACCTTCACCGAACAAACAACATGGAGGCCGATTCCGGCAATCGGCCCAAATTATCCTCACCATCCATTCTGCCTGGGATCAACGTTTGACCCAACAGGGACTACCCGAAGAGCCGATACCATCAATTCTCTTGACAGAATCGGCTCGGGGGCACCTAGAGGGATAAAACACGAGGATATGAAATAATATTGAGTATGGGGGCCGATACGCAAATCGGCCTAAAAATTTTTAAACATTTTTACAGCCGATGCAAAGGCATCGACTTCAGAATTGAGAAGCAGCCGATGCACGGCCATCGACTCAAGAAGATCAATGTTACGATCAGAGGACCAATGAAGCACGAGGGGTCCCTCAATGGAGTAATTCCTCTCTTCAAGAGCAGCCTGGACGTGCGAAAGGGGCTGATTCGACCGGCAGGGCGCTAAGAGAAGACTGGAGAAACTCGGGGGCAGCTCGCCTTGAAGACCTTCTGCTTTATGTGTAAATCGGCTGACTCTGCATGATCAAGCCCAGGCTAATTCGGCTAAGATTTTGCCTTGGCCAAGACTCGGGGGGCAGCAGGCTTGGTGGATATGATCGGCTGTTCCTTCGTTTCAAACCTTCTTCACAAATGATGAGTATTGAAGAGCATTATTGGGTTTGGTTGGGAAAGTTCGAAGGTTTTCCTGAAGATCCTGCATTTTCCGCCAAATTTAGAAAATCATCGTTGAAGAAGGGAAGGGCGAATTTTGAAGGACCGATGCGGTGCTATCGGCTCATCACGTATTGGCAAAGGGAACGAATCGGCAAGGTCAGTAGAACAGGGAATCGGCTCAATTGAACTCGAAGAAATCGGCAAATTAAATTGGGGAAAAATTCTTCATTAAGAGGCGAGATTTCTTACATAAAGAGCTAATTGCTCTCAAAAGAGACGCTAGGGGATACATTGCCCCATCTACTGCTGGCCCTATTCTAGAGGTCCTAACTACGGGCCATCACGCCCTCGTCGTCGCCGTCGTCGCTGCCGTCGCTGCTGCCCGGGCTCGTCGCTCCAATGGCCGCCAACCGGGCCCTCGTTGTCTTCGTCCTCTTCGCCGCATCGTCCTCGTCGCTATCGAAGTCGCTAAGGTTGCCCGGCCAAGGCGAACCGCTTGGCCGGCTCGTCGGAGGAGCTGTCGTCGTCATCCTCCTCCTCCACTTCCTCCTCCTTCACCCCCTCGGAGGAGGTGAAGTCATCCCAGGAGAAGCGATCGTCATCGCTCTCCTCCTCCGATTCCCCGTTGGCTAGGAAGCGGAGGTCGCTCTCCCCGTCCGTCGAAGACTGTCGTCCTCGGACCAGATGGAGAAGTCATGGTCTGACTCCTCCCCGCCGCAATGGCGCGGCGGACGTTGGCTGCGTGGACCTCCGCCGGGTTGTGCTCCGGCGTCGGCTCGCGGGACGAAGAGGACTGGGTGGAAAGATCCGATGAGGCAGAGGAGGAAGAAGACATGGTGGCACAAGAGGGTTTTTTGGAGGCTAGTGCGAAGGGGATGAGGGAGACGACTGCTGCGGTTAAATAGAAGGGAGCATAGTAAAAATTCAATGCCACAGCAGTTTCCGAGGAGGTGGTGCCAACTGTCTAATCGCAGAGAAGTTGAGAAGGCAAGTTATCATGATGAAGGACTCTGCGACATTTCTGCTCGCCACGACATGACCCGACGAAAAGAGAGCATAATGATTTTGGAAATGTTATTTCCAAAACCAGGGGGCATGTGTTATCACCAGTATTTGACCAAGCCGAGGTGGGCCGCGATCAAGACGAGTTTGAAGATATATGCGTGGAGAGATATGTAAATCGGCCTTGTGTGTCAAGTTTGGGCTAGTTAGCCCGTGTATCTTTACTTAGTAGGTTACGTAGAGTTTGTCTCGTGCACGGTTTAGTGCACGCCCGCATTAGAAAGTCCCCTGGACTATAAATATGTACCTAGGGTTTATGGAATAAACAACAACCAACGTTCAACACAAACCAATCTCGGCGCATCGCCAACTCCTTCGTCTCGAGGGTTCCTCCGTAAGCATCATGTGCCTAGATCGCATCTGCGATCTAGGCAGCACAAGCCTGCCTAGTTGTTCATGCGTTGCTCGTATGAAGCCTTTTTGATGGCGAGCAACGTAGTTATCGTAGACGCGTTAGGGTTAGCATCGTTCTTAGCATCATATGCTCGCGTAGTGCAACCCTTGCGCGTCTAGCCGTCCTTGTGCCTCATCATGGGTGCAGGCGGCACCCCGCTTGATCTTTATTTAGTAGATCTGATCCGTTATGGTCGCTCCTTGATTCATCAAGGATTAGTTTAATATCTGCAATAGTTAGGCCTTACAAAGGGTTGGAGGATCCAGCGGCATGCAGGGTGTAGTTTGCTGCCCCTAGACAGACGTTCCGAGGATCAACCTAGTGTTGGTTTTTAGGCCTTGTCTAGGGCTGGCTTACGTTTACCGTGCGTGAGCGCGAGGCCCAATCGTGAGTAGGATGATCCGATTATGCGGTGAAAACCCTAGATCGTCGTGGATCTCATACGCTTTATATTGATCAAGCAGACCACCATATATTCGGCCACCTTGGACGAATCATGTGTGGCTCCCGAGCCGATTCACAGGACAACCTGAGAGCCGATCGAGGCTCGTATTTAACGTGTACGTGTGTGCCCTGCAGGAAACTAAGCGAGGCATCATCCACACCTTCCCGACAGGTATAGGTCGGGTGGCACGCCTCCCGACGGCGCGCGAGGGGAGGCTTTGCGGGCCGTCGCTCCGAGGGCCAGCCGCAGCCCTAGTCATTCCCGGCTCTACCGTGTTGGCCAGTCGCTGCCCGCCGGTGGGTTTCTGACGCCAACAAAGAGGTTTGAGTCAATGAATTGTGGTTAGGAGGGTGGGTGTATTTTTTTTTTAGTGTAAGACAGCCTTATATTATACTACCTCCGTTTCAAGGAATAAGGCGTCCTCATTTTACGAGCTTTTTGTTTGACCAAGAATTATTTTAAATAGATAAAGATTGTTTGTATGAAATTAGCATCATTAAAAAGTGCTTTTCAATACGAATCCAACGATACTATATACATATAATATAATCAAGATTTTATTACTCAACTTTTATGGTCAAAGTTCGTCTTGGAATACGCGTGCGCCTTATTCCTTGAAATGGAGGTAGTACTTGTAACAACTGGTACAAGATCTCGTGTTACAAGGTCCCAGATATTGTCTGGCAGCATATCAAACCATAAACAGCTACCAGCACTCCTAGCCATCTTAGCTAGGGCGTCAGCTACCCTATTGCTGTCTCTACTTTTGTGGGTTACACAGTAATCATCTAGATCACCCAGCCACCTCTTGATCTGATCGTATGTGATCGTATGTTGCCCAGCTTCTTGATCTGTCCAACTCCTTGGACCGAAGAGCAGCAACCACAGTAGCATTATCCGCTTCCAAAATTACACGAGAGTGGCCAAGTCCCCCCGCCTGTGCTCCGGTGTCCCCCCCTCGTTCGACAAATGGTGGTGTTTAACACATTGACGGTCCCGATTGCGGTTGGTTCGGATACGGTGGTCCCTGTATAAACTTCGTATGTTGTATTATACGCGTTGTATGGGCAGGCGTGGCGAAGTACAAGTGATGACGTGTGATCTTGCGTGTCCGTTGCGTGAGCCTCCGTGTCCCTTCCGTGTCCCCTCGTATTATAGAAAGGTCACTCCGCCGCATCGCCTTCTCCGTCCCCTTCCATTTCCCCCCAAACTCCCCCAAATTTGGCAAAGAGCAGAGGAGAGAGAGAGACAAAAAACCCTAGCCCCATTCGACCACATCCGTCGCCGGCGATGGAGAAGGAGGGTAGCAATGCGGCGATGGAGAAGGAGGTTAGCAAGGCGGCGTCGGCGTCGTCGGCCGCGTCGGCCGCGTTAGGGGTGCTGCATGCGGAGAAGGCGGAGGCCGAGGCGTCCGCGACGGCCTCGGAGGCTGAGAAGCTGGTGAAGGAGCCGGAGGTGGAGGATCTGAAGGAGGGCGGCGCGCAGGGTTTGGTCGCGGCGGTAGATCTGGAGAAGGCCGAGGCGGAAGCGGCGGGTGTCGAGGAAGGAGGGGCTGGAGCGGCGGTTGTCGACGAAGGAGGGGCTGGAGCGGCGGCGGCGGTGCTGGTAAGCGCATGTTCATCCTCTTTTAATTTGATTTGCATGTGTGCTTAGGGTTTCAGAAAATTGTTGAATCTTGGTTTCACTGCATCCGTGGACATGTATGAGCTAGTATGGTTTGCAATCGTTGATGTCTGGTCTGGGAGGCAAGATAATATGAAATGTTTTCACAGAATATGTTCATATACACCCATGATCAGAGTAGGATTTTGTATATAAATAAAACATACAATCGTATTGAAATGGCATGCATGAACCCAAGGTAGTTTTGTTAGGATTATATGTATAGTATTGGAGTGGTCTAGCTAGAGCAGAGAACACAACTAAAGAGAGTGTGGCATTGATGATGATTAGGATGTATCATAGTAAGAATGTAGGTCTTGAAAATTAAAGGCATGAGTTGTGGCCAAGAGGATCCTAGTTATCATGTGTATGTAGTTGCCTTAAGATGTTTTAGGAGGATGCTTAAATGTTTTTCTGATTCATCATTTAGGTCATGCAAGTCTAGTGAAGATAACCTGCTAGGTGCAATGGTTGCATTGCTGCTGCTTCTCATTTCAATAGGATTCCAGCTTACTATGCTTGCTGTTTGGTTTAGCTCACGTTGCTCCAATGATGTTGCACATCACCTAATGGCTAAGTTGGAAAGCCTCCAAAGAGTTATCAGTAATTCTGTAAGATTCTAATTAATTATCAATAAATCACATGAAAGTAATGAGTACAGGTGATATAGTTACTTGCTTGTTTATTTATTCCACTTCTGATGCATTGATTAACAGAGCAGCTGCATTATCCCCATTAGAGCTTAGTATGTGCTAATTATATTGCAAAATTATAATGTAAGCATCTAGGTAATTTTGATGACCTAGCATAATGTGAGAATATTAACCTTTTGAGATTAATGTGGGGATTTATCATGGGATTACTGTGCTATGATTGAAAGTATACTGTAATGTATAGTATAATGAAAGCATGATGAGAGTAGGTGCTAGCATAATGTAAGTATAAACATAATTCCCTTAGACTTGGTAGCTAGGAGTATACATAAGATGATGTAATGAAAGAATAATTAAGATGATCTATTTGGTATGCATAGTATTTGGATGTTCTTTTCCTATTGGTGATTATTGTGGTGACTTATCTTATTTGTATGCAGGCTGGTGAAGGGTCCAGGAAGCGGAAGCGCGAGGAGGAGGAGCCTGTGCCTCCTCCAATCCAGGAGCTAGAACCTGTCCCTCCTCCAATCCAGGAGGAGGAAGTAGCTGTCCCTCCTCCAATCCAGGAGGAGGAAGATCCTCTGCCTGCTCCAGCTGTGCCTGCTCCAGCAGTGCCTGCTCCACCAGTGCCTGCTCCACCTGTCCCTGCTCCATATGAGGAGTTGGAGGATTCAGATGGCTCCCTGGAGGTGAGCTATACAACTTGTTCTGTACCCTTGCATGTATTTCATTCTGTTTGCTTTGTATCTGTAATCATAACTTGTACACTTTGTTGTTCTGCAGTATGACTCCCAGGATTCATCCGAGTCCGTGGACAGCAGGAACATAGGTTCCTTCAAGAGGAAGCTACTGCAGAAGCTGGAGGCTGGGGACTTCCCTTTCAAGAAGAGGGGGAGGTACTTCTGTCCATGGCACCATGTGAAGCCTAAGGATGGCAAGCTTCAGGGCCTGAGGCAGCACTGCGAGGAGCTAGCCCATACTGGCACCTCGAAGGAGATAAGGGCACAGCATCAAGGGCTGCTGATGGTGCTTGCTTTTGAGGATGCTGCCTAGTTCCTGTCAACTGCTCATGGTGCTTGCAATGCAAGATGTGGTAGCTTTCCCTGGCTTAATGTTGTTTGAACAAGTGGTGTAAGGTGTGTTGAACAATGTTTGGTTTGGTGTTGAACATCTGCTTTAGGTTAATGTTGTCAGACCATCTATTATAGTGATGGTCTAAATTACTTAATGTGTGTGGAACTATGTTCTGTGATGAATTATGCCGTAGGTGCTGATGCTTAGTTCTGTCTATCATTTGAAATGTTGTTGTTTGCATGTATGTGCACATTGCATGGTTTTTGTTGCCGTCATCTCCAAAGTAGGTCGTAATTACAGGAAACGTGCAAGCTTAGTACCAAGAGATCTTGGTTCAGATGAGATGGTTTGGGTTTGAATTTGGAAATTTTGTAATAAATGTAGTTTAGTTAGTGCAAAGTAGAAGCATCACATTGATTATTTAGGTAGCTATTATAGGAAACTAGTCGGCATGGGATTGATGGCATGTTTTCAATGGGCCTGAATGTGGTCGTACACACGAAACCTTGTATGTTTATACTATAAATTTGTACAATTTTGTTTTTGTCATAATTATTGAAAGAACAAGAATTGATATAATTGGTTGTAATAGAAGACAACATTACATGGCATGGGGTTTGATATTTTGTGGTTGGTAACATGGTAGGGATGTGTCATCACGGGGGTTTTCGGTGGAAAAGAGGGGGAAATGACCAAAAAAATAACCAAAAGCACCATGGATTGGGCCAAGTGTTGGCACACTTGAGCACCTTGTGAAGTGACACCTTGCTTGCCACTAGTTTAGCATTTTTGGAGTTGGCAACATGGTGGCCCCATTGTGTAGATGTGTCGAGAGAGGGGTTTTCGGTGGAAAAGAGGGGGGAATCGGCAAAAACTGAGCAAACCACCATGGAATGGGGCAAGATTTGGAACACTTGACCACCTTGTGATGTGAAACCTCGTTTGATATGTGTTTTGATTTTTTAGAGTTGGCACCATGGTTGCCCCATGGTGTAGATGTGTCGAGAGAGGGGTTTTCGGACGAAAAGAGGGGGAATGGCCAAAAACTGAGCAAACCACCATGGAATGGGGCAAGATTTGGAACACTTGACCACCTTGTGATGTGAAACCTTGTTTGATATGTGTTTTGATTTTTTGGAGTTGGCACCATCTTCCTGACCTACAAACATATGCGCAACATGCCTGCAATTCACAAAAACAGATGATAAAGTAAATAACTATAATATACAAGGATGCATAAATAATTGATCGCCAACAAAAATTAATACTCACCTAGGATTCAGCTCACATTTCAAGCTACGTTTGGTGTGTCCACCCTTTTTGCATCTGCTACATCGAATCCCCCTACCCCGCTCGTCATACGATAATGGCCTTCCATTCTTTGTCACGGGTCCTTCTCCATCATCTCTACGCTTTCGTTTCTTAGGCGCACCTCGAGCAGCAACTTGAGCAGGATCACCCAATTCATTAACATTACTATTCAGCGAGTTTGTGGGACGGTTGGGTACATTATCATACTCCATCTTCTTTGAAATAATGTCAGCATAAAATGCCTTGGTCCGCTCGAATAACACTGGATCTTTGTATGCAACTTGCAATGCTTCAGCTTGTAACACATTCAGCTCCGTAAATCTTTGTCGCTCCTCCGCTACGGGAAAACCCCAACCATATAGATCGCTCGTGCGCCTCGCTGGCAAGCCACCCCTAGCTTGTTTAGAGAATCGGAGCAGAACTAAACAAGCCGGTATTTCATCCAAATCCAGCACATCAAGTACATGGAGAATATGCTTGCAAGGAAGTCCCCTCCGGATCATCCTTCGACAGCTGCACTCTAGAAATTTATCCGAGTTGGCCGGTTTATAATCAACATAAAACTTTGCATGCTTTATCTTTTTCCAAGCAACCACAAAGTGCATCTCACCTTCTGTTCCCTTGTACTGATCTATAACCTCAATGCCTTCTATTTTATATATCTCTTGCTGCAATATATAAAAGTTTGCCGGAGTGAATACCTTTGCAGCAGTGTTGGGCCTCCAAGAGCAGAGGTTTGTAGAACAGTAGCAAGTTTCCCTTAAGTGGATCACCCAAGGTTTATCGAACTCAGGGAGGAAGAGGTCAAAGATATCCCTCTCAAGCAACCCCGTAATCACAAAGCAAGAAGTCTCTTGTGTCCCCAACACACCAAATACACTTGTCAGGTGTATAGGTGTACTAGTTCGGCGAAGAGATAGTGAAATACAAGTAATATGGATGTATATGAGTGGTAATAGCAATCTGAATAAAATATGGCAGCGAGTAAACATGCAACAGAACAGTAAGTAAACGGTGTTTTCAGTATTGGAAACAAGGCCTAGGGATCATACTTTCACTAGTGGACACTCTCAACATTGATCGCATAATAAATACTTCTTCTCATATGCGCTACATACACTCTTGTTTGATAATGAACACATTGCGTAGGATTACACGAACCCTCAATGCCGGAGTTAACAAGCTCCACAATTCAATGTTCATATTTAAATAACCTTAGAGCATAATAGATCATTGCAAAATAAACCAAGAACTAACATAGTGCACCCACTGTCCACATTACACTATGAAGGAGGAATAGATCACATCAATACTATCATAATGATAATTAACTCCACAATCTACAAGAGATCGTGATCATAGCCTACGACAAGAACCACACGGTGCACACACTAATCACCTTTACACCAAGTAGGAGGAATAGACTACTTTAATAACATCACATGAGTAGCACACAACTAGTAGCGATACAAAGCTCATCATATGGATCTCAATCATGTAAAGCAGCTCATGAGATCATTGTATTGAGAGAGAGAGAGATTAACCACATAGCTACGGTAGAGCCCTCACCGGGGGTGAATTACTCCCCCTCATCATGGAGGCAGCGATGGCGGTGAAGATGGCGGTGGAGATGACTCCGGGGGCAACCCGCGCGTGCCGAACAGAGACTTCTGTCCCCGAATCTTGATTTCGCGATGGCGGCGGCTCTGGAAGGTTTTCTCCGTATCGTGGCTCTCCGTCGGTGTTTTTAGGTCGAGAGGCTTAAATAGGCGAAGAGAGGGAGTCGGAGGGGCCACGGGCTGCCCACACCATAGGGGCGCCCCCGGGCCGCGCCGTGGTGGGGCCCCCCGGCTCCCCTCTCATCCTTCTCCCGTGCTGGAAGCTTCCGGGAAAAATAGGAACCTGGGCGGTGATTTCGTCCGATTCCGAGAATATTTCGTTACTAGGATTTCTGAAACCAAAAACAGCAGAAACAGAACGGCACTTCGGCATCTTGTTAATAGGTTAGTTCCAGAAAATAAATACGACATATAATGTGCATAAAACATGTAGGTATCATTAATAAAGTAGCATGGAACATAAGAAATTATCGATACGTGGAGACGTATCAGCATCCCTGCTTAGTTCGTCGTCCGAGCAGGTAAAACGATAACAAAGATAATTTCTGAAGTGACATGCCATCATAATCTTGATCATACTTTTTGTAAACATATGTAACGAATGCAGCGATCAAAACAAAGGTAATGACATGAGTAAACAAGTGAATCATAAGACAAAGACTTTTCATGAATAGTACTTCAAGACAAGCATCAATAAGTCTTGCATAAGAGTTAACTCATAAAGAATAAATCAAAGTAAAGGTGTTGAAGCAACACAAAGGAAGATGAAGTTTCAGCGGTTGCTTTCAACTTATAACATGTATATCTCATGGATATTGTCAACATAAAGTAGTATAACAAGTGCAATATGCAAGTATGTAGGAATCAATGCACAGATCACACAAGTGTTTGCTTCTTAAGGTGGAAGGAGATAGGTAAACTAACTCAACAATAAAAGTAAAAGAAAAGTCCTTCAAGAGGAAAGCATCGATTGCTGTATTTGTGCTAGAGCTTTTTATTTTGAAAACATGAAACAATTTTGTCAACGGTAGTAATAAAGCATATGAGTTATGTAAATTATATCTTACAAGTTGCAAGCCTCATGCATAGTATACTAATAGTGTCCGCACCTCGTCCTACTTAGCTTGGACTACCGGATCTTTGCATGCCATGTTTCAACCAAGTGTCACAAAGGGGTACCTCCATGCCGCCTGTACAAAGGTCTAAGGAGAATGCTCGCATTTTGGATTTCTCGCTTTTGATTATTCTCAACTTAGACATCCATACCGGGACAACATGGACAACAGATAATGGACTCCTCTTAAATGCATAAGCATGTAGCAATGATTATTATTCTCATATGAGATTGAGGATATATGTCCAAAACTGAAACTTCCACCATGATTCATGGCTTTAGTTAGCGGCCCAATGTTCTTCTCTAACAATTTTGCATGCTCCAACCACTAAAATGATAGATCCTTTAGACAAGACGGACATGCATAGCAACTCACATGATATTCAACAATAGTTGATCCCCAGAAACATGGTTATCGCACAACAAGCAACTTAATAAAATATAAAGTGCATAAGTACATATTCAATACTACGATAGTTTTTAAGGCTATTTTGTCCCATGAGCTATATATTGCAAAGGTGAATGATGGAATTTTAAAGGTAGCACTCAAGCAATTTACTTTGGAATGGCGGAGAAATACCATGTAGTAGGTAGGTATGGTGGACACAAATGGCATAGTAGTTGGCTCAAGGATTTTGGATGCATGATACGTCCAAAACGTATCTACTTTCCCGAACACTTTTGCTATTGTTTTGCCTCTAATTTGTGTATTTTGGATACAACTAACACGGACTAACGCTATTTTCAGCAGAATTGCTCTGGTGTCTCGTTTTTGTGCAGAAATCCAACTTTCGGGAAAATCCGGAATTTCTTCGATGGCCCTATTTTACCAAAATACTGACGGAGCCAGAAGGGCGAAGGAGGTGGAGGCCCGAGGGCCCCACACCATAAGGCGCGGCCTGGGGGGCCCGCGGCCCTATGGTGTGGCCCCCGGCCGGCCTCCGCGCCCCCTTCGGACTACTTATTCGCCTCGACCTAAAAACGCACGGAGAGAAGTCGACATCGCCAGAAACCCTCCAGAGCCGCCACATCGCGAAACTCCGTCGCGGGAGCCAAGTCTCCGTTCTGGCACTCCGCCGGGACGGGGAATTGGAGGAGATCTTCACCGCCATCACCGCCAACGCCTCTCCATCAACCAGCAATGTTTCCCCCATCCATGTGTGAGTAATTCCCCCGCTGTAGGCTGAAGGGGATGGTAGGGATTGGATGAGATTGGTCATGTAATAGTCATAAGATTGTTAGGGCATAGTGCCTAGTATCCGTAGATGTCACTTTTATGATATTGTTGCAACTTGTTATGCTTAATGCTTGTCACTAGGGCCCGAGTGCCATGATCTCAGATCTGAACATGTTATTGTTTCATGAAGATATTCATTGTTTATGGTCTTACCTGCAAGTTGTATACACATGTCGCCCGGAACCAATGGCCCCGAAGTGACAAATCGGGACAACCGGAGGGGATGGTAGTGATGTGAGGATCACATGTGTTCACGGAGTGTTAATGCTTTTCCGGTACTCTATTAAAAGGAGTACCTTAATATCCAGTAGTTTCCCTAGAGGCCCGGCTGCCACCGGCTGGTAGGACAAAAGATGTTGTGCAAGTTTCTCATTGCGAGCACGTACGACTAAATATGGAACACATGCCTATTGATTGATTAGTACTTGGATACTGTTTTATTATTATCTGCAAATGCCCATGCTTTGATTGTTATATGAGTTTCTCTCATCCATGCAACGCCCGTTAAATCCGTCCCTATGCCTACAGTATTTTAATGCCGTTTACTATAATCACTACCTTGTCTTTATTTCACCGCTGTGTTATTCCGCTATTTCCACTACCATAGAACTGTTATTACCGATAAACTCTTGCGAGCAAGTCTGTTTCCAGTGCAGCTGAATTGACAACTCCTGTTAAGGCTTACAAGTATTCTTTGTCTCCCCTTGTGTCGAATCAATAAATTGGGTAATACTTCCCTCGAAGACTGTTGCGATCCCCTATACTTGTGGGTCATCAAGACTATTTTCTCGCCGTTGCCGGGGAGCATAGCTTTATTTGGAAGTTCACTTGGATTGATATTGTTCGCTGCAAATTCTCCATTATGGGTAAACCTCGCGATACTAAGATCGCCATATTACCATCCACTACAAGAAAAGGTACAACTCTGAGTACTGCCGCTCTTGATTCACCATCTGTGATTGATAAACTTGTTTCACCGCCACATGCTTCGCGTGCTGGTACTTCTGCTGAATCTGAAAATTCTCATAATATTGATAATGTTTCTGCTGTGCTTGATGATAGTGGTTCATTGGGATCTTTTCTAGATGCTACAATTGCTAAGTCTAGACAAATTGAAAATACTGAAACTCCTAATGCTGCTACACCTGTTAATTCACCTGAGTCTGTTGATTATTCTAGTGATGATCTTGATGAAGATTATGTAGAGCTTAATGATGATTTTATTGAAAAATGCAATGCTACTACTGATGCAAGAAAAATTAAAAAGTTGCTTGCAGAACATGCTGTTAGATATAAACTCTCTGATCCTAAATTTGCCACATCTCCTATAAGCATTAGGGATAAAGATTATGATTTTTCTCTTGATCTATCTCATATAGCTATTGTTGAGAAAACACCCTTTTGTGGTACTGAAAAAGAAAGTGCTGTTGAACACATGACGAGTTATCTACTCTTAGTGGCTTGTTTTCTGATGATATTAAGATGCGTACTTACTTTGTCGCTAAAATTTTTCCTTTCTCATTAAAGGATGATGCTAAAACTTGGTATAATAATTTGTCTCCTGGTTCTATTAAAAGTCCAAAAGAATTGCTTGATGTTTTCTTCCGTAAATACTTTCCTGCTAGTGCTCAACATGCTGCTTTGCAGAGAATTTATAATTTTGACCAGGAAGATGGAGAGAAATTGCCCGAGGCTTGGGCTAGATTTTGTTCTCTTATTAGAGCTCAGCCTGACCATGATTTGGAAAAGAATGATTTACTTGATATATTTTATAGTGGACTAACCATTGAGTCTAGGGCATACCTGGATAGTTGTGCTGGTTGTGTTTTCAGGAAAAGAACTCCAAGACGCTGAAGAATTATTGGCTAAAATAGGCCGGAATCATGATGATTGGTCTACACCTGAACCAACCCCGACACCGATAGTGAAGAAGAGGGGTATGATTAAATTGAATGATGAAGATATGAGGGAAGCCAAGAAGTCTCTTAAGGAGAAGGGTATTAAACCTGAAGATGTGAAGAATTTACCTCCTATAGAAGATATATGTGAGACAATTCCCCCTTCATCCATGATTGAGGTACACTCGCTTCAACACTTTACTAGGGAAGATATTCCGTATTCAAAATCTCCTGCTCAATGTTTAGATGAATTTGATAATTATATTGTTAAGCAAGAAAATTTTAATATGAGAGTAGAGAATCATTTAATGGAAAATTCTCGAGCTATTAGTGAATTGCATGGTATTGTGGAGAGAACCTCCAATGATGTTAAGATACTTGTTAAACATTTTCAAATGGTTCAAACTCAAATTGATCAACTTACTAAAGTGCAAAATGACTTGTTGGGAAATAATTCTAAAGAAAAACATGCTTGTGAAGTAACAACTAGAGGTGGTGTTTCTACCCAGGATCCTCTATATCCTGAAGGGCATCCCAAAAGAATTGAACAAGATTCTCAACTAATTAAAACTAGTGCTCCATCTAAGAAAAAGAAAAAGAAACATAAGAATGTTGTAGAATCCTCTGAACCTGTTAGTGATCCTAATAGTATTTCTATTTCGATGCTGAAACTGAAAGTGGTAATGAACATGAGGAAGATAATGATAAGAATGATACTGATAAAGAAGAAATTGAAAAAGAACCTGAAAAGCCTGCTAAAAATAAAAAGTACACTAAAGAAGACTTTATTACTGAGAAGCATGGTAATGAAAGAGAACCTTGGGTTCAAAAGCAAATGCCTTTTCCTGCTAAGAAACTAAAATCAAAGGAGGAGGAACATTATAATAAATTTTGTGATTGGATGAAACCTTTATTTCTGCAAATTCCTTTGACTGATGCTATTAAATTGCCTCCTTATTCAAAGTATATGAAAGATATTGTTACTAACAAAAGGAAAATCCCCAATGAGGAAATTTCTACTATGCTCGCTAATTACTCCTTCAATGGTAAGATTCCAAAGAAGTTGGGCGACCCAGGTATACCGACTATTCCTTGTTCCATCAAGAATAATTATGTTAGAACTGCTCTATGTGATTTGGGAGCAGGTGTGAGTGTGATGCCTTTTTCTCTTTATAAGAGACTTGATTTAGATAAATTGATACCAACTGATATATCTTTGCAAATGGCTGATAAATCTACTGCTATTCCTGTTGGTTTATGTGAAAATGTTCCTGTGCAAGTTACTCGGCATTGCTTGATATTAACTGATTTCGTTGTGTTGGAAATGCTGAAGATGATAATATGTCCATTATTCTTGGAAGACCTTTTCTTAATACTGCAGGGGCTGTTATTGATTGCAATAAAGGCATGGTTACTTTCAATGTTGATGATAAGGAACACACTGTCTATTTTCCCAAGAGGATTGATAAAGTATGTGGAGTCAATACAATTTTTAATGTGAAAACTATCAAAGTGGGATCCATTGATTGTCCTATATATGACCCTAAAGAAGAATATCAAACTCTTGTGATTGGATCCATATCAATTCAATATAAGGTAACATGATTGATTTGAGGTTTATTTCTTCTTATGTCATATAAAATTTATTTGGTAGCAAGACTTGATCAACCTTGTTAACAAGTATATTTTATTGCATAGGAGAGCTAAACAACACTTCTTTCTTTCTTTCTCCCTCCACTTATTTTATTTGCTGTAGCACTTTTTATTTTGCAATATGCTTTAGTCATTTAAGATTTTAGAAATCATTTTCCTGCGCAGTAATCATTAATTTAATACCCAAATGTGCATTTTTCGAAGTTCTCTAAAAATTACAAAAATTATACCGTTGGTCCTATTTTTCGACGAGGCACTGGGAGCACAGAGGATGACCTGTGGGGCACCGGGGGTGCCACACCATAGGCGGCGCGGCCAGCAAGGGGCCGCGCCACCATGTGTGGGCCACCTGCCCCACTACACCATCTCTTCCTCCCACCTTCTCTCTCCGAAAAACTCGTACCAAGTTTCTCTCACTCGTGTTTCTCAAGAACTCGCGATTTTTCGATCTCCTTGCTCAGCCCAGATTTCTGTGAAATTTGGCACATTTACTCCTTGGTATGTGACTCCTTTGATTGTCCAATTAGAATTTCATTTGGTTGAGTATATCTTGAATATTTTGCTGCTGTAGATAACATGTTTAGTGAGCTTGCATGCTTGTTCTAAGTGGTAGAAATTAGTTTTGATGCATGTTTAGTACTCTAGCAAGTTCCTATAGTATAGTTCCCTTCAATTACATACCTTGAAATCAAATTTTATAATGATTGTTGAAAATTTCAGAAGGGAAGATGAAGAAATTCAAGTTTGGAGAGTTGTTCAAGAAAGCAACAACCAGCACCGGTAGGCCCTCAAGGGCGTCCACTCAAATTAGGCGATCCTACAATGAGGATGTCATCGCGCCTTCGCGCCCGAGGAGGACCAAGGGGCCCCTAATGCTTCATCCTTCCCTTGTTATGAGTTTCTAACCAATGCAGGGTTATTGGATGACTTCTTCACCCTCGTCAACAGGGCAGGCCTAGCCACCTACGTGGGAGACGAGAGGGGACAATATTACAGGCTCACCAAGATTTTCGTTGAGAGCTTCAAGTTCCACAACACGGAATATGAGCCGATAGTCGCATTCAAGATTTATGATATTCCTGTTACCATGAAATTGGAAGAATTTTGTTGTGCATTGGGTATTGCCCCTGTAGGTACAGCAAGAAGGATTGATGACAACCCCCGGGACTTGTTGGAGCTATACCGAGGGATCACCGGGGATGATTGCCGCACCATCCAGCGAGGGAAGATAAGAAACATTCAACTCCCCGCTATTAAGTATTTCGCATATTACATTGGTACTAGCATTTTGGGTAGAGAAAATACTAGTAACATTTCTAGCTACCATCTTGCTTTCTTGAATGTTGCACTTACTGGAGAGACACCTTATCATCTTGGTTCTCTTATTGCTCGCCGCCTGTCTAGCAGGGGGCCTATTTTTGGAGGAACTATTGCATCACGCATTCTAACACATCTAGATATTCCTCTTGATTCTAATGATGTACCATTAACCCCTAGGAAGCTAGATATTGCTGCTATGAAGAGCCATCATTTTGTTACTACTAACTCCACCATAGATAATATTGTCTATAAAATGTTGTTTGCTGACGGGAACGAGAAAGAAATCCCTCTTCCCCAGCAGGGTTTGTTTAATATTGACAGGCAATCATGGTCGCTAACAAAGGAGGTGGTGGAAGAGCATATGAAGATACAAGAATTCCACCAGCAACATGACTCCGAGAACGCCGAGCCCTCCTACGACTACACCGTCACGTACCCCGACGTTTCCTCCAGCACATACATGGAACCGGGTCGTTCTTCGTCATATTACGAAGACACCACTTCATGGGGACCGTGGGAATGAACTCCACTTAGGCCAAAAGCCTAAGCTTGGGGAGGTATACCGGCATCACTCATTCTTTGCATATTATGATTGCTGGATACTTGTACATACTTGTTTAGTCTCTAGAGTGGTTTTCTAATGAGAGGGAGATGATATTTGGGGAAGTGCTGTCCAAAAACAGATTCTGTGCTGTTACCAAAAAATTCGTACGCACAGCCAGAACGTTATTTTGAGTTGCCAATTTTTGAGCATGTGCCCCAGGTTGTTATCTAACTTTCATTAGTTGAACACTTTTTGGTCTGAGCAATGGAAGATTTTTGTTAAATTCGATTTCTGTACTGCTGTCAGGATTTGGCAGATTTCTGTCATCCTGTGTTTTGTTAGTTTGCATTCTTTTGTTTTCACTTTGTTTCTTTCCTAAAACACAAAAAGACCAAAAATATTTCTGTTGTTTCTCTTCACCATTTATTTATTTGGTACCTTGCTCTTAGTTTGCTTTATTTGCTATCGTTAGTTTGCTATGAGAAAACCCAAAAAGATTTTGCTTTGTTTGCTTGTTTTCTTTCGTTCTTATTTCTAATTCGAAAACACCAAAAATATTTGCTGTTCTTCTTTGGTTTGTAAAGTTCATCATGAGTTCAATGGTCTTCGGTGGCTGGAGCGTGGTTTTCATTTCATATTATCCAAGCTACACAAGTGAAAAGGGCAATAATGGCGATCTACGACAATCTGATTGTGGTGAGAGGCTGGTATGAACTCTATTTGCTTTCATTTTTGTACATATACTCATCCATATGAGCATGCTTAGTTGGTTCATGTGAGGTATATGTTATTTGAGAAAGTCTAGTAGCTCATGATCTCTCATGTTTGGTTCCGATTTATTAATATGAGTAGCATGTCATGGATGTTTGCTTGCATTGTTTTATTCATAAGTAAGTATGGCATTGTGGTATCCTCCTCTGAATAATTCATTTATATCGACTTGGCACATGCTCACGCATGCATATGACTGAACAAAAAGTCAATTAAGCCTCGATGATTTATATTGCTTCGAGTTCTTGTATCACTTTTATGCTCCCGTTAATTTATTTTGCCGCAAGCATGATTATGACAGTTATTGCTCTCTTGATTTGTCGCTCCCTAGTCTTTTGCTAGCCTTCACTTGTACTGAGCGGTGACGCCGCTCGTGCTTCCAAACACCTGAAAACCAAGTTGTTCCAAAAGTGTCCACCATAAATACCTATGCATGGCATTTCAAACCATT
Organism: Lolium multiflorum; assembly: GCA_030979885.1. Classification (NCBI taxonomy): domain Eukaryota; kingdom Viridiplantae; phylum Streptophyta; class Magnoliopsida; order Poales; family Poaceae; genus Lolium; species Lolium multiflorum. The sequence goes on along the minus strand of CM061752.1, from coordinate 23,019,699 downwards.
CCAAGTAAATTCTCATGCGCTACCTTTAAAACTTTCAAAATGCTTCTCAATTTGTGTTAATGTTTCATAGCTCATGAGGAAGTATGTGGTGTTTAGCTTTCAACCTTGTCATTTACTTTTGACGGACTCTCATATGGACTAGTGGCACATCCGCTTATCCAATAATTTTGCAAAAAGAGCTGGCAATGGGATTCCCAGTCCGAATTAATTAACTTAAATAGACACTCCTCCATGGTTTGTGATTGTTGGACGGCACCCGAAGGATTCGGTTAGCCATGGCTTGTGTAAGCAAAGGTTGGGGGAGTGTCATCATCATAATAAAACTTAAATAAAAAGGCACTCCTTCATGGTATGTGATTGTTGGGCACCCGAGGATTCGGTTAGCCATGGTTTGTGAAAGAAAGGTTGGAAGGAGTGCCAACCAAAAATAAATAAATGGGAGCCGCTCTTGTGAGTCCGGTTGATGAGGGAGTTAGTGTACCCATTACTATTCGTTGACAACAACAAACACCTCTCAAAATAATTTTACTCCTGTTTTACAAATAAAAAGCTCTAGCGCATGTTAATCCCTGCTTCCCTCTGCGAAGGGTCAATCTTTTACTTTTATGTTGTGTCTCCATTCTTTCTTCGAGCACTATCTTGAGAGCACAACTGTCATTCTTAATATAATATGCTTGTCTCAAAATATGATTGATTGTGGTATAACTTTGATGCTTTTATCTTTGACAAATCACTACTTCTAGTCTGTCTATGAACTCAGAGGTGCCTCGGCATTTATGTTTTGCCGATCAAATACAGGCAAGCGAGATACCACTTTATCATATTCTCTTATGAACATTGCAATCTTGCTTACATACATGATTCATGATGCTTATTATTAATTGTTGGTACTTCTCCATGATTGACATAGCTGTTGGATGATCTTATTTGCATGTATCTCATTATGAACTGCTTAAGTATAGCATGAGAATATATACATCATATGAGCAAATGTGTTCGTGAAAGTTCTTTTATCGCTCAGTTGTTAACTGAATTGCTTGAGGACAAGCAATAAGCTAAGCTTGGGGGGAGTTGATACGTCCAAAACGTATCTACTTTCCCGAACACTTTTGCTATTGTTTTGCCTCTAATTTGTGTATTTTGGATACAACTAACACGGACTAACGCTGTTTTCAGCAGAATTGCTCTGGTGTCTCGTTTTTGTGCAGAAATCCAACTTTCGGGAAAATCCCCGGAATTTCTTCAGATGGCCCTATTTTACCAAAATATGACGGAGCCGAAGGGCGAAGGAGGTGGAGGCCCGGGCCCCACACCATAAGGCGGCGCGGCCCGTGGGGCCCGCGCGGCCCTATGGTGTGGCCCCCTCGGCCGGCCTCCGACGCCCTTCGGACTACTTATTCGCCTCGACCTAAAAACGCACGGAGAAGTCGACATCGCGAAACCCTCCAAAGCCGCCACATCGCGAAACCGTCGCGGGAGCCGAAGTCCTTTCGGCACTCCGGACGGGGAATTGGAGGAGATCTTCACCGCCATCACCGCCAACGCCTCTCCATCAACCAGCAATGTTTCCCCATCCATGTGTGAGTAATTCCCCGCTGTAGGCTGAAGGGGATGGTAGGGATTGGATGAGATTGGTCATGTAATAGTCATAAGATTGTTAGGGCATAGTGCCTAGTATCCGTAGATGTCACTTTTATGATATTGTTGCAACTTGTTATGCTTAATGCTTGTCACTAGGGCCCGAGTGCCATGATCTCAGATCTGAACATGTTATTGTTTCATGAAGATATTCATTGTTTATGGTCTTACCTGCAAGTTGTATACACATGTCGCTGTCCGGAACCAATGGCCCCGAAGTGACAATCGGGACAACCGGAGGGGATGGTAGTGATGTGAGGATCACATGTGTTCACGGAGTGTTAATGCTTTGCTCCGTACTCTATTAAAAGGAGTACCTTAATATCCAGTAGTTTCCCTAGAGGCCCGGCTGCCACTGGTAGGACAAAAGATGTTGTGCAAGTTTCTCATTGCGAGCACGTACGACTAAATATGGAACACATGCCTATTGATTGATTAGTACTTGGATACTGTTTTATTATTATCTAAATGCCCATGCTTTGATTGTTATATGAGTTTCTCTCATCCATGCAACGCCCGTTAAATCCGTCCCTATGCCTACAGTATTTTAATCCTGTTTACTATAATCACTATGTCTTTATTTCACTGCTGCTGTTATTCCGCTATTTCCACTACCATAGAACTGTTACTACGATAAACTCTGCGAGCAAGTCTTTCCTGCTGAATTGAGCTCAAGGCTTACAAGTATTCTTTGTCTCCCCTTGTGTCGAATCAATAAATTGGGTAATACTTCCCTCGAAGACTGTTGCGATCCCCTATACTTGTGGGTCATCAATGCATGAGAAGTATTCCCTCTCGATACAAGGTTTAGGCTAGCAAGTTTATTTGAAGCAAACTCAAGGATGAACAAGTGCAGCAAATCTCACATAAAAGACATATTGTAAACATTATAAGACTCTACACCGTCTTCCTTGTTGTTCAAACTCAATACTAGAAATTATCTAGACCTTAGAGAGACCAATTATGCAAACCAAATTTTAGCATGCTCTATGTATTTCTTCACTAATAGGTGCAAAGTATATGATGCAAGAGCTTAAACATGAGCACAACAATTGCCAAGTATCACATTATCCAAGACATTTTATCAATTACTACATGTAGCATTTTCCAATTCCAACCATATAACAATTTAACGAAGAGGAAACTTCGCCATGAATATTATGAGCTAAGAACACATGTGTTCATACGAACCAGCGGAGCGTGTCTCTCTCCCACACAAGGATGAACTTATTCAGAGAATGAAAATAACAAAACGAAAATAAAAGCACAGACGCTCCAAGTAAAGTACATAAGATATGACCGAATAAAAATATAGTTTCAAGAGAAGGAACGATACTTTGTCGATGAAGAAGGGGATGCCTTGGGCATCCCCAAGCTTAGACGCTGAGTCTTCTTAGAATATGCAGGGGTGAACCACGGGGCATCCCCAAGCTTAGAGCTTTCACTCCTCTTGATCATAGTATATCATACTCCTCTCTTGACCCTTGAAAACTTCCTTCACACCAAACTTCAAGCAAACTCATTAGAGGGTTAGTGCATAATCAAAAATTCACATGTTCAGAGGTGACACAATCATTCTTTTCACTTCTGGACATTGCATAAAGCTATGGACATTAATGGATCAAAGAAATTCATCCAATATAGCAAAAGAGGCAATGCGAAATAAAAGGCAGAATCTGTCAAAAACAGAACAGTCCGTAAAGACGAATTTAAAGATGGCACCAGACTTGCTCAAATGGAAAAACTCAAAACTAATGAAAGTTGCGTACATATCGAGGATCACGCTCGTAAATTGGCAGATTTTTTGAATTTTCTACAGAGACTTGTGCCCAGATTCGTGACAGACAGCAATGCTGTTTCTGCAGCGATCCCAAATATAACATCAACTTTAACATAGAAACTTTACTTGGCACAAAAACATGATAAGGAGAGGTTGCTACAGTAGTAAACAACTTCCAAGACATAAATATAAAACAAAGTACTGTAGTAAAAAAACACATGGGTTATCTCCCAAGAAGTTCTTTCTTTATAGCCATTAAGATGGGCTCAGCAGTTTTAATGATGCACTCGCAAGAAATAGTATTTGAAGCAAAGAGAGCATCAAGAGGCAATTCAGAACACATTTAAGCCTAACATGCTTCCTATGCAGAAGAATCTTATACACAAATGAATTCATGAAGAGCAAAGTGACAAGCATAAGAGGATAAAACACGAGTAACTTAAAGATTCTCAACATAAAGAGGGGAAACTTAATATTATTAAGATGCATATAACCATATTTCCCTCTCTCATAATAACTTTCAGTAGCATCATTGATGAAATCCATAATATACCCGTCACTTAAAACATTCTTATCATGGTTCATATGCATAGAAGTATCATTAATTTTGGCATAAGAAGAGTTATTCTCATTAATAGTAATTGGAGCAAGATTATTATCAAGAATTTGAACATGGTAAACAAGTTGCATACTAAGGGAATGGTTTTTGGCAAGCCCATCATAACTATGACAAGTTTTATAAGGATAATTGTAACATGTGTCATATACATCTCTATAGCAATTATCTAAACCAGAGTATGTAATATCATCATTTTCATTAAAAGTAGAGGTCTCAAATATAGGATCTTCGAGCACAACATCCCCAAGCTTAGAGCTTTCAATATCATCGTTTAAGGGGACATGAATAATGCTATCATCATTAATTTCATAATCAGTACCAAAGAGATTTTCAATATCAAAGGCAGTGTGCTCATCCAAATCATGATCACTAATATGGGTAAAGGGTATAGGAAGATCATCGTACTCAGATTAATTATCATAATAATCATTAGGAGCAACATACTTACGGGTTAGCTCATCTCATTCGCTACGGTTACCTCTTTCTTTTTATTCTCCTTCTTCTTCTTCTTCTTCGTTCCCTTCTTCTTCTTCTCCTTCTCCTCGTTCCCTTCTTTAGGAGGAAGAGGCTTGAAGGGTGGCTTGTCCGCATAACCTGATTTTCTTTTAGAAACAATAGAAGAAACTTGGGAGGATCCCTCCTTTTCATTAATTAGTTGAAAACACACAGCGGTCCTATCATATTTTGGCAAGGTGTCATCTTCTAAAATATTTTGTATGTAAGTATTTGTATGGCTATTATCAATGCAATAAGAAAGACAACCATGCAGGACATCATCAATATCAAGATCGTTAATATTTAACAAAGAAATTTTTCTTGATAACTCTTCACACTTCAAAAATAAGGTAAGTTCATCATGCTGATTAGGAATAATTTCATCATCACAATACAAATTTGCAGCACTCATGGGGTTTGAATTATCATTGGAGGAACATTGAAAATTAAAATGACCAACTCTATGGCAAAGTTCACAAATAAAAGGATAGAGGGCACACACTTTTTCTCCAAGATCATCTAGAGCTCTAGACCACTTTCTAGTTTTTTCATTTCTGTGATGGATACAATATTCATCTTCTATTTGATTAATTCCACAAGGTCTATGTATTCCACAAAAATTAACATGCTTATAGGAAATAGCATTCTTAGGAGTTTGAGCATGCTTATTGCAATCATTAACAACAATGTCATTCTTCATGCAAGCCTCTTTAAAAGGTTCATGATACTTATCAAAATTCTTTTTAGGCAATTCTAAATGAGAAGCAAAGGCTTTATAAAGATTTGCAGCAACTTGAGAGTCAAGACCATAAGTAGCACTCATATTTCGAAATTTACCACTATCCATGAAAGTTTCAATGCATTCATAATCATAATTTATACCTGACTCTTTACCTTTGTCGTTCTCCCAATCTTCAGCGTTCTCCTTAATCCGATCAAGAAGGTCCCTTTTAAACTCTTCTTTATTGCTCGTGAATGATCCAGAACAAGTAGTATCCAGCAAGGTCTTATCTTGAAAAGAAAGTCTTGCATAGAAATTATCAATGATGATATTACCTGGAAGCTCATGATTGAGGCATTTGAGCATTAAAGTCTTCAATCTCTCCCATGCTTGGGCAATACTCTCTCCATCATGAGGCCAAAAATTATATATATGGTTTCGATCTTTGTGAATTTCACTTGGAGGATAGAACTTGGAATAAAATAGAGGCACAATATCCTTCCAATCAAGAGAGCGCATGTCCTTCAATAGTTTATACCAATGCGCCGCTTCACCAGATAGCGACATAACAAATAATTTCTTTCTAACTTCATCCATTGAAATACCTGCACACTTGAATAACCCGCATAATTCATGCAAAAACAGTAAATGATTCCTAGGATGGACAGTTCCATCCCCTTCATAGCGGTTATCCATAACACGTTCAATAATTTCCATAGGTATTTTATACGGAATACTTTCAGCAGGTGGATTTAAAATATCAGAAGCATCATTAGAGTTATCGCATATGGGAGATAAAGTATTATCGAGCAAAATATTTCTTCCAAAGCGGAGGAGCTAAAAAGATTATTTTTATGTAAACTAGCTTCCCCAAGCTTAGACTTCTTCATAGCATTAGCAGGTAATTGCATTCATACTAATAACATTGCTACTATCATGTAAATAAGGTTCCATAGGTTTTTTAATTTTCGCATCAAACCATCCATGTCTTAAATCAGGAAATAGAATAAGAAGCTCTTTGTTGTCCATTATGCCTAACTAGTGTAAACAAGAAACAAAAAGATGTAATTGCAGAGTCTAAAGGAAATAGCTTCGAGTACACACACAATGGCGCCAGAAAAGTACCACCGGAGTGTGAGTACCTTTTACCTTTCCTCCCCGCAACGGCGCCAGAAAAGTACTTGGCGCGTATTTGACGAGGAGGAAAAGTGCTTAGTTGCCGGGCTTGCCAATGTGTGAGTGCCGTTTACCTTCCTCCCAACGGCGCCAAAAAGTGCTTGATGTCTACGGAGCTTCTATTCTTGTAGATGTTGGGCCTCCAAGAGCAGAGGTTTGTAGAACACAGAAAGTTTCCCTTAAGTGGATCACCCAAGGTTTATCGAACTCGGGAGGAAGAGGTCAAAGATATCCCTCTCAAGCAACCTGTAATCACAAAGCAAGAAGTCTCTTGTGTCCCCAACACACCAAATACACTTGTCAGGTGTATATGTGTACTAGTTCGGCGAAGAGATAGTGAAATACAAGTAATATGGATGTATATGAGTGGTAATAGCAATCTGAATAAAATATGGCAGCGAGTAAACATGCAACAGAACAGTAAGTAAACGGTGTTTTCAGTATTGGAAACAAGGCCTAGGGATCATACTTTCACTAGTGGACACTCTCAACATTGATCGCATAATAAATACTTCTTCTCATATGCGCTACATACACTCTTGTTTGATAATGAACACATTGCGTAGGATTACACGAACCCTCAATGCCGGAGTTAACAAGCTCCACAATTCAATGTTCATATTTAAATAACCTTAGAGCATAATAGATCATTGCAAAATAAACCAAGAATTAACATAGTGCACCCACTGTCCACATTACACTATGAAGGAGGAATAGATCACATCAATACTATCATAATGATAATTAACTCCACAATCTACAAGAGATCGTGATCATAGCCTACGACAAGAACCACACGGTGCACACACTAATCACCTTTACACCAAGTAGGAGGAATAGACTACTTTAATAACATCACATGAGTAGCACACAACTAGTAGCGATACAAAGCTCATCATATGGATCTCAATCATGTAAAGCAGCTCATGAGATCATTGTATTGGAGTACAGAGAGAGATTAACCACATAGCTACGGTAGAGCCCTCAGCCCGAGGGGGGAATTACTCCCTCCTCATCATGGAGGCAGCGATGGCGGTGAAGATGGCGGTGGAGACGGCGGTGGAGATGACTCCGGGGGCAATTCCCCGTCCGGCAGTGCCGGAACAGACTTCTGTCCCCCGAATCTTGATTTCGCGATGGCGGCGGCTGGAAGGTTTTCTCCGTATCGTGGCTCTCCGTCGGTGTTTTTAGGTCGAGAGGCTTAAATAGGCGAAGAGAGGGAGTCGGAGGGCCACGGGCTGCCCACACCATAGGGGCGCCCCTGGGCCGCCGGGGTGTGTGGGGCCCCCTTGCTCCCTCTCATCCTTCTCCGTGCTCGGAAGCTCCGGGAAAATAGGAACACGGGCGGTGATTTCGTCCGATTCCGAGAATATTTCGTTACTAGGATTTCGAAACCAAAAAAGCAGAAAACAGAACTGGCACTTCGGCATCTTGTTAATAGGTTAGTTCCGAAAATGCGTAAATACGACATATAATGTGCATAAAACATGTAGGTATCATCAATAAAGTAGCATGGAACATAAAAAATTATCGATACGTTGGAGACGTATCAAGCAGCTCTCTCAATTCTCCTCAAATTGGTTACTGGTACAGGTGATGACTGTGAACTGATGCAGTCATCTTTTTCCTCCGTCTCTCGAATGCGCACTATAGCATTCTCGTAGTGCAAAATCAAATCCACTAGTGTCATACCGTAGTCTAGGTGTAGGTGAAGACATGAGTTAAGACTTTCACTTCGCTGATTGCTTTTCATACCAAGCCAGAACCCCTCAGATAGGTACGCCGCTGCCCATAATCTCCTCTTCTTGTACATTCTTTTCAGCCAAGTTTGTGTTTTCTCCGTCTGCCATTTCTGGATAAAAGCGTGCCATCTTTCCTCGAATATATCCGGTGTGGTCGTGTAATACAACAGAGCCCGAAACTCACTCAACGACTTGAAACTTAGGTGCCGAACCATGTTCTTTTCAATGTGCCATGAACAAATACGGTGCGACTGCTCCGGAAACACACTTCGAATAGCTCTAATCATCGCACTATCGGCATCGGTGATTATTGACTTGGGTTTCTGCTGCAACATAGCTTTCAAAAAAGTCTTCAGTAGCCATACATATGTGCGTTCCTTCTCATCTGATAAGATGGCACACGCAAAAACTGTCGTCCTCCGGTGATTGTTAATTCCAACAAACGGAACAAATGGCATACCATATCGGTTCATCTTATATGTGTTGTCAAACACGAGTACGTCTCCATAATCATTGTAATCCTGCCTCGACTGAGCATCACACCAGAACAAGCTTTTCAAACGACCTTTACTATCAACGTCGTACTCAAAAAAAAGTCAGCACACTTCTTCCTCCGGTTCTCCATCATGGCAATGGCTGAGGTAGCATCACCACCTGCAAGTAACTTTCTCTTCTCCCTGCAGCACATGTTGTACAAGTCCTTCCTCGTAAACCCAACAGTGGTGTACCGATCATACTTGCTGAGGAAGGTATCCATGATCACATGCTTCCTAACCCCAGCTGCTGCCAATGCTAATATCTCCGCTTTCTGGAAATCTTTTATCCTCCGATGTGACCATAAAAATGGGCTCTCGGTCGGTTCTGCACACTTATGACTATGCTTGTAAACAAATTTTGCAACTCGCCAAAGCCCCGTACCTCTATCAAGCTTCACATCCAACTCCGCTTTACAATTGCAACGTGACAAAGGTCTCAACCTACGGGTGCGGTTGTCCATAGTCAGAAACTTGCTGTTACGTTTTCCTTCCCGTGAACACACAAAACGCCTTCTGCGAACTATTTTGTTAGCACCCTTAGTCTCTTTGAACTTGAACTTTCTTACACTGAATCCCTCTTGTCGAGCATATCCATTATAAAAAGTATAAGCAGCTGCCTCAGACACAAATGTCATCTCCATTACCTCCCAGTAAAACTTTCTCTTTTCTTCTGTATCACTCTCATCTTCATCCTCTGATCCATTCTTTTTCTTACCAACTGATTTCACCTGCATGCACAATTTGATAACATTCAAAACATAAATATTTTTTAACGCCATGTCCACGATTCATAAAACGAATAAATTCAAAAAACTTACATGTCTTCTTATAACAGGTTCTTCTATAGTCTCCAAGTCTGAATCACCGTAATAGTCGTAAGAAGAATTATCGCCAACTAAGACCTGAGCAAACAAGAAATATTAACGATCATGTCACGACGACATAAAATGCATTGTTCAATTATTAAATTTAAATTAAACATACATATGACCTAATAAAATTAAAATGCATACCTCGTCAACAAAACCTGAGTCCAATCTCTCGTCATCAGTTGGCTCGTCCAGAACATCACTCTGAATCTAATGCATTTTAAACCATGTGAACATCAATTCCATATTTTTATGCAATCGGAAATTTATTACTACAAACTCACATTATCAGTGTCAACATCTTCTTCTAGCTCTACATTATCATCTTCTAGATCAACACCATCTGCATCCATCTATTAACAAAAAAAACACTATCAGTATTTAACAAATTACATACAACTGCTAAATATAACTAGTATTTCCGTTTCACTCACACTTTCGTCGACATCATCGTCTCCAGATGTTTGTTCATCTTCAGGAGGTGCATTATCGTTGCCAGACGAAATATTGAATTCCTCTTCATCTGTATTTCCGCTCTCGTACTCCATTGAACTTGCACTCAAATCTGAAACGTCCATCGCCTGTCCAAAGTAACAACCAAATAAGTACATCTGAAAAAAGGAGCTCCAAACCAAAACCCTAACATCAACCAAATCATGAACATGCAATTAGTTTTTACAATCAATTACCTACCACGAACCAACAATGTAGCAGCAGGAACAACCCGCGTGCGATCCTTGCCCAGCCTCCTCGTCGCCGGATCCGCCTCCCGCCTCCCGCCTCCACGATACACGGCTCCGCCGGCCAGCTCTCGGAACGAAACCGCCCTGCGCTAGGCCTTGCCGTCCCAACGTCGTCGTCCCTGCCGTCTCCCTCCCGATGGACAGAACCTTCCAAACCCTAACGACGACCAGCAATGGCGCACACGAACGAAACCGCCCAGCGCTACCCCTTGCCGTCCCAACGTCGTCGTCACTGCCGTCTCCCTGCCGATCGCCGAACCTTCCAAACCCTAAGGACCACCAGCAATGGCGAACACGCAAGGTTTCCAAATACGGCATCTAATCCACGTGATCGACGTAGTTTTCGGGTCGATCTCTGATTCTAATGCCGTGGGGCCGCCGGAAACCGTCATCACCAAGGATACGTACCAAATCTACGTGGCAACCGATCATCTATGTGGATAATGACGTGGAGTATAATTATACGCCACTAATACGGCCCCACCTGCTCGAACGGGTATCCCATCTGAACGTCGTTCGCTGGGGGGGGGGACACCGGAGCACACCCCGAGTCCCCCCAACAGGTTAATACCCCAAAGCACTGCCATAGCTTCAGCATCCATAGCATCGATGCACCTGGGTATGGGGGAGCAGGCCGCTAACAAGACTTTACCATGGTGATCCCTGAGCACAGCACCCGCACCACTCGCTCCCTCGGCAGAGAGGAAGGAAGCATCAGTATTCAGCTTGACCCATCCCTGAGGCGGAGGAGTCCAGTTCCCAGGTCTCTCCTGATTGCCCGCAACCGCCCCAGAGCCCTTGCTGCGCAGCATAGGTTCCTTACCCAAGCCCTCATGAGAGGCTTCCATAGATTCAATAGTATTGTTGTATGACAGCAGGAAGGAGACCGAGTTCACAATTGTTTCCTTGCCATCATTGTGTATATTATCCGTTGTTCTCTTGTGTTTCAGTTTCTTTTAACTGATGTACCCATGTTAGTTAATCAATAAAGTGAGATCATCTGCCGAAAAAAGTGACTAAATTATCATTGATTCTAGCTAGATCACAACAGTTGAAAGGTCGACCAAGTTTCTTTATTTCTGAAGATGCTCTTACCACGAAGTAACTGGATATAACTAAGTCCAGAAATGGGTATACAATTCTAGATCACGAGAGAGTCGAAAGAACGACGACTTCCTTTACTTGCGTAGGTACTGATCGTGCTCTTACCACGAAAGTAGCATGATCACTAAGGTTCAAAAAGGGTAAACAAAAGTCATCAGCTATGCAGCCTCTGCCGGCCTGGACGTAAGAGTAAAACCGGGAGAAGGAAACAGCGAGCGGGTCTCGTGAGAGCGACAGAGTGTAGATAGCCGAGACGCGGCAAAGATAACCCATAGACCAAGTGGCAATCCAAAGTCAAAAGGACGTCGTTGCATGCATGTCGACTATGAAAATTCCTTGATCAAATGACCAATATCTGACCAGGAGACTACACACAGTAGCAGAGTAGCTTGACAGAGAGAAAGTATATAGCCGAGCTAGATTTATCATTTAGGACAAACAAATGGATCCACAAGGAATATCGCACAGCATATTCATATATTTATGTGTTTTTTTCACTGTTGAATTGATTTTTTCTGTAAAATAGATATGGTGAATTTCTCTGCACATTTGCACATTCGCAGAGCCTCCTGGAGCTTCTGAATCACTATCTGTCGCCTTCGTCACCCTCCGGGGACGGTGACTTTGACCTCTGACGACGGCGGCGGCGTCCTCCTCGCCTCAGCCGGAGGCGCCTGGTGTGCGGTCCAGTTCTCCACCCTGAAAGCCGACGTGGAGTTGCCGCCCTTGGGCTGCTGGCTGCCGCTGTAGGAGTCCGCCATGTCGCCGCCGCTGGAGATGGTGAACCCCACGGCCGGCTGGGATGGCTGTGTTGACACCGTCTTCATCTCTACCACCGGCTTCTTGGCGTTCTGGTCCATCTGGTAGCTCGGGACGAAGCTTCCCACCACAACCTGGCAGACAGTAGTGACAATGTCCAAACATGATAAGTATATAAATAAATAAATACATGTGGCTTAACAATGGTTGATCGATCACCTGAACAGGGCTAGCAGCCACAAGGAGGCCGGCCACGCCACCTCCAATGACGCGGCCATCGGCGGCGGCGAGAGAAACACTCATTCCACCGGAGCGGTCTCTGGTCCCGCCATTGTCTGTCGGCGTGAAAGATCCAGACAGGGAAAGCAGCTCAAAGCGGCCCTGGATCAACATCACATCAGTTAGGACATAGGATTTCAGAGTATATCAGTTCTTTGGAGCAAAATTGTTCATCCCTATGTCTTAAGCATATCCCTAATCAAAAGAATAGAATATCATGTAGGAAAGTCAATGATGTATTGATTGAAACATTTATTTTTGGCAGTGATCTGTACAGTTAATCAGTACAGTAGTACTACTACCACAGTCAGAATAAGATGAAGTGACTTGATTGCAGATTGGGATTTCACAAGTTTGTCCAAATAAAGGCAGTTAGGCAGGAAAGTGGGAATGATAGGGAGGTCACCATTGTTATATGTTTCCACTAAGGACTAACCATGTATGATTGAGATGCATATGCAAACTATGAACATAAATTCCATGTAACTTCTTCACCCCAATCATGTTGTTAGTTTCCACCATTTTTTCCTTGAATTTGCGACAAAGGTAGATTTGGATCATGGAAATTTCCTAATAGGGACTTGGCCTAAGTGTTTTCAGCATCGGGATACTAGGTAATATTGTTTTATTGTCAGCGGTATCATATTGTATGAGATTTATTTTTTAATAAAATATATGTTTAATAATATACCTCAAATGCATTTAATTTAAATTTTGAGCATATTCTATGTATTTCATAGAGGTCAATCATGTAAATGTTGCATTTATATATTTAATATATGCCGACGTCCAATGCATAATATGAACATAACTAACTACGAACCTACAAAACAAAAGGCTCACGCCAATATACTTCAATTCCAGTACATATAAATAGCTTTGATTACTTTCTTTCACTATAATCTCATTTTTATGCTCATCTCTCCCAAACTAATGGAAGGTGTGCTATTTAAATATTGAGTTCACCTTGCGACTCCAAGACAATTTTTAGTCCTTAGCTTGCAACACCTTTGCGTGGTATCGCATGGTATCGACTTTATATCAGGATACTAAAGATACCACGATACATATCACGATACGAGTAAGATACTACCAGATTAAGATACCATCACCATATGTATCGATTGGCAGCGGTAGTATCGTAAAATTTTAATATACTACGATGCGTATCGGGGTACTAACAACCTCCTAACTATCAATTGAAATGATGACTGATTTCTCTTTGGTGTGTTTTCAGTTGCAGCTCTCTTTTTTCACCTGTTGCAGAGGTGGCTGAACACTGCTGGGAAATTCCTCAGTATTAAGTCAAGTACTACAGTATCAGAATTGGTACTCATAATGTGCTTGCGCACATCAGTGGTTGGAAATTTGGCAGGCTAGATGCTTATCAAGTTGAACTAGTGGTGGACACATCAGTTGCTGGAAATATGGAGGTCACCACTATTCATATACTTTCCACTTCTATGCACATAAATTTCCTTGTAACTTCTTGAGAGTGGCCTGCTGCTAGTTTCCACTTTCCACCAAATTTCCTTGCATCTACCATTCATGATGGAGATGATAAAGGTAGATTTGGTTCATGGAAATTTCATGATCGTTAATTATCGCAAGTACTGATGTCAAATCATGGTGGCAGCACACAGATTTCGATTTGGTGTGGTTTTGGCTGCAACTTTTTTTATTTATTTTCTATCTCTTTCTTAGTTTTCACCTGCCCTCGAGGTGGCTGCACACTTTCTTATAACCTCACACTTTTAAGAAATTTCTCAAAATTAGAGAAGTTTCGACCAGAGCTATTAGTGTCAGTCAGAACTGGTACTCACAATGCATATTCTAATATTCACACATCATTTGCAATAAAAAAAATATCACACACCAGTTTCAGAATTTTAAAGCTTGTGTTTATCTAGTTGAAATTTGAAACAGAGATATGTCATTTTGAAGGGACAAATACATTAGAGACACATCAATGTAAACATACAATTGCTGGAAAAAGTGGTATGTTAAGTAACAACCAATTTAATCCATTGGATTCATCAACTCATAAGTGAAACATGGACACAACAAAAAGGATCATAATGTGGTAATATCATCTCCAAAGGAAAAAGTGAACAAACCTCATAAGTCACGGTACCACCTAAAGAATCATGTTGACGTAGCGTAACATTGGAGATCATACCATTGGCAGACAGAATGCAAATTGCCCTTGGACCTTGTTGCGAGAAAGATATAACCTTCATATTAATATCCTGATATAACAAAATAAAGTCAGGTAATTAATCATGGAAAATTATAGAAACTTCACACAGAGATAAATTCAAGGTCAAAGTGTATTGTTCAAGTAAATGTAATAGACAAAGATAGTTAAGACTTGCCATACCTCACCGGCAATAACATTCAAGATATGAGGTGTAAAATTTGCACCAGAAGCACATCCTACCACATCACCTGTTCATGAATACAAAGTCTCTCAGTACTGAGACTGAAGTACATAATTATCAGGAGGATGTGCACTTTGAATATTCACAAACATTCATGTTTATCAAGCACGGGATATGAATACCATTGTATTTCAACCAAATTTCATTATATGTTAGGGCCTCAAATAAATATAATTACTCGGAGCGGGCAACATCCTTATTAATTGTAGCATTTATCATGGAAACAACAATGCCATTCAGCAAGTCCACCCATATTAGTGTTTTCTCCTAGAGAAAATTATGAAGCTATCAGCATACTACAATATATGGGTATCCAATGTAAATGTGGTCAGTGTCATGGTTGGCATAATTGGGGAACACTTTCCGAATGCACTGGAAGCAACTTCACTCTATATGTAGTTATTCGTCCAACCGTAACTAAATATAGATGTTTCCGAATGAAAGTAACACCAGATTTAGGCCCAGTTTGTAACTAAGGAAAAACATAGGACTTTTGGAAGATAGGATTTTTATAGAAAAAAACTCCTAGGCGTCGTTTGGAACAAAGGAATTTGTATCCTACATTCCTTCAAAATTTCTATGCAGGACCATTCCATAAGAATTTCGGAGGAAATCGAACAAGATGTATTTTCTTCCCTTTGTGTCTATAATTCCTCCGTTTTACCCACGTGACATCCAAACGACAGTTTTGATGTTTTTCCTGTATTTTTGGTTCCTATGAGTTCCTCTGTTTCAAACGAGCCCAAACATGACAGTCAGAGGCTCCACACTCTGCGTACCCACCAGGTCTAAAGTTTTTCACAATTAGTTTACCAGCATCTCACTCGCAGCCAGTAGTACAAGATTGACTTATGAGTGGTCAGTTCTCCTAGACCTACCTAGACTCACTAGATAGTCCCTTTCTCCGTGTCTCTCTCATGAGACATGACACACCACCCACCTAAGCTCCGGCTAAACAGGCCCATCACCAAACTAAAATAATCATAATTAGGCGCTGCGGGCTTGAATCTCGATTTGAGACGAAGATCGCACGAAATTACCAGGAAATTTCCTCACAAAAATTAGGAGTACAGGCTCAGTCGGAGACGAGTAGTACCTGACGCAGTGCCTAGCTGTGGTGCGAGCTGCTGCTTCTGGACAACGGCGACTACCTGTGGTGCGAGCTGCTGCTTCTGGGCAACGGCGGCGGAGGCCGTGGAGGGTGGCGGCGTAGAGACGACCACCGCGGCGGTCGGCGTCGCGGCCGTCACCGCCACGACCGGCGCCGCACGGCTGACGAACCCCACCGGGCGGCCCGAGCCCCGGCCCCGCTTCATGACGGCCCCCACGGACGCCGCGGGCGTGTACTGGCCCCCGCCGGAGTCGTCCGGCACCGACGCCGAGATCGGCGTCGCCTTCAGCGGCCGCACCGGACCGCCGTCCACCCCGTACTTCCTCGGCCTCCCCCTCTTCCGCTTCCCCTCCCCTCTCCCAGCCGTCGCCACAGTCACGACCGCCGCCGCAGGAGGAGCAGGAGGAGCCGGTGGCGTCGCCTCCGTGGTCTCCGGCGCCGGCTGCGCGGCCGCGGCCGGCGGCAAAGCCGTCGCCGCGGTCTCCGTCGCTTGCTCCATGCCAAACTCTACCTCGCTCATCGCCGGGACACGACCATCAGCAGAGACCGCGCCGCTTCTCCGCACCACACGAGCACGATCAAGAACAGCAGGATGAGGAAATTCTAACCAAAAGCTCCAACTCCAACGTTCAAACTTGATGAACTCAAGCCCAGTCAGAACTCGGACTCCGGCGCGGTACCAGGAGCACCAAGCCGGTGCAGTTCTCCGGCGAGCCGGCCGGCGAGGAATTCAAGAGCGGGGAGAGAGACAGGGGACGGAGAAGGAAGAAGGAAACAAACAGAGGCAGAGATGGGAAAGAAATGCAGAGAGAAATAAAAAGAGATCGAAATGGTTTAATACTTAGATGCTAGTAATAAATAAATTTGATATTCTAAACAAAGGAAATTATTTATTGCAAATGGATGGGATTTTTTAAGATAAAGATTTCCTTTTGTATATTTTCGGTCTGTTTTGGGTTGGTGAATGGGTTAATTAAGGAGGAGGGAAATGATGGTGGTGCTCATTGTTTAATTGTTTTCCTGTTTTGCTTGGGCTAGGGGTGATTGTTTAATCTAGGTGGTGCTGGTTTCGAAATATGCGGTGTGACTGGGGATTTGTTTATGTTATTGAGGACATATTTGTGGTTTGGTCATATGGATTTTGAGAAATTAGAGATAGGTGAGGGAGAATTTTTTAATGCCCCATCTTTATCCTCTATCTACACGGAACAATTATTTTGTTAGTGTGATTGGGATTATATAGATATGTCTGTCTGTGTTATAAATTATAAATTTCTTGTTGTCACACATAAATGTATTTTTGGGTCTGTTTGGAATTTTACAAATATGGTATTTGTCAAATTATCTAAACCAATATGAAAATCCGAGTTAAGATGGGACAACTGAATCAAAGTTGCTCAACGTCTTTTAGTAATTTCCGGTCTAATAGTTGTGAGAAAATGAAATATTCCTTACTGATTTTATTCTTACATACTTAAATTATACTTAATGAATTTAAATTAGTTTTCTATTTAACTTTGTACACATGGGAAATGTTTTTTTCTTAGACAATTTTTATTTTTATGTGATGTTTTTTCTTTGATAATATAGTCTATGTTGTCTTTTGTGACATGCATGTTATCCCACTTTGTTCTTTGTTGGCACACAACAATATTAATTAATTTTTCATTGGAAATTAAATTATATATGATGATCTATAGATGGACCTATAAGTTTCTTGTGCTTGAATTTTTTTAATTTAATATACCTTAGTGAAAGAGCATAGAACCCCCATGTGTGGTTTTAGTAATTAATGGCATTTTCTACGGACTAATATTTACATTGAGTTATATATTTGAAGAATTTGTCCATCGACAATAGTTCTCAGCTGGATTTAAGGTTGGATGCCACAAAGATAGTAATTTGGATTGAGCATTTGGCGTCAAGATCGACAAAGATCTTCAAGGTGTGATCCGAAGGTTGGAGAGATTCGATCAGTAACAAGTATGTCTTGAATTAAAAAAAGATTGCGTGAACATTCAGATTTATCTTCAAGACATCATTTTTAGGATGTAACTATTGAACTTATAATCTAAACATTTAAACATTTTTAAAATATACCAATTAATTTTGAAATATATACTATCATTGATAAATTTTAATGAAAAATATGCAAAACCATTTCCATGTTGATTTTTCTAAATATTTAATTAATGGGTTGTGAAGGTAAAAAAGGGTTTTAATAATGTTGAAGGAAAGAGTATGCATTAAAAATAAACAAGGTGTAAAGGTCATTGTGGACATATGCAACTTTAGCATAAGTGCCAATCTATTATTATAGTGACTTGAAATAATTGACCATACATAGGAAGGGTCCCGTGAGCTTGCTTCTTTATGCTATAAGATGAACATGCACTACGGATAATTGCACTGACATGTATTAGATAATAATATGGAATAATCGTAATAATTCTTTAATACTCCCTCCGTTCCTAGATATAAGCCATACAGTTTATTGAGAAAAATTCCAGAATATAAGGTTTACTACGTTGCTCCACTTGTATGGGCAATATTTTAAGAGATTTGATTAGGTTTCCTTAGCTTACGCAAAGTCCTCTATTAGCTCACGACAATTTCCTAGGGTTAATCTCAGCCAAACATGGTGTAATTTTTCCTAAATGTGCGTTCCTTAATTTCCGTGCCAGAAATCATATGGCTTATATTTAGGAACGGAGGGCGCATACACAATAAAGCTCTTCTCTTCTCTGGTTTGGGACAAATTATCGTGTTTAAGATGGGTTGTTGGGTTCTCTTTTGCTACAATCCATCTACCTTTTGTTCACCAATAAAAATAAGTAAACAATTGCATGCATGATTTATAATTAACTTCTACAAGCACAGCATGATTTATGAGCATGTGGCTGGTGCAACAAAGAAATAAGTTGGGGAAATTTTATGGTGTATTTTAATTAAACTATCTCCTATGGATCAAAAGGGTTTTACTTTTTAAAATCCCATCTCAAGCTAAAAAAATGCGTGTATAATCTATAAAATAACTTTTACAAGCACTATAGGTTTGAGCATGTGGCTGATGCAACGTAGGAGCAAGTTGATACCATTTGATAGTGTATTTTAATCCAACTCAAGCCTACGGATCAGAACAACCATTTCGATTGCAACTCCATTTGTCAACATAGTCCTCATGAAAACCAAGCGACATGAATAAACTTGTAGAAACTCGGAGGTGGCTTTTAGAAAAGAGTATTTTATATGGGCATTTCTTTTCAACGACAATTCTATAACCCCTCCGTGATGGACACATTATATATAGACGGTAGATGGGAAAGCAAAAGTATACCTCTAATTAATTAATCAAAAAATTATGTATTCTTAATTTAAAACTTGTTCATGGAAAAGAGCCTCTCGCCCACCATTGAACAGCTTATAGTTCAATACGACTGTATGAGAAATGTTAGTATAAGATAAACCATTGTGGTACCACTATGCACTTTGTTTCCTAGCTTCCAGAGATGTCTGCTCAGATGTTCCTTCACAAATTACTCTATTTCACATACTCGTACTTAACTAGCTTGACTAGAAGATGAATCACTGAGGCAGTTGGGTATGATGACAGACGATGTTACCATTCTCTTAAGCTTAGGTCGATGGTAACATCTTGGAATAATAAACTAAATGAACTTTGGTCAAGGAAAGGTCAGGTGCATGCCCAGCCAGCTTTTTAGCACAAGTGGCGTCGCACTAGATTATCCCATGAAGACCATGCTTCGACTCACACAACTTCAACTATTCTCCCCTAATCAAATGCCATGGTATAAACATGGAGAGGAAACTAAGCTGAGTCTTACCACCTGCCAGTCTGCCACTGATATGCTATAGGTGGTTCACCTACGAACATGTGACCACTACAAACAGGTCAACCCCAAGTCAAGGTGGAGGCGCATTTTTAGAGGTAGTTTTCTTGCACGACTATGGAATTTCGGTCGAACTTCTGAAATATTTTGCGATGTACTTTTTTTTTAATATGGCTCGTGCATGGCTCATGTGTCCCTGAAAAAACTCGCCAAATTGACATCTCTAGAAATTGTTCAAGCAAAAAACAATCTTGTACACTTTTTAAGAACAAAACCACACTCAGATGCAAATCATACAAGTAAATGACGTTTGGAGTAAAGCATAACTCTTATAATTTTAAAACTCTATGTGCGCTGTTGGTGATAACGTGAGATACTAGTTTATGCGTTTCAGAAGAGTGTAGAAGCAACTACTTGATTAGATTCCCAAAGTTTTCACATGCATTCATGTCCATTTCATGGTGGCCGCCCTACTACATATTTTAATTAGCACGATATAAATTATTATAAATTTTTGAGCCATAATTTGACTGAATTATTATTTAAGTGGGGAGCACATTCTGACTGGTATGATATGATATACTAGAACAAGGTTAAGGCTACTAGTTTACACAAAATGTAGATTCGTGAGATCTAGGCGAATACTATACGTACTATGCAGATTTAACTTTGCTCTAACGCAGTAATAATAGCATTGGGAGTACTACGCATCAAAACCATGCTGCTACGTTTTAAATCCATACGTATACATTTGCTTCTACAGTAATTCAAGCTAGTACATGTATATGATCTATATTTGTTGAAGTCATTGTCTTGGGAATTCGAACTTTCTCCCGGGTGAGAAATTAAGATCTTTGATCGGACGACGATGATGTTTATGCACTGTTTCTCTTTTTTAAAGGCATTGTATTTCAAGAATCTTTTTGCAGTTTCGATGTTGTATTTTGTGGTGGTTACAGTGTGTTGTTGCATGTGTTTGATCACCGCCTTAGGGTCTTTGTTCTATTTTTTTGGTTGTGTCTATCTTTGATGTTTTTAGATAACTTACTGGTGCAGAGGCTATGTGTAATTAGTATCTTCGCGATATTAATTAGTTTTCTTTATCAAAAGTGTTATGATCTAGGTACTTTTTGACTTGGCATGGAGTTGAGCTTACTTGTGTGACAACTGCCAAGTACTCGTCAATCTTCAAATCCATTATTGATATAGTTTTCAAACTGTTTTATGTGAGTACCCGTGGTAGCGCAGACATCACAACTTGTGACGTCAAAGCCATACGTACATGTTTTGGTGGTCCGAGGCATAGCCTCATGGCTAGAATGGGTTGATGCATCCTTGCCCGCTCGAGATTGAGTCTTCGCTCTCCAACTCGTCGATGGTCAGTTCCCATCTACATTAAGCTTCACGTACCCTCCTAGACTGACTAAACCTAATCTTAAAATTTGAAATGTTTGCCACCATAATAGACATCCCAGTTGTTCAAATATGCCATTTTCGTACAATAGAATTGAGCGGTCCACTTCATGTAGCATTCTCCATCAAAAAATATTTACCTTCGCCGGCACATCTAATTTCCAAACACGATTCCAAATAGGGTTGAACCTGATGAAGAAGAAGCCATCTTTTGACAGTTTTGGTTCCCAAATTGGTGGCACCACTCATCATGATAGGATCTCACCAAAAAATAACCGACTTTATATTTCCACACTACAAAATCCTCAAACCATTAGTATTTGTCTATTCGAAGGAATCTGCAAAATCCTCTCTTAACATCATTTATGACTAAAGATGAACCGGAAAAGGTTTTCATCCCACTAACCGGACCCAAGATCAATCAAATGAATTACTTTCATAATATATAAGAACTCCATATCTATTGGTAATCCCAAATATCAACATTTGATATCCGACCATCCAAATGCAACCTCATTTCAATGTTTGAGTACCAACAAAGGTGTACAAGGATCCTTTCTTCGGTAGCCTCCGGAAAACTCTGATTAGGGGAATATTTTCCTCTTAAACTCCTGTAAAAAGAGAATCATAATTACTAATTAGGTGTCCCGCTTGCTTGGCTAGCATTGCGAGGTTAAAGGAGTGAGAGTACATAAAATCCAGTCCTCCTTCTTTTTTGGAAAAGATGTTTTCAGCATAGACACCATTGCATCCTTAAATTTTGATCAGGATCGCCACACCCGAATTGCTAAATTATATATGTCGTGGCTGTACACACTCCTTTTGGCAATTTGAGCATGGTCATGGCATAAACAAAAATTTATCGTGCTTCGTGCCACCACTTCTAATAAAATCTCCTTCCATTTGTATTTTTCTCTCTGTTCACCCATTAATTTTCTGTAATATACTAGCTTCCTATAAAATGCACAGCGCAGTCGCTAAGGTTTGCACCTACTAGAGCAGGTAATCCTAAATAGTGTCCCCTTTGTTATCAATATACATATGTGCAAGCAAATGTCTTACCTTGGAGAGTATTTGGGCCGGAAACGACATAAGTATTCGGGCTGAAAAGATAGCTTTTTAGGTAGGATGAAAGGATTATTGACGTTTTCATGCTTATACTAAAACCTGATGATGTTGGGATGTTGCATTCTTCCTTTTTGAGAAGTGGGAAGCCATGAAACTGAAATCACTAAGAAAAGGTCGATCTTGACGAAGGTCCGTCTGGTGACACGTGGTGCATTGTGGTGTCAAGAAATTTTAGTTAAGTAGTCTCCCTGCTCACCATTTATCGCAAAGGGAAGCAAAATGGTGATGAAGAGTGAGAAAGAACATGAAGGTGGGTTTGTCTCAATTTTTCTCAGTGGTGGAGGTTCAGCCTGACATGCACAGGCGGCTACCTAGTCTACCGATGCTTAAACTTCTCAAATTAATTAACTATATTGCTAGCTTAAGTAAGCATTTGTCAGGGAAAATTAAGATTGAGATGGTCACACATTAATCATGCCTAGGCTCCCCGTGTGGGCTAGCTCCGCCACTAATTTTGCTAATGGTACCTCACCGTGGGCATAAAAACCATGAAATCGTAAACTGAAATAACCGAAATCTCAATTAGTTTTCCTATTACACGCTATTTTTAGGTTTCCATTTATACTAACTGAATTAAATGTGATAGAATTTGGTTTTTAGCCCCATCAACCGAACAAGACCGAACACATCGAGTTGGGCAACATACCATCAATTTGGGCATAATCCCATTGTTCCATAGAGGCCCAAGTGTGCTGGATGTTCCACAAATTATTTGTTGTATTAACTTTGGTCATTGATGAACATTGCGTGAAGCCTGTACAATAGAACATGTCGCTTGCAATCTTAGGTACCCCTTGTTTTAATCGCTCGAGTGATGCACTAGGGCCATAAGTGTCGCTGCCTCCCAAGCAGCCCTCCAGGATTAGTGCTCATTTATTAGCTTCTTGCGCAGTTGATGATTTTTGTGTTGATATATCAATCACTATGCGCTTTCTTTGGTGGCGCCTCCTATTTGTTCAAGTGAGTTGGATCGTTTGGTTTTAACCAAAACCAAAACCGAATCAGATTTATTGGTTAACCGAATCAGATTTATTGGTTAACCGAATCTTTAGTTTCCTAAATTTTCATTCCAATCCTGGTTATCGTTCTTAAAAAACGATTTTTAAAAAAATCCTAAAAACCAAACCGGAATATCGGTTAAACCCGAATGCCCACCTACTGGTTCCCGATGAAATCATTGACACTTCAGGAGAAAAAAAAGTATAACGAGGCTTCGAACTACCAACAGGGCTTATCAGACAGGCTAGGATGGCATGGGCTAAACTGGGCCAAGCTAGATTGAAGCCTTGCAAGGGATGCATGTCCAGTCGGCCCGTTTGGGCCCAGTTGCCACCTGTAGACTCACTGATAGAAACAAGGAGACCGTCAGGCCGAAGCATCCCAAGCTCGCTCGCTCGCACCACCGTACCTCGGCGAGACGGCGACCGTCCCCCCCATGCCGTCGTCGTCGCCGGCGATGGCACTCCAGCAGCACCCACCGCCGCCGCAGGAGCTCGACCTGGAATCCTTCCTCCCGTCTTCTCCCACCTCATCCTCATCCTCATCCTCCGACGCCGATCACCGCCGCGCCGTCGACGACCTGCTCCTCCTCCACTCCTCGTCGGACTCCGACTCCGAGCAGCCACCACACAGCCCCAGCACCACCCCCAAAACCCTAGCCCGCATCAAAGCCCCGCCGCCGGCCCCTAAACCTTCCCCTCCCCCTTTGCCGCCCCCTTCCCCCGGGAGATCCACACCCGCCTCGCCGTCGCCGACGCTCTCCTCCCTGGTCTCGAGAACCTTCTCGAACAGCGCTGCGTCCTCGTCGAGGCAGCTCCCGTCGCTCTTCCGGGGCGTCCGCCCCAGCCCCAAACCTGGCGCGGCCCTCGCTGCGGCCGCCGCCGCATCCCGCGCCGTCCTCACCCCGCACGCCGCGGCGATTAAGTCGCGCCGCACCGCCTCCGCGCCCATCGAGAAGCTCCTCGACGAGGGCTCCGGCTCCGGCTCTGAAGCCTCTGAGGGGATCCCATCCGCTGGAAATTCGGAAGCAGAGGTAGTGGCAGAGAAGGTGAGTGAGGAAGTGGTTGCTAGCCTGACCGAGGAGGAAAATGTCGGTGGGAGTAGTAGGAGTGAAGAGCTGGAAGAGGACAAGCATGGGGAAGTGGGGACTGAAGAGAACTCTGAGCCCTCGGAATCGGTGGAGGCAGGCGATGTTGATTCTGTTGCTGCCGAGAATGTCATTGAACATGAGCAAGTTGAGGATGACAATTTGGCAGAAATCAATGCTGGGAGTCAAATCGGGCTTGTTGATGAGGAAACAAGAGACGGAGATTTAGTGGAATCTGATGAGATTGTGGATCAAGTTGAGGCTGTTTCCGAGGAAAACACCGTTGATGAGCTGGAGTTTGATCGGTCTGACACTGATTCGGTAGAGCAAGTGGATTCGGAGAGCGTCATTGACAAGGTGATCGAAGAGAGGTTGGAGATCAGCAGGAAGGCTGAAAAGAATACGGAGAAGAAGCCCAAGGTGTCGATGAAACCATTGGAGTGGGCGGAGGAGCTCGAGAAGAGGCAGGCCTCATTCGGGCAACATTGGGAGGAGGGAGCAGCAGCACAACCCATGCGCCTGGAGGGAATTGGAAAGGGCCAACCAGCAATTGGGTACATGCAGATTGAGGTGGACAACGCAATAACTCGTGCCATGGCCACCCCGTCATTTCGCAAGGACCATGGCTCTCCCCACGTGTTAGCAGCACATAGGAGCTACCTAGCGATGGGCATGTCCAATGGATCTGTTATTATCGTCCCAAGCAAATACTCCATCCATCAACCTGATGATACAGATGCAAAGGTTAGTCCTTGCCTCCTTGGTGCTGGTGTGCATATTGTTTGTGTGGTTTAATACTCACTCCGCCCCATTAAACATGTCTTAACTTTGTCTAAATTTGAATGTACCTAGACAGTATTTAGTGTATCTAGATACATCCAAATTTAGACAAAGTTAAGACATCTTTCATGGGAGGGAGGGAGTACTACATATGGTACATTGGTATGTTTCAGATGTTGGACCTCAAGATTATTCAGTATTATATGGTGGTATAGACTTGTACGCATCTCACACAATTAAGTTAATCTGGGTTCAGTTTAAAGCAAATAATGATCTAACTTGGCACACAAACACGTGAATTCCCCATTACTGCCCTAGTGTACCAAACGTCAATACAAATTTAGTATTTAGGTAGAATTTTAAAAACATATAAAATCTCAGACATAGAGTAGAAACTAGGGCATATATAGTAATACTTCCATGAGGAATCTGCCCAAGTGATCATTTGCCATCTGTGCCCCATTAACATGACCGGAATTACAATTTCTACTATGCTATGCATCAGTGGCAGTGAGACATAATCTGCACAGTCGTGCTTGTTATATTTGATATTCCATCTGGTCGTATAATAGGAAATAATGAAGAAATCTCTAAATGCAGTACAAAATAAGAACACAAATAACTCATCTGAATGCAGTACTCATTCCTGCCAAATCCACGTGTTTTACAGTATTGCCAGAATCAGAAGTTGTCCCTGTGGGTTTATGTACACACTAAAAAAATTGTTCGATATATTCTTTGTTCTCATACTTCCATCTGAAGTTCACTAAGGCAAGGCTGTGGAGTATAGGCCCAACAGTATCATGTTTTCCTTCACATTGTTTGAGAATGAGGCCCAACTATAGTCTTTAGCAGTTGATGGCAACAAGAGAAGATAAGGGTTACCTATTTTTGTTAGATGGTTCAGCCATCAAGTATTCATATAATAATAATTTTTAAAGCAACTATTCTTTGTGCCAGAATCTAATAACACTAACTTTGATTTATTTACCATAGTTTCAATTTAATAAGCCGATTGATTGTGTCCCACGCCATACATACATGTTAGGAATAATTAAGCTCAACCTGATGTCTTGAAGATGATTATGTACATCTGTATGTTCTTTTTAGAACAAGGAACTGGAAGAAACTGTTCTTTTTGTATGTTTAGCCCATCCAAATCATCAAGGAACCTATGACCTTTTGTTCCACAGTTTCTCAATAATGTCTGCACAATTGATCCTTATTTTCTCTTCTTGCTTGCTGGTTGAAATTATTGTTTTGCCAACATAGTGCATGAACTCAAAGATCAGCGAGGTTGGTGCTTGCCGCACATTTCATGTGTTTGTCAATCATGTAATAAACCCAGTGGCTGCGGATATACCCTATTAGTCTTATATACCAGTAGCCAGATGCTATTCAAAAGGAAAACGCTGATGTTCCCCTGGGGGAACAGCACTCTGATCCTCCCCCTCGTGCCTGTGACGCGTGACCAGCGTGGCCCCACCCCTTCCTGAACCTTATCTCTTCGTCTTGGTCGTCCTCACCCAGCAGCCCGCATCCTTAGCAGTTGCTCGACCTCCGCCTCGCGAGATCCACCACGCACAGCCCGGGACCGGCACTAGGCGGCGACCTCCCCCTGAATCCCCATCACCACCAACCACTGGGTCCCCATCTCCATCGCTGGTCCTCCCTGCCATGGCCATGGAGAGCTCGGGGTGGGGTGGGGGCATGGAGGTGTCTGCTGCGAGCGGAGCTCGCCGCCGTCCCCGGACCGGCAACTGCGGCAACAAACCTGGACTGGCCCGTCGCCAACTCCATCGAGCCTCTTGCCGGCTCCCTCCTGCATCGTCATGTCTCTGCTTTGTGCCACTGCCGCCTCCTCGGTGACGATGCAGAGGGACAAGAGGGGCTACTGTGAGCGACTGCTGGCAGTGCTCCTAGCCTAGGGCGGAGCTGCTGCAAGCGGTTGCCAGCAGTGCTCCCAACCGAGGACAACGTCGCGGTGGCGCTGCTACGCATGGTCGGCCGCGCCGCTAAAAAATTCGTCAGCGCTGCTACGCACGGCCGGCAGCGCCGCTACAATTGGTCGCCGGCGCTGCTACATACGTCCGGCCGCGCCGCTACAATTGGTCGTCGGTGCTGCTACACAAGGCCGGCCGCGCCGCTACAATTGGTCGTCGGTGCTGCTACACAAGGCCGGCCGCGCCGCTACAATTTGTCGCCGGCGCTGCTACATACGTCCGGCCGCGCCGCTACAATTGGTCGTCGGTGCTGCTACACAAGGCCGGCCGCGCCGCTACAGAAGTCCGCTGACGCTGCTACACATGGCCGGCCGCGCCGCTACTCAAGCTCGACAGCGCTGCTACACACGGCCGGCCGCGTCGCTACAAAAGGTCGCCGGCGCTGCTACATGCGGCCGTCCGCGCCGCTACAAAAGTTCGTCGGCGTTGATACAGAAGACCGTCATCACTGCTGCAAACAGAGGTGGAGCTGCTGCAAGCCGTCGCCGCTACAAACTGCACCGGAGCTGGTACAAGTGTGGTGCTACGAGTACTCGACGGCGGTAGTGGTAGTGCGGCGGCAATGCTGCTGCGAGCGTGCTGAGTTATGGTCGGGGATGATAGGGAATTTTCTATGCTTATTTTGTGCAAGCTGTGCGGTGAGGGATCATGGGGTCCACACACGTGAGAGGAGAGACTGGTTCGCGTGGTAACTTCCGTTTGACTCGTTCCTTTGCTCCATCTGACGGACACGGGCGCTAGGCTAAGTTCGATCGGGCGGCTGCGGACCCGGGGGATCGGGGATTTGATCCCCCGGGGGACGCTCAGTACGACCCTATTCAAAATCTTGTTGGATTAACTCAAATATGAAAAATAGTAAAACTGGTTGGCTGAATGTTATGATTTAAAAATGAGGTCTGCTGCCCTAGATTAGTGTTTCTGAAGTCCTACAGGTTACATGTCCCTTTGATCTTCTGGTCTATAAAGACTGCTTTCATAATTGCAGATGCTGTTCTTTTGGAATCAAGGTGAGAAAACTCAATCACCAGTGACTGCCATGTGCTTTAACCCGCAAGGGGATCTTCTGCTAGTAGGATATGGTGATGGCCATATGACAATTTGGGATGTACAGAAGGCTACTGCAGCAAAAGTCATATATGGCGAGCATACAGCACCTGTAGTGCATGTTTGTTTTATCCGCCAATCTAAAGCCATCACTGGAGATTCAAAAGGGCATGTTCTTTTGCACACATTCTCGATCATCCCCGTCATTAATCGCTTGACTATCAAGGGAACCCAGGTATGAATAAACATCATCCTTTCCAATGTGCACATATTAACTCACTTGATCCCCAGTTATGTCTGGTCTAACAAAACCTAGTTACACTTTGCCAGCGCCTTTTTGACGGAAATGCTGGAATGGTGCACTCAGCCTGTCCTCTTCTAGTGGATGAATCCTTTGGTTCTACCAACTCATCTGCCCAGGGCAACCTAACAACTTCCTCGGGTGGTGGTCTTGGGAGCATGATGGGAGGTGTAGTTGGAGGAGATTCTGGATGGAAGTTTTTCAACGAAGGTTCTTCTCCAATGGAGGATGGTGTTACAGTCTTGTTCAATATGAATCAACATGCTCTTGTGGTACAGATGATATATTTAAGTTTGGAAACATTATATATACATGTTTTACGATCTGTTATCTTGTGAACTCATAATTACCAGAATCTTTGTTCTGATTTATAATGTTCCATGCTTCACCTACTAGGTTAGACTCCGTACCAACATTGATCACGTTGACCATATTGAGACCTTCTCTAGACCAGAAGGAGCACGAGAAGGGTCAATTTCTTATGCTGCATGGAAATGGACATCATCCTTGGGTGATTCGTCGCCAGTCGGTAAGATTAGACTAAGCTTATACATTGACAATGACTGATAGTTCTTTATATTGTGATTTCATGGACTAAAGATGACAACACTATAGATGAAGAACGAGTATCATGGCTTGCGCTTGCATGGGACCGTCAAGTGCAAGTTGCAAAATATGTGAAATCAAAGATGATCAAACATAAGGAATGGAAGCTTGATAGTGCAGCTATTGGTGTTGCCTGGTTAAATGATCAGGCATACAAAACTCTCCACTTTTGGTTATTCATTTTGTTTATGTTCTCTTCCCAGTGTAAAATTAAAATTCTCTTTTTTTCCCATTCAGATGTTAGCTGTCCTTAATCTGAGAGGGCAGCTTTGTTTGTTCTCAAAAGATGGCAGTGAGCTTCGCAGGACTATCTTTGTTCTTGATGGTTTTATCTTTGATGACAGCATACTGTTCCATACACATTTTTTGAACAAGTTTGGTATTCCTGAAAGGCATTTTAATAACTCAGTAGCAGTAAGAGGTGCTACGGTATATATTCTTGGCCCAAGCTTTCTTACAGTTTCGCGACTTCTGCCATGGAAAGAGCGGATTGAAGCACTAAAGAGGGCTGGTGATTGGATGGGTGCACTGGACATGGCAATGAAGCTTTATGACGGTCATACACAGGGTGTTGTTGATCTCCCGAGAACAGTTGATTCTATAAGAGAAGCCATAATGCCATATTTAGTAGAGTTGCTGCTGTCATATATAGGTTATGTCTTCGAGTATATCTCAATTGCATTGTCAAACCATACTGGAAAAGGGGAAGCAACAGATGGCCTGATAGACGCTGATAGATCCCTGCTGACACAGAGAGAGGAACAGTATGCTCGTGTAGGAGGGGTTGCAGTTGAGTATTGTGTTCACATTGGAAGGAATGACATCCTGTTTGATACAGTATTTTCGAAGTTTGTTGCTGCACAAAGTGGAGGTAGGATTGTTATAAACTCATAAGGGCTAGCAACCTATCTATCTTAATTAACTCTAATGTTTGCTTTGTTCATGCTTGTAATTGCTGCAATCCCCCCTTCTGTGTTTAATACAACTCTAGATCAATCCTTGATGCATCTTGTGATCTCTTTTGGTGGATCCTTTAGTGGGTTCTAGTGTTTGCATGGCCAATCACTATCCGTTTCTTCTGCTGCTTTGATTCCCATCTTATTTGCAATAATTTTACTTGCACTTTTGAAGATTTCACAGCCTTTTTTAAGTAAGATTCCAGAGGACTATTTATATTAATTTGCACGTGGAGCAATATAGGGAACGTACTGCATATTTCAAGTTATCTGTTTGCTGATTAGAATATGCACCTACATTTCTGTTACTAAATTGTCACTATCTTGAAAAGGCTGACATGACATGAATAACAGGTATGTTTCTGGAGGTACTGGAGCCATATATATTGAAAGATATGCTTGGTTCTTTGCCCCCTGAGGTGAATAACATGGAGGATTTTGTAGTGTTAGCTCATATACTATCCTCCGTCCCAAATTAGTTGTCTCAAGTTTGTTAAAATATGGATGTATCAAGACACTGAAACATGTCTAGATACATCTATATTTAAAAAAAATTCGGACAACTAATTTGGGACGGAGGGAGTATTTGCAAACGATTATACATTTATGCCCATCTGATTTGCAGATCATGCAAGCTCTTGTTGAACATTACAGTGGCAAAGGATGGTTGCAGCGAGTCGAGCAATGCATTCTTCATATGGATATTTCTTCACTGGATTTTAATCAGGTATACATAAAAGTTGCATCCAAGTAGTGTAAGAAGTACATATGTAGAACTATCTCAGACATGTTTGATGCTTCACATTCATTGGACAAGAAAATAACTTACTTGAGAATTTGTTTCGGAAATACTTTTGTACACCCACGCATGGGTGTGGATGTTTCCGTCACCGTTCATTTATTCCTCGAGATTCGTGCCCACCATGGTAGATGGAAACATTCTTTTCTCTCTCCTATTTTTATCCGAATCTCAAAGCACAATGGACGGTGATGGAAACATCCACACCCATGCGTGGGTGTACAAAATCCATTCTCAATTTGTTTTCAGTTTCTTTTACCATTTTTGTAGTTTGGGCTAATGTGTTTTACAGTTATACATCCACATGATTTGTTATTGTTGTTCTGTGTGCAGGTAGTCAGACTGTGTCGTGAACATGGGTTATATGGTGCTCTAATTTATTTATTTAACCAAGGCTTGAATGATTTTCGTACACCTCTAGAGGAACTTCTATCTGTTATCCAGAGCGTTGCTAGAAAAGATGCTACTGCTACTTGGTATGTCATATTTTTGCCAGTAAGAGTTGTATTGAACTTGCCCATGACCACCTTGCTCATTGATGAGACAATGCTACACATTATGTTCTCATGTTGTTGATATGTGAACTGAGCACAATTTTGTTATTCTGAAGTTCCCGATTAAATGTCTGTTCTGGTAAATTGAATTAGTCAGAATCTGATAATTTTCTTAGCGTTACTTACCTGGATATTGTTGCAATTTACATGAATCTTCATTTGGAATGCACCTTGATCCCTGGGATTTCTCTCTGACATGCATGAGTGTGAACAAAAATGCTGATACTATGCAAAAGAGTTCCCATGCTTTCAAAGGAAGTAGACAAGAACCACATTAGTACTTGGTTAGACTTGCTTGATTTTCCTAGTGGCCTAGTGTTGCATACAAATTGGTCTTCCTTAAGAATATTATTATACCTGTGCTACATAGAAGGCCAGTGTCTTACCATATTTTCACTGAAACAGCTACAGAATGCTTGTTTATCTGAAGTATTGCTTCCAGGGCCTAGCATTTCCTCCAGGTTAGTAGATGTATAATTCATGGCAATTTTTTTTAATTATTTCATTAATTCAATGCCAGGTTAGTGTTGACCACTGACTATGTTTTTTCGTGTGCTGTTGGGCTTTTTGCGGGCTTAGAACCTTGCAAAATTTGAATTGTGTTAGTAGTAATGCTATGCGCTTAAATTGATTTCTAAAATTGTAGACTTCAGATTTACTATAAGGTGCTGGTACTGTGTCATTTTCATGGGAACATCTGCACACATCCAGCAGGATTTTCTTCAAAACCAGGAATACATATGAACTTGCTAGATATGATGCTCTTATGAGATGATTAAACTCCATGAGATATTATCACATGCTCTATTTTTGCAGGGCATGGAATAATTCCCCGAGGCCGTCTTCATTCAGTGAGAAAAGAACTTCTGGAATTCATGCTTGAGGAATCTAAAATGCTCACTTCTGAAATATGTAAGGGGTTCAGTTCTTCTTGTGGGAAATGCCCAAACATATGCTATCTACTATGGATGGATACGGAAGCTACTTTGGAAGTTGTCAAGTGTGCTTTTGAGCAAGAGAGTTTTGAGCATACTTCTGGCACTCTTGATACATCTGTGTCCAAGGACGAGGATAATACTAATATTGGAAGCCCAGATAGTCAAAATGTTTTGTTACAAAGTGTAGTTGACATCATCGTTCATATTGTTGGTTTAGAAAATGAGGCGATCCATTCCATTGTTGTGGGCACTGCTGAGTCAGAAGAATCTGAACTTTGGCCTTCAGTGAATGACTTTGGTTACATAATTGAATTTTTGTCCTGTTTTGTTTCCCGTAAAAGGGCAAAGGCATCTCAAAGAGTTCTTAAGCATATTCTTAAATACCTTTCATCATCCAGTACTCCATCATATGACGATAACAAGATGCTATGTCAGAAAGAAGTTCTTCAGCTCTTCAATGTGGTTCCTCAAACTGACTGGAATTCTGATTATGTGTTGCATCTCTGTTTAGAAGCCACTTTTCACCAGGTTTGTCACTACTACCTCCTGCAAGTTCACCTCATGATATAGCACTGCTGCTCAAAAATATCTTTCAACCTATGACTGTAACGCTGTTGTAACTATACAGGCCTGTGGCATGATATATACAGCCAGAAATCAACATTTGGCTGCTTTAGATAGTTACATGAAGGATACAGTGGAACCATACCACGCTTTTGTCTTCATCAACAAAAAGTTACTTCAATTGGCAGGTGATGAAGCTTTGGCATTTCGTTCCACAGTAATATCCCGTTTTGCTGAGCTAGTCAATCTAAGCAGGTGAGGTTGCTAATTAATGTTTTAACTAGTATATTCTTCCCCTTGTTTTTTTGCTTGCTTGCCTGAATGTGCTCAGTTTCTCTCCTATGCCCTAATTTTCTTAGGGAGTGTGCATTTGTCTTGGTGATTGATCATTTTCACGATGAGATCCAGCAAATATTGTCAGAGCTTCATTCTGATCACCGCAGCCTCTTTCTTTTCTTGAAAACTGCAATTCAAGTACACTTGTCAGGAAAACTTGACTTGAGTGAACTCACTGCCAGAAACTATCAAACTGTTGAACGTCGCTACTTTTCTGGCGAACTTGAAGATTATCTGCATAGATTATCAAATCTCCCGAAGTTGTTTGACCGCAATCCTGTTTCTATGACTGATGAGTTAGTTGAACTCTATCTGGAGGTAAGTGTATCGACAGTTTTTTTTTAGCATCAGTATGTTTGATATGTAGCTTCTTAAATTTTAACCATAAAGATATACCCTTGGTTGGAGCCTTTAGCTACCAGCGTAGACTATTAGTAGAGCCTGTGACTACTATGGGAGTGTTTGGATCTTTGGCTAGAACCGTAATAGCCTGTTTGGGTAGGATATGCGTTTGGAAGCAGTAAAAAATCCTTGCTTTTAGGGGCAAGATAGCCTCGGCTCAGCAAGGCGAGCCACATTGGCTAGCTCTCATCGGCAAGAACAAATGAAAAAAAATCTGCACGCCTCCCAAAATAAATGGTGGGTTCACTAAACAGGACAGTCAAAAACATGCGCATAGCTAGGATCAAGGCAATAGAACCAAACGTGCTGCTTTGCCCATGTAAACATAGCTCGGGTGAGCTACCTGTGCCTTGTCAGGCTAGGCGAGTCAAGCAAGATAACCAAACGCACCCAATGTTTCCACAAAAAGTTGTACTGAGAGAACACGCTACTGATTATGAAGGCCAAAGTTTGTAGCTATATTGAAAATCGGTTGCCACAAGCATCCTAGCACCTAGCACTTGTTTGGACCTTGTTCATTATATTGCACAAAGTTTTCTAATTAGTAGTATATAAGCCATCGGCAGTTAGTAGAACTATGAATTGATATCATGATGGTACCAAGCAATTTTCCTTGCAAATAAGATACAATCATCAGGTACTTCATATGGACTCTGAATGCTGATGGTATCATTGTACCCTTGTAGTTTTGTGTTTGGCTGATCTTGGGAGCAGTCATGTAGCTCAGGTCTAGGGTTGATTGTCAATTTGATTGTTGGTTACAACTTGAGAGTCCTGGGAGATATTGTGGTTGGAAAACCTGTAGGACCTTTTGTTTTCCTTGAGAGCATATTTGTAGGCAGTGATGGAACATGAATGATTCCTGGTCTATGCTATTGCACATGTGGGATCTGCTCAAGGACCCACAGGTTTAGGTAAATATCTAATGCGTTCCCCAACTGGGGTTCCGAAGTCAAGTCAACCAGCGATCAGCATTGAAATTTCCATGGGATTAGTTCTTATATATTTTTTTGAGCTTAGCTTAGTTTATATTTAAGACTGTTCATGAGATCAATAGTTTCCTTACTGATAAATAAGTTTATGTAAATAGTTAGATCGAACTTTTTCTAGTGGTAGCACATGATTTTTTGAGGTTGTCATCTTTTTTTGTTAATCAAATACTTTCTCGTACAGCTTTTGTGTCAGTACGAATCAAGGTCAGTTCTGAAGTTTCTGGAGACTTTCGATAGCTACAGATTGGAGAAGTGTTTGCATCTTTGTCTACATTATGGAGTTACAGATGCTGCTGCATTTTTGCAAGAGAGGGTTGGTGATGTTGGTAGTGCACTGGCACTTGTTCTAGCTGGACTCGATGACAAAATCAGCTACTTTGTTGCTTTGGTGGAAAATCTGTTCTCCCCGGTATCTTCAAAAAGTATCTCTGGAATCGAGAAACCAGAAACTGTTCTAAAAATGAGTGAGGTTCGTTTTCTTGCTCATATTGAAATACTAACCTAGATTTGTATCCTATTTTGTATAGCTGGTAAAATATTCAATGTTCTCATTAAGGCTCATCCGGTGCTTGATGTGCTACATTCCTCTATTGGATTGTGCCAAAGGAATTCACAGCGCCTAGACCCAGAGGAGTCTCAGCTACTTTGGTTTCAACTGCTTGACTCGTAAGTTGTGCTAATATATACTTTCTTACAGTTTAAAGCCACATAGGCAGTAGGGTTGACAACAAAGTGTTGATTACACACATTCTCTATAAGACTATATAACATACCTATTTATGTATGTAACTGTATAAGACTATATAACATACCTGTTTATGTATGTAAATGTAGTATATAAGTTTATAATCGATGACTTTCTCTATGTTTGAGGTTTTAGACACAAAATCCACCAGGCAAGGCCGGAAATATTATGTCTTCATAGATTACTCATTAGATTTATGAAATACTATCTAGAAATGTATGATCAACATATATGCTATAGCTGTAGAGTAGTGTAAAGTATTTCCAATACAGTTAGCAAGTGTCACGTTTATAGCTTTGTTGAGACCATATCAAAATACCCATCGTCTATGCTGGTAGACACAATTTCTACTAATGCTGTTATCGTTTTGATGCAGCTTCTCAGATCCACTGAAAAAGTTATATGGAAACAAAGTTGTAAATGGAAAAGGTTCTTGGCCTGAGGGGCGTGAAACGACAAATGGACATCCAACAGGCAAAAGATTCTCACAACAAATAGTGAATTCAAGTAACCAAAGGTGTTTGAATACTTTGCGGAGAGTATTCTCACAATTCGTTGGAGAGATAATCGAGGCAATGGCTGGGTATATACCCCTACCAGCAATTATGGCAAAGCTATTATCTGACAATGGGAGTCAAGAGTTTGGTGATTTTAAACTTGTCATACATAGAATGCTGTCTATGTATCTTTATGAAAAACGAATACTGGTACATACATATCGATTATCTTTTCTCTGCCATTTACTTCGTAAGTATAGCATATGTGCACCAATCATTCGGAAAATAGGCCATTATTTAATAACATAAAAAAATTGCATACGCCATTGTAATAGAGCAGAGTTTTTGAAAAATGCTCCATATTCCATATCTATGTGACATTTAGTTGAGTTAACTTGTAAGTTATAACCCTTTCCTGGAAGCTTTGCAATGCTTAGACTAATTAAAACAAACCCGAGGGTTTTAATAGTACACTTGATAGCAAAATTCATGAACCAAGTAGCTTATACGCTTTATGGATCAACTAACATACTTCTGCTGATCTGACTAATGTTCAGACAGTAATATCTTGAGCCAATCTTTTAACCTGTTTAATTAAATGTTATTTATTCAGAATTTACTTGCAATGCTTTGTACACTATATGGAAGATCAGTTAACTATGCTGAAATGAGAACATCACTTTCTTTTGGCATTCTATTCTGTATTTTATGAAATAGATAAAAATCGAGCTTCTCTGACACAATAGCGCCTGCTTGCAGGAAACAGCCAAGTCAGTTATTGAGGATGATTCATTCTATAGCTTGAGCTTATTAAAGAGAGGGGTTTGTCACGGATTTGCTCCACAGACTTTTGTCTGCTGTGTATGCAACTGCTCACTTTCTAAAGAAGATGCTATTTCAGCAGTTAGAGTATTCAGTTGTGGACATGCAACACATCTTCACTGCGAGTCTGAGCAAAGCAAATCATCCAACAAGGATTCCAAAGATGGATGTCCAATTTGTCTCTCGACGAGTAACACACAAACCCAGAACAAATCACCTACAATATCTGAGAATGGGCTACCCAAGTATCCTGTTGTTGAAAATGAAGTAGCGTATGGCATCCATCATAATCATGAGTCAGAACATGTTGAAAGATCTCGTGGGATTCAGCAGATGTCACGGGTAGGAATATCTTGAGATAGTCTCATTGGTTTTTTTTTCTGCTATTATATTTATTTTCCTTACTATGACCGGATGCTATCCAGAAACTTGACTTGTGTGATATTTCGAAGCCCTAATCCACTTATAACCTTGTGCTATCTCTCTTGTTATGAATATGACATTAGCTGTGTACTTGGTCATGCTATTGTTCTTGTATAGTGAGCAACACATGTGCACGTATCATATTGGCCTTTGGCCAATGCTATTGAACCTGTGTGCATTCGAACACTAAATTTAGTTACCACAAGTCTAAGTTAATTTATAGTTCTAAATGGCGATAAAACAGATATGTCCTATACTTCTGTAGTACCTGCTAAAGTTTTTGCCATGATATTTCCTTTGCAGTTTGAAATGCTGAATAATCTTCAGAAAGCACAGAAGTCTTTTCATATTGAAACTGTACCTCCATTGAAACTTTCTCCACCAGCCATATATCATGAAAAGATACAGAAGAGAGTGAGTTTGGTGGGAGAATCCAGCAGGCATTCTGTTAGAAGTGAAAAACAACAGAAAATATGGCAGATGAAGGAGCCAAAATCAAAGAAATCAGGGAATTGGCTTCCGCCAAAGTCAAGCATATTCAGTGAGTCTTAATTCTGTAGATTGACTGAGTAAACAATAGCATCACAGTATCGATCTTATTTTGGATTCTTATTTCTCTATTTACCTTCTAAAACCTTCTGCAGGTTCTGACAAGAACCAAGCGCGGTAGACTAATGATTGCACGGTATGTAGCTCAATGATATATATATGTACTAGTTATTTTGTCGGCATGGTGTTTGTCTTCTTCTGTTATCTATGAGATCGTTACTGACATTGACCTTCGACAAAATATGCATTGGCATTGTTAACTAAGGACTTGTTTGTGTTAAACTTGCATGATCAACAGAATAGCTAAGATTATACTTTGAAATCAATGGAGAATGCAAAAGAAAGCATGCACATTTAAGCTTTAAAACTGTTTCCAAACAATGAGGTTCTCATATAGACGTGTTTAATTTTATTAACATTCAGTGACTGTAAGGTTGACTATACAATGAGGTTCTCATCGTACTGGTGAGAAGTGTGCACTATTCCCAGATTGATTTGCTTCAAGAATGAAGCACTGAACACCCTCCTTGTTCTGTGCAGCAACCAGACTCTTCCTCTCCACAATGGCTGTCGAAGCTCCACAAAATTTGCCAATGTGCTTGAGCTGTTTGGCATCACAAAATTCCCATCTTGGTGATGCATCCAAGTGGTTTGGACTAGTATGATTCTTCTCACGATTTGATGTTCTAAC
This sequence comes from Lolium multiflorum, assembly GCA_030979885.1. Taxonomy (NCBI): domain Eukaryota; kingdom Viridiplantae; phylum Streptophyta; class Magnoliopsida; order Poales; family Poaceae; genus Lolium; species Lolium multiflorum. Next base: position 22,981,206 of record CM061752.1, on the reverse strand, counting down.
GTGAGAAGGATTCCTTTTGTTTCTGTTGGTTATTGTACTTTCTTCTTAAGTTCTGCCATCCATTTGTCTCATTATGTTTCTGCTGGCTTGTTGTTAGATTGCTTTGAGCAACGGGAAGAATCGTAAAGGAAGCGAGATGATAAATGCGACCCCATGACTGTAAAGGCTGTAAATTAGAAGACTGATAAGAAACAATTTTTTTGAAGCAGGAGCATACGGTTGACAAACATGGTCCACACACCAGTTAATTGTAGATGACTTGTTCATTCGTTGCAACGCAGGGATGTATAGTTGGTACATAGTGATAGTTTGATAGATCCAACTGATGTACAGAGGCCCGTTATGCAATTCATTGTAAAACATGTTTTGTTAGAAGCTGTTGTAAAATATTCAGATGCTCAGACGTAACCAATATTTCCTGCGAAAGAAATAGTTCTTATCTAAAGAGCACTACAACTGGGTAAATCTGTTCACCAGTTCCTTAACTTGATTTCGATCATTGCTAAATCTCGGAGATGCTTATCAGAGAGCAACTCACGGTCAGAAATTGAATCGATCTCTGGATGGAGTAACAACTAGAGCACGCCAGATATCAGATTGCATTGAATTCCATCGATTGTTTCACATGTTTAGCATCCCAAACTACATTTTTTTTTAGCATCTCGTCTTAAACCACATAGATACTGGAAGTAAATAGATGTCTAGATTAGCCCTAGCTAGAACACGTCAGGCCTAACCAATACTTCTTGCAAAACATTCTTGAAATATTTCTTACCTAAAGAGCACTAAAACTGGGTATATCTTTTCATCAGTTCCTTAAGTCGATTTCATTACTAAAACTCGAGATGTTTATCAGTGAGCAACTCACGTTTAGAAATTTAATCAATCTCAAGATGGAATATAACAACTACAGCAACTGAGATCACATTACATGGAATTACATCGATAGACTTGCGTTTACAGCAGTTTTACAGGAGCAGCATCACAAACTACAATCTTTCTATCATCTCATCTTAAACTACATAGATCTTGCAACTAAACATATCTCAAGATGAACCCTAGCGCCTAGCTAGAACACGTCGGGCCGGCGGTACACCGTCTGGAAGCGGCAGCCGTCGGCGTCCCTCAGCCGGACGTTGAGCGCGTAGTTGGCCATCTCCAGCTCCGCAACCTTCTTCTTCATCGCCGCCGCGTCGCGCTCCATCTCCTCGTACCGCCTCTGCTGCGCCATAACGCCGCGCTTCAGCACCGTGCCGTCGCGGTCCGCTGCAGCCGCGCGCTCCCTCAGCGCCGCGTTCTCCTCGCGCAGTCCCGCCGCCTCCCTCGCGCCGTGCTCTGCATGCTCCCTCAGCGCCACGTTCTCCTCGCGCAGCCTCGCCGCCTCTGCCGCCGTCTGTTGTGCGGCGCGCTCGGCGGTGGCGTTCCTGATCAGTTCCAGCATCCACGTCGCGCGGTTCTTGGCGTCGCCCACGTCGGTCGCTGCCCCCATCTGCTCCACGAGGACGACGGCGCAGCGCTCGTCGTCGCCGTCTGCCGCTGCGGAGGCGAGGTGGTGCGCCAGCGCGTCCCTGGCCTGCTGGGCGCGGTACGCATGCACGGCGGCGTTGATGTCGCGGCCCGACGCGGCGAAGCAGGCCTCCAGGCCCCGCGTGTCGGCGTCCGGGAAGATGTGCCGGAGGGCGTCGAGCGGGTCGAACGGTGCCAGCACCGGCAAAGGAGCCATGGAGGCGGCGCATGGCACGAAGCGACCGCGCTTGGCGAGGTGGGGCGGCGCCGGGGACGGCTCGTCCAGGAACGCGGCGACGCAGCGCTTGCGGGAATCCACGGCGGCGGCCATCGATCGTTCTTGGATTGGAACGACTCGTACTCTCGTCGGACAATGAATGTGTGTGCGGTTGGGCAGATACTTATGGTTGGGCAGGACGAGTTCGAAGCGGTTTCCAACTCGTGCAGCGTTCAGTTTACTTACGTCGGTGGCTTCGGTGCATGGCGTGTCTCGGAAACCCCCAGAATACTTGCACGTGAATATTAATCTAATCTTTAATTTTCAATTCCATACATACGAAAACAAAGGCATGCCGAAAATAAAATACTCCCTCTGTCCACGGAGTATGAAAGTTTGTAGGAGTTTCTCGAAAACGGGAATGTTAACGAAGAATTTTCTAGTAAATGTATGTAGAATATAGAAGACAAATAAGAAGTACTTCCTCCATCCCGAAATAAATAACTCGATTTATCTAGTTTTGCATGAATTAATCTGGACGCATTTTAGTGTGAATTAGTGTAACTTTGTACATAGATCCAAGATGCAGATATTAGAAAGCACTAGCGGATAACTCTGTTTGGTTCGGCTCTTGCGACATGGGCGATTTTGCCATACCGCCGCAGCCACCCTACGAGAGTCCAGCGGAGCGCCGCAAGGCGTCGAGAGAGTCCAGGCGCACCATGCTACGCGCAGGGAAGGAAGCAGAGACTGTTCGATACGAGGAGGGAGAGGCGGTGGGAGCCGCCATAAAGTTCAATTCCTAGGGAAACTAAAATCGCAAACCCCCAACTCCACCTGATCGATCTGTTGTGGTTGTTGCATGAGGATTGGATTGCTTGTCCCCAACGATGATAGGCAAGGGGCCGACAAAACGGCAACGCCACGACCATGCTTGCACCTCGAGGGATGGCAACCTCTATACCCGTCTGACATGATCGTGCCCTTGCGTCAACAAGGCCAATGGGGCTGTTGCCGGCAACCGCCGGGGGTAGGGGGTGAATAAGGGGGTCTCGTTGAGAGACCTGCCCACCCGAAGTCTACTGGCGTTCTACTGCCACGACATAGAGCACAGCTCGACACTAGCAGGGCCATGGAGATCAAGGGTAATTGGGAGGATGAGAACCCGATGGATGGGATGGGTTTCAGGAAAGGAACAGAGGCACAAATTGGAGGCATTGTGGACATGGAAGACGATGTGTATCTGAAATTTTATGAGAAAGAGGAGATCAATGTGGAACCAGCTGAGCCCACGAAATGGAAGCTGCTAGCAAGGTACATGGCTAGTTTCAAACCAAACACCAACCCCATGTTCAAACGATTTACATATGAGGTTTGGCACCTCCGTAGAGGAATTAGGTACTCGGAGAAGGGGATAAATTACTACATGGTCACTCCTCCGAGGGGCAATTATGATTTTGTGATGCGAGGCGGCCCATGGATTCTCAACCAGAATTCGTTATTTGTGAAGGACCTCGATGAAGCTGCCCAACCCTCTGAAACAATACTCAACTTGGTGCCAGTGTGGGTTCGCATATACGACATGCCCTGGGGGAAGCAGGATGATGTATGGGGAAGGCGGTATGGTGGTGGTTTGGGAAAGTGTTGGAGGTGGATGTGCCCAGGGCCCTCGTTAGGAGGGAAAACCCCTATTCCTGTTTGTCTAGATGTATATATCTTGAGGTGAAAATCCTGCAACAATGGTGCTCCTTGAGCTATGTAGCGAGAGGAGGAAGAAACTTTGTGGCTCTATAAGCCTATTTCTATGGTGCCAAAGTCTTCGCTTGGACCCCGCCAGGAGCTCCCTCTTGTCGCCATGGACATTGTAATATCCCAGGTAATGGGGTTACAAAAATAGAGGAAACAGATATGTGCATTGCATTCATGCATAGAAAATCTGGGGAATTTTCGCGCTTTAAAGTAAAACAGTCACAGTAACTGAAGTTTCACTTGACCTTGGTGGAATTGAAGTAGCTCATCAAGTCAAGCGCTATAAACCTCAATGTGACTTTGTTAAAACCTTGTTTTGGGTAGAGATGATTTGATCTAAGGGGTTAGATCAAATGGAATTAATATTCAACACAACAACACTTTACTCAGTGATCAATTGCTTGATCTTATTAAAGATCATAACATGGTAATTTTTGCCATAACATATGAACATCTATTTAACTCTAAATCAAATAACAATAAAATGGAGAACTATTCTAGACTTATCTTCTCCATGTCTTAAACTAAACCTTGACCCTACCATGAACCTCATGGTACTCAATTTACTTCATTCTTGGAAATAAGACAAGGAGATCAAGTTCAGAAATAGATATTCTCTCTATTCCAAGTTATTATACATCAAACCTAGAGAGGTGAGAGAGTCCTATTTTATTTAATAGAGAAGCAATGACAAACTTAGAGCTAAACCTTGGATATAAATATCCATATGATCACAACATTATCTTCAAGGGGAACCTAGAGTATCATTCAAGCCTTCCCAAATGGGAGAGACAATTCATATTAATCCAAGCTTTACTTATTTAAGAATGAAGGATAACCATTGAACTAAAGCATTGGTTGTAAACCATTTCCATTTGGAGGGGTGAGATAACCAAGATAGTCAAGTGAAGTATTAGCCTAGATACCTATTGAAATATTGTGAGTACACCATAAACCCTAGAATAATCAGTTCTATATAAGAGAGCTCAAGTTATGGTGTTACACTCAAGTTAGTTGAGCCAACACTTGAGTTTGAGGGAGAGAACTATTCATATACCCAGATGATAATATCATCATTGAATAAGTAGAACCCTAACATAATATCTCAGGCATTCTCCTGGGATATAAACTAAAGAGACAATCATAGTAGTCCCATACAAGAAGGTAAGTTAGAAGTGCTATACCTTGATTGATCTAGACAATGCTTGATCATGAAAGTGAGAACCCATTTAATGAGAGATCCCTAGTAATCCAAACCTTGATCATTATAAATTGAGTGATGATCATAAATCCTAAGAACTTGAGGTAAAAATATTAAGAACAAGTTAATCATGCCTAATCCATGATCAGGCTATGGAGGTATGTCAGGATAAGTTAAACCCTAATAGGATAAGTAGATAATAATTCCCACATGAAATAATAGGAAGATAACTAGTAAGCAACCCTAGACTTATATCCTATCTTAAACTTTTGAACCCCAGGGTGACCACAAGTAGAATTCTACCACATCTACATTCTCCTTATGCTTCACCTAAGAAACATAATAAAACCTTAGAGTAAAACTCCATACTTAATATGGTGAGAAACCATCTATTCATATGACCAAAGTTAACTATAAAAAGAACTACAATCAATATAGTTACTTTAATCAGAAGTTGGGGATAATAATAGAAGTTAATTGGTAGAAGATAAAACCAATTCTCAAAGCCTTAGTAATTAGGGAAGCACATAAAATATTAAGCAAGTACCCACCTTATCATGGTTAGGGGAGATTAAACCCTAGCACATGCAATATGGTGTCATCCCATCTCTATAACCTAGAATTAAATCTCAACCCTAGTTTGAGTATCACTTGGGTGATCATAACTAAAACCTAAGCCACAACTAAGTTCTAAACCATATGCCCTTTGGACCTTACCTGGCTGAGCAGCTCATGGCGCAAAATAGAAAAGCATTCAGAATTGAATTAAAAACAGAATTCAAAAATAGAAAAAAAGAGGAAAAAAGAAAAACAGATAAAAAAAACCTAAGTGGACCTTACCTGGCTGAGCAACTCATGGCGCAGCCCAGCAGCACGGCCCAGCCCCGCAGCCCACGAGCCAGCCAGCAACCCAGCAATTGAGCCCAACAGCTGCCCACATACCGATTCGCCAGGATAATACCGAAGACGAGGTCGTCGTCTTCGCCTTCGCTACCGTCGTCGCACGGGAGAACGCCACGGCGACGGCGAGCTCCACGTCCCGACCGCCAGCGCTGACGCCCACGAACGCCGAAGAGGAGCCGTATAAATACGAGGAGCAAACCCTAGCGCCTCATTTTTCTTCTTCTCGCAACTATCCGGAAACCCTAACCGCCAGCAGCTCTAGCAACCCGTCGATTCCGACCACCCCGAAGCTCGCCGATGAGCTCAGGAGGAGCGCCTTGATGTCCTCGTCCATCTGGTAAATGGGCGCGTCAAGGGGAGCTCGGAGGAGAGCGAATTCGGCCGTTCCCTTTCGCTGTACTGCGGAGAAAATGGCGACCGCCTCGTCGCTACCGACCACGATCGACTCCAGCGACCAGTTAGCAAGCATCAGGGTGAGATTGCGCATCTCCTGTGTATTTTATTAAGCCCCAGTTCATGCCGTAGAACCTTGTCACCGTCGGCCTCTGTCCGCCGCCGCGGTACCTCGTCGTTGAGCATGCTCCGGTGGTCATTAGCGGGCGGCGCGACCCTCATTCGACGTCCCTTCACGCGCTGGGTCGAGTAGAATTAATTCCCCGTCCGCGGGAGTCCGGGATCGGCGGCGCCGTAGTGGATTTCCCGCCGGCAGTGACCTCCTGGCCATGTCATCGATTTTGACTTCGGTCAAACACCACGTGGCAGCTGACATGGCCTAAGGCCCACTGGTCAGTGACTAGTTGGGTAGTTTAACCGGGTAGCTCTAGCATCCTTAGTTTAATTCAAAATCCATAAATTGCTGCAACTTCAAATTAATATAGAAAATTCAATTTAAGTCAGAAAAATGTAAATAAGATATTAAAATTCTTAGAAAAGAAAACTCTATCCAATAAAAATATAAAATGAAATTTTTATTTTTAATAAAAATTTAATTAGTTAATGTTTGTTATTTAAGCCTTTAATTTTAATTCTAAATACAATTAAAATTTAGAAATTAAGAAAACATTGATAAAATAATTAAAATCAATAAGCAAATAAAGAAAACATGAAAACTCATTTTCTTTATTTGTTATCCTATTCAATTTCTATTAGTGGAAAGTTAAACCCTAATTAATAATTACCCTAATTAGTAAATTATTTAAAAATAATAAAAAGCCAAATTAAATATTATTTTATTTTGAAGTTATTAATAACTTCAACTTTATTAATGAAATTATTAACGTATGAACTAAATAGTAATTATGCAACCCTAGTTCCATATGGTAGAAAACCAGGAACTCATCATTTCATGTGTAATCCTAAAACCCTAATGCCATTTAGACCTTAGCTCCATTATTACATGTGAGACATAATTTGCTTCTAACCTAAAACCATGGTTAGAACATGTGATCATGGTACTTTATTTCAAATCATAGAGTCATGATTAGCAACTAAAGACATACCTATGTCCACATAAAATGTAGAAACCTATCACTAGCAATGTAATATTCCATGTATGTATACCCTTAAACCAAGATGATCAAGTAGGATCAACCAAGTGTAAAGCCCTAGTTCCTATTTCCAAGATCACCATCCTTAACTATCCATAATTAGCATCACACCATTGTGATGAACCTCAGGAACAACTATGTCCAATCTTGAGCATTACCTAACCATATTCCACTAAATCCTACCAGTGTTGGATACTTATCAAACATCCTATTTAGGAGTCAATTATTCCTTACTTAATAAAACCAACAGTAAACCTAGACCACCTCAACCCTAATTGATATACTTCTTATTATTTAAGAAGTATGTTCTTCAAAAGTTATTCTTTTGAAGTAAATAAATAATCATCATCAACCCTACCTAACAGGACCTATTAACTCTAGTTAGCTATCACCAGCAAAATGAACCAATCCTGATAGCAACCTTGTATGAATCATTGCTTAGGATGCCTAGGCTTAACTCAACCTTACAAGTCCTAAGTGTTGATGAATCCAACTTTGTTGGGATCCATCTACTACTTACTCTAGAAGCAGTGGAAACCATAGTAAACCATAGAATCCCACAACCCTAATTATCATACTTGTTCTTTATTAAAGAACATGTTCTTCAAAAGTTATTCTTTTGAAGCATATGATAATTAATCATTAACCATGCCATGTAGTGTTAAAACCAACCACTATTCATTACATGTTAAGATTATACCAAATGTTATAGTTGTGTGCTATTAGTGTTATTATTATGATATATTGCAGCACATGTTTATGATACCAAGTAATCACACCTGAATAAGAACCTTGTTTGTGAATCAATCTAAAAGTGCAACACACCCTGAACTGATCATTACCACTCACTAATCCTAAATCATCGGGGTTAGGTCACGCTTAGAAATCTCATACTTATGCATTATTGCATCCTTGCCAATTTTAAACATCGTCCTTACCGGACGATGATGCTATTTCAGAATTTGGAGTTATTGCGTATTGATACGTCTCCAACGTATCGATAATTTCTTGTGTTCCATGCCACATTATTGATGTTATCTACATGTTTTATGCACACTTTATGTCATATTCGTGCATTTTCTGGAACTAACCTATTAACAAGATGCCAGTGCTCTCTGTTTTTTTGGTTTCAAATCCTAGTAACGAAATATTCTGAATCGGACGAAATCAACGCCCAGGTTCCTATTTTTCCGGAACCATCCAACACTCGAGAGCTGCCAGATGGGCCGGGGGCCCCACACCACACCGCGCGGGCGGCCCCCGGCCGCGCCATGGTGGTGAGGGCACCCGGTGACCTTCCTGCGCCGCCTCTCCGCCTATAAAGAGCCCCTGGATCAGAAAACCCGATACCAATTGACGAAACGAAAGACTCAGGGGCGCCGCCACCGTCGCGAAACTCAATTCGGGGGACGAAGTTCCGGCACCACGGACGGAAGTGCCCCGGAAGGCTTCTCCATCGACACCGCTGCCATCTCCATCGACACCGCTGCCATCTCCACCGCCATCTTCATCACCGCCGCTCCCATGAGGAGGGAGTAGTTCTCCATCGAGGCTCGGGCTGTACCGGTAGCTATGTGGTTCATCTCTCTTCCATGTACTTCAATACAATGATCTCATTGAGATTCATATGAGTTTGTATCACTACTATCTATGTGCTACTCTAGTGATGTTATTAAAGTAGTTCTATTCCTCCTGCACGTGTGTAAAGGCGACAGTGGGTGCACCGTGTTAGTACTTGGTTTATGCTATGATTATGATCTCTTGTAGATTATGAAGTTAACTATTGCTATGATAATATTGATGTGATCTATTCCTCCTACATATGCATGAAGGTTACGGTGTGCATGCTATGCTAGTACTTGGTTTAGTCTGTTGATCTATCTTACACTAAAGGTTACTAAAACATGAGCATTATTGTGGAGCTTGTTAACTCCGGCATTGAGGGTTCGTGTAATCCTACGCAATGTGTTCATCATCCAACAAAAGTGTAGAGTATGCATTTATCTGTTGTTATGTGATCAATGATGAGAGTGTCCACTAGTGAAAGTGTAATCCCTAGGCCTTGTTCCTAAATACCGCTGAGTTACTACTGCTTGTTTACTGTTTATCGTGTTACTTGCTGCAATACTACCACCATCAACTACACGCACAAGCTATTTTTCTGGCACGTTGCTACTGCTCATATATATTCATACCACCTGTATTTCACTATCTCTTCCGAACTAGTGCACCTATTTGGTGTGTTGGGGACACAAGAGACTTCTTGCTTTGTGGTTGCAGGTTGCATGAGAGGGATATCTTTGACCTCTTCCTCCCCGAGTTCGATAAACCTTGGGTATCCACTTAAGGGAAACTTGTGCTGTTCTACAAACCTCTGCACTTGGAGGCCCAACACTGTGGAAAGGAGGGGGAACGTAGACATCAAGCACTTTTTGCGCCGTTGCCGGGGAGGAAAGGTAAAAAGGCACTCATACTACGGTCCCTGTAAAGTATTTTTCCGCCGTTGTGTGTGTGCTCAAAGCTATTTCCTTTAGATCCTGCAATTGCAACTTTTTGTTTCTTGTTTACACTAGTTTGGCATAATGTATAAGAGTGAGCTTCTTGTTCTATTTCCTGATTTAAAACTTGGATTGTTTGATGCGAAAATTAAAAAACCTATGAAATCTTATTTGCATGGTGGTAGTAATATTAGTATGAACGCTTTAAACACCATTGTTGATAATGATATAGAAAGTTCTAAGCTTGGGGAAGCTGGTTTTCATGATATTTTTAGTCCCCCAAGCATTGAGGAGAAAATTTTCTTTGATGATACTTTGCCTCCTATTTATGATGATTATAATGATAGTGATCTTTTGGTGCCACCTACTATGGAGAGTAAATTTTGTTGTGATTATACTATGCCTCCTACACTTGATGAGAATAATAATGATAGCTACTTTGTTGAATTTGCTCCCACTACAACTAATAAAATTGACTATGCCTATGTGGAGAGTAATTATTTTATGCATGAGACTCATGATAAGAATGCTTTATGTGATAGTTATATTATTGAGTTTGCTCATGATACCACTGGATATTATTATGAGAGAGGAAAATATGGTTGTAGAAATTTTCATGTTACTAAAATGCCTCTCTATGTGCTGAAATTTTTGAAGCTACACTTGTTTTATCTTCCTATGCTTGTTACTTTGCTCTTCATGAACTTGTTTATTTACAAGATTCCTATGCATAGGAAGCATGTTAGACTTAAATGTGTTTTGAATTTGCCTCTTGATGCTCTCTTTTGCTTCAAATACTATTTCTTGCGAGTGCATCATTAAAACTGCTGAGCCCATCTTAATGGCTATAAAGAAAGAACTTCTTGGGAGATAACCCATGTGCTATTTTGCTACAGTACTTTATTTTATATTTGTGTCTTGGAAGTTGTTTACTACTGTAGCAACCTCTCCTTATCTTAGTTTTGTGTTTTGTTGTGCCAAGTAAAGTCTTTGATAGTAAAGTAAGTACTAGATTTGGATTACTGCAGAAACAGATTTCTTTGCTGTCACGAATCTGGGTCTAATTTCTCTGTAGGTAACTCAGAAAATTATGAAAATTTACGTGAGTGATCCTCAGATATGTACGCAACTTTCATTCAATTTGAGAATTTTCGTTTGAGCAAGTCTGGTGGCCTAATAAAATCCATCTTTACGGACTGTTCTGTTTTGACAGATTCTGCCTTTTATTTCGCATTGCCTCTTTCGCTATGTTGGATGAATTTCTTTGATCCACTAATGTCCAGTAGCATTATGCAATGTCCAGAAGTGTTAAGAATGATTGTGTCACCTCTGAACATTTTAATTTTTATTGTCCACTAACCCTCTAATGAGTTGTTTCGAGTTTGGTGTGGAGGAAGTTTTCAAGGGTCAAGAGAGGAGGATGATATACTACGATCAAGGAGAGTGAAAGCTCTAAGCTTGGGGATGCACCGGTGGTTCACCCCTGCATATATCAAGAAGACTCAAGCTTAAGCTTGGGATGCCCAAGGCATCCCCTTCTTCATCGACAACATTATCAGGTTCCTCCCCTGAAACTACATTTTTATTCGGCCACATCTTATGTGCTTTTTCTTGGAGCGTCTGTGTGCTTTTGTTTTTGTTTTTGTTTGAATAAATTGGATTACATCATGCTTGTGTGGGAGAGAGACACGCTCCACTGGTTCATATGAACACATGTGTTTTTAGCTCATAATATTCATGGCGAAGTTTCCTCTTCGTTAAATTGTTATATGGTTGGAATTGGAAAATGATACATGTAGTAATTGCTAAAAATGTCTTGGGTAATGTGATACTTGGCAATTGTTGTGCTCATGTTTAAGCTCTTGCATCATATGCTTTGCACCCATTAATGAAGAAATACATAGAGCATGCTAAAATTTGGTTTGCATATTTGGTTTCTCTAAGGTCTAGATAATTTCTAGTATTGAGTTTGAACAACAAGGAAGACGGTGTAGAGTCTTATAATGTTTTCAATATGTCTTTTATGTGAGTTTTGCACCGTTCATCCTTGTGTTTGTTTCAAATAACCTTGCTAGCCTAAAACTTGTATCGAGAGGGAATACTTCTCATGCATCCAAAATACTTGAGCCAACCACTATGCCATTTGTGTCCACCATACCTACCTATACTACATGGTATTTTCGCCATTCCAAAGTAAATTGCTTGAGTGCTACCTTTAAAATTCCATCATTTACCTTTGCAATATATAGCTCATGGGACAAATAGCTTAAAAACTATTGTGGTATTGAATATGTAATTATGCACTTTATCTCTTATTAAGTTGCTTGTTGTGCGATAACCATGTTTATGGGGAACGCCATCAACTCATTGTTGAATTTCATGTGAGTTGCTATGCATGTTCGTCTTGTCTGAAGTAAGGGCGATCTACACTGAGTTGAATGGTTTGAGCATGCATATTGTGAGAGAAGAACATTGGGCCGCTAACTAAAGCCATGATCCATGGTGGAAGTTTCAGTTTTGGACAAACATCCTCAAATCTCTAATGAGAAAAGAATTAATTGTTGTCAAATGCTTAAAGCATTAAAAGAGGAGTCCATTATCTGTTGTCTATGTTGTCCCGGTATGGATGTCTAAGTTGAGAATAATCAAAAGCGAGAAATCCAAATGCGAGCTTTCTCCTTAGACCTTTGTACAGGCGGCATAGAGGTACCCCTTTGTGAAACTTGGTTAAAGCATATGTATTGCGGTGATAATCCAGGTAGTCCAAGCTAATTAGGACAAGGTGCGAGCACTATTAGTACACTATGCATGAGGCTTGCAACTTATAAGATATAATTTACATGATGCATATGCTTTATTACTACCGTTGACAAAATTGTTTCATGTTTTCAAAATCAAAGCTCTAGCACAAATATAGCAATCGATGTTTTTCTATGAGGACCATTCTTTTACTTTCAATGTTGAGTCAGTTCACCTATTTCTATCCACCTCAAGAAGCAAACACTTGTGTGAACTGTGCATTGATTCCTACATACTTGCTTATTGCACTTATTATATTACTCTATGTTGACAATATCCATGAGATATACATGTTACAAGTTGAAACCGCTGAAACTTAATCTTCTTTTGTGTTGCTTCAATACCTTTACTTTGAATTATTGCTTTATGAGTTAACTCTTATGCAAGACTTATTGATGCTTGTCTTGAAGTGCTATTCATGAAAAGTCTTTGCTTTATGATTCACTTGTTTACTCATGTCATACACATTGTTTTGATCGCTGCATTCTTTACATATGCTTTACAAATAGTATGATCAAGATTATGATGGCATGTCACTCCAGAAATTATCTTTGTTATCGTTTTACCTGCTCGGGACGAGCAGAACTAAGCTTGGGGATGCTGATACGTCTCCAACGTATCGATAATTTCTTGTGTTCCATGCCACATTATTGATGTTATCTGCATGTTTTATGCACACTTTATGTCATATTCGTGCACTGGAACTAACCTATTAACAAGATGCCAGTGCCTGTTTTCTGCTGTTTTTGGTTTCAGAAATCCTAGTAACGAAATATTCTCGAATCGGACGAAATCAACGCCCGGTTCCTATTTTTCCCGGAACCATCCGAACACTCGAGAGCTGCAGAGATGGGGGCCCACACCACACCTGGGCGCGGGCCAGGCCTGGCCGCGCCACCGGTGGTGAGGGCACCCTGGTGACCTTCCTGCGCCGCCTCCGCCTATAAAGAGCCCCGGATCGAAAACCCGATACCAATTGACGAAACTCCAGAAAGACTCCGGGCGCCGCCACCGTCGCGAAACTCCAATCGGGGGACAGAACTCTGTTCCGGCACCCTGCCGGACGGAAGTGCCCCCGGAAGGCTTCTCCATCGACACCGCTGCCATCTCCATCGACACCGCTGCCATCTCCACCGCCATCTTCATCACCGCCGCTGCTCCCATGAGAGGGAGTAGTTCTCCATCGAGGCTCGGGGCTGTACCGGTAGCTATGTGGTTCATCTCTCTTCCATGTACTTCAATACAATGATCTCATTGAGATTCATATGAGTTTGTATCACTACTATCTATGTGCTACTCTAGTGATGTTATTAAAGTAGTTCTATTCCTCCTGCACGTGTGTGACAGTGGTGCACCGTGTTAGTACTTGGTTTATGCTATGATTATGATCTCTTGTAGATTATGAAGTTAACTATTGCTATGATAATATTGATGTGATTTATTCCTCCTACATATGCATGAAGGTTACGGTGTGCATGCTATGCTAGTACTTGGTTTAGTCTGTTGATCTATCTTACACTAAAGGTTACTAAAACATGAGCATTATTGTGGAGCTTGTTAACTCCGGCATTGAGGGTTCGTGTAATCCTACGCAATGTGTTCATCATCCAACAAAAGTGTAGAGTATGCATTTATCTATTCGTTATGTGATCAATGATGAGAGTGTCCACTAGTGAAAGTGTAATCCCTAGGCCTTGTTCCTAAATACCGCTGAGTTACTACGCTTGTTTACTGTTTTACTGTGTTACTACTGCTGCAATACTACCACCATCAACTACACGCAAAGCTATTTTCGCACCGTTGCTACTCATATATATTCATACCACACCTGTATTTCACTATCTCTTCGCCGAACTAGTGCACCTATTTGGTGTGTTGGGGACACAAGAGACTTCTTGCTTTGTGGTTGCGGGTTGCATGAGAGGGATATCTTTGAACTCTTCCTCCTGAGTTCGATAAACCTTGGGTATCCACTTAAGGGAAACTTGTGCTGTTCTACAAACCTCGCACTTGGAGGCCCAACACCGGGAGGAGGGGGAACGTAGACATCACGTATCGAAGACTTTGTCTGCATAATCTTGCAGTCAAGAAAGGCAAGTTCATCACTTGCTCATGTCATTTGAGTATCTTTATCAAATTACTTGCAAAGTACTATGATTATCACTATTGCATAAAAACCAAAACCACTACTTTCATAACTATGAATATGACTATGTGGTGGGCAATGGAACCATGGATTGTGTTGATATGGTGGAGGTTCCATTGCAAGGGTTTATATCCATCTAGGATTAAACAACAAATGTCGTCCAGTGATTCTTGTGCCGTAATACCCGTGTTAACCATAAGATCCGGAGTGGGACGGAGTAGTCAAAAGTGTTTCCACCTCTCGTACATCAACGGACGCGCTTTACCGTAGACACTTGTATCTATCAGGGGCAAGCGGTAGGCTGGGGAAGCCTTAAGTCCCCACGGCATCGTCCGTAGACACTTGTCGCCGAAGAACAAGCGGTAGGCTGGGAAGCCTTAAGTTCCCCACGGTATTGCGGTCTATGATGGGTTGCAGCTACCGAAGGAGTTTGGTTAACGAGTCCCAAATGCCGTCGTGGTCGGGGTCCACCCTGAAATCTATGGGAATAATGGGACCGGCGAGGACCCGGGTCGGGGTATGCAACAAAGGGTGGGTGTGCGAGGTAGCGGAGGAACATGATTGGCTAGACCTTATACCGGCCTCACACCATAGGAAGTGTGGACGGGGAATATGGTTGGCACCAAGGATAAGATCTCTTATGGGTAAAGCAACACACTCTGCAGAGTGTAATGAATCGTGACTGCACTCCCCTTCCGGGATATGGAATCGCGAACGCGCGGAAAGGGAGCTCCATGAATTTCTAGTAAACCGGTGAAGGCTGACGGACATAGTTCTTCTTGAATAAAAGCAACCTTTTGAAGAAATGGTTATGAAAACTTGCATTGGTATTAGACTTTCGGTCTAATCTGTAGCTAGTGCATTAAACACCTCTTTCCTATAATGAACTTGTTGAGTACGCTCGTACTCATACCACTCTTAAATCCCCTGCTTAGATATGGAGGCATCAAAGGAGGATCTACAATGCAACTCGAAGGCCGAGGAGTCAATAACTACTTCAAGGGACAGGACCCGCCAGAGGAGTCCACATCCGAAGGAGAAAACCTAGATTAGCAATAGAAAGGAACTAGCTTCCTAAACCTAGCTCCTATTTAGCTAGAATCTATTCATAGCCCCTATAGCTAGTCAAATACTCTACAAATAGAGTTCGTGACACTACAAGAAAAGTTGCCATGGCCGACGAAGTTGAAGTCGCGCCGTGGTTGCCGGTGTACCATGGCCGACGATTTGGGTCCCTCCGTGGTGCATGTCAAAACTTTTTTCTTGTTTTTGAGGCCACCTAGCCCGACGAAAGCGGCCAAAACGTCGCGTATGGTGGCCGGGACGTGGTGCATCGCGAATTCTCGGGTTCGCCGGCCGAGTCAACGCAAATCCGCACCGCCGAGGGATGTAGGGCCAGATGGCAGCCTCTCTGGCATTGTTTTTTCTCGATCGCGCCATCTCGTTCAACGTTCTCCGATCGAGCCGTTTATATGGGGATCATGGGTCCCGCATGTCATCCTCTATGAACCAAAATTCTTTCTATTCTTGGATTTTTTTGACCCCCGATTTCTGGCTACTTCCTTTTCTTTTGATCCCTTGCCGCCTTGGAAACGTTGAGACCGTCTGCTAAATGGGACCCGCATGTCATCCTCTATGTGCAATCAACTTTCTTTTCTTGGAGTTTTTTTGGCACCTCAAATTTGGTCACATGCCTTTTTCTTTCGATCCCCTACCGCCTCTCAAACGGTGATACCGTCGCCGCTTGGGACCGCATGTCATCCTCTATGCACTATAAAACTTTCTTTTCTTGAATTATTTTTGGCACCTCAAATTTGGTCACTTACCTTTTTCTTTCGATCCTCCGCCTCTCAAACGGTGATACTGCTGCTAACTAGGACCCGCATGTCATCCTCTATGTACTATAAAACTTTCTTTTCTTGGAGTTTTTTTGGCACCTCAAATTTGGTCACTTGCCTTTTCTTCGCCTCTCAAACGGTGATACCGCTGTTGCTAAATCCACCCATGTCATCCTCTATGTACTATAAAACTTTCTTTTCTTGAATTATTTTTGGCACCTCATATTTGGTCACTTACCTTTTTCTTTCGATCTCATGCCACGTTTGAAACGTTGAGGAACCTGGCTCATGGGACCCGCATGTCATCCTCTATGTACTATAAAAGTTCATTTTCTTGGTTTTTTTTCACCTCTCGATTTTTGGCAATTTCTTTTTTCTTTTGATCCCTGCCCTCTCAAACGTGATACCGCTCTGCTAAATCGGACCGCATGTCATCCTCTATGTACTATAAAACTTTCTTTTCTTGAATTATTTTTGGCTGCTCATATTTTTTCACTTGCCTTTTTCTTTCGATCCTGCCGCCTCTCAAACGGTGATACCGCTAAATGGGACCCGCATGTCATCCTCTATGTACTATAAAACTTTCTTTTCTTGAATTATTTTTGGCTCTCGATATTTTTTCACTTGCCTTTTTCTTTCGATCTCATGCCACGTTTGAAACGTTGAGAGACCCTGCTGGCTCATGGGACCCGCATGTCATCCTCTATGTGCTATAAAAGTTTCCTTTGTTGGATTTTTTCACCCTGATTTTTGGCTTGCCTTTTTCTTTTGATCCCCGCCCTTTGAAACGTTTGAGGTGGCTCAAGGGACCCGCATGTCATCCTCTATGTCCATCAACTTTCTTTTCTTGGATTTTTTTTCACCCCCTAATTACTAGCTACTTTCTTTTTCTTTTGATCTCAAGCCGCATTACAAACATTGAGACCGCTGCAAAATGGGACCCACATGTCATCCTCTATGTACAATAAATCTTGGATTATTTTTGGCTCGATATTTGGTCACTTGCCTTTTTCTTTCGATCTCATGCCACCTTTGAAACGTTGAGTAATGGCTCATGGGTCCCGTATGTCATCCTCTACGAACAATAAAAGTTTCCTTTCTTGGAGTTATTTTTGACCCTAATTTCTGGCTATTTGCCTTTTTCTTTTGATCCCCCCCCTTTGAAACGATGAGGACGTCGCGGTGGTCGGTCCCACATGTCATCCTCTATGAACAATAAAAGTTTCCTTCGGTGGATTTATTTTTGACCCCTAATTAATTTTGCTATTTCCTTTTTTTCTTTTGATCCCCTTCCGCCTTGGAATTGTTGAGAATGTCGCCTCATTTTTCTTTTGGTCTTGTGCCGCCTTGGAAACGTTGAGACCGCACAAAATGGGACCCGCATGTCATCCTCTATGTACAATAAAGTTTCTTTTCTTGGATTATTTTTGGCTCCGATATTATGTCACTTGGCTTTTTCTTTCGATCTCATGCCGACTTTGAAACGTTGAGGATGCTGCCTCATGGGTCCCGCATGTCATCCTCTCGAACGATAAATGTTTTCTTTTCTTGTATTTTTTTACCAACTGATTTTTGGCTTTTTTATTTTCGATCCCCCGCCGCCTTTGAAACGTTGGACGACGCTGGCTCATGGGTCCCCGATGTCAGCCTCCCGTACAAGAAACATGTGATATTTTATTTTGCAGACAATAAACGTTGTATTTCGCTCTGAGCTATTGCAAACGGATAAATTAAATCTTTATATACATACAAACTTATATGTTGAATCTCCTTGTTTTTTGTTTTTGCGAAGCATAGGAAAAATTCGACCTTTCCTGTTTTGGAGTGGGCTGAAATTGTACGAGTCAAAAGGCCCAGCAGGATAGTTCGAAGGCCCAGATGTCCAGATACAGCCCAATTGAAATCTTTCTTTTCTTGGATTTTTTTTCACACCGATTTCGGCTACATTTTTCTTTCGGTCTGTGCCGCCTTGGAAGCGTTGAGACCGCTGCTATAAAATGGGACCCGCATGTCATCCTCTATGTACAATAAAGTTTCTTTCTTGGATTATTTTTGGCTCCTGATATTATGTCACTTGCCTTTTTCTTTCAATCTCATGCCGACTTTGAAACGTTGAGAGCTGCTGGCTCATGGGTCCCGCATGTCATCCTCTATGAACAATAAAAGTTTCCTTTGTTGGATTTATTTTTTCCCTAATTTCTGCTATTTGCCTTTTTCTTTGATCCTCGCCTCTTTGAAATGATGACGACGCAGCCGGCAAGTCGGTCCCACATGTCATCCTCTATGAACAATAAAAGTTTCCTTTGATGGATTTATTTTTGACCCTAATTAATTTCGGCTATTTCCTTTTTTCTTTTGATCCTGTAGCCTTGAAATAGTTGAGGATGCTGCTGCCTCATGGGTCCCGCATGTCATCCTCTCGAAAGGTAAATGTTTCTTTTCTTGAATTTGTTTACCAACTGATTTTTGGCTTATTTTTCTTTCGATCTCCCGCCACCTTTAAAACGTTGACGACGTTTGGCTCATGGGTCCCCAATGTCACCCTCCCCATACTGCAAATCCTCTTTCTGCAAAGGTTGTATTTCTAGATAGATAAGGTGGATTCGAATCTGCCATGGTTCAGGCAGCTCAGGTAAGCCTTCTTGCATGATTAATGGAAGTAGTGTAGCAAGGTCAAGACATGTGGCTCGGTGTAATGAATCTATTTGAATCATGTTGTGGGTTCAATCTGATAGTTCTCTAACAGGTCAGCCAAAATAGAAATTAAGTTTTTTTCTAAAACGGAAATGCAAATTAAGATGAACACAAACATTAGTTATCATAATAGTGATCATACATACATACTTGCTAAGAGCAAAAGCTTGCCAGAGTTTTACCACCCATACAATTAATTAGCAGTTTAGATAAGATAACCTTATATAAGTATAACTACAAATGCATTTGCTAAGGGCTCATGGGGCAACAGAACTAGACAACCGCGAACTTTATGACCAACATGTCACAGCATCGAAAGATCTTGACCTTCAACTTTGATCCAATGCGAAGTTTGGCACCGTCAATGAACTTTTTCCACCTGGAAGTAACAGCCAAGCGGCCATCTGTGGGACTGAGAGTACCGTCCCTCCACGGTGAGACCTTCACTCTCCATGACGAGGGAAATCTTGCCCCTTCGGCCAGCATTGAGATCCTTGGCGATACTTTTAGGCAATTTCTGATTCAAAGCAAGAGATACCACCAAAATTAGTCAATGGCACCAATGCACTGAACCATGTGAGACTTTGAGCAGAGAAGACATCAAGATAAGAGCAGTTATGCTGTCATATACTCACGAACATAGCCTTCGGATGCGTCCCGGTCACCACACGGGTGGCCACAGCAATGAGCCGAGACCTCGGTGATCGGGCAGGTGCGGAGCTGGGTGGTACACGAGCCGGTGTGATGCAGAGACTGGCGAGGTGCAACGGTGCCTCTAGAGGAACCGGCCGACGCAGGAGACTCAAAGGCAGGTGCAACGCAGCTAGAGGAACCCGGTCGATGCAGAGCCGCTGGGCAGGTGTAGTATATGGGGCCTCTACAGGAACCAATGTGATGTAGGGGACGGGTAGATGAGAACGGAGTGGTACAGAACCGGTGCGATGCGGAGAGTGTGTCGGTGCTGGTGTGGTTGCCCTTTGTGACATCCGCTCATGTTCCATCGGGGGATCTGCAGCTTTGATCATGTTAAACCCAGCAAGCTAGAACAGAGGGAATGGTTTAGAACAACTGCAGAACAGTTATCAAAAGATATGAGTAGAAAAAATTACATATTATATATTTGGAAGTGTCTCCAACTCTGTAAGCAGTTACGTATATCTGCCCGTTTGAGTTTCTGATCCTCAGCTCGTCGCCCTTCTTCAGACCGTAGTGAAAGAACATCTCTCACATTATGTTTTGTGTGTTTGATGTCAATACATGTGATACACTAATGTTTGATTAAGTGGTACAGGATTACATAGATATTTATTCATGTGTGTTGGATTTGATCGTGTGTCAAAAGGATTCAGAAAAAGGTTGGCCCCGGATAATCCGGGCCGGATATTCTTGAAATATCCGCCCCCGTTTTTGGCTAAGTCTTCGGAAATGTGGCTCATGGGGCCGGACATTTGCCCGGATAATGTCCCGGTATTGTACCAGGGCCGGATATCCGGGCCGGATATTTTGGAAATATCCCCCCCCGTTTTTCGCTAAGGACTGGAAGAAAGCTTCTCTGGCATAGGGCCGGACTTTGGCCGGATATTGTCATGGTTTTGTCCCTATGGCCGGATTATCCGGGGCCGGATTATCCGGCCCTTACTTAGGCCGGATTATCCGGCCCCCCAAAGCTTCATTTTTTGGGGGGTATAAATACCCCCTTCTTCTACCTTGGTTGCTTGCTCAATCATTACACAAGAAATCTGCCAAGCCACCTCCATTAGAGCCACCTCAAGAAAGTCAAGATTTGCAAGATCTCCTTCCTCCCCAACCAAAGCTCTTGATCTTTGGAGATTCGAAGGAGAAGACACCGATCTACATCC
Organism: Lolium multiflorum; assembly: GCA_030979885.1. Taxonomy (NCBI): domain Eukaryota; kingdom Viridiplantae; phylum Streptophyta; class Magnoliopsida; order Poales; family Poaceae; genus Lolium; species Lolium multiflorum. The sequence goes on along the minus strand of CM061752.1, from coordinate 22,960,249 downwards.
TCACCGAAGCGTTCTTCATTTCCCCCTCTCTTGTTTGAGGGATCTCATGCTAGTGTTCCTATTTGGTTCCCTAGTTGATTTGTTGTTGATGTGTTGTTGTTGATTGTTGTATTGTTACAATTTGGGAGCCTCCAATTTGGTTGTGGATGTGTGCCCCAAGAACTTTGTAAAGGCCCGGTTTCCGCCTCGAGGAAATCCCTTAGTGGAAGTGGGCTAGGCCTTTGTGGCGTTGCTCACAGGAGATCTGAGTGAAGCCTTCGTGGCTGTTGGTTTGGCTTGCGTAGCAACCACACTCCTCCAAACGTAGACGTACCTTCTTGCAAAGGAAGGGAACTACGGGAATCATCTCCGTGTCATCGCGTGCTCACTCTCGGTTACCTCTATCCCACTCTATCTACTATTGCGTAGCTATATCTTGCTTAGTTGATATCCTTGTCATATAGGTAAATTCACTTAGTTGCATATCTAGAGAATTTACCTTTGTCTCAAGCCTAAATTGAAAAAGAACTAAAAATTGGTTAGCACCTATTCACCCCCCCTCTAGGTGCGGCATACGATCCTTCACGTAGTCAAAAGCAAACTTTCTCCAATCATGTCCATACAAATATGTGATGGCCTGTGTCTTGTAGACATACACCTCATAGACCGTGTAGGTGTTCATCAATTTTCCATTGCCATGCATAGTGAAAGACCCTTCATGCGGACACATCTGGTTAATCATAGGACGAAGTTCACAAGGTACAGTCATGTGAAAATTGATACAAATGTAAGAAGCAGGAAGACTAAAAACAAGACTTTACTATATGCCAATTCATGCTAAACCACTGAGAATACATACCTGTAACTCTGTGAAGGAGCTACTAGAAAGGTAGATAGAGCCATAGGAGGTGTTATGTGCGGGTATGTACATGGGCCCGCCATATTCCCGCAAGCTCGGCATCGGGATGGTGAAGGAAACATGGGAGGTACTACTGGTGCGTAGCGCTGAATGTAAGTGGAAGAATTAGGTTGTGTAAAGTGCATAGTTAAGAGCAATGCAAATGTTGACAAGCGTGCATAACACTATGTTACAAACTGAACAGTGAAAAATTAGTGTATGATGAATATAAGCATGCTAATTTGGTGTTTCCGAATTCCAAAAAGCATTAGACAGAGCGGTGATAATATCAGACATAAATCATGGCATGTATATGTGGCTTAAGAAAATATACCCGAACCCTGATGGTTACGGCCCGGCTGGTCCTTGGACTTGAGCTTATATAAGCATCCGAAGGTGGGGCTGACAGTAACTTGGTGGCAGCCTCTGCAGATGCCTCATCAGCAGCAGTTGCAATCCTTTTGACCAATGAAGGGTTAAGTTTCAATCTGATATGAAAATTGAAGAGCAATACATCAAAGTGATATATAAAATGAATCTATGAGACACTGATGCATATAGTGTTGGATGTAAGTGTAAGAATAGGTGTGTGTGTGTGTTTTGAACTTGGTAAGCATTAGACAAAGCCGGCAATAAAGAGACAAAAATCAAATCATGTATGAGGATTAAGAAAATATACCTGCTATAAAAGGGTACCACCCAGGCCCGTGGCCTTGTGCTTGAGGAGGTTTTCAAGATGGTGGCGGCACCATCGTCTTCACAGCAGCCTCATCAGGATCATTGTTTATCCATTTGAGTAGAGGCACAGAAGTTTCATGCATATGAATAGCAACAGAACTCATCATTGATATTTAATAAATCTATGAGATAGACTGATGCAAATAGGTGTAAGTGGAAGAATAGGGTTGTGCATAGAGAACATTGACAACAATGCAAATGATTAGAAAAGAAGCCAATGGAAATCAACAGTTTATATACTAGATGAGACAGACTGAAAAGTGAAAAATTAGTGTATGATGATTGTAAGCAAACGCAAGTGTTTTGAACTTTTGGTAAGCATTAGACAAAGCCAACAGTAATTAAACAGATAATAATGAAACATGTATGTGGATTAAGAAAATATACCAGATTCATTAAAAGGTCACCACCCTACTGGCCCATGGCCTCGTGCTTGTAGAGGTTTTCGGAAGATGGTGCCGGCACCATCGTCCTCACGCAGCCTCATTAGCCTCATTTTGCATCCACTTGAGTAAAGGCGCAGCAGTTTCAGCCTGCATAAGAATGGGAACAGATCTCAGAAAGTGATATTGAATGACTCGAGACGACCGATGCATATAGTTGGATGTAAGTGGAAGGGTATGGCCGTGTATGGACAACGTTCACAACAATGCAAGGGTGTGTTCGGTTCTGAAACAGCGTGGAATGGAATGGAATGGTTCCATTTCGAGGAATGGAATGGTTAAATTTTTGTTCGGTTGGGATAAATCGAGAGTAAGAGATCGAGGTTAAACTAACCATTTGTCTCAAAATTGTAATTAACAATTGCAAATGACATTTTAATCTCAAAGTCGTAATTAACAGCGCCTAATGGTGCTCTTTTAATCTAAAAATCGTAATTAACATCATTTTTTGTTGGGTTAGGGGAACTGGAGTAGATGAACATTACCGTATGATGATTGTAAGCAAACGAATTTGGTGTTTCTAAACTTTTGGCTTCGAGATCTTATGGGTTTCAACTCTAGCCTACCCCAACTTGTTTGGGACTGGAAGGCTTGGTTGTTGTTGTAAACTTTTGGCAAGCATAGAAAACCGACAATAAACAGAGAAAATCAAGGCATGTTTTGTGGATTAAGAAAATATACCATATTCATTAAAAGATCACCACCCAGCTGGTGGCCTTGTGCTTGTAGAGGCATTTAGAAGATGGGGCGGCATCAACATACTGGCCTGATCAGCCGCAGTTTTGATCTTCCTTTTGAGTAAAGGCCCTAAAGTTTCAGCCGTATATGAATAGCAAAACAAAAGGCAGACCTCAGCAGTGATATTGAATTACTGTATGAGATAGACCGATGCATATAGTGGATGCTCTTAGCCTTTTGCAGCGTGAACACTAGCTATGGACAGACAAAAAACTAGTTAACTCAGCTTTGTCTAGATATGAATGTACTACCACCATCCAAAAGCTTAAGCCTTATTTATTTTTGAGAAATCAAAACAAGCAAAGTTTGACCAAAATTTTAGAACATTCTATCAACAAATATAATACTGTGTAGATACCGTAGGAAAATATATTTTATTATCTATTTAATGATACTAATTTTGTATTTTGCATGTTACTGATTTTTGGTAAAAGTTTAGTCAAACATGGTATAGTTTGACTTTCTAAAAATAATATAAGCCCAAAGCTTTGGGATGGAGGCAGTAGTATCTAGAGCTAAAACACATCTAGATACATCCGTATCTACGATAGTTGAGTCAATTAATTTGGATCTGAGGGAGTATCAGATTCAGACTACATCATGGTAAGTTGGTTAAAAAAATTACCCCTGGGCGGTCCCTCCAGCTCGGCAGTGGCATTTCGCTTCTTGTGCTGCAGATCGGGCCATGCTCCTGCAGCAGGTGGGGCGCTATTCTCGTTCCCCATAGCCTCAGCACGGAACCCGGAGGTACCAACCTGATACAGAGAATATAGAGCATGGTGTCACAGAGGCTTTACGCACAAACAACGAAGACATGTGCTACTTAAGCATATTCCAACAGGAACAGATTGAGGATGCAGAGAGACACTTAAAAGGTAAAGAGTGGATAAGCAAACGGAGTACCGTGCGGCTGGGGACGCAGCTCAGGCTCAGCCAACTGCCCACATGCGTGGTGGCCTTACGCTCCATTGCCCCCACCGCCGAGGTCTTACCTTTCCTGTACAAGCTGACAAAATATACAGTGAGGATCAGCAGAAACTACAAAGGTTGCAAATGTCGACAAATAAAGGAAGAACACCCCAATCCAAGCAAAGGTAGCCCGCCCCCACCCCCATCAATCACTCCCAGCTCGAGGGTGACCAGAAGACGCCCTTCGCCCATAATAGAAAAGAGATGCGCAAGATATCGAGGAGAGGAAAAAGAACCGATCTCGAGAAAGGAAAGAACATTACTAGTCCTACCTAATCCGCTTGGTCTAGATGCAGCTTGCCCCTCCAAGCTGGATGCCTGGACGGTGGAGGCGAAAGGAGGGGATCGAGCTAGCGGCTTGCATCCGTCGGCAATCGGCAATCGATAGGGAGAGAAGGGGTGCTACATAAAGGGGAGGGGTAACATATTTTATTACACAGTGAACTTACTGATGTGACTAGTCATTACATGTCTCACTGAAACTAGGGCCCATAGCGTGGCACCCCAAATTCACTTGAAGCTGCCCGGCGGGACGCATTGGCGCGTCAAGAATAACCCGAATGTAGCGGGGAAATGAAACATTTCACAAAATTCAAATTCAAGCACACCGCCACGCGCCAAGCACGCGGCTGTTCCTTCCTCTTCCTCGGTTCCTCCTCCCGAAAAAACCCCAAATCCCAAGCTCAAACCAAAAAAATCCTGGCCGCCATGCATGTCCTCGTTAACCCGCTGGAGATCGTTCCCGGACGATGCGGACCCCCCGCCCGAGATCCAGAATTCCATCCACCTCGAGGCACCGCGTCGCTCTCGCAGCGGCTTGAGGGCGCTGAAGAGGAAGTTCCGCCGGAAAGTGCTCATGGCAACCGTGCAAGCTCACCGGCGTGCTGCATCCCGAGAGGAACTGGTCAAAGCTTTGCTATTCGCCACACACAAAAAATTGCGCCAAGATCTGGTCAAAGCTTCGTCGATGGCTTGCCGCGAGAGGCTTGGAGTCCAGAGTCAATAAACTAGCTGCTCGAGGACTTGGTTTACACGGATTCATATTAACTGACTCAAGTTTGTTAGTCTAGTTAACAAATGCATCTAGATACATCCATATCTAGACAGAATTGAGTCAATTAGTATGAATCAGAGGGGAGTACCTGAAAGTGTTTCATGCTACCAACTAATGCGCTGGCAGGAATAGCTGTAGAAGTAATTGCGCTACTAATCATACGATGAACTGATTGTGTGGGTGTCGAATTTTGCAACGCGATCATCCACTGAATGCTTAATCTAGCGCCAAAGGCGTACAAATCATAACATACTACAGCACCAGAACATAAGAGTACGAATCATAAAGTAGCTCAACATTTTGCATCGGCTGGGTGGTCCTGAGACTACCGGGACGCCCTGATGATCTCCGGGTGTGCATCCTCTTCAACGCAAAGCTGTGTACTCGGTCCACGGCCTCCTTCTGTAGGCTGGATAATCTCAGGTGCACGACCTTCGTCTATGAGAGGCTCGTCATCGTACCATCCAGGTGCATCAGGGCTGGCTGGTCTTGAGACTACCCGGACGCACCTGATGATCTCCCGGCGTGCATCCACTTCAACGCAAAGCTGTGTACTCGGTCCACCGCCTCCTTCTGTAGGCTGGATAATCTCAGGTGCAGGACCTTCGTCTATGAAAGGCTCGTCATCAGTACCATCCACAGGTGCATCAAACTGAGATTCATCTTCAAATCTCCCATCAAACCGAGAGACCTCTTCAACTCTTCTGCAATTAGTACATCAACCGATTAGACAAACATCTAAGGGATGCAACCTGAACAAATGCCGTTTTACATATTTACCTTCTCATCTGGCACAGCACATGTCCCAGAGCTGAAACCCGTTTCCGAAGCAAGCGCTTTTTCTCTCCTTCCCGTCCATCCATCTGCAACAAGTTAAATTTGAGTACAGAACCTTGCACAACAATGCAAACTATTGATTGAAACAGCGGCAGCATCAATATAAATAATTAACTACATATGCCAACACACATACAGTGTGAGCAAGATCTGCTTCTCCTGCTAAAGGATCATTATATGGTTCACCATGCTAAACCCGCCTAACATATGTGCGGTCCATCCCAAAAATGTGTAAATGATCTGCCACTACAGGGTGAGGCCTCTTCTCACCATTCATACATGTGCAGCGCGGGCAATACACGTCAGGTTGTGACCTTCATGAGCTCTAATAAACCCCATAAAGGGTTGAACACCATTTATATATGAAGGGGAACATAAGTGTCCATGCAGTATCCAAGTTCTGTCCATCTGTTTAATTATGAGATACAGTGGTTGGTGATTAATTTAAGGCGAAGTAGGAAATGTATATCAATCAAGTACAAAACTATACTACATGATTATGCATTTCAGCAATCATGTCGAGTACAAAACAAAAAATGCCCATCGACATTTTAGCAAACAGATCGTGTACAAAACTCGCCATGGCATTTCAGCAAATTAACGGATCGAGTGCAGAACCGACTCTATATGCCCACGCAAATGAACAAATTGATCGATGACAAATCGAGCGGAAAACTATAAAGTGCCAATTAGTTCGAGCATACCGAATTTTTTAGCAGCATCAAGAAAATATAAATCGTTAGGCCGTCTTGCCCGATACATGATTGAGCTAGAGATAGCAGCCCTACCGTGGATCAACTTGACCGCCGCGTCTCGAGAAGAACGAGGAGGGAAGCTTCTTCTTCGCACGGACGGGACGGGAGGAAGCTCTTCGCACGGACGGGGATAAGTTGTGTAGGGGTGGGTGGGGGTGGCCGCCGGGGTGATAATTAAATGGCGTTTAATGGAGTTGCGTGTGTAATTTGCCGTGCACAAGGTTGAGGAATAGGCGGTTCCCTTTGCCGCGCGCACAATTCAAACTATCCCGCCCATGTAGTTGAAATTCGCCATATTTGCGTTAAATCGACATAAAGTCATGTGAGTGGGGGAAAATTAGCAAAGTTGCTTGAAAAATAGTAAAACTCTGGAATTATCCTTTAAATATGTTCTACTTCGTGTGGAAATCGGGTGTGGAAGCATGTTGAGCTGTTTTATTTGTACTTTCTTCATTAAAACTCCCATTTTATGCACTTTGGATGGAAAGAAATCATTTGTACATAAATTTTGACAACGCCATTTGCAAACACTAATTTTTTACATGCCAAGATGCACCCATCCACCAAATATATATGGGGCAAAAGTTTATCACAATCTAGCAGATATGCACAATTAGTGAGGGACCCCTTTTGATTTTGTGCAATTTCCACTAATTAGGTAGAGAGAAGGGGTTAATTAATTAGGCCATGTTAGGGGTTATGTGTTTTAGATTAGGTTGTGTGGATTCAAATACAACTTCTTTATTTGTGTGCTATGATTAATCAAAACTAGATTGATCGACTGCACACATTATTAGAGGCGCATGCCTTTGCGCACAAAGTGTGTGTGTTGTTGGCCACCAATTAACGAGAGAGAGAGAGAGAGAGAGAGAGAGAGAGAGAGAGAGAGATACATACGAGAGAGCGATTGAAATCGATATAGGCCATGTCGTATATATTAATTGGTGTTAATCTACCGTTTAATTTGCTAGCTAGCTGCTATATATATAGATCGAGCATGTTTTTATTAGATCGGGTTATAGCTAGCTAGTATAGTTTAGGGTTATGTGTTTTAATGAACTAGGGTTTGATTAGCTAGGGGTTAGTTATATATATGGTTTAGGGTTAATGCGCATGGCACATTTAATTTAACTAGAGGACCACGAGCTAGGCACCCCTGGCCTGCTTGATGCACAATTAAGTGTCGTTGGCCTATATATAGGGTTTAATTAGGGTTTAGGGTTAGCTAGGGTTTAGGGTTTAGGGTTTAGTGTTTAGGGTGTTTAGCTAGCTAGGTCTAGGGTTTAGTTTAGGGTGTTTAGGGTCTAGGGTTTAGGGTTTAATTAATTAGTGTTTAGGGTGTTTAGGGTTTAGGGTTTAGGGTTTAGTGTTTACGGTGTTTAGGGTCTAGCTAGGATTTAGGGTTTAGTGTTTAGGGTGTTTAGGGTCTAGGTTTAGTGTTTAGGGTGTTTAGGGTTTATTAGGGAGTTTTAGGGTTGTTTAAGGTTATTTAGGGATCATCGATCGAGTGCGCACACACATTATTAGAGGCACCCCGCGCCTTTGCATAAAGTGCATGCGTATATATGTATGTGTGTGTTTTTTGCCACCAACAACGATATATAGATGATCGAGAGAGAGAGAGAGAGAGAGATTGAAATCCCCTAGAATATGTTCAAATATATATTAAAATTGATATAGGCCATGTATTTTTTAATTGGTGTTAATCTACGGTTTGCTAGCTAGCTAGAGCTGCTATATATAGAGCATGTTTTTATTAGATCGGGTTATAGCTAGCTAGTACGTTTAGGGTTATGTGTTTTAATTAAGTAGGGTTGATTATCTAGGGTTAGTTACATATATATGGTTTAGGGTTAATGCGCATGGCACATTTAATTTAATTAGAGGACCGCGAGGCACCCCCTGGCCTGTCGATGCACAATTAAGTGTCGTTGGCCTATACATAGGGTTTAATTAGGGTTTTAGGGTTAGCTAGGGTTTAGGGTTAGGATTAGGGTTAGGGTTTAGGCCGGGTCTAGGGTTTAGGGTTTAGGGTTAGCTAGGGTTTAGGGTTAGGGTTAGGTTAGGGTTAGGGTAAGGGCTAGGGTTTAGGGTTTAGGTTTAGTGTGTTTAGAGTGTTTAGGGTTTAGGGATTATGGATTAGGGATTATTAGGGATTAGGGATTTAAGGTTTTAGGGGTTGTTTAAGGTTTAGGGATCATCGATCGAGTGCGCACACACATTATTAGAGGCACCCGCGCCTTTAATTATAAAGTGCATGCGTATATATGTGTGTTTTTTGGGCTACCAATAACGATATATATATGATCGAGAGAGAGAGAGAGATCGAGATTGAAATCCCCAAGAGAATATATATATTCAAATATACATTAAAATATATGCACGAATGCATTGTAGGCCATGCATGCACACTAATTATATATATATATTATGAGGCAACTTAATCAAATGTGTTTTCATTCGAGAGAACTTGTCAAAATCCAAGTTAATTAATTTATCACGATAATTATATAATTAATTAATGAATCTCGGGATATGTTATACGTACAACATGATCGATATAGGCCATGTATATTTTAATTGGTGTTAATCTACGGTTTGCTAGCCTGCTACATATAGAGCATGTTTTTATTAGATCGGGTTATAGCTAGCTAGTATAGTTTAGGGTTATGTGTTTTAATTAAGTAGGGTTGATTAGCTAGCTAGGGTTAGTTACATATATATGGTTTAGGGTTAATGCATGGCACATTTAATTTAATTAGAGGACCGCGAGGCACCCCTGGCCTGCTCGATGCACAATTAAGTGTCGTTGGCCTATACATAGGGTTTAATTAGGGTTTTAGGGTTAGCTAGGGTTTAGGGTTAGGGTTTAGGGTCTAGGGTTTAGGGTTTAGGGTTAGCTAAGGTTTAGGGTTAGGGTTAGGGTTAGGGTTAGGGTTAGGGTTAGGGGTTAGGGGTTAGGGTTGGGGTTAGGGTTAGGGTTAGGGTTAGGGTTTAGGGTTTAGGGTTTAGTGTTTAGGGTTTAGGGATTAGGGATTTAAGGTTTTAGGGTTGTTTAAGGTATAGGGATCATCGATCGAGTGCGACACACATTATTAGAGGCACTACGCCTTTACGCATAAAGTGCATGCGTATATATGTGTGTTTTTTGGGCCACACCAACGATATATAGATGATCGAGAGAGAGAGACCGAGATTGAAATCCCCAAGAATATATGTGTTCATATATACATTAAAATATATGCACGAATGCATTGTAGGCCATGCATGCACACTAATTATATATATATTATGAGGCAACTTAATCAAATGTGTTAATTTTCATTCGAGAGAACTTGTCAAAATTCAAGTTAAATAATTTATCACGATAATTATATAATTAATTAATGAATCTCAGGGATATGTTATACAACATGATCGATATAGGCCATGTATATTTTAATTGGTGTTAATCTACGGTTTGCTAGCTAGTTATATATAGAGCATGTTTTTATTAGATCGGGTTATATCTAGTATAGTTTAGGGTTATGTGTTTTAATTAAGTAGGGTTGATTAGCTAGGGTTAGTTACACATATATGGTTTAGGGTTAATGCATGGCGCATTTAATTAATTTAATTAGAGGACCGCGAGGCACCCCTGGGCTGCTCGATGCACAATTAAGTGTCGTTGGCCTATACATAGGGTTTAATTATAGGGTTTAGGGTTAGCTAGGGCAGAGGGTTAGGGTTAGGGTTTAGGGTATAGGGTATAGGGTTTAGTGTTTAGGGTGTTTAGGGTTTAGGGTTTAGGGATTAGGGATTTAGGGATTTAGGGTTGTTTAAGGTTTTAGGGATCATCGATCGAGTGCGCACACACATTATTAGATCGAGGCACCCGCGCCTTTACGCATAAAGTGCATATATATGTGTGTTTTTTGGGCCACCAACGATATATAGATGATCGAGAGAGATTGAAATCCCCAAGAATATGTTCAAATATACAATAAAATATATGCACGAATGCATTGTAGGCCATGCATGCACACTAATTATATATATATTATGAGGCAACTTAATCAAATGCATGTGTTTTCATTCGAGAGAAGTTGTCAAAATTCAAGTTAATTAATTTATCACGATAATTATATAATTAATTAATGAATCTCAGGGATATGTTATACAACATGATCGATATAGGCCATGTATATTTTAATTGGTGTTAATCTACGGTTTGCTAGCTAGCTGCTACATATAGAGCATGCATATTTTTATTAGATCGGGTTATAGCTAGCTAGCTAGTATAGTTTAGGGTTATGTGTTTTAATTAAGTAGGGTTGATTAGCTAGCTAGGGTTAGTTACATATATATGGTTTAGGGTTAATGCATGGCACATTTAATTTAATTAGAGGACCGCGAGGCACCCGCCTGCTGCACAATTAAGTGTCGTTGGCCTATACATAGGGTTTAATTAGGGTTTTAGGGTTAGCTAGGGTTTAGGGGGTTAGGGTTAGGGTTAGGGTTTAGGGTCTAGGGTTTTGGGTTTAGGGTTAGCTAAGGTTTAAGGGTTAGGGTTAGGGTTAGGGGTTAGGGTTGGGGTTAGTTAGGGTTAGGGTTTAGGGTTTAGGGTTTAGTGTTTAGGGTGTTTAGGGTTTAGGGATTAGGGATTTAAGGTTTTAGGGGTTGTTTAAGGTTTAGGGATCATCGATCGAGTGCGCACACACATTATAAGAGGCACCCGCGCCTTTACGCATAAAGTGCATGCATATATATGTGTGTTTTTTGGGCCACACCAACGATATATAGATGATCGAGAGAGAGATCGAGATTGAAATCCCCAAGAATATATATGTTCATATATACATTAAAATATATGCACGAATGCATTGTAGGCCATGCATGCACACTAATTATATATATATATTATGAGGAAACTTAATCAAATGTGTTAATTTTCATTCGAGAGAACTTGTCAAAATTCAAGTTAAATAATTTATCACGATAATTATATAATTAATTAATGAATCTCGGATATGTTATACAACATGATCGATATAGGCCATGTATATTTTAATTGGTGTTAATCTACTTTTGCTAGCTAGCTGTTATATATAGAGCATGTTTTTATTAGATCGGGTTATATCTAGTATAGTTTAGGGTTATGTGTTTTAATTAAGTAGGGTTGATTAGCTAGGTTAGTTACACATATATGGTTTAGGGTTAATGCATGGCGCATTTAATTAATTTAATTAGAGGACCGCGAGGCACCCCTGGGCTGACGATGCACAATTAAGTGTCGTTGGCCTATACATAGGGTTTAATTAGGGTTTAGGGTTAGCTAGGGCAGAGGGTTAGGGTTAGGGTTAGGGTTTAGGGTATAGGTATAGGGTTTAGTGTTTAGGGTGTTTAGGGTTTAGGGTTTAGGGATTAGGGATTTAGGTTTTAGGGTTGTTTAAGGTTTTAGGGATCATCGATCGAGTGCGCACACATTATTAGATCGAGGCACTCGCCTTTACGCATAAAGTGCATGCGTATATATGTGTGTTTTTGGGTCACCAATGATATATAGATGATCGAGAGAGATTGAAATCCCCAAGAATATGTTCAAATACAATAAAATATATACACGAATGCATTGTAGGCCATGCATGCACACTAATTATATATATTATGAGGCAACTTAATCAAATGCATGTGTTTTCATTCGAGAGAACTTGTCAAAATTCAAGTTAATTAATTTATCACGATAATTATATAATTAATTAATGAATCTGGATATGTTATACAACATGATCGATATAGGCCATGTATATTTTAATTGGTGTTAATCTACGCTTTGCTAGCTAGCTACATATAGAGCATAGTTTTTATTAGATCTAGCTAGTAGCTAGTATAGTTTAGGTTATGTGTTTTAATTAAGTAGGGTATGATTGCTAGTTACATACATATATTTTAGGGTTAATGCATGGCACATTTAATTTAATTAGAGGAGCAGGCACCCTCGCCGCTCGATGCACAATTAAGTGTCGTTGGCTTACATATGGTTTAATTAGGTTTTAGGGTTAGCTAGGTTTAGGGTTAGTTAGGTTAGGTTAGGGGGTCTGTTTAGGGTTTAGGGTTAGCTAGGGTTTAGGGTTAGGGTTAGGGTTAGGGGTAGGGTTGGGGTTGGGGTAGGGTTTAGGGTTTAGCATTTTGGGTGTTTAGGGTTAGGGATTAGGGATTATTTTATTATTAGGGATTTAAGGTTTAGGTATTAATTTTTACAATTTAGGGACATTGTTTAAATACACATTAGTGCATGGTATATATGTGTGTTTTTTGGGCCACCAATATTAAGATGATGAGAGAAGATAGATGAGAGAAATCCCTAGATATATCCCCAATAATATATGCATGTTCATATATACACAAACTATATGCATAATATAGGCCATGCATCAAATTATAATATATTCTTTCAACTTAATCAAATGTTAATTTTCATTAATTGTAAAAAATTCAATAATTAATTATATTTTATAATTATATAATATGTATATCGATATTGCCAATGATCTACGGTTTGTAATGTTGTTAAATTGATATAGATGTTTTTATTAGATCGGGTTATATCTAGTATAGTTTAGGGTTATGTGTTTTAATTAAGTAGGGTTGATTAGCTAGGGTTAGTTACATATATATATGGTTTAGGGTTAATGCATGGCGCATTTAATTAATTTAATTAGAGGACGCGAGGCACCTGGCGCTCGATGCACAATTAAGTGTCGTTGGCATATACATAGGGTTTAATTAGGGTTTAGGGTTAGCTAGGGCAGAGGGTTAGGGTTAGGGTTAGGGTTTAGGGTCTAGGGTATAGGGTTTAGTGTTTAGGGTGTTTAGTGTTTAGGGTTTAGGGATTAGGGATTTAGGGTTTTAGGGTTGTTTAAGGTTTTAGGGATCATCGAGTGCGCACACACATTATTAGATCGAGGCACCCGCGCCTTTACGCATAAAGTGCATGCATGCGTATATATGTGTTTTTTTGGGCCACCAACGATATATAGATGATCGAGAGAGAGATTGAAATCCCCATGAATATGTTCAAATATACAATAAAATATATGCACGAATGCATTGTAGGCCATGCATGCACACTAATTATATATATTATGAGGCAACTTAATCAAATGTGTTTTCATTCGAGAGAACTTGTCAAAATTCAAGTTAATTAATTTATCACGATAATTATATAATTAATTAATGAATCTCGTGGATATGTTATACAACATGATCGATATAGGCCATGTATATTTTAATTGGTGTTAATCTACGGTTTGCTAGCTAGCTACAATATATAGAGCATGTTTTTATTAGATCGGGTTATAGCTAGCTAGTATAGTTTAGGGTTATGTGTTTTAATTAAGTAGGGTTGATTAGGTAGGGTTAGTTACATATATATGGTTTAGGGTTAATGCATGGCACATTTAATTTAATTAGAGGACCGCGAGGCACCCCTGGCCTGCTCGATGCACAATTAATTGTCGTTGGCCTATACATAGGGTTTAATTAGGGTTTAGGGTTAGCTAGGGTTTAGGGTTAGGGTTAGGGTTAGGGTGGGTTTAGGGTTTAGTGTTTAGGGTGTTTAGGTTTAGGATTAGGGATTTAGGTTTTAGGGTTGTTTAAGGTTTAGGGATCATCGATCGAGTGCGCACACATTATTAGAGGCACCCGCGCCGCATAAATTGCATGCATATATATGTGTGTTTTTTGGCCACCAACGATATATAGATGATCGAGAGAGAGAGATTGAAATCCCCAAGAATATGTTCAAATATACATTAAAACATATGCACGAATGCATGGTAGGACATGCATGCACACTAATATATATATATATATTATGAGGCAACTTAATCAAATGTGTTTTCATTCGAGAGAACTTGTCAAAATTAGAGTTAATTAATTTATCACGATAATTATATAATTAATTAATGAATCTCGGGATATGTTATACAACATGATCGATATAGGCCATGTATATATTAATTGGTGTTAATCTAAGGTTTGCTAGCTAGCTGCTATATATAGAGCATGTTTTTATTAGATCGGGTTATAGCTAGTATACTTTAGGGTTATGTGTTTTCATTAAGTAGGGTTGATTAGCTATGGTTAGTTACATATATATGGTTTAGGGTTAATGCATGGCACATTTAATTTAATTAGAGGACCGCGAGGCACCCCTGGCCTGCTTGATGCACAATTAAGTGTCGTTGGCCTATATATAGGGTTTAATTAGAGTTTAGGGTTAGGGTTAGGGTTTAGGGTTTAGTGTTTAGGGTGTTTAGGGTGTAGGGATTAGGGATTAGGGTTTCAGGGTTGTATAAGGTTTAGGGATCATCGATCGAGTGCGCACACACATTATTAGAGGCACCCGCGCCTTTGCGCATAAAGTGCATGCGTATAGTTTAGGGTTATTTGTTTTAATTAAGTAGGGTTTGATCAGCTAGGGTTAGTTACATATATATGGTTTAGGGTTAATGCATGGCACATTACATATAGTTTAAATCTCAAGAATGTTTATACATGATAGGCCATACGTGCAAAGGAATTTTTTTTCCTGTGAACTTGTCAAAATTCAAGTTTATCAGTGCCAATGGAAACTAGTCCAAAAAATTACATAGAGGACCAAAAGTACTAGACAATAACTAATAGAACCTGCAACTTTACAAAAAGGACCCCAAAACATATAGAAGAAAATCAATCGAGTCCTTCTCGACCGCACATCGGATCTCTGCTCCGCATCCTTTCCAGCAACTCCGTCGCCGGGGACGCACCACTTGGGACGGTGTCGCCGGTAGTCGCCAGGACGAAGGAGAAGAAGGGCCTTAGCAACGGCATATTGGCTCTGAGAAGGGAAAAGGCCAAGATGTGCACGGGCAAGACGGATGACGCCGTCGTATGCCCCGAGCTTGTGAACTTTAGCAGCTTGACTTCCCCATTGGCCAGCACTGACCAAAGCAAGCCTCACCGTTAGCGCCATCACATTGATGGCACCGATCGGGGTTTGGCCGGCATGATCCGCCAGATTCACCACAGGCCAGATCTGCCGATGACGAGATCCCCGACTCCATTGCGCCATTCTGCTCATGGGAAACACTGGATCTAAGCTTACAACAACACTAACTCCCTCGGATCCAAATTAGCTGACTCAACTTTGCTTATCTAAATATGGATGTATCCACACATGTTTTTACTCTAGATACATACACGTCTAAGGAAAGTTGAATCAATTAATTTAGTTCGGAGGGTGTACAATATACAGAGAGAAGTCGGCTCGTCCGGCGGGCGAGGCCGGAGAGAAGGGGGAGAGGAGCCGGGGAGTGGGAAAGACTCGAGGGAGAAAGAGAAGAGGAAGAAATGAGAGCTCCCTGGGGAAGAACATTATTTTTGTCGTTCTGCTCGTAGCTTGAAACTGAAAATTTCGGCCGCGCGCCAAATCATCCCGCCGCATCCATTCGAAAATCCCGTGACCAGTTTTACCCTTTTAACCCTGGTCCGGAAGCTACAACCCACCGACCATGGAGGGCTCATTCGGTAACAATGAAATATCTTGCCTAGATCCCGAACCCTCCCCATAGGCCCACACCCACCCACCAACCATTCGCCCCATTAGCTCAAAAATACTCTCACACGCCAAAGCTCCGACTCTCTACAGTACTAGATCTGCTTCGCCGCGCATACTCCTCCACAGCGTAGCCTTGATCGTGTTGGCTGTCCACCCACTGATCCGCTCCCGCCGCCCTCGTCACCGACGGATTGCTTCACCGCCGACCTCGCCACCGACGGATCTCTTCACCGCCGACTTCGCCACCGACGGATCTGCTTCACCGCGACCCGCCACCTCGACCACTCGGGCGTATCAACTTCACCGAATCCTTGCCAGCCAACCAGATCTGCTTCACTAACGCCCGCTTTATGAAACAGGTCGATTCATCGTCGCGCGTTCGCCGCCGGAATGCAAGTTGCCGCCCCCACCGCGCTTGGTTAGTACGCTGGCCCGTTAGATCGCGGTGTTTCTTTAGCCATGTTTTGTGTAGTTATTTGCAGATCTCATATGCCGTTAACTTTCTTGATGTGTTGCTTCGCATGAAGTTTGTTTAAATATTGTACAATACAAAAGCATTATCCGGTCGCTACCATCCTATTCATTCTACTGACCTGTGTGCATCCACATATTTATAGCCTTATACCCATTCATTTGCTGCCAACTGTTTTTGTACTGCATGCTATTGTCGCACTGCTTTTATAGTCATGCTATGGGCATTTCCAATCTGCTTGTTCTTATAACACGTCATTAGCTCACCGCTAGCTGCTAGCTATTTTCTCGTGTCTGCTATTCTCACACTGCTTTTATAATCATGCTATGTGCATTTCCAATCTGCTATTATACCTCGTCTTTAGCTTATATAGTTATTGCTGCGTGCATGTCTGGTCTTTGTATTATCGTAGACTGACTTGTCAATGTTATTTTTCCTAGGGATTGATCATGCGAACCACTTATTAGAACATCCAACATTAACAGCGGGGACGCTAGGGAAGGTTGGAATCTGAGTTCTTGGTTGGTAATTTTGGCAGTTTACTTCCGTTATTATCTATAACCTATATGCATTGTTCCTTATGCAAGAGATTAACACTTGGAACCTGCCATAGCAATGCCATTCATGCTTTACTATGTTTCTGCCTATTTGATATGCTTGTCTTGGAGAAACTGCGAAGGTGATTTGAACCTGACATTTGGTCATTCTTAATGCCAGTTTACTTTATGTGGAAAACCTTGGCATTACCCT
Source organism: Lolium multiflorum (assembly GCA_030979885.1). Classification (NCBI taxonomy): domain Eukaryota; kingdom Viridiplantae; phylum Streptophyta; class Magnoliopsida; order Poales; family Poaceae; genus Lolium; species Lolium multiflorum. The sequence goes on along the minus strand of CM061752.1, from coordinate 22,943,036 downwards.
ACTCTAAATCTGAATGTCTGAAATTCGTATCTCATGCAAAGCAACATCTAGTTGGTTTTAATCCGATATCTGGTAAATATTGGCTTATTCATTTGGCAGCTCAAGTTTTTTGTTATTTGAAACCAGCTAACTTGGTCTTAAATGTGATATCTAAACACAGATTAAGGACAATGGAGCAGAGGATTAGCATTTCACTTGATGGCTGAACCTAAAATGACTGCATGTTGACCACGACTAGTGCACGCAAGAGAAGGACCTGCAGCGAGCCAGTATGTGCTTAGTACATGCATCTTATCTTATCTTGTGCTTATTTCTGCTACATGCTGTTATCTGATCTCTACATTGCGTAATACATATTTGAATAGTTAATTGTTGTAACTATGTTTGCAATGTTACCAGAATGCAGTTTTAATGAAGCAGTCATCATTAGAAGATAGTCGCCAAAAAAGGATCTGTAGCGACCCTGTGCAACATTATGATGTAAGTTTGTGCTTAGTACAAGTTCCATACATTGTCTTATTTATGCAACTTGTTATTATCTTATATCTACATTGCATAATAAATGTTTGCATATTGTTTAACTCTTTTTGCATTATTATCGGAATGCAGTTTTGATGAAGCAATCTTCATTAGAAGTGAGGCCCACAAAAACTTCTGATTTCTTCTGATGCATCTTCTCATAGCCGTCAACCTAGACCATTGCTTTCATCAAACAATAAATATCTCAAGGCTGTACTTTATAAAAGACATGGTATTGCTGCTTTAAGATCTGTAGCTGATATGTTGACAAAGAGTACACAAGATTCAATCAAGGCGATTGCCAAATGTCAACGTGTTATTGACGATGCTAATAGAAGTCCTCAATGATTCTATGTAATTTTTTTATTTGGGCACATGAATTGCCTTGTAATTTTCCTACTTGTTTTATTTGTGTATGTAATTGTGGGTATCATTGATATCAGATTTTAGGCTCATGAAATTTAATGCATGTTGACTAGTCAAACAAGTAGGGCACTACAACAGATTGGGCGGCCCACTTACAGTAGTGGGACCCACTTTCATTTTGGGCCGCCCACTTCTTTAGTAGGCCGGCCGCACGATAGTGGGATCCACATGCTTATTGGGCGGCCCACTATCTTGTTGGGCAGCCCATTTGGTATATGGTGGCCCCACATGGTAAATGGGCCCTTTAACAGGAAGGTGGGACCCACATGTGCTTTTGCCCGGCCCACTATCTTGTTGGGCCCACTTGCTATATGGTGGACCCCACATACTAAATGGGCCTCTAACAGAAGGTGGGACCCACATGGGTTTTTGGCCCGCCCACTATCTTGTTGGGCCCCACTTGCTATATGGTGGACCCCACATACTAAATGGGCCCTTTTAACGGAAGGTGGGACCCACCTATGCTTTTGGCCCGCCCACTATCTTGTTGGGCCACTTGCTATATGGTGGACCCCACATACCAAATGGGGCCTTTAACGGAAAGTGGGACCCTGTGTTTTTGGCCACTATCTTGTTGGGCCCACTTGCTATATGGTGGACCCCACATACTAAATGGGCCGACCCTTTAACCGGAAAGTGGACCACCTGTGTTTTGGGCCGCCCACTTGCTACTGGACCCCACACACTAAATGGGCCGCCCTTAAAGGGAAAGGTGTGCCGGCCCACTTGCTTCTTGGCCGGCCATGAAGGTGGACCCCACATGTTAAATGGGCCGGCCCATTTAAGTTTTGACCATCAACCTTAGAGGTTAGGCCGGCCCACGTAACTAATGGACCAGCCCAGCTATATAGTTGACCGGTCAAACTATGTCAGCCCGGCCCGCTTAAGACGTGGCAGCCTCGTGTGGGCCTACCATCTACCACGGGTTTCGTTAACGCCGTTAATCGCGCTAACAACGCACGTGTCGCTTGCATGACGTCGTGTCAACGGGCTCCGGAAACACTTGCGCAATGGTCCGATTTTCCGTAAGGCGCCCAAGCGCGACGGACCGAAAAACGTCGTTGGACTTTGCCCACGCAGCTTCCACAAGAACCCATATCGTCGGGTTAGGCCCATGGGCGACGAAAAATACCCCTTAGCGGACGATTTTGAGACGTTGTCTATCAGAACTTTTCTTGTAGTGTGATAGGATTAGACTACGAGTCGTTCTTCTGGAGTTTATTTGCAGTTTTACCTCATTGTAAAGTAGGAGGCTATGATGATCTTATGTAACAGAGTTAGTGTTGTAATTCTATAGACATGCCTTGGACCCGCATATGTTTATGTTGTACCACTCTGAGCGATATAATACTAGTGGAACGGTGTTTCATTGGTGTTATATCAGACTTGCATACTACACCATGCAGTGGTATGCCGGGTCACCACAGACATCCTCGATGGGACTGGGAATACTTGTACCTGACTCTGTGGCCATGCTGACCACTGTTCCCTCTGTCACGGTGGTCAGCCCATGATGAGCTCATACGACACTTGGAATGTAGCGACATGCTTGCCATGATGATGAGATTCTTCCGTAATTGTAGCGATGGGATTTGAGCTCTAACCTTGGAGATAGGCATATGACCGTTGGCCCTATGCCGGTCACCAATGTTGGCTCCCACAAAGTATCCTGATTCTTGAATTCCAGCATCCCATCTATGATGATGATCTGAGACGACCGGGTCAAGGTAAATCAGTTCGGTATGCCGGCATAGGTAAGTCGGTCATCCTTTTTTTCTTTCTTTTGCACAAGGACAGGGCCTAGAAGGCCCCAGAAATTCATTCATCCACACGTGGCAGGTAGAAATTACAAAGAGGACCCTTTACATCTCTTGCCCTGAGAAACCTAGAAGTTGAAGAAGGGCCCTCTAGAATTACAAAAAACACCCTGGGACAAAAAAAAGGAAAAGCAATTGGGTCCGTGAGTGCCGCCGCCACCATTTGACGGCGTCCTGAAGGCGTCGTCGCCGAGGAACCAGAGCAGTATGCTCGAGAGCTCCATTTCCGATGAAGAGTCGAAGCCGCTGGTCACCTTCAGATCACCGAGGACGCACCACTTGATGAATAGGAGGCGCCGAGCTCCAGCTGCTGACTCGAAGAAGGCCTCCGTCGTGGAGGTTGAAGTTTCGCCGCCCTGCCGGCAGAAGATCACATGAGCCCAGATGGCTCTTGTGTGTTTGAGCTCGAGGAAGTAGCACCTTCAGGCAACAGCCTGCTCCAGATGGTGACCGCCGCAGCCTCTCCGCTTCTCCCAACACCTCCATGGCGAGACAGAGAGGGGCAAAAGATGCAGATCGACCCAATCCAACAGCAAAGCTGGACGAACCTGGATCTTGTTGGAGCAAAGAGAGATCTTCTGCTTCCCCACTCTCCCTCGCCACCAAGGCCGACCGAGAGAAGGGCCGCAACAAGATACACCAAGAGTTCTTCTTTCTCCTCCTCGATGCCGCGGCCGGCCGGGAGAAAGACGTCTTCTTGGCCTCCACAACACCAGCAGAGATCCACCGCCGATTTATTGAGGAAGGTGGCACTGCTCCTCCTCCCGCTGTGCTCCAACCATAGGAGCTCGAGCAGCAGTAGAAGCAGCCCTTCAAGGCCCTGGATCTAGCGTCGATCCGGGCCACCACCTCCACTATGGGGCATACGCCTAGAACACGGCATAGAGCCGAAAAACCACTAGAAACCTAGAAGAAAACCTAACCTAACTACTCTGGCGCGTCACCGCAGCCTACTCCGGCCGGCTATTCCGGCGGAGAGGCCTTGGATCGGCCCGGTATGAGGAGGAGGGAGACCAAGTACTGTAGCTAGATGAGACCCAGACGGGGGAAACCCTTTTTTTTCCGGCGTGTCGGTCATGCTATTCCGGCTACCCCTAACCCGGTCAACCTCCGATTTGGTCAACAACAATTTTCCTACATAACTCGGCTATTATGCCATATACCCTTAGCCTACCGGGGGTCATCCCCGACATGAGTAGCAACTCCGGCCCCACATCACGGCCCCATCAGTCATTGGTAGCGACGGCCCCACAAAGAGGCCCTATTTGCCCCCACGCAATCAAGAAATAAATAGACCCACACGTAAGCGAGAGATGGATGGCTAGTCCGACGTGTCTCATGGTCCCACCCGTCAACATGTAAAGGCCAAGGGATGATCTGTCCCTACACGACCCCACCCGTCAGGTCGACCTGACGGAAACCCTCCGCTGACCGTTTGCGAGGATTTGAGACTAGAGAAAGGATAAAAGTGAGGAAATATTTAGCGAACAACTAACGAACCAAGGGTAAGAAAATAGGAATCCCCAAAATATTTCGAATGAGTATTTTATAGCACTTGTACACTAACTGGTTTCCACGGAGAAGATTACTCCAGAAAATAAGCATTTTTATGGAAGAACCAAAATTACCGCGAGGACCAAGACGTAGCCCCGTGACACGAAATGCAGTGTACTGTGTAGTGGTCAGAATTAGTGGCCGGGAGGCCTGCCTTAAGGAGGAGTAGGGGTCAAGTTAGCAAATCTTCGGACGTAGGGGCCAAGGCACGTAGCAAATGGAGGCTAGCTCACTGCTCACCTGTATGGATCTTGTGTCTTGCTTTTACGTGGCCCAGACGATTCTATGGGAAGTACAAAATATTTTATATAAATAAGTAGGACAAAGTAAAAAGTGTAGTAAAAGTTTCCTCATTTCAGAGAGGAAAACGATTTTAAAAAAAGATTTAACCGGTTCTATTTTCAGATTAAGATGCACGTTCATGTCGTTTGACCTTGTTTTGACTATTTTGAACTAGATTTTAGCAAGTGTTCATGCCCATGTTTGGTGATAGTCAAAATTTTGGCGAGAAAATGAACGAGATTCGTGGTTTCGTACTCTAAATAACCCAAAATATTCATAGCTTTGCCAACTGCGATGCTCTTCTTCTTCAGTCCTGGCACTCTGGCAGTTCACAGCCAAATTGGTTCCAAAAACAACAAAGAACCAAATTGGTTCCTAAACCCCACGCGTAGCCGTCCGATTTAAATCCGACGGCTCAAATTGCACACGTAACCTCCCACACACACCCTATATGACCTTCGGCTCGTGTCTCCCCTTGCCCACACGCCCGCCTTCCCCCAAATCTCCATATTGACCTCAAGGTGCTCGACCGCGCGCGCCGCCATGGCCTCCATCTCCGCCGCCGCCAAGGCCTCCGCCGCCTTCGCCCACAAGGTTCCCTCCCCTCCCCTTCGCCCCTCTCAAGCTCCTCACTCTACTAACCCCGCCGTCTCCACCCTCCCCTGTCGCAGCACGAGCTCGCCGCGGCGGCGCCGACGCAGCAGCGGCAGTTCGCGAGCTCGAGGAACCGCCGCGCGCGGGGCGGCTGCGTCCGCGCGGTCGCCACCCCCGCCCAGGCGCCGCGGGCCCCCGCGGCCACCGGCTCGGTGAAGACCCCGATGACCACCACGGAGAAGATCCTGGCGCGGGCCTCGGAGCGCGCCAGCCTCGAGCCCGGCGAGAACGTCTGGGTGGACGTCGACGTGCTCATGACGCACGACGTCTGCGGCCCCGGCACCATCGGGATCTTCAAGCAGGAGTTCGGGGACGACGCCAAGGTCTGGGACCGCGAGAAGGTCGTCATCATCCCCGACCACTACATCTTCACCAGCGACGAGCGGGCCAACCGGAATGTCGATATCCTCAGGGACTTCTGCGCCGAGCAGAAGATTAAGTACTTTTACGACATCAAGGACCTCAGCGATTTCAGAGTATGCCTTACTCATTATATCGCTTGTTTGTTCAATATGAGACCCTTTTCAGAGCTCCTTTCAAATAAAAATAAGATTTAGAAAGGGTTTACACTTCTGTTGTAGGCAAATCCAGACTACAAAGGTGTTTGCCACATTGCGCTTGCCCAAGAAGGTCACTGCAGACCAGGCGAGGTATTTTACTCACTGCACTGAGCAATGGAAGCTTGTGGTGGTTTTACTATGTAGGATTAACCTGCTCCAGTTGTTGTATATATATAGGTTCTCCTTGGTACTGATTCCCATACATGCAATGCTGGAGCCTTTGGCCAATTTGCAACTGGAATTGGAAACACTGATGCAGGATTTGTCATGGGAACTGGGAAGGCTCTTCTCAAGGTACGCAAACAATTTTCCGTACTCCCACATAGAATTTGAACATAGTTTTAAATGATAAAGGAGGACAAATACATATTTTTTCTTAGTATATGTGTGAGCCAAAACTTGGTTCTACATCTCATATTCTCATTGATGTGTAGGGGATACTTAATTTTGTTTCGATCAGACCTTAGCAATCAAGCGGTTATGCACAAATATGAAAACTCAAGATTGATAGCTGACAGAACTAGCTAAAAGCTCTCTGTGTTATGAATTATAGGCTGGTCCATCCAAAATATGCTTCATCCAAAAATAAGGCTACAGATACCCTGGGTTTAACATTCAGTTAGTACCGTTCCAAGTTTCAGACAGCAGTTATTCCATTTTTTACTTCGTGCTTCTCGCATTCTGTTTATTTTTTATATCATAAACAATGGCTTTTAAACATGCTATCTGTTTGTAATATCCTAGATACACTTTTTTATATATTTTAACACGGATACACTGTGTTGCCTATGGAAAAAAAGAAATGGTTGTTTGACTTGTTTTTTATCTTATATTCAGGTGCCTCCAACCATCAGGTTTGTATTAGACGGAGAAATGCCACCGTTTTTACTTGCGAAGGATCTGATTTTACAAGTAAGCCTACAAAATAATCTTGGTTATATTAAAGTATCTCTTTTTGTCAGGATTTTCTCATTGCAACTCAGATGTTTCATGCTTTGTGATATTTGTTTACAGATTATTGGCGAGATATCTGTATCGGGTGCAACATACAAATCAATGGAGTTCGTTGGATCAACAGTAGAAAGTCTAACTGTATGTTCCAAGTTCATACTGGTTAATGAGCTGTCATATAATGTAAAAATTGAGCTTATTTTTTCACACTGCTAGATGGAAGAGCGAATGACACTCTGCAACATGGTTATTGAAGCTGGTGGGAAGAATGGTGTCGTGCCTGCTGATGCAACTACATTTAAGTACCTTGAGGTATATAACTACCATCTGAATGCCAATGGTGAACTGTAGTACTGTACTCTTTTTCAAAGCAAGATTTCTGTAATTTTTTTGAGATAACAAGTGAGCAAAGCAATTTACAGTGAGTAGATATCAATGTTTCACATCATGGTGATTGTAAGATCATGTCTGTCATCCTTGTACATTGCAGGGCAAGACATCTGTCGAATATGAACCTGTTTACAGTGATGCTCAGGCCAGGTGATTATAGTCTTTCCCTGCTGTCCTTATCCTTTAGATCATGCTATGTATATAATGCATCAGCCTACACAATTCAGTTTATAAAAGTTTGCCATGCAAGGTAAGATGATTACTGCTTATTAGCTTAGTTTGAACTTATTGTATAAACGATGTATTCTAGGATTTCTAGTTATTCAGCTAGTTTTTTCAATATATGTGGAAAATTAGTTTGGGCGTGTTTTTAGCATTTTCTGGACCTGAAGGGGTTGGAGCTGACTTGGCTAATAGTAATAGCTCTAATAGGGTTTCAAAATTTTGCAACAGTGAGTAGATGAATAAAACAGAACAGTTTGGTTTACCCTAAAAAAACTGTACAGTTTGGTTCATTTGAAATAACCGGTTCTCTTTGTTGCCTTCAGCTGATCCCAATAATGTAGAGCCTGCTTGGTATCAGCTGGCTACTTATAGATAGGACTTCCTCAATAGCCATACAATTATTTGTTACGCATCCTGTATGGTACATAGACACAACCACATCCGTGGGCGAACTGTGATCCATGTTTTCTGATGCCTTGTATTTTAAAGTTGTCTATGCATATTTAAAAAAATGTAATGTTATTGTGTAGAGATTTCCCTCTTCTGTTATTTGTGTTATTTTATGAATTGTGATATGGCATATCCGCATGCTGCTGATTTCCTTTCTTTTTATTTATCTGATTTTGCTTTCAGATTTGTTAGTGACTACCGGATTGATGTATCCAAATTGGAGCCAGTAGTTGCCAAGGTTTCTATTCTTTTACAGTCTCTATATTTGTTTTGTTGATATTATCCAATAAAAAAATTAAGCTGTAATCTCTATGAACCTGTAGCCACACTCGCCTGACAACCGTGCTCTGGCAAGAGAATGCAAAGATGTCAAGATTGACCGAGTTTATATTGGTTCTTGCACTGGTGGTAAGACTGAGGATTTCCTTGCTGCTGCGAAAGTGTTCTTAGCTTCAGTAAGTAGCTTGAAACCTATGTTTTAGCACCATGGTGAAGTCATCATCATTTTATTTATTTTGTGGTGGTGGTATACCTGCTATGTATTTAAACCTGTAGGGTACAATCATGTCAATGGTTCTGTACTTCAAATGTTTCTTTCAGTTCCTTTTGTTGACTGTAACTAGGCCTACTTCCAAAGGTTGGTAACTTGGGGATGGGATGTACTTGAAGTTGGCTTCGACGCTGTGTTAGTATTAATTGGGTAGTTTGTTGGGTTATCGGCTTTCTAGGGTTTTAGGTTCCGAGGGTAAGAGCATAACATGGTCCTCATTAATGCTGAAAGAAAAACAGTGGTTCAGATTGGCACATGTATAGTATGGAAAGCTGTGAAGCTGGGAGAGGATTGGCATGCTTTGGAGATATGGTCTAGTCAATATAAGTTTATGCTTTGATTACAGCTTGATATGTTTGAGCTATCAGCAACATCATTTGTAGAGGGTGGGGTTACTTTGTGGAGAAAATAGAACATGGCTAATGTAACTGAAGGACATCCAAAATGAATGACCCATGTGACTAAGTGACATACAAAACTTTGCCCTCAGTAATTTATTATTTGCTGGAGCACCTTGGCAATCCAAATTTTGTAATTTTTGTGTGTGCATAAACTTAAATGTGCTTGTCTGACACATTTCAGTAATAATGTACTACTTGAAAGTCCCATGATTATCCAACTTACTAGCAATTGTTTTCCTTAATACAGGGCGGAAAGGTTAAGGTTCCCACTTTTCTCGTTCCTGCAACACAAAAGGTGATGATTCGCAACCAAAAAGAAATACCGATAGTCATTTTGCCATTTGTGTTTACTGAAATGAAATGTTTTATCCTTTAGGTATGGATGGATGTATATGGCCTCACCGGGATCACCGTTCCAGGATCTGGTGGCAAAACTTGCCTCCAGATATTTGAAGAGGCTGGTTGTGATACACCAGCTAGCCCTAACTGTGGTGCATGCTTGGGTGGTCCTCGCGATACATATGCTCGCATGAATGAACCTACGGCAAGTATCTTATGAACATATCCAACTCTTTTTCTGTGTATTGGACATACATGAACATAGAAGGGAGGTCAGTGATTTTGTGTTTACAGAAGTGTTAAGCATCCTCATTCCCGAAAGACTAGATATTCGATCATGAGTACCAACCAAATGTATGTCGCCTTAATTAACAACAGCTCTTGAACTGACTTAATTTCAATTAACTGGCCGTGTGGCTTCTCTCTTAGTCTGATTATAGGTATGGAATTTCTTGTCAAGGCAGCCAGTTTGCTCTAGGTTGTTATTCTTACTGTTGTTAGGCATATGCTGTTCTTACTGTTCTAGTGCTGTTTAGTGAAAATTTATGTCTTGAACTAATAAACAAGAGAACTCCATTATAAATTTGTATCCCTTCCTTAGAGGGGACGACTACTACACGTTCTATTCTGTGAGATGTCCATGAAAGCTGAAACTGCAAACGTCTTCTAGCAACTTTTATGGAGAAGTCCTTGGTGTGTTGAAGAGAAATGTCAAGCGTTTTGCAATTCTGTTGGTAGAGACTACGGTTCTACCAGGTCTCTGGCGTAGATTATAGGGATGGAAGTGAGGGCGGTGAGGCTGGAGGCGCATACGCCGGCGGCTGGGCGCCGTCGCTGTGAGAGGGAGGAGGCGGCGGCTAGGGCTTGGGGCTCCCGTCTCCTGAGGGAGACGACAACAGTATATGTTTATTGTCTGATTATAATCGAAGGGGTACATGTGTTTATATAGGAGGACAGCTCCTCTAAACCCTAGATAACTTGGGCTAAGGCCCAAATTTGGCCCACTATTGGGCCTCTTCTGTGAATACTGGAGCCCGGCCATAACATCTGTTTTGTTGATCCAGAGAGTTTTGGCGATGTTAAATTATATATATGTATTTGGACAAAGTGGTTTTAGTGATTTGGAAGTTATGTCTTGGGATGCAGGTCTGCGTGTCGACGACGAACAGGAACTTCCCAGGCAGGATGGGACACAAGGAGGGGCAGATCTACCTGGCCTCCCCCTTCACCGCGGCGGCATCAGCCTTGACCGGATATGTGGCGGACCCCAGGGACTTCCTGGTGTAGTGACATTGGAACAGTGGACAGGATTGGAGCTCCTTGCTGAGATACCGTGCGTTGCGGATTGTTCTGTACCAAAAAAGTTCTCTGTTTTTTCTGTGCTTGAAAGCGTAGTTTTAGATGCTGAGAAATAAGTTACTTTCCAAGTAGCAGTTGTAACTGGGAGAGGTTTTGAGATGTACTATGATTTAGTGACTTGCACTACCGAATGTACTATCAGGTATAAACATCAGTGTTACAGCGTCAGACAAATGGCATTCTTCCAAGATGATATACTCCGTATTTATTTTTCGAAAGTATTACTTTAGTTTTATTATAGAAGAAAGAGCAATACATTTACAAGACCATGTCATTGCCACAAGCGGCGTCGACACCATCCTGCTCCACCTATCCTAATTTGTCGCGTCGTCAGATAGTGCACCTGTCTTCACCATCTCCCATTGCTTGAATTCCTCAATGATCTGTGGAATTGCTCAACCATGGCTTGCTGTCGTGTGTTCCAAAGACCCACGTTGAGCTTGTCTCTGTTAATCCTTTGAATCGGCAGCCAAAGATTGACGTCTTGCCGTGCCAAGTGCCATGGTTGGGGTCATCTGCTCCGCAGTGTCAAACATTAAACTGTTGTCTTGGAGCGCTAGCTGTTGTGTAAAATTCCAGTTTTAAATGTGGGCACCTGAAGCGCGACAGTCTGAATTGTTGGCTCTTGTCAATATCATCCCTGTTGCTAAAAACCTGGGAACCTGCCGAGTTGTCTTCTCAACGGACTGCCTTGTTCAACAAAGCTATGGAGATGAACTCCTATGATCTTGCGAGGCTGGGACCTGTATTTCTCCATGCTAAGTTCCTGTTGTCAACGTCCTTTATTCAGTTTAGCTTTGAATATGTGTCAAGAGTCTGTGACAAACCAGCACATGAGCTGGCTGCACTTGGTGCGAGTGGGGCATTAGATAGTCATGAACTGTGGCTGAAGAACTTTCCGTCAATTGTATTCAGTCTGGTTGCTGACAATATTGTCGGGACTTGATGGAATATGTGTGTTCCATATCAACAAACAAATAAAATTCCAGTGGTCAGTGGACGAATGCATATACTATCACAGTATCCATGTTATGTGCCCAAGGTGCTCCTGAAACCTGATACTCTTCGACCTGTGCTTCACCATCTTGATCTCTCCGTCGTGCGCACTTACCTCGACGGCGGTGATAACGACGACGCGTCTGTTCCTGGAACCACCGGTACGGTCGGTCTGGAAGAACCTGAAGACGCACATCTTGCCGGACCCGAGGTGCACCAGTGATGGGGTGGACGGGGTCCACTCCCCGGGCGGCTTGAACTCCTCCCAGACCCCGCGCACCACCGGTGGGCTGTCGGCGGTGGCGGTGGCGAGGTCGACGGCGCAGAGAGGGCCGTTTGGGGACGTGTAACCGTTGCATTCCACGGCCAAGAACTCGAACGACAGCCCGTCGCCGCGCCCAGGGACGTGCTCCGCTTGCCCCAGGAACGGCAGCGCCCAGTCGCCTTCCTTTCTCCACGAGCGCCGCCTGGTGTCGAACGAGTAGGTGCCGACGCCCTCCGTGGTCGTCCAGATCCTGCCGCCGGCGGCCGGCGTGAGCGCCGTGATGCTCGAGCGGCGGTAGCCGGGGTCGCGCACGTAGGGCGGCATCGGGATGCCGTACCAGAACCAGTCCTCCCGGAGGGGGTCGTACCGGAGCGCCTCGAAGCGGCGGTGGCCGGAGGCGGGCCTCCTTTCGAAGACGAACATGCCGTCCCCGACGGCGAGGGAGACCGGGCTGTCCTTGGGGGCGTGCATCATGGGCCCTCCCCGGACGGCGCGGCGGGCCACATTGTAGATGACGGTGCGGCGCTCCGCGTCGGTGGACACCACCTTGACGCCGGCGTCGCGTTCGCAGCCGCGGAGGAGGAGGTGGAACTCGAGGTAGTAACCCCGCGCGGACGCGGGAGGCAGGTTGATGCCGTCGTCCATGGCTTGGGTGTCCGGGTCCGGGCGGGAGAAGAAGGGCGCCGCGTCGATGTGGTGGAAGGTGTACGTGTGGCTACTGTAGTCGTTGGTGGCCAGGATCACGCAGCTCCGGACTTGTGCCGGCGCCGACGATGAAGCCATCGCCTCCGTGATCGGTGCAACCTTCCTCTTGATCCCTATGTCCCTGCTCTGCTTGCCACCAACGACTGGACGACGGCATCCCCCTGCCTCCCGCGTCCGGAGCTGCGTGATCCCGAACGAGCGGGGGTCAGATTCGGAATCCTAGTCCAGACTCAACCGGACTGGACGTGGGCGAGACCGGCGGCGACGCTCAACCCATAGATCATGCTGCGGCTGCCCGTCGAAGCCATGCATCACTAGTTCTTATTAGACTGATAACTAACCTAGTGCTCACTAAACTCCTTCAATGTTAGATTTGCATCGTGATTTATGCACTTCAGTTGCAAGTGACATTTTAACTAGAAAAGACAGCTTTAAACCGTTAGATTTGCTTTGTAATCCATGCTAATGGTGAGTTGCAACATAGGTTGTAATTGAGATTCAGTATTATCGTTCTACTGAGAGTCTGAGATCTAAGTTAGAATGATGTCACTAAAAACTAGTGACCCCCTTAAAAACAGAAATATCTTATGTTAAAATGGTATGCATTAATTAACTGAAACTGTGATCGAAGTAGCACACGCTAGCCTTCTTACCATAAATATTGGCATGTTGCACCAAATCGATCTTGCGGTTCCGAATTCGCGATCGGCCGTTAGATTGGGGACTTGACAGCTCTCTTTTTCCAGCCGACTTATACCACACTACTCCCTCCGTTCACGGTTAGTTCTAGTAAGATTTTATATACATTAAACAAATGTTTCTAAGAAAACATGAACATCTACAAAATAAAATGTAAGGTAGTTGGGCAATCATCAAGTATATTTCAACGTTTTATGTATTTGATATTATAAATAGGATGTGGCTAGTTCTCGGTTGATCTAGAACTAACTTAATTATTGGTCACTTAATTTCATATGTAATTTATGTGTAATTGTGAGAAAAGATGTACATTTATATACTAATTTGTAATTGTACACCTATGTGCAATTCTCATATGCATGAATCGCGATGCAAATCTAACGGTTTCAGAGTCGATCTATAACAAACTTAATTCTCGGTTGATCTAGAACTAGCAAAGACGTGAGAAATATTTAAAAAGTTCTTACATTTTTAGCTAATATTTATAAAGTTTTAACTTTTTTGATTAACCCTGAACACCAAGTAAAACTAAAAACAACGGGAGTAAACGGAAATACCTTTGTGCTTACAAGCATGGGTACGTGTGTTTGCTGTACCGTCCATTTCCTGATGCTGCTTCGAGATTCGGATAAGATGGGTGGTGGGAGAAATCATTTTCTGTCTGTTTCTCATTTTAGTAAAGACGATGGGCCCCGTGAGACACAGCTTAAAGCCTATTGACACGCACCAGAGTCCCGGGGCAAAGGCGCCTACGACGCTGCCATGGTCAACCTATTAGAGCATCTGCAGCCATGTCCCTGGCAAGGCCCTCGGGACCTTTTTTTTTTCCGGATGGATAAATTACTCTTATGTCATTTTTGTTTGGACTCCCTAGCCATCCTCGGTTTTCCGGGGTGCTGCCGGGGACTCCGGATGGAGCAAATTCCGCGCTCTGGCCCGCGTGTTAGTGAAGATTCCGCGCTCTGGCCCGCACAAATTCCCCGAGACGGCTGGAAAATTGTTGCTCCCCATGCCAAAAATAGATCCAATCCAGACCAATTTCCATCCGGATTTTGCCCCGGAGGACTCCAGCGGCTGGAGATGCTGTTATGCCCCACCAACATTCATCCATCGCCACTTTCTTCTTCCCAAGCCTGGTCACATGCATCTTCTTCTCTAGCATCGCTCCCCTCCGCCCTTCCTCGCGCCCACCTCAACCAGCACCAGTGTCCAGCGATGACCGGCGATTCGTCCCTTCGCAGCAGCGGCGGGTCTGGTCACAAATGCTGCGGCGCTGCGCTTGCAAGATCCCTCCATGCCAAAAAAAAAAACAGCCCGTACTAGCAGGAATCCAGATTGAGATTACTACTCCTGCCAGTGTGCCTCCGCGCCCTCAACCTCGCAGGCAACGCGCTCCCCGACGGTCCGGCCCCGTACCGGGTCCGGGAAACCTCACCCTTCTCCAGAAACTCACCGCCGTGTCCCTCACCAGCAACTACTTCTCCAGTTCTCCGGCGCGCTCCCCACCGGCAGGTTCCCAGCGCTACAGGTGCTCGACGCCAGCCACAACCTGCTCAACGGCACGCAGACGGCGGACTTAGGCGGGGCCGTGCTGCGGTTCAGCAACCTCTCCTCCAACCGGATCGCTGGCGCCATACCGATCGGGATGGCGTCGCGCCTGCCGGCCAACGTTAGCATCGACCTGTCTAAAAACAACCTCACCGGCGTGATCCCCGCGGTGGCGCCGTTCGTGACGTAGAGAGCAACGACCAGCTGTGTGGGAGGCCGCTCAATAGACTCTTCTCTGAGGTTTCCACCTCCGCCGTGGATCCTCCGAATGTGACGACGCCAAAGTCACCCCCTGTCCCTTGCGGCGATACCCCGAATGCATCGGTCTACATCCTAAGCGCGGCGGGCGACAGCATCGTGTACAAGGCGGTGCTAGCCGACGGGGTCACGTCGTCACGCTGACGGTGCCCAGGATCGCAGCGATGACGCCGGCGACCTAGCGTGAGGAGCTTCAGCGAGTTCGACGCCCAGATGTGCGCCATCGCGACGCCCAGATGGTGTTCCTGGAGCTAGTGCCCGGGCGCGCGCTGACGGGCGTGGAGCTGTACCAGTGGACGGGCGCGGAGGAGCAAGGTCGCCTTCCCCTCTTCGTAGTGACAACCTTGACTGTTTTGATCGTTCCTTCCCCTCTTCTAAAGTTTTGCTTGTTGATTTCTCACTTCTGGTGCTTGTGCATTAGTCTATTCCAGTTCTTGTTTGTACGACCATTTTTCTCCTATCCAATTTCTGAAAGCAACTGGGGGCGTACGTGTTTGTGCATCTGAGATGTTGATGTTTCTGACTTTCTATACAGAAAATAAGCCAACGTAATATTGCCGCTGTTCTAATCTCACACCAGCCTAGAAACCATTTGTATGTCATCATCAAAGAGGTTTGCATGCATCTTGGTCAACTGCAGCTGGATTCTTGGAATTTTCAGACAAAAGCAACTGCGGCACGGCGGAGCAGCCGGCCCAGCCACAGACAGCGTACAAGGTGGCGGGCGGGGGAGAAACACGAAATCGAGGAGAGAGAGAGAGAGAGGGAAGAATGCAGCTCCGGAGCCTCGATCTGTTTTGGATACGGGCAGGCGACAGCATATCTGCCTACTGCTAGGTCTCAGTATGGGACAATGCCTAGGCTCCTGGAGCGGGTCATGCGGAGGAAAGCCAGAAGAAAAGGAGAGAAAGAGGTGACAGGTAAATTGCGCTGTGGAAACAAAATGTCCACCCGACAAGAAGAAGCGTGAATCTCTAAGAAAAAAATGAATGGTACATAATACACCCATACTCATGCGTGGATGTACAAAATCCACACTTGGGAGTAAAATCATTGCGGTACATAATACACCCACACCCATGCGTGGATGTACAAAATCCACACTCGAGAGTAAAATCATTGCGGCGAGGTGAATGAGGTAGACAACCAACCGTTAGCAGGGAGAGGAACCAACAACTACAAGGCCTGTTGTACCAAACACCATGCTAGTTCTATTTTTTCTAATGATATTACTTTCTAATTATCAAGATAATACAAACTACATGCTAAAAAGGTTAGATGTTCTACTTTTTAATAATATTACTTTTTATATTGTACAATTAATATTATGTTGGTCAGTGACAACCTAGGAAAGGGCGCAAGCTCAATAAAGTGGGATGGAGGGAGTAGTTTTATTTAAGTCCCTTTGTTAAAAGCTAAGGTTTCATTTTTTCAATGAAATAGTGAGACGGGAGCGGTACTTGTGATAGTCTGAAAAAAATTTCATGCATTCCCCTCCCCTCCCGTACCCCCGGGGCTCCCCTGTCCTCTCTCTCCACAACCCTTCCTCCTCCCCCCGCTGCCGCCGGGCAAAGCCCGGGCGGTGCTGGCGGCATCAGTTTCCTCTCTCTCGTGCGCTTGGGAGGGCTGACGGGGCGGGCTCGACCTGGTGGCGGTGGAGGGCACTGGCTTCGGCCCCGGCCGGCGCGGATCGCGCCGTGGCAAGCGGCGAGCTGGGCGTCCGCGGCGGTGGTGCCTGGCGCCTCCGTCCGCCAGCGCTGCTGCGTCCATTGGTGATTGCGACCGATCTAGGCCCGCGGGCCTAGATCTAGGCCTAGCGGCCTCGGACGATCTGGGTTGGGTGATGTGGGTGCGCTGCACGCATGGACATCCTCTGCTAGCATCCGTTGCGGCTGGCGGTCGTGCTAGGTCTGGACCGGCGGCTTTGGTTTTGGCGATCTGCCTGCTCGGGCATGTCGGAGCTCTGTTGGGTGCCCAGCGGTGGGCATCGTTGTGGTGACATCTCTGCTGGCTCTTTGGGATGGTCCCTAAGCTGGCTTGTGCTCGCCGGGGTAGGCATCATTCTCCGTGCTGCGGGTGCGCTCGTGGTTGCGATTTTCCTCCAACCATCTTGGTCGCACTGGTGCAGGTGTTTGCGCGCTGGGTTGGTGCGGTCGTCATGATGCCGCTGATCTAGCGCCGCAGGGTCTGGCCGGGCTTGGCCAACCGGCTCTTTCGTTCATTCTACGGATGATTCTACTTGGCGCTAGAAAATTGTGTGGCTTGGGTTGGAGGTGCGGTAGCGAGTTCTATTTTGTCCGCTCTCCGTCCTCGCTACGGCGTCTAGATTTTTAACCTGGTGGGATCTAGGTGAAATCTACGCATGGCCTTGCCATTGCCGGTGACGGTGCCACCTTTCGGGTGTCGTTCCCTTGTTGAAGGCATCCCGAAGATGATCCCCCATTTTGAGTGGGCCTATACGTCTACGTTGAAGAAAGGGACTCATCCGAAGGAAGGAACTTGACGAACAAGGAAACAAGACGAAGAAATAAGGAAAGCTTAGACTATGACTCCTTGTACCTTAGTCGAATCCGGACAGATCTCTCGAGACCTGGCCTGCTATATAAAGGCCAGGAGAGGATATGCCGGATCACAACTTACACGCATAGAATCATCGTCAAGGATAGCTTAGAGCTTAGAACCCTAGTCTCTCGGCGAATCCATCATAAACCATCGACTACCCCATTGTAAACTGATATATTTTTGATAATCAAGATCAGACAAGCAGGAAGTAAGGGTTTTACCTCATCGAGGGCCCCGAACCTGGGTAAATCTCTCTTCCCATTTATTCGATCACCGATGTCTCGTGCTAGCCTGCAGGATTCCATCAACCCTAAGCCCCTCATGGTGGGCATTGCCGGGGAGCACCCCCGACAATTGGCGCCGTCTGTGGGAAACCTGTCGGCACAAGGCATGTCATCGGATGCTCCGGTCACGTCGGCCGCGTTCATATTTGCCTCGCCGACGCCGTCTTCACCAACTCTTTCGGGCTCAAGGTACCCGGTCCGTTACGGATCCTTCGAGTTCTCTCCGCACGACGATGCGCCGCGTCCAATCTCTTCGGGGTTATGCGGCGACATGGACTCGACCTTCGGCGGCGTTCACTTCGTCGTCGACGCCGGTGGTTTTCTTCGACTCCCAGGATCAAACGCGCTAGAGTCAAGGAGAAATTCAAGGGATTCTTCGAACCCATTCGGCAACGGCAACGCAGGTATTCAAAGAAATCCCGCTGACGTTGCAAGTAGGAAGGAGCGCCGAAAAAGGAAAAGGGATCTTTGCTACGAGGCGAACAACCAGGCCACAAATCGTCCTCATCAGCAAGGCGAAGGATGCCGCCGCGTACAGTTGATCAAAGGACGGGACCGAAATGATTACCTCACTCGGGCACCTTATTTACCAGCAGTAGAGCAACACGTCGCCCCATGCTACTTGCATGCTTATCTGGACTCGAAGGATAACATCGAAAAAGCAACACATCTGCTCAGAGATTGCCGACAGTTTCTTGACATCCGGTGGCTGTGCGAAGAATTAAGATCCGACGAGGAAGCAGCAGCTCACTCAACGGGGACGATCGACAATGCACAGCCACGATATTCATAGATTGATGACATCTATGTACCGTCCGAAGCCTATCCCGTCGCTAACGATATCTACGTACCCACTGAAGTCTACCCTGTCACTTGAGGGCATGTGAGCACGATTCATAAGACCAGTTTTTCAAAAAGAGAAGCCAAGAAGTTTTCGCGGGAGATAAAACTTGCAGAGGTAAGCCATGGCGGATGTGCCCGAATTTATCGACTGGTCAGATCAAAGCATTATGTTCAGTAAAACAGATCACCCGACGGCTATGCCTAGGCCGGGGCACGCTGCATTAGTACTCGAAGCACAGATTGGAGGATACACCATGAGCAAAGTATTCATGGATGGAGGAAGTGGCCTGAACCTCCTGTTTGCTAGCACGATGAAAGCGATAGGCTTAACTGCTGAGGTGTTGCAAGAGTCTGACACTGGTTTTCACGGAATCATCCCAACTCGACCCGCGTACCCTCTCGGCAAGATTTCACTGGACGTTGTATTCAGCACACCCAGCAACTTCCGGAAGGAGAGACTCGAATTTGAAGTAGTTGATTGGGAATCCCAGTACCATGCCATCCTCGGTCGACCAGCGTTCGCCAAGTTTATGGCAGTTCCTCATTACGCGTACTTAAAACTTAAGATGCCGGGCAACAATGGGATGCCAATAACTATTCACGGAAGTTTTTCTCGTTCCGATAACTGCAATAAGGATTTCCAGAAGATCGCTTCCAAATTCGGAGTTGAGGAAGAGCTTAACGCACTGGATGCGCTCACTGATCATACACAGCCACCTGCCAATAATCGGAATACAAAATCCGACGAGTTTGACGCCGCCAAAGAAGCAAAGAAGCATCAAGTGCATCCCTCCGACCCGAAGAAAATGATCAATGCATCGGCAGATCTTGCTGTCGCATAGGAAGGCGCGCTCATCGAGTTCCTCCGTGAGCGCTGGGAAATATTTGCATGTGAGCCATCCAACATGCCAAGTATTCCCAGGGAACTCGCTGAGCACGCCCTTAATGTTGATCCTAAAGCCAAGCCTGTCCAGCAGACATTGCGCCGTTTCTCGGAACCTAAAAGAAAAGCCATTGGAGAAGAAGTTAATCGACTCCGCAAAGCCGGATTTATTTGGGAGCTTAAGGAGGCCAAATGGGTAGCCAACCCAGTCATGGTGCCAAAGAAGGATACGACAGCTCTTCGCATGTGCATCGATTTCACGAGCCTCAACAAGCACTGCCCGAAGGATCATTTCCCATTGCCTCGTATCGATCAGATAGTTGACTCTACGACAGGATGCGATCGTCTCTCCTTTCTGGATGCTTATTCAGGATACAATCAAATCAAACTCAAAGAAGAGGACCAAGAGTTAACAACGTTCATTACGCCGCATGGTGTTTATTGTTACAACGTTATGACTTTCGGGTTAAAAAAACGCGGGTGCAACTTATCAACGATGTATGCAAGCTTGTTTAGGGGAACAAATTGGCCGAAACATCGAGGTTTATATCGACGACATCGTCGTCAAAACCCAAAACGCTTCTACATTGATCGACGATTTGCGCGAAACTTTCGACAACCTCGACCGCTACAAGATAAAGCTGAACCCGAAGAAATGCTTTTTCGGAGTGCTAGGAGGCCAAGTACTCGGATACTTTATTTCAGCAGGCAGAATTGAGGCGAATCCATTAAAGATCAAGGCTGTCCTCGATATGGAACCACCAAGGAATTTGCAGCAGGTGCAGCAGCTAGCAGGGCGCGTAGCGGCTCTCAGCAGATTCATCACAAAGCTAGGAGAAAAGGCGCTACCCTTCTATTAGTTAATGAAGAAATCGGAAAAGTTTGAATGGACTGCAGAAGCACAAGAAGCTTTCGACAATTTGAAGAAAGTTCTATCGACTTCACCGGTTCTCGTGACTCCGCATGATAAGGAGCCGATGCTACTCTATATCGCTGTAACCAGTCAAGTTGTCAGTACGGTACTCGTGGTCAAACGATCAGAGGTAGGAAAGGTTCACGGCGTGCAGCGCCCCGTTTACTACCTCAGCGAAGTACTTACACCAGCAAAACAGCGGTACCCGCACCATCAGAAGCTAGCTTATGTAGTATGGAGAACAGCACGGAAGTTACGGCATTACTTCGCTGAGCATCCGATAATCGTCGTCACTGAAGCTCCATTAAAAAATATACTCACCAATCCAGATGCCACAGGCAGAGTATCTCAGTGGGCTATCGAGTGAGCACCATATGAAATTTCTTACGTCAATCGAACAGCCATCAAGTCTCAGATCCTACATGATTTTTTTGTTGACTGGATTCAGTCGCAAATCCCGGCCGCACCTGATATGTCAGGTTCATGGACAATGTACTTCGACGGTTCAAAGCGAAGCACAGGCGCAGGAGCTGGAGTGGTGTTGTTTTCTCCGCAGGGTGATAGAATGAGATACCTGCTGAGGATGAATTTTGCGTTAACAACAAACAATGAGGCAGAATATGAAGCGTTATTGCACGGTATGCGCATGGCTAAAGCTTGTGGCGCTACTAGGCTGGATATTTACGGAGATTCGAATCTTGTGGTCCAACAGTTGATGAATTTATGCGATGCTATTAGTGATAATTGATACGTCTCCAACATATCGATAATTTCTTATGTTCCATGCTACTTTATTGATGATACCTACATGTTTTATACACATTATATGTCATATTTATGCATTTTCTGTAACTAACCTATTAACAAGATGCGAAGTGCGCTTTTTCTGCTGTTTTTGGTCAGAAATCCTAGTAACGAAATATTCTCGGAATTGGACGAAATCAACGCCTGTGTTCCTATTTTGCCGGAAGCATCCAGAACACCCGAGAGCCGCTGAGGGGATGACATGAGTGGTGCGGCCCAGGCCCCGCGCCACCCTATGGTCTCGTCGCCTCGTTGACCCTCCCGCGCCGCCTCTTCGCCTATATAAAGCCCCTGCATCGAAAACCCTTACGGAGAAGCCACGATACGAGAAAAGTTCCAGCCGCCGCCATCGCAAGCCAAGATCCGGGGACAGGAGTCTCTGTTCCGGCACCCTGCCGGAGCGGGGAAGTGCCCCGGAAGGCTTCTCCATCGACACCGCTGCCATCTCCACCGCCATCTTCATCACCGCTGGCTCCCATGAGGAGGGAGTAGTTCTCCATCGAGGCTCGGGGCTGTACCGGTAGCTATGTGGTTCATCTCTCCTATGTAGTTCAATACAATAATCTCATGAGCTGCCTTACATGATTGAGATTCATATGATGATGCTTGTAATCTAGATGTCATTATGCTAGTCAAGTGGGTTTTACTTATGTGATCTCCGGAGACTCCTTGTCCCACGTGTGTAAAGGTGACAGTGTGTGCACCGTGTGGGTCTCTTAGGCTATATTTCACGAAGTACTTATTCACTGTTGAAGAGCGTAGTGAAGTGCTTATTTATATCTCTTTATGATTGCAATGTGCATCGTATCACAATTTATCTATGTGCTACTCTAGTGATGTGTTATTAAAGTAGTTTTATTCCTCCCGCATGTGTGCAAAGGTGACAGTGTGTGCACCGTGTTAGTACTTGGTTTATGCTATGATCATGATCTCTTGTAGATTGCGAAGTTAACTATTGCTATGATAATATTGATGTGATCTATTCCTCCTACATATGCATGAAGGTGACAGTGTGCATGCTATGCTAGTACTTGGTTTAGTCGTTTTGATCTATCTTACACTTAAGGTTACTTAAACATGAGCATTATTGTGGAGCTTGTTAACTCCGGCATTGAGGGTTCGTGTAATCCTACGCAATGTGTTCATCATCCAACAAAAGTGTAGAGTATGCATTTATCTATTCTGTTATGTGATCAATGTTGAGAGTGTCCACTAGTGAAAGTCTAATCCCTAGGCCTTGTTCCTAAATACTGCTGAGTTACTGCTTGTTTACTGTTTTATGTGTTACTACTGCTGCAATACTACCACCATCAACTACACGCCGCAAGCTATTTTCTGGCACTGCTGCTCATATATATTCATACCACCGTATTTCACTATCTCTTCGCCGAACTAGTGCACCTATTTGGTGTGTTGGGGACACAAGAGACTTCTTGCTTTGTGGTAGGGTTGCATGAGAGGGATATCTTTGACCTTCCTCCCTGAGTTCGATAAACCTTGGGTGATCCACTTAAGGGAAAACTTGCTGCTGTTCTACAAACCTCGCACTTGGAGGCCCAACACTCTACAGGAAAGGAGGGAACGTAGACATCAAGCTATTTCTGCGCCGTTGCCGGGAGGAAAGGTAAAAGGTACTCACACCGGATCTCGGCTACTAAGCTTTTCCGCCATTGTAAGTACTCAAGCTATTTCCTTTAGACTGCAATTGCGACATTTGGTTTCTTGTTTACACTAGTTAGGCATAATGGAAAACAACAAAAATATGAGAGATCTTTATGAACTTTATCTTGAATTAGGACATGATGTGTTTGAAGAGAGAATTAAAAAACCCATGGAACTTTATATGCATGATAATGGGAATGTTATTAGTATGAATGCTTTGAACACCATTGTTGCTAATGGTATGGAAAATTCTAAGCTTGGGGAAGCTGGCTTTGATGAGCATGATATTTTTAGTCCCCCAAGCATTGAGGAGAAAATTTAGTTTGATGATACTTTGCCTCCTATTTATGATGATTATAATGATAGTAGTATTTTGTTACCACCTGTTATGGAGGATAAATTTGATTATGATTACAATATACCTCCTATATTTGATAGCTACTTTGTTGAATTTGCTCCCACTACAATTAATAAGAATGACTATGCTTATGTTGGGAGTAGTAATTATTTTATGCATGAGACTCATGATAAGAATGCTTTATGTGATAGTTATATTGTTGAGTTTGCTCATGTTGCTACTGAAAGTTATTATGAGAGAGGAAAATATGGTTGTAAAATTTTTCATGTTACTAAAACACCTCTCTATGTGCTGAAATTTTTGAAGCTACACTTGTTTTATCTTCCTATGCTTGTTACTTTGCTCTTCATGAACTTGTTTATTTACAAGATTCCTTTTCATAGGAAGCATGTTAGACTTAAATGTGTTTTGAATTTGCCTCTTGATGCTCTCTTTTGCTTCAAATACTATTTCTTATGAGAGCATTATCATTAAAACTGCTGAGCCCATCTTAATGGCTATAAAGAAAGAACTTCTTGGGAGATAACCCATGTGTTATTTTACTACAGTACCTTGTTTTATATTTGTGTCTTGGAAGTTGTTTACTACTGTAGCAACCTCTCCTTATCATGTTTTTGTGCCAAGTAAAGTTTCTATGTTAAAGTTGATGTTATATTTGGGATCGCTGCGCAGAAACAGCATTGCTGTCTGTCACGAATCTGGGCACAGTTCTCTGTAGAAAATTCAAAAAATCTGCCAATTTACGAGCGTGATCCTCAGATATGTACGCAACTTTCATTAGTTTTGAGTTTTTCCATTTGAGCAAGTCTGGTGCCAGCTTTAAATTTCGTCTTTACGGACTGTTCTGTTTTGACAGATTCTGCCTTTTATTTCGCATTGCCTCTTTTGCTATGTTGGATTCATTTCTTTGATCCATTAATGTCCAGTAGCATTATGCAATGTCCAGAAGTGAAAAGAATGTTTGTGTCACCTCTGAACATGTGAATTTTTGATTATGCACTAACCCTCTAATGAGTTTGCTTGAAGTTTGGTGTGAAGGAAGTTTTCAAGGGTCAATAGAAGAGGGTGATATAATGTGATCGAGAAGAGTGAAAGGTCTAAGCTTGGGGATGCCCCGATGGTTCATCCCTGCATATTTTAAGAAGACTCAAGCATCTAAGCTTGGGGATGCCCAAGGCATCCCCTTCTTCATCGACAACTTATCAGGTTTCTTCTAGTGAAACTATATTTTTATTCCATCACATCCTATGTATTTTACTTGGAGCGTCTGTGTGCTTTTATTTTTGTTTTTGTTTTGTTATCTTAGTTCTCTGAATAAGTTCATCCTTGTGTGGAGAGAGACACGCTCCGCTGGTTCGTATGAACACATGTGTTCTTAGCTCATAATATTCATGGCGAAGTTTCCTCTTCGTTAAATTGTTATATGGTTGGAATTGAAAAATGCTACATGTAGTAATTGGTAAAATGTCTTGGATAATGTGATACTTGGCAATTGTTGTGCTCATGTTTAAGCTCTTGCATCATATGCTTTGCACCCATTAATGAAGAAATACATAGAGCTTGCTAAAATTTGATTTGCATATTTGGTTTCTCTAAGGTCTAGATAATATCTAGTATTGAGTTTTGAACAACAAGGAAGACGGTGTAGAGTCTTATAATGTTTACAATATGTCTTTTATGTGAGTTTTGCTGCACTTGTTCATCCTTGAGTTTGCTTCAAATAACCTTGCTAGCCTAAACCTTGTATCGAGAGGGAATACTTCTCATGCATCCAAAATCCTTGAGCCAACTACTATGCCATTTGTGTCCACCATACCTACCTACTACATGGTATTTCTCCGCCATTCCAAAGTAAATTGCTTGAGTGCTACCTTTAAAATTCCATCATTCACCTTTGCAATATATAGCTCATGGGACAAAATAGCCTTAAAAACTATCGTAGTATTGAATATGTACTTATGCACTTTATCTTTTATTAAGTTGCTTGTTGTGCGATAACCATGCTTCTGGGGAACGCCATCAACTATTGTTGAATATCATGTGAGTTGCTATGCATGTCCGTCTTGTCTGAAGTAAGAGAGATCTACCACCTTAATGGTTGGAGCATGCAAAATTGTTAGAGAAGAACATTGGGCCGCTAACTAAAGCCATGAATCATGGTTGAAGTTTCAGTTTTGGACATATATCCTCAATCTCATATGAGAATAATAATTGTTGTTACATGCTTATGCATTTAAGAGGAGTCCATTATCTGTTGTCCATGTTGTCCCGGTATGGATGTCTAAGTTGAGAATAATCAAAAGCGAGAAATCCAAAATGCGAGCATTCTCCTTAGACCTTTGTACAGGCGGCATGGAGGTACCCCTTTGTGACACTTGGTTGAAACATGGCATGCAAAGATCCGGTAGTCCAAGCTAAGTAGGACGAGGTGCGGGCACTATTAGTATACTATGCATGAGGCTTGCAACTTGTAAGATATAATTTACATAACTCATATGCTTTATTACTACCGTTGACAAAATTGTTTCATGTTTTCAAAATAAAAGCTCTAGCACAAATACAGCAATCGATGCTTTCCTCTTTGAAGGACCATTCTTTTACTTTTATTGTTGAGTCAGTTTACCTATCCCCTTCCACCTAAGAAGCAAACACTTGTGTGAACTGTGCATTGATTCCTACATACTTGCATATTGCACTTGTTATACTACTTTATGTTGACAATATCCATGAGATATACATGTTATAAGTTGAAAGCAACCGCTGAAACTTAATCTTCCTTTGTGTTGTTTCAATGCCTTTACTTTGATTTATTGCTTTATGAGTTAACTCTTATGCAAGACTTATTGATGCTTGTCTTGAAGTACTATTCATGAAAAGTCTTTGCTTTATGATTCACTTGTTTACTCATGTCATTACCATTGTTTTGATCGCTGCATTCATTACATATGTTTACAATAGTATGATCAAGGTTATGATGGCATGTCACTTAAGAAATTATCTTTGTTATCGTTTTACCGCTCGGGACGAGCAGAACTAAGCTTGGGGATGCTGATACGTCTCCAACGTATCGATAATTTCTTATGTTCCATGCTACTTTATTGATGATACCTACATGTTTTATACACATTATATGTCATATTTATGCATTTCTGTAACTAACCTATTAACAAGATGCCGAAGCGCAGTTCCTGTTTCTGCTGTTTTTGGTTTCGAAATCCTAGTAACGAAATATTCTCGGAATTGGACGAAATCAACGCCCGGTTCCTATTTTGCCCGGAAGCATCCGACACCCGAGAGCGCGAGGGGGGGGCCCAGATGACATGGTGGCGCGGCCAGGCCCTGGCGCCACCCTATGGTCTCGTCGCCTCGTTGACCCTCCCGCGCCGCCTCTTCGCCTATATAAAGCCCTGCATCGAAAACCCTTACGGAGGAAGCCACGATACGAGAAAAGTTCCGAGCCGCCGCCATCGCGAAGCCAAGATCCGGGGACAGAGTCTCTGTTCCGGCACCGCCGGAGCGGGAAGTGCCCCGGAAGGCTTCTCCATCGACACCGCTGCCATCTCCACCGCCATCTTCATCACCGCCGCTCCCATGAGGAGGGAGTAGTTCTCCATCGAGGCTCGGGGCTGTACCGGTAGCTATGTGGTTCATCTCTCCTATGTAGTTCAATACAATAATCTCATGAGCTGCCTTACATGATTGAGATTCATATGATGATGCTTGTAATCTAGATGTCATTATGCTAGTCAAGTGGGTTTTACTTATGTGATCTGAGACTCCTTGTCCCACGTGTGTAAAGGTGACAGTGTGTGCACCGTGTGGGTCTCTTAGGCTATATTTCACGAAGTACTTATTCACTGTTGAAGAGCGTAGTGAAGTGCTTATTTATATCTCTTTATGATTGCAATGTGCATCGTATCACAATTTATCTATGTGCTACTCTAGTGATGTGTTATTAAAGTAGTTTTATTCCTCCTGCATGTGTGCAAAGGTGACAGTGCGTGCACCGTGTTAGTACTTGGTTTATGCTATGATCATGATCTCTTGTAGATTGCGAAGTTAACTATTGCTATGATAATATTGATGTGATCTATTCCTCCTACATATGCATGAAGGTGACGTGCATGCTATGCTAGTACTTGGTTTAGTCGTTTTGATCTATCTTACACTTAAGGTTACTTAAACATGAGCATTATTGTGGAGCTTGTTAACTCCGGCATTGAGGGTTCGTGTAATCCTACGCAATGTGTTCATCATCCAACAAAAGTGTAGAGTATGCATTTATCTATTCTGTTATGTGATCAATGTTGAGAGTGTCCACTAGTGAAAGTCTAATCCCTAGGCCTTGTTCCTAAATACTGAGTTACTACTGCTTGTTTCTGTTTTACTGTGTTACTATGCTGCAATACTACCACCATCAACTACACGCCAGCAAGCTATTTTGCACACTACTACTCATATATATTCATACCACCTGTATTTCACTATCTCTTCGCCGAACTAGTGCACCTATTTGGTGTGTTGGGGACACAAGAGACTTCTTGCTTTGTGGTTGCAGGGTTGCATGAGAGGGATATCTTTGACCTCTTCCTCCCCGAGTTCGATAAACCTTGGGTGATCCACTTAAGGGAAAACTTGCTGCTGTTCTACAAACCTCTGCACTTGGAGGCCCAACACTGTCTACAGGAAAGGAGGGGGAACGTAGACATCAATAATATGATTGCCTATCGACAAATGTATCAGTCAATGGAAGCAAAGTTCAAAGGCTGCGAGTTAAAACATATCGGCAGGGCCAGTAACGAAGAAGCAGATGCATTGGCGAACATCGGCTCCACATGCTCCGCGATTCCTGACGGTGTTTTTTACGAAGTGATCAACCAGAGATCTATCAAGACCAAAGCATCGGTACCTTCAGAAGAATCGATCATTGACCCAGAGGATACACTTCAGGGCGCTGGCAATAACATTATTACTGGACCTGAGCAACAAGTTCTTCTTCTCGAGCCTTTATGGACCAAAGATCTACTAGCATATTTACTTCGACAGGAGTTGCCAGACGATCCCGTCGAAGCAAGGCGTACTGTACGTCGCTCCAAATCATTCACCATAGTGGCTGGAGAGCTTTACAAGCGAAGTATTTCTGGCATCTTCCAACGATGCATCGCCATCAACGATGGAAAGGCTCTGATACGGGAGATACATGAAGGTACGTGTGGGCATCATGCAAGCAGTCGAGCACTTGTGGCCAAAGCTTTTAGAGCTGGGTTTTACTGGTCAACAGCATCAGCTGATGCAAGAGATCTAGTGCGAAAGTGCGACCCTTGCCAACATTTCGCACCAAAACCACATGCGCCTGCTACGGACCTTATGACGATACCTTTGGTATGGCCCTTTGCTCAGTGGAGACTCGACCAAGTTGGGCCAATGCCGAAGTCTTCCGGAGGCCATACTTACCTGTTAGTTGCAGTCGACAAGTTTACCAAGTGGATAGAGGCCATACCAGTAACCAATCAAGCGGCTACAACAGCTTTTAAATTCTTCAAAGGGATTACCTGCCGGTTCGGTGTACCTCACAGCATCATCACTGATAATGGAACTAACTTTGCATCCAAAGAGTTTCATGAATTTTGTGGATACAATGGCATCAAGCCCAGTTTCGCTTCGATTTCACATCCTCAGACTAATGGTCAGGTGGAAAGGATCAATGGTCTAATATGTGATGGCATTAAAAAACGTCTCACAAACGCAGTTGGTGCCTGGGTTGAGGAACTGCCATCAGTACTTTGGAGCCTGCAGACCACTCCGACTAGATCAACACAGTACACTCCTTTCTTCCTTGTGTATGGAGCCGAAGCCGTTCTACCTGCCGATGTTCGCTTTGAAGCACCACGGGTCGTTGCGTATAATGAAAATGCTTCCAATCTAGCATTACAAGATGCTGTCGATCTTGTTGACGAAGCCCGATATATCGCTCTAGCAAGAACAGCAGTATATCAGTAGGCGATACGAAACTATCACAGCCGAAGGGTGCGCACTCGAAGCTTCAACGTAGGTGACTTAGTACTACGCTTAAAGCAGAAGGGACATCTGAAGCTTGAATCTCCATGGGAAGGGCCATATATCGTCACTGAAGTCATCCCAGGAGGAGCCTATCGCATCAAAGATACTACAACAGGGCAAGATATAGGCAATCCATGGAATGTTGCACAATTGCGACGCTTCTATGCTTAGGCTTGGACTTCTCTTCCATGCTCTTATTTTACGAATAAAGCATCATAGTCAATCATCAGAATAATGTATGTCTCAGTCATGCATTATGAATAAAATCTCTTGGTTCACTCTATACGATTATTA
This sequence comes from Lolium multiflorum, assembly GCA_030979885.1. Classification (NCBI taxonomy): domain Eukaryota; kingdom Viridiplantae; phylum Streptophyta; class Magnoliopsida; order Poales; family Poaceae; genus Lolium; species Lolium multiflorum. The sequence continues at coordinate 22,913,425 of CM061752.1, read as the reverse complement.
TCTTACTCGAACAAATATTCGAGAGCTCTTCAAACACTATCGGCTACTATAACTCCCATCGGGAGCGCTGGTTATCAGCAAAGTAAAATTTACCCGACAATACTCGGGGACTATACAAAAACGATTTTCACCAAAGCCTCAGAGAACATACGAGAGCTGCGAGTGGTGGAAGCAATAAAACATATGGAAGGCTCACACCGGTGCACAGGGTTACGAAGCCAAAAAAGCGTATAGTTCCCTCGGGGGCTGACGCTAATACATGCAAACTTACGAAATGACCCTGCGAATGTGCTTGCGATTACTACGGGGTCGTCGAATGAGCTAACTGACCTGATCCCTCAGTTGCCTTCGACAAACAAAAATTCGACTGGGCTTACGGTCCATCGACTCGAAAAACAAAAATTCGACTGGGCTTACGGTCCATCGACTCGAAAGAAAAACAAAAATTCGACTAGGCTTACGGTCCATCTACTCAAAAGAAAAACAAAAGATTCGACTGGGCTTACGGTCCATCGATTCGGAAGAAAAACAGAAATTTCGGCTAAAATTACAACCCAATGACTTGGCATAATGCTATCAAAATACATCTAAAGCGTAAAGATGTTAAGCAAAAGTATCATCATACAAAAGGCTTTCTTCAAACAGAAGTATTCATCATCTACATGCATACTATATGCAAGGGCAATTAAAAACTTCTATGAGGTCCCTAGGTCCGATTGATTCCTCAAGATTCTTTCGATACTTGTTTCCATCCTCGAAACAATTTTATGAGCTAGATGTCTAGCCACAGGGTAGAATTGATCGAGTCTCACATTAGCATCGGCTATGACTCTTAAATCCAAAGTGGGATGGCAAGCTAGCACAGAAGCCAGCGCCAGTTCAGCCCCTACAAGAAGCTCTTTGCGAACCAAGGATTGAATTCTTGCAGGATTCTTGAATCGAATTAAAAGAGCTGATAAGCTTTCAGGAGCCGGATCAAGAGGAAACATGGTCTTCCATACCATGGTCAGATTAGCATGATACTTTTCAAAGTAGCAATGTACCTTTTTCACCCGATACTCAAACTTTGCTACAGCCACAGCTTTTGTTCGGTCTGACCACAATGAACATTTTGGGTGTGATATGTCTGTCATCACTGCGACCTTCTCATGAATCCTTGCATTTTCTTCTGATTCATTGAAAGCAACAACTACAAAAGACAAATAAAGAAAGATCAGAAGAAAATTGTTGTGAAAATATGACGAATCAGAGGGCGCGCGTTGCTTACAACTCAAGCTTTCAGTAGCTACACGAAGGCGATCCAGAGCATGTTGTTCAACTGCCGTGGAAAGTTCGCTCTTCTTTCTCACTACCACAGCCATGGCTTGGAGTCCAGCCATATCTTTATTCAGTTGAGAGATCTGATCACGCAGCCGACACAAAAGCTTGGATTCATTGGCAGCTATAGGAAAGTTTCCACCACGAGAAGAAGATGAAGGAATCTGCAGCAAATTGTTCAAGTATGCATGTTCAGAAAAGATTGGCAAACTCCCATCGGGAGCTATCAAAAGCACTGTCATTCAAAAAGCAATGATAAAAGTCGAGTGCTGACAACAGAGTCAGCTTAATTCATTACAGGACTAGGGACGAATGTATTCAAGCTACAAATAGACAAATTAGTAGGCCCAACATGGTCAAGTCTGTGCTGAAGAACTTGGTGCAGACTCGGATGCAATTTTCTTCTTCTCGTCATCAACTAGCTTGAGGAGTCGATTGGCGCATAATTGTGACGACTGTTTGAAAGGGTCAAGGTCGACAGGGCAACCATTTGCATCTACTGGTGGTGCTTTGGATAGTAGCTCCAAGTCAGAACCAAATCCGTGCCCCATTAGAAGTTGAAAAGTGAGGACTGATCCATAGAGGCGAGAACGTCGCTTCAATATCTCGATGCCATTGGAGAAGTCGACGTAGAAAGCATCAGCTAGCTCCCCAAGAGTCTTGTTCTGATCTAACTTCGGAAATATTAACGAAAAAAGCTTCGACAATGCTCCCTTGGCTTTCGTCAGGAGACTTTGGATCTGTCCGCTGGACTCAACAGCAAAAGTGAGGGCATCCAACATCGAGTCCATTCTGAGCTTGCTGGTATGATCGATAGGCATGTCGGCAGTATCTGAAAGTTAATGAGAAATATAAGACATCATGATAAGTATGTTGAAAGAAGAGGGAAGACGAAGCAAAAAAAATCTTACTCAGTAAACTCTCGATGGACTCGCGAAGAACACCTTCTTTCTTGTCTGCTTCAGCATAAGCTTTAAGCTTCAGATCTTGCTCCTCATTCAGCTTCTTCTTCATAGTTTTGAGCTCCTCCTTCAGACTCATGTTTTCATTCTGAGCATCGGCTGCCAATCTTTTTGCTTCTTGCAATTGATAATATGAAGATTTGGCAGCTTCATGAAGTTGAGCATTTTCCACCTCCAATCGACCAAATTGATCCGCGAAATCTATCACGGTATCGATTGCGGCTTGGATCGGCTACAATAAGAGAATCGAAGGATCATATCAAGATAACCCAACATATAAAACAGTATTCGGCTTCTAAGCAGCAGGATACTAGCTCGGGGGCTTCCAAGATAAGATTATTAAAGAAAGGAGGGAAAAACTCACATGGGCATGCGTCAGAAGAGGAGTAGAAGTACTTGCTGAAGGAGCTTCTGGCGAAGCCTTGACCTTGGTCACATTCTTTCTTGGAAGAGAAGGGTTAGTAGGAGCACTTTCGGTTGCTAAAGGAATTGACTCCTTCGCTAACTCTGCTCTCTCAGAAATCACTTTCGCTCTCTTTGAAAGAGGAACATCGTCGTCATCATCAGAACTACATGAAAAAAACGAGGACTATTACAAAAATGGAAAATGCCAGTAAAGAGAATCATAAGGAAAAAAGAAACTCACGAAATTGACATTAATTCGTCTTCTTCAGCGAAGAATCCTGACGATCTCTTTATAGCCAGAGGAGCCGAAGCTTCTCGAGTAGGTGCAGGAGAAGGAGTTGCGTCAGCGTCGTCATCATCTTGTCTGCTAGGACTCGATTCTGCCGTTGCAATTAGATCTTCATTAATCTTCCTGCGGCACTGAGAGGCGAGGAGAGCATCTTCTTCAGGGGCTTTACCACCCGAGGCATCACTGTCTTCAAGAGCATTGCGGTTATCTTCGTTTTCTTCGGAGGCGTCGTCATCCTCGGGGGTTGCTCCGCTTTCAGGAGTCGGAGGATAGCAGCATGCAAGCGTAGAAGCCTGTCGAAGATAAGAGAAAGACATTTAACATCAAGAGTGAGGGATAACATTGGTTACAAAATAGCAATAATATTTACCTCGGAAGGAAGGTGCTTGAGGTCGAAAGGAACGCGAACTGAAGTAATGGCTATGAAATCTTTCTGATTAAAGCAAGTTAGGCGTCTTACTTCATCTCGAAGATCATCTTCTGAAAGTTCAGTCGAACTGATACTTGACTTGTCCTTGGTACCAGCGTACATCCAGAGCCCGTGAGCTCTCGACATCACAGGCTGCACTCGACGCTTCAGAAATAATGCGACTACCTCTGTGCCCCACATTGTTTGACCTCCTGCACTTTTCAGATCTAGGATCTTTTCGTACAGTTGGTCTGCTACTTCGCTTTCCTCAGCAGTCAGTGCATTTTGCCAGGACTTCTTTGGTGTAGCCTCGAGAACATCTTCGAACGGAGGCATATTGGAACGATGTCCTGTCGCTGGGATGTCTCGAAGGTAGAACCATTTCTGTCGCCAGCCTTGGACAGACTCCCTCATCAGAAAGTTGAAGTAGTTGACTTCCTTCCTGACGATGAAGCCGACGCCGCCAACCACGTGAGGGCCTTCATTACCACTGTGGCATTTGACATAAAAAAATCTTCCTCCACAGACCCCAGTGGGGATCAATGCCGAGGTATGCCTCACACACAGTGATAAAGATGGAGAGGTGGAGAATAGAATTTGGGGTCAGCTGCCAGAGCTGGATCCCATAGGAGAAGAGAAGGCAACGAAGAAACTCGTGGGCAGGAAGAGAAAGCCCATGATACAGAAATGACATGAACATAACAGTAAAGCCCTTCGGAGGCTCTGGGCGAGAAGCAGAACCTGGATGAACGAAATCAGATTCGGTGAAAGGGATGAGCCCCATCGATCTCATCTTGCTCTCATCACGCTTGGTGATGGTGGATGCTGTCCAATCGAGGTTGGCCTTGGGCGCACTTGCAGTAGCACCAGAGCTGGTACTTCCCCTCTTCTTGCCCATGGTTGCTTGAGAAGCTCGCGAACGCAGAGGCAATGGTGAGAAGAGAGCAGAGGAAGGAGATGAGCAGTATGGGAGGCGTAAAAAGTTAAAATTAAAAGTGCTCCCTTACTTATAACAAGAATTAGCTGAAGATCGTGGCTGCTTGCCATGCATCGTGGAGAGATGGACGGAGATTCAGTATTACACGTGTCAAGGAGGGAGAGAAACCGGTGGCCCATTACCTCCACTACATGCGGAAATCGAGGAGGCGCCTCGGTCAACGCGCAAGGACCACTCATTTGCTAACTAACCATGCAGGCGTAGGGTGGGCCCATCATGTCATGTCATGTCAATCAAACCACCGCAGTAACCACATCATTGATGATGTCACTAAAAAGTATCGGCTCCTCGCTACCGGAGCATTCGAAATAATTTACAACGTTGGGTTGCTCGACTTGAGTCTACGCACGGTTGCAAGCATCCGTCCCTAGACTCGGGGACTACTCCCATCGGGAGCGCTGGACGTGCACCCGATAAAAATCATGAGGATGACAGAAAACGAACTCGAAGATTTGACAAAATCCAGGATCGAGCCTGGGGACTCGATCTTGAGTAGGGCAACGTTGTTTTGCCATCGGCAGTTAACCAGCATCGATCTTTCGAGTAAAGCTGGGCCCGTTGCTCTTATCCCTTACGTACTATCGAAACTACATTCGAAGATTTTCAAGACCCGATATAACAAAAATGTCGGATGATGAAGATAGGTCAAAGAACACATCTGTATCGAAATCTTCGAGTAGAACAACTTGAGTCAACACACGGTTGCAAACATCCGTCCCTAGACTCGGGGGCTACTCCCATCGGGAGCGCTGGACGCGCACCCGATATCAGAAGTATTTAATACATAGTGAGCGAAGGAAAACATCAACAAATGAAGATTTACGAGTGGTACAACTTGAGTCTATGCACGGTTGCAAACATCCGTCCCTAGACTCGGGGGCTACTCCCATCGGGAGCGCCGGACGCGCACCCGATAAAAAATTCTTTTGAAACAGCAAAGGACTCGAAGGTTCATTCTTTCTTTCGACAGACGAAGATGTTCGGATGAAGACAATTAAAGTCCCTGCCCGAAGCTTCACTTCGGCCAGTCACTCGGGGGCTACTGATGTGGGCATTACCCTTCGGGTAACCGACATTAGGCTACCTCCACCGGCCCAACTAGGGGCCCATGAAGATTGCCGAATATCTGGAGTGGGCCTATACGTCTACGTTGAAGAAAGGGACTCATCCGAAGGAAGGAACTTGACGAACAAGGAAACAAGACGAAGAAATAAGGAAAGCTTAGACTATGACTCCTTGTACCTTAGTCGAATCCGGACAGATCTCTCGAGACCTGGCCTGCTATATAAAGGCCAGGAGAGGATATGCCGGATCACAACTTATACGCATAGAATCATCGTCAAGGATAGCTTAGAGCTTAGAACCCTAGTCTCTCGGCGAATCCATCATAAACCATCGACTACCCCATTGTAACCCGATATAATTTCGATAATCAAGACCAGACAAGCAGGAAGTAAGGGTTTTACCTCATCGAGGGCCCCGAACCTAGGTAAATCTCTCTCCCCGTTTGTTCGATCACCGATGTCTCATGCTAGCCTGCAGGATTCCGTCAACCCTAAGCCCCTCATGGTGGGCATTGCCGGGGAGCACCCCGACACTATGCCTCTTTGTATCTTGGTCAAATCCGGACAGATCTCTCAAGACCTAGCCTGCTATATAAAGGCCAGGAGAGGATCTACCGGAACACAACTTACACGCATAGAACCATCGTAAGATAATACCTAGAGCTTAGAACCCTTGCCTCTCGGCGAGTCCACCGTAGCTCATAGGCTACCCATTGTAATCCGATATACTTTCGATAATCAAGATCAGACAAGCAGGAAGTAAGGGTTTTACCTCATCGAGGGCCCCGAACCGGGGTAAATCTCTCTCCCCGTTTGATTGGTTACCGATGTCTCGTGCTAGCCTGCAGGATTCCATCAACCCTAAGCCCCTCATGGTGGGCATTGCCGGGGAGCCCCCCGACAATTGGCGCCGTCTGTGGGAAATCTGCCGGTACAAGGCACTTCATCGGCTGTCCCGATCTTGTCGGCTACCTCAAGGCCAGCATCGCCGGCATCATCGTCGACTCCTTCATCACCAAGCTTGGGGAGCTCGGTTCGTTTCGGGTCCTTCGAGTTTACTCCGCACACTAACTCATCGCGTTCGACCTTCTCGGGTTTATGCAATGGGCTGGAGATGGCGTTCGGAAGCGTGCACTACCGTGTCAACTCCGAAGGAATCCTTCGGCTGCCCGATCCGGTCGTCCCAAGGGCATCAAGGACCACGGCTTCATCTGCTGCTGCATCATCTGCTTCGTCCCCGATCACAGTTGATCTATCGACTGTGGTATCAGGGCCATCCCCAACATCTTCGCCATCGACATCACCGTTCCGTTCCACGTCATCCATGTCTGTCGGATCTGACGACTCGGGATCATCGGATCTAACATCGTACTACTGCCTCAACTGCGACACCAGGAACGGGCTGGGTTCAGAAGATACACTTTTTGTTTGCAGCGGCGGGTGCACCTCTGACGAAGAAAGTATCGGTAGTATCGTCACTTGGGAGGCGGCCCGTCACCAAGTTTATGCTATCATCAATCCTGTCACGGGAGACGAAATCTCGGAGGGCGAGCGTACCCCGCATGTTAATCGCAGTAGACATCGCAATGTCAAGACCAGCGTCGGCAACGACGACAGTGCTTACACCATCACCGGAGAAGAGTGGGAGTTTGCTCACAATGCTATAGCCAATCGTACTCCAATTCCCACTGGAGCTTTGGCAAGAACCCTCAATGCGTATCACGCTATTCTGGATAAAAATCAGGATCGGTTAGCCAAAGAGCAAACAGACCTCGATCGACGTTGGCAGGCAGCCGATCAATCAAGCGAACGGCGAAGGGGGCAACCCTCACATGGAAGCGCGTCTCGAAGCAACCAAGGGCAAGGAAGATTTTGACCTCGAATCCTTCGCCTTTCAGAAGACGATGCAAGAGAGATTACTTCGAATCTTTCCAATTCCTTCATGACTATGGATACCGCGGGTATGATCAGGCCAAAGACTGTTGAGGGGGCAACTGCAAATCTCGCGGATCTGATTAACCATCAACCGACACCCAACGATCCGATGGCGCAAGCTCACCGAGGCGCTCCGGAGAGCCTTGTGATACTTGGAGATAAGCTCGCCCCTAGGAAGGAGAAGAGTACACATCAGGGCAGTGGGTCCAAACACCATTCGAAGGATGCCCGTGACGATATCACGCAGATCAAGATCGACAAAGCTCGCCATCGGCGTGCCGCAAGAGAAGGCTACAATAGCGAGCACTCTGAAGAAACCCATGAATATGATGGTGAACTGCGAGGTGATGATTGCCTAAGCAAAAGGATTCGGGAGTCAATGCCACCAAAGAGATTCAAGCCTACGCCCACCGACGCTGCCAAGTACGATGGTCAGCAGGAGCCGAGGTCTTGGATAGACGATTATCTGCAAACAGTGATCTTACACAAGGGAAATTAAGTAGCGGCCATGCAGTGCTTGCAGCTTTACCTAAAAGATTCGGCACGAGCTTCGTTAAGGGGACTGTCGAAGGGATCAATCAGATCCTGGGACGACCTAGTCGACGCCTTTGTCAAGAACTTCCAGGCCACATACAAAAGGCCCGTCGGAATCGAAGAACTACGACAGTGTCACCAGAAACCAACGGAATCGGTTCGCGCGTACATTGGGCATTTTACTAAACTCCTGAATGATGTCGAAGATGTCTCTGTCGATAGGGCTATTGATGCTTTCAGCGACGGCATCCGACGAGAATCCTATATCGAAGAACTTGGGCGGAAGAAGCCGAAGACCATTACAAAACTTATGGAGATCACCAACAGTTGGGCTGATGGCGAAGACCACGTAAGGAAACCACGACCACGAAGCGACGACGAAGACGACGACCATAAGCACGATTCAGGCCATCGACGTGATCGTCGAAAAAAGAGAAGAGACCGCGGGTATGAAGACACCAATATTGTATCTGCAGGATATTCCGATCGACGTGACGATCGGAATGATGATCAGCGTGGGGACAAGCGCGATGATCGTCGGGATGGAAACCGCAGCGGTTCTGGAGAAAATCGTGGCAACTACAGGGAACATCCACCTTGGGTCCCAGAGCTACCTTTTGCCGAGCAGTTGAACGCTCCTTGTTACATACACTCATACTTTGACCCCAAAGATAACACAAAAAAATCAAGCCATCTTCTCAGGGACTGCCGACAGTTCCTTGATATTCAGAAGTTTACGAGTCGGGGAAGGGGCAGGCACAGCTTCCGAACCCGCCACCTCCACCTCAGCATCAAAATCAGCAAGTTCAAAATCGTGCCTCTAATGAAGCTTTTCCTCCACCCCGAGGGCAGATGAGCATGATCCATAAAACTGGCGTCTCTAGGAGAGAAATGAAGAAGCTCACGCAAGAGATAAATCTTGCAGAGAGCACTATGGCTAACGTCCTAGAATACATCGATTGGTCTGTGATACGTCCAAAACGTATCTACTTTCCCGAACACTTTTGCTGTTGTTTGCCCTCTATCTTGTGTGTTTTGAATACAACTAACGCGGACTAACGCTGTTTTCAGCAGAATTGCTCTAGTGTCTTATTTTTGTGCATAAATCCAACTTTCGGGAAAATTCCCGGAAAATATAGAAAAACCAATATTTTACCTGAAGACTCCCGGAGCCAGAAGACGAGATGGAGGGGGCCACGAGGGCCCACACCTGCCCTAGGCGCGGGCCAGGCTTGGCCGCGCCTAGGGGTGGTCTGGCCACCTCGACCACCCCCTCGACCTCTCCTTCGCACTATAAGAAGCCCCTGACCAAAAAACCACGGGGGGTTCGACGTTTTTCCAGAAAGAGTTCCGCTACTCCGCCGCCACCAGAAACCCCAATCCGGGATCAGAAACTTCGTTCTGGCACCCTGTCGGGACGGGGATTTGGAGGAGATCATCGCCATCACCATCACCGATGCCTCTCCATCAACCATCCATGATTCCCCCATCCATGTGTGAGTAATTCCCCGCTGTAGGCTGTAGGGGATGGTAGGGATTGGATGATATTGTTCATATAATAGCTATAAGATTGTTATGGGCGTAGTGCCTAGTATCCGTTGTTAGTATTTTTGACATTGTTGCAACTTGATATGCGTAATGCTTGTCACTTTGGGCCCGAGTGCCATGATCTCAGATCTGAACATGTTATTGATTCATGAGGACAATTATTGTTTTTGATCATATCTGCAAGTTGTATACACATATTGTTGTCCGGAACCCGAGGCCCCAAAGTGACCAAGAATTGGCATAACCGGAGGGGATGGCTATGATGTGAGGATCACGTGTGTTCACGGAGTGTTAATGCTTTGCTCCAGTGCTCTATTAAAAGGAGTACCTTAATTACCAGTAGGACAAAAGATGTCGTGCAAGTTTCTCATTGCGAGCACGCACGACTAAATAGGAACACACGCCTATGAATATATTATGCTAGGATACTTATATCATTATTACTTGCAATGCCTATGTCTTGCTATTACATGGACTCTCTCATTCATGCAACGCCCGTTCATCCATCCATGTGCCTACAGTATTTTAATCATGTTGTCTCGCAATCATCACTTGTTTTTATTTCTTTACTGTTACTTCACTGCTCCCACTATCATAAAACTATTACTACTGATAAACTGTTGCGAGCAAGTCTATTTTCAGGTGCAGGTGAATTGACAACTCACTTGTTAAAGCTTATAAATATTCTTTGGCTCCCTTGTGTCGAATCAATAAATTTGGGTTTACTTCCCTCGAAGACTGTTGCGATCCCCTATACTTGTGGGTCATCAAGACTATTTTCTGGCGCCGTTACCGGGGAGCATAGCTTTATTTACAATCCCACTTGAAGGTGATATTGTTCGCTGCAATTTATTCATTATGGGGAAAGCTCCTGAATCGAAGTTCCCTATATTTCCATCCACTACTAGAAGAGGTACAACTCTGATCACCTCTATTGCTCTTGATTCGCCATCTGTTATGAGTAAGCTTCTTACTCCGCCACATGCTACTGTTACTTCTGCTGAATCTGATAATGTTCTTGATGATGCTTCTACTGTGCTTGATAAGAGTGGTTCGTTAGGTCCTTTCCTAGATACTACAATTGCTAGAGCTAAACAAATTGAAAATGCTGAAAATATTATTACACCTATTAGTTCACCTCAAGCTAGGGGAATCCTAGCGATGATCTTGATGAAACTTATATTGAACTTGATGATGACTTCATTGAAGAATGTCATGCTACTAGAGATGCAAGTGCTATGAGAAATCTTCTTGCAAGACGAGCTATTAGATATAATTTGTCTCCTGATTCTAAATTTGCCACATCTCCCATAAATATTAGAGATAAGGATTATGATTTCTCTCTGGATTTATCTTACATATCTATCATTGAGAAAGAACCTTTCTGTGGTACTGAAAATGAAAGTGCTATGAAACATATGAATGAACTCTCTACTTTGAGCAATTTATTCTCCGATGATATTAAGAAGCGCACCTACTTTGTCACTAAAATTTTCCCTTTCTCTTTGAAAGGTGCAGCTAAAATTTGGTATGATAATTTGTCTCCTGGGTCTATTGATATCCTATTGGTTTGGTTAATGCTTTCTTTCAGAAGTATTTCCCTGCTAGTGCTCAACATGCCGCTTTGCAGAAAATCTTTGGCTTTGCACAGATAAAAGGAGAGAAATTGCCTGAATCTTGGGCAAGATTTTGTTCTTTACTTAGAGCACTACCTAGAGTTCCATTAGCTAAGAATGAACTCCTTGATATATTTTATAATGGACTAACTGTTGAATCTAGAACATACCTAGATAGTTGTGCTAGTTGTGTTTTCAAGCAAAGAACTCCTACTGAAGCTGAGGAATTATTGGCCAAAATAAGCCAAAATCATGATGATTGGACTACACCTGAGCTGACCCCTGCACCAACACCAACACCGAAGAAGAGGGGAATGGTTGAATTAAATGATGAAGTGATGAGAGAAGCCAAGGAATCTCTTATGGAGAAAGGTATTAAATCTGAAGATGTGAAGAATCTACCACCTATAGAAGAATTATGTAAGCCAATTCCTCGCTCTTCCACTATTGAGGTACACTCTCTCCAACGTTTTGATAGTAGAGATATTTCCTACTCTAAACCTCCCGATCAATGCTTAGATGAATTTGATAATTATATTGTTAAGCAAGATAACTTTAATAGGAGGGTGGAAAATCATCTAATGGAAAATTCTAGAGCTATTAGTAATTTGCATGATATTGTGGAAAGAACCCCAAATGATGTTAAAATACTTGCTAAACATTTTCAAATGGTTCAAACTCAAATTGATGAGCTCACTAAAGTGCAAAAAGATTTGCTAGTTAATGCTTCTAGGGAAAAACATGCTTATGAAATAAGAACTAGAAGTGGTATTTCTACTCAGGATCTTCTATATCCTGAAGGACATCCAAAATGAATTGAACAAGATTCTTAACAAGCCAATGATACTAGGACTAAGTCTAAGAAAAAGAAGAAGAAACATAAAACTGTTATAGAATCCTCTGAACCTGCTAAAGATCCTAATAGTATATCTATTTCTGATGCTGAAACAGAAAGTGATAATGATAAAAATGATGCTTCCGATAAAGAAGAAATTAAAAAAGAACCTGAAAAGCATACTAAGAATACAAAATACACTAAGGAAGATTTCATTGCTACTAAACATGGTAATGAAAGAGAACCTTGGGTGCAAAAACCTATGCCTTTTCCTGATAAGAAACATAAATCAAAGGAGGAAGAACATTATAATAAGTTCTGTGAATGGATGAAACCTTTGTTTTTGCAAATTCCTTTAACTGATGCTATTAAATTGCCTTCTTATTCAAAGTATATGAAAGATATTGTCTCTAATAAGAGGAAGATTCCAAATGAGGAAATCTCCACTATGCTCGCTAATTACTCCTTCAATGGTAAGATTCCAAAGAAACTTGGTGATCCAGGTATTCCCACCATTCCATGCTCCATCAAAAATAATTATGTTAGAACTGCTTTATGAGATTTGGGAGCGGGAGTTAGCGTTATGCCTTTCTCTCTTTATTTGAGACTTGATCTAGAAAAATTAATACCAACTGATATATCTTTGCAAATGGCTGATAAGTCTACTACTATTCCGGTTGGTATATGTGAGGATGTTCCTGTTCAAGTTGCTCAAAATTGTATGATATTAACTGACTTTGTCATGCTAGAAATGCCTGAAGATGATAATATGTCTATTATTCTTGGGAGACCTTTTCTTAACACTGCAGGGGTTGTTATTGATTGCAACCAAGGAAAAGTAACTTTTAATGTTGATGACAAAGAGCATACGGTTTATTTTCCTAAGAAGATTAATAGGAATTATGGTCCAAATACCATCAATAACATTGAGACTATTCAAATTGGGAAATTTCATTTGCCTTTGCCAATACCGAAGAAAGATTATCATATTGTGATGGTTGGGACTATTCCTCTCAAGATTGAGGTAACATGATTATCTAGTGAATTGCAAAGTTTTGTTTCATATAAAATTGTTTTGATAACAAGACTTGATCAACCTTGTTAGCAAAGTAATTTTGGATGAATGAAACTATGTCTTCACCTATTGGTCCACTTATGAATTCCATATTATAATGTTTTAGAATTACTGTAGAGTTAGTTTTGAATTTGTTTTTCATCATTCCATAATTTTTTTTCTGCGATAGAATCATTATTCAAATTCTGAAATTGCCCAAAAATAAAGTTTCTCGAAAAATTCCAGAGATTGTATAGAAAATTTTTACGTGAGAAAAGGGGCAGAGAGGCACCTGGGGCAGCCCAGGGGGACCAACAGGCCTGCCACACCATGTGGCGGCGCGGGTCATACCCTGGCCGCGCCAAGGCCAGGTGTGGGGCCCCCTAGCCCTCCACTTGTTCCCTCCTCTGCCATTCTCCTCTCTCACCCGAGAAAACACATCCCCATTGCTCAAACCCGTATTCTTGTTGTTCTTGCTCGCAAATTTTCGATCTCCTTGTTTAGTATTCGCAGGATGCCGTGGTCGCGCTCCAAGGAGGAGCTGGACGAACAGCTGCGCTTGCTTGGATTTTATGAGCAGCACCAAGAGGAGGCGCCCACCGATTACTACGTCGTGCATTACACCGGGGCATCCTCGAGCTCATACCAGGACGAAGGTGCTTCTTCGTCATATTATGGATGTGCCACTTCTTGGGCTCCATGGGATTGATCTCCACTTAGGCCAAAAGCCCAAACTTGGGGGGAGGTATACCGACATCTCGCTCATCTACATATCATATTCCGTCGGGACTTTGTATATCCATGTTTCGCTTTCTTTTTGTTCTTGTTAGTTTATTTCTGTAATTTCTCTTTCATTGAATCTTGGAAGTTGTTATTACTGTAATAACCTCTCCTTAGCCTATTTATTTTGTTTTTATACCAAGGATATCCTCTAATAGGAAGGAGGTAAGAATTTGGGAAGTTGCTGTCTAAAAACAGATTCTGTGCTGTCACCATAAAAATTCGTATAAATAGCCAGAATGGAATTTTGAGCTGCCAATTTTTGAGCATATGCCCCAGGTTGTTATCTAACTTTTGGTTTTTTTTTCGAGAGCACGCAAATCGCGTGCCATATTTTTATAGAAGAAAGCAACAACAATTACAAGAGAGTGCCCAAAAGGTTGCAAACAACCCTTGTAGCACACACCAAACACTCCACCCAAAACCCTAAGCCTACTCTCGCTCAAGGTTTTCACTCCCTCCTACTCCTGAACTCACCCACAACTTGAAATCGTCGTGAATCCTATCGATCAGCTGTGCCGTATCACATTGGTCTCTTGTGTTCCCGAAGGCGCGAGCATTCCTTTGCTTCCATATCATCCAAGCCGTAAGAATCACTAAGGAGTCAAATTTTCTCCTATCCTCCTTCCTGATGAGCTTTCGGCTTGCGCTCCACCAATCCTCCAGGTTGTTGTCTCCCAAAGGCTCCGGTATGAGCAGATGGGCCCTGTTCAGGCATCCATGCCAAACGATCCTAGCGTAGCTGCACCTGGCGAGGACGTGATCCACCGTATCAAACTCCTGGAGATAGGTAAAGCAGTCATCTATCGTGTCCTGCAAGCCGTGTCTCTGCCTGCGATCAGAGGTCCAAAGCCTGTACTGAACCGCTAACCACGCGAAGATTTTGCACTTTAGAGGTGCAAACGATCTCCAGATGGGTCTGGCCATGGCAAATCTCATTCTACCATGGCAGAGGATGTTGTATGTAGCCTTCGCAGTGTAGCCCCCAGATTCCGAGCCCAGCCAAGAGAATTTGTCAGGGGCCTGATCATCTCGCTCCATATTCTCCAGGATGATCCAAAGCGCGGCGCACTGCGCGCACCCATCCGCCGTCAGCGTTCCCTGGATGTCGTGTACCCACGCATGATCGAGCATCGCCTCCGCAGCCCTTCTACTGTTCTTGATCCTGGTGGGCACTTGCATGACCACCAAGGGAGCGATCTCCGGAATCGATCTGCCGTCGATCCACCTGTCATGCCAGAACCTCACGTCATGGCCATTACCTATCTGAACCTTGGCACAACTCTGAAAAACCCGCCAAGCCTCCGTGTCTCTCAGCATTGGGAGCCCTTGCCATGGCCGGGAAGGATCAGTACGTCGTAACCACTCCCATCAGGCCCTAAGTGCTAGTCCCTGTAAACGGAGATTTTTCACACCCAAACCTCCGAGCTCCTGTGGCATGCAGACTTTCTCCCATGAGACTAGATATTGACCTCCATTCGCCACCTTCTTGCCCGTCCAAAAGAAAGACCGCAGCCATTTATCAATTTCTTCCAGGAGCCATCTCGGGGCCTCAGCCACCAGCAGCTGGTGAATTGCTCTTGCCATGATCACCGACTTAACGAGGATTAGCCTCCCTGCCCTGACAATCAGTCCTCTTTGCCAAGATGGCAGGCAATGTACGACAGCGTCCAGAACCGGTTGCCATTGCGCCTTTGTCAGAGGCCTCAAAGCGAGCTGTAGGCCTAAGTACTTGATCAGAAAATCCACGATCCCACACTGCAGGTGTGCTCTAACTCTCTCTCTGTCCTCCTCCTACCCACGAATCAGCGTTGCAGTTGTTTTTCCATAGTTTACTGTCAGACCTGGCGCGTTTCCAAACAGGCCCAAGATCTCTCTAACAGTGGTCAGCTCTCCTTCTTCTGCACGAACAAACAAGACCACATCATCTGCGTAAACTGAAATACGCTGTAGAGGAGTGATCCCCTCTAAACCCTGCAGCAGCTCCGATTGCACAGCTTGGGTGACTATCGCGGTCAGAACCTCCATGCCGATCACGTACAACATGGGGGATGTCGGGTCTCCCTGTCTTAGCCCTCTGGCCTGCTTGATCCTTACACCCGGTACCCCATTCACTATGATTTTGGTTGATGTCGTATAAAGCAATAATGCAATCCACTTGAGGAAAATTTCTCCAAACCCCATGTGCCTCAACACATCAAAGAGGAAAGCCCACGATATCGAGTCAAAAGCTCGTGAGATGTCCAGTTTGATGAGCACTCCTATTTGGCGTCGCTGGTTTATCCGTCTGGCAACCTAACGAACCAGGAGGAAATTATCATGTAGACTCCTCCCTTTCATGAAAGCTGATTGGTTCATACTAACCAAATCCCCCAGCCATGGTCTTAACCTATTCGCTAGTAGCTTCGAGAATAATTTTGAGAAACTGTGAACCAGACTAATGGGCCGGAAATCTCCAACAAGGGTCGCATCTTGCTTTTTCGGGATCAACGTAATAAGCGCTCGGTTCAGTTTCTCAAAACCTCTGCCGTCTCCCACGGCGAGTTTCAGAAGGCCCGCCATAATGTCGCCCTTGATCACCGGCCATGCCTTTTGGTAGAAAGATCCTATGAAACCATCCGGGCCTGGTGCTCGATCTGGGGGCATGTCCTTTACCACCTGCCAAACTTCCTCTTCCGAAAAGAGGGCCGCAAGCTCATCAAGGTTGTGGGTTGGAATACCCAGCTCCTCCAGATTCAACCCATGCTCTCTGTTCAGAACCTTGCCAATTAGATCATGATATGCGTCCGTGAACACTTCCATCTTACGGTCCTGGTCCGTGATGATTTCGTCCCCAACCCGCACAGAAGGGATATAATTTTTTGTTCTTCGTCCATTCGCCACGGCATGGAATAGCTTGGTGTTCGCATCTCCTTCCCTGATCCACTTTACTCGCGATCTCTGACGCGCAATGGTCCTCTCCAAAGAAGCTAGACCCAGCACTGCTAGCTTCAGTGTTTTCCGCAGCCAAAACTCTCCCGGTGATAAAACTCTCCGGTCTTGTGCAGTATCGAATCTCAGGACCATCGTATTGGCAATCGCTATTTGCAGTTTAACATTGCTAGTTTTTTCTGTCCCCAGGCTTGCAGGTAGCTAGCTGCGTTCCTGTACAACGCGTCCAGCCTCTTGAAGGGATCGGTGATCCTTGGATCACACACCCATGCCTCTTGTATTGCGTCGTCGAAGCCCTCAAGTTTCAGCCAAAAAATTTCGAACTTGAACCGTCTCTTGGGTCGGGCTGCAGCATTCAGTCCTAAGTGTAGCGGCGTATGATCGGAGACTGAGGACGAGAGGGCTTGGAGAATCGCATCAGGATGCAGCAGCTCCCAATCCAAAGAAACTAGGGCCCTGTCTATTCTGGTCAGCGTCGGCGCCTCTCTTTCGTTACTCCAAGTGTACATACGCCCATGTAGATACAGGTCTTTTAGCTCGTGTTCATGGACAAAGCACCGAAATCTTGCCATCATTGGCCGATCTAGATTGGAGTTATTCTTCTCAGAAGCGTTTAGGATCATGTTGAAATCCCACGCCACAATACAAGGTCCCGGACACAAGGATCTCCTCTCCAGTAGTTCTTGGAGAAACGCAATCTTTTCATCATTTGCTTGCGGCCCGTAGACCGTAGTCAACCACCATCGCGAATTATCTTTCGATTTTACTTCTCCCGTGACTGCATATGTATCGAAACTCACATTGGTCACGTCTAGAATAGACGAGTCCCAAGCCACCAAAGTCCCTCCTCTAGTCTCCACTGCCGGAAGGTAGACATAGTTATCAAACGCCGGCCCCAGGCATTGTAGCACTATGAAATCATTGATTACATCGAGCCTGGTCTCTTGGAAACACACCAGGTTTACTCGCAGTGAAGCTACAAATTCTCTAACTGCACTTAACCATATCAATGTTGATATCCATAAAAACTACAAAACAATACACCAACTCTTAGATGCGCTCAGTGCGCAGCCACCAACACCGGGGCTTCCTCTCTCAGTTGTGAGCTACTCAGCATGATCTTCCCAAAAATGGAAGCCACCACCCTCAGATGCTGCTCACGTATCGGCGAATCGAACATGTCCCGAAACGTCTGCAGGTCCGCCTCGTTAACCGACAGATCTGCCGGTGTGATGCCCAAGGCTTTGAGCAGAACTGTTTCCGCCGCGGTCGCTTTCTTGACACGAGTTTCTCCAACTGCAAGCGCAGCCAAGGCTGATTTGCGCGTTACTCTCCTAGGGGTGAAAGGCTCTGCTTCGGCCCTTAGGCGCGAAGACGTTTCTACCTCACGCAGAAGCGGCGGCGCTAAGGTTTTCAGAATCCTGGTGCAGAACATCTTGATCTTGTTCAGCGTGATTGATTCGTCCCCCATGGCCCTTGGCTCCGACTGTGTTTCCTCCTCCTGTGCATGGCATTGCACTTCCTCCATCTGTGCTGCATGCATGTTTTCTGGCTGTTGCAACCTGCCCACGCAAAGCACAAGTTGCATGTCACTGTTTGGGCCGTCATACGATGGGCACAGCGAGATGGTTGGCCAGATGTCCACTTCACTTTCCATGTCATGCAGCTCTGTCTCTGGGCATAGGGGCCATACTCTCCTGTATTGGCCTTCGGATCCTTTCGATCCCATCGATAAGGACAGGGTGAAGAACTCCTGCTCCATAGGGATTTTTAGAGGCGGCCCTCTTGATGAAGCCGCAGATTCCTCCATTATCCCCACAGAAATGTCCTCCAAAGAAATAGACGCGTCCAGAAATCTCTCGGCCCCACCGTCCTCGGGATCGGGGGCAGGTACTTCCTGCACGGACTAAGGCGTTGCCCCTTCCCTGTCGCATGTCGTACTGTCCAGCCCATGCACCAGCTCACAATATGTCGAGCTCCCATTGGAAGGCTCAGCATCTGTCATCGCACCCACTCCTGGAACCTCCTTTTGACTCAGTCCAACAGCCGGGGTTTCTTTTGCCACAGGGACTATCTCACTTTTGTCAAAGGCACTTTTCCCTTTCTCAGAACTCGCCGTTGTTCCAATCTGCTTTGAATTTCGAAAATGAGCCACCAACGGATCCGGACCATCCAGAGCTGGCAGCATCAATCCAAAGGAGCCGGTGGGGCCACGTGTTCTCTAGTGCGTCCGCTCGTTTGCCTCCTAGCCCCACCTGGCCCACCACGACGGTCTGGAACCCCCCGCTGCCAAGGCAGACTCCATGAACGCCGACGAGGTTCGCCGCTGCCGTCCTCCCTGGAACCATCCTTCTGGCGCCCAGACCGACGACCATCCTCCGGTCCCGTCAGTACACTGCACATACCAGCACCCTCGTCTTCCTCGAGCGCCTTCACGTGTATGAGGATCTTGTACTGCAGCGTCTTCACTCCCAACTCCGGTGCTCTCGGCTCCACAGGTTCCGGAACAACCAACATCCTCGTCACCGGAATAGACTCGAGATCCGAGGTCCAGGCTGATAACCGGAAGCAGGACATGTCCGAACGCGTCCTCGACTCCGGCGCCACCGTCTCAATCGCACATGCCTTACCGAGGAGATCCTCCACCACCTCATTCTCCCAAGGATGAGGAGGAATTCCTTCAATCACCAGATGCACTTTAGAGCGCATGGACACTTGAGTGGCTTGTGCCTGCCTATTCCAACGCCGGAAAACAGGGTGAAACCATCATGGCTAATTAACGGCAGCGCCGCCACCATGTTCCTGAGCTCAGCCCTGGCAAAAACTACCAGGAAATCCTCCGGGGCGAAACAGTGAACCGAGCACTCACCACTCGGAACTCCTGCCTGCAGCAGTGCTTGCACCACCTGCTCACAGGAAACAGCTGGCCTACTGCCGCCCACGTAGGCTACCATGGCAAATCGGAGCCTCTGCTCCAGGTTTTCCATGTTCGCCGTACGCCGCACGACGCACAGGGGCGCACCGGCCTCCTCCCAAGCGGTAGCAGAAGCGGGTCCCCCCGCAGCGCCAACTCCGGCGCCGCCCTCAGGGGTGGCCACGCCAAGCAGGGAGCTTTCGCCGTCTGCGGTGGAGGAGGTGGGGGCGGGGGAAGATCCGACTCCAGCGCATCCCGTGCCCCAGGCCTGGTGGAAGCCCTCACGAACTCTGGCGAGGCACGACGCGCACGCTTCGCAATCACCGCGTGGCACAGATCCTCCTCTGAGGAGGGACTCCGAGGCCTCTCGCAAGCCTTGGCCTCGTGCCCTTCCTCGCCACACCTGAGACAGACCGTCTCGAAAGTGCACTCCGTCTTCCTATGGCCCTCACGGTAGCAGTTGAAGCAGATCCCGTCCATCTCCGGTGACAACGCCTTGCGCTTTCTTTCGCCCTCCGCTCGTTGACGCTCCTGGCGCAGCCGCCACATGGTGCCGCTCGAGCGCTTGGGCTGCTGCCACACGAGCCGGTCCTGGACACGGCCTCGCGCCGGTCCCTGGACCGCGCCGTGCACCGCCGTCGCCTGCACCTGCTGCGCCACTTCTTCGCTTTCGCCCGAGGCCGACGAAACCCCCATCCCCGAGACGTGATCCTGACCCCGCGGCCGCACCGAAGAAACCGACTCCGCACTCGTGGCTCTCTGCCAGCGGTTCTGAAATCCCGGCGGGCGGGAGGGGGAGGACGACATGGCCGCCGGCGAGGGGAGGGGAGGGGAGGGGCCTAACTTTCGTTAGTTGAGAACTTTTCGAGAAGAGCTACAGAACATTTTCATAAAAATCGATCTTTGCCTGCTATTCTAGGTTGGCAGATTTCTGCCACTTGTCGCATTTGCGTGTTTATTTTAGTTTTCTTTCTTTTGTTGTTCTTGCTTTTGTTTCTACTTTCCAAAACACAAAAAGACCAAAAACATTTTTGTTGTTTCTCTTCATTTGCTTCTTAGTTTGCTTCATCTTCTCATTATGGTTTGCTATGCGAAAATCCAAAAAGATTTTGCTTTGTGTGTTGATTAAAAATCGAAAACCCAAAAATATTTGTTGTTCTTCTTTGGTTTTGTAAAATTGCTGCAGGGTTCAACGGTCTTCCGTGACTTCATTGGAGCTTGGTTATCATTTCATATCATTCAAGTCACACAAGTGAAGAGCAATAATGACGGTCACGACAATTCGAGTTGTGGTGAGAGGCTGGTATGAACTCTACTTGTTTTCATTTTTGTACATATACTCATTTATGTGAATATGCTTAGCTTGTTTGTGTAAGGTGTATGCTACTTGATGATGCTAAGTAGTTTATGCTCTCTCATGATTAGTTCCAATTAACTAATAGTAGGTAACATGTCATATAGATGTTTGCTTGCATTGCTCTATTCATATAACGGTATGACATTGTGGTATCCTCCTCTGAATGTTTCATTTGAATCGACTTGGCACATGCTCGAGCATGCATAAGACTAAAACAAAAGTCATTTAAGCCTCGATGATTTATCTTGACTCGGAGTTATTGTATTACTTTTATGCTTCCGTTAATTTTATCCGTCGCAAGCACGATTATGACATCTACTGCTTTCTTGATTGTCACTTCCCAGTCTATTGCTAGCCTTCACTTGTGCTGAATATGAGCTCTACTCGTGCATCCAACTACTAAAAACCAAAGAGCCAATTGTGTCCACCATACATACCTATATGTGGTATTTTGCTGCCACTCCAAAGTGAATTGCTTAGGTGCTACCTTTAAACCTTCAAAATTATTATCACTTGTTTTGTGTAATTTATAGCTCATGGGAAAGTAGTCTAAAAACTATTGTGGTGAGTATTATGTCTTATGCATTTCAGTTCTTATAAGTTGCTTGTTGTGTGATAACCATGCTGTCATGGGGAACACCATCAACTTGCCTTTGTTGAATATCGTGTGAATTGCTATGCATGATCATCTTGTTTGAAGTAAGGGAGATTTACCATGAGTTGCAAAGATTGGAGTATGCATATTGTTAGAGAGGAACATTGGGCCACCAACTAAAGCCATGTTCACATGGTGGAAGTTTCAGCTGGACAAAAGTCCAAATATCTGTTGTCCTTGTCTTCCGGGTATGGATGTCCAAAAAGTTGAGATTTATCAAAATTGATAAATCAAATGAGATTCATCTCCTAGGACCTTTGTACAGGAGGAAAGGAGGTACCCCTTTGTGACGCTTGGTTGAAACATATGTATGCGATGAAAATCCATGGAAATCCAAGCTAATTAGGACAAGGTGTGAGCACTATTAGTATATTATGCATGAGGCGAGCAACTTATAGGAAGTGAATGCATGAGCCATATTATTTATCACTACCGTTGACATGAGTTGCATTCCTCAAAATATATATATTCTACACTCCTATTGCATTCAAAATGAAAAGCTCTAGCACATGAGCAATCTTACTTCCCTCTGTGCAGGGCCAATCTTATACTTTTTATGTTGAGTCACCATCCGTTCTCCGAGTATTTTCTTGAAAGCATAGCTGTCATTCTTAGTTTAATGCGCTTGTCCCGGAATAAGATTAATTGTGGTATAACTGTGACGCTTGATTCTTTCGATATTTTTACTTCTAGTCTTCTCTTGAACTTCAGAGGTGCCCCGGCATTTATGTTTTGCTCCACAAATAGGGCAAGCGAGATACCACTTTATCATATCATATTATGAACATTGCAATCCTGCAAATACTTATGTTTCATGTTGCTTATTATTGTGTTGGTATCCTTTCATGACTTGCATAACTATTAAGTATTCTTAGTTGCATGCTTCTTATAAGAATTGCCTGAGCATTTGATCATGTAGTGAGAATATATACATCATATGAAGCAAATAGGTTCGTGAAAGTTTTTTTATCGCACTCAGTTGTCACTGAATTGCTTGAGGACAAGCAATAAGCTAACCTTGGGGGGAGTTGATACGTCCAAAACGTATCTAATTTCTCGAACACTTTTGCTGTTGTTTGCCCTCTATCTTGTGTGTTTTGAATACAACTAACGCGGACTAACGCCGTTTTCAGCAGAATTGCTCTGGTGTCTCGTTTTTGTGCAGAAATCCAACTTTGGAAAATTCCGGAAAATATAGAAAAACCAATATTTTACCTGAAGACTCTCGGAGCCAGAAGACGAGACGGAGGGGGGCCACGAGGGGCCCACACCTACCCTAGGCGCGGGCCAGGCTTGGCCGCGCCTAGGGGTGGTCTGGCCGCCTCGACCACCCCCTCGACCTCTCCTTCGCACTATAAGAAGCCCATGACCTGAAAACCACGGGGGGTTCGACGTTTATCTAGAAAGAGTTCCGCTGCTCCGCCGCCACCAGAAACCCCAATCTGGGATCAGAAACTCCGTTCTGGCACCCTGTCTGGATGGGGATTTGGAGGAGATCATCGCCATCGCCATCACCGACGCCTCTCCATCAACCATCCATGATTCCCCCATCCATGTGTGAGTAATTCCCCGCTGTAGGTTGTAGGGGATGGTAGGGATTGGATGAGATTGGTCATGTAATAACTATCAGATTGTTATGGGCGTAGTGCCTAGTATCCGTTGTTAGTATTTTTGACATTGTTGCAACTTGCTATGCGTAATGCTTGTCACTTTGGGCCCGAGTGCCATGATCTTAGATCTGAACATGTTATTGATTCATGAGGATAATTATTGTTTTTGATCATATCTGCAAGTTGTATACACATATTGTTGTCCGGAACCCGAGGCCCCAAAGTGACCAAGAATTGGGATAACCGGAGGGGATGGCTATGCTATGAGGATCACGTGTGTTCACGGAGTGTTAATGCTTTGCTCCGGTACTCTATTAAAAGGAGTACCTTAATTACCAGCAGTTTCCCTAGAGGCCCCGCTGCAACGGGCTGGTAGGACAAAAGATGTCATGCAAGTTTCTCATTGCGAGCACGCACGACTAAATAGGAACACACGCCTATGAATATATTATGCTAGGATACTTATATCATTATTACTTGCAATGCCTATGTCTTGCTATTACATGGACTCTCTCATTCATGCAACGCCCGTTCATCCATCCCTGTGCCTACAGTATTTTAATCATGTTGTCTACTGCAATCATCGCTACTGCTATTTTTATTTTATCTATTACTTCACTACTCCCACTGTCATAAAACTGTTACTACTGATAAATTGTTGTGAGCAAGTCTATTTTCAGGTGCAGGTGAATTGAAAACTTACTTGTTAAAGCTTATAAATATTCTTTGGCTCCCTTTGTGTCGAATCAATAAATTTGGGTTTTACTTCCCTCGAAGACTGTTGTGATCCCCTATACTTGTGGGTCATCATGCGCAGAGCATCTTGTTCAGCAGGGCCGACCACCCGATGTCTGTCCCAAGGCCGGGTCATGCAGCCTTGGTAGTTGAAGCACATATTGGAGGATTCAATATGAGCAAAGTATTCATGGATGGTGGAAGCGGACTGAATCTGATATTCGCAAGCACAACTAAAAATATGGGCATTACAGTCGACATGTTGTAGGAGTCTGATACATGTTTCCATGGCATTATTCCAACTTCGCCGGCGTACCCTCTCGGTAGAATTTCGTTGAATGTAGTCTTCTGGAAACCCGGCAATTTCAGGAAGGAAAGGATCGAGTTTGAGGTAGTGAATTGGGAATCACAGTACCACGCTATCTTAGGAAGACCAGCCTACACTAAGTTCATGGCTGTACCACACTACGCATACTTAAAACTCAAGATGCTAGGCAGCAGTGGGACCAATATTACGATTCATGGAAGTTTTTCTCGCTCAGATAACTGTGGTCGAGAGTTCCAGAAGATCGTTGCTAAGTTTGGGGTAAAGCCGGAAGTTAAAACTATCGGCTTCCCCTCTAAAAAGTTGGCTTCTCAAGACTCCAAGATTAAGGAGGTCGACGGCGGCAAGAAGACGAAGAAACAACCGGATGATCCTGCAGCAGCAACTATTCAGATTACGACAACAGATAATAAAACTTCAGAAGAAGGTGTTAACTCTTCGGCAGCAATTGCCAGTACTCCTACAGAAACTATCGGCACTACCCTAGCAATCGATGGCGCTTTGGAAGCTGTCGACACCTTGGCAGGCGAGGATCAAGAGAAGAAGGACCTTCCTCTTACTTAAGAAGACGAGTGGTGGCATACATCTTTATCTTCATAGGATTTTACTTTCAATAAGACTTACTTAAGCCATAGCAATACTAGCTTATATAATCGTCATAGACTTATTAATAAAGGTTCAAGTTTCGTTCATACGATCATTCAATTGCTTCGGGTCACCCGAACAATTTTCTGAAATTTTTCCTTCTCGCACAATACCGCGAGCGTCGACTTCAAGCGCAGTAAGTGAACCTGATAAAAAAGATCAGGGGTCGCATGTGCTAGCTATGCCCAAAACTATCACCTAAGCCTCATGGAAAATGCGAGTGCTGCAAAGGTTGATAATCAAAGGGTCTCATAAAATAATACACGATATCTTCTGCCAAAGCCTCAGGGAACATGCGAGTGCTGCTAATGGCAAGGATAATACTTAGGGAAGGCCCATGCCGGTACATCGAACAAAGGGGGTACTAACAGCAACGGAGTCAATGGTGAGCATAGTTTCCTCGATTTACTCGGGGTCTGTCGCTAAAAACATACATTATCAGTTGTAGCAAAGTTGCGATTACTACGGGTTCATCGGACCTGCAACATGAGCTGATCACTCAAAGTTTTGCTGCCAATATCTTTCGTAAAAAGCATCACAATACCGATGCCAAGAGGACTAGTTATGTGGGCATTACCCTTCGGGTAACCGACATTAGGCTAACTCCACCAGCCTAACCAGGGGCCCATGAAGATTGCCGAATATCCGGAGTGGGCCTACACGTTGACGTCGAAGAAGAGGACTCATCCGAAGGAAGGAACTTGACAAACAAGGAAAGAAGACGATGAAACAAGGAAAGTTTAGACTATGACTCTTTGTACCTTAGTCGAATCCGGACAGATCTCTCGAGACCTGGCCTGCTATATAAAGCCTAGGAGAGGATCTGCCGGATCACAACTTACACGCATAGAACCATCGCCAGACATAGCTTAGAGCTTAGAACCCTAGCCTCTCGGCGAATCCACCATAGTCCTTCTGCAACCCAATTGTAACCTGATATACTTTCGATAATCAAGATCAGACAAGCAGGAAGTAAGGGTTTTACCTCATCGAGGCCCCGAACTGGGTAAATCTCTCCCCGTTTGTTCGATCACCGATGTCTCGTGCTAGCCTGCAGGATTCCGTCAACCCTAAGCCCCTCATGGTGGGCATTGCCGGGGAGCACCCCCAACAATTGGCGCCGTCGGTGGGAAACTTGCTGGTACAAGGCACTTCATCGGCAGCTTCGATCTCGCCGACTTCCTCCGGATCAGCATCGCCGAAATCATCGTCGGCTCCTTCATCACCAAGCTTGGTGAACTCAATTCGCTTCGGGTCCTTCTTCACTCTGCACACTAATTCATCGCGTTCGACCTTTTTAGGCTTGCGCGATGGGTTGGAGATGGCGTTTGGAAGCGTGCACTACTGCGTCAACACCGAAGGCATCCTTCGGCTGCCTGACCCGATCGCCCCGAGGACTTCAAGGATTATGGCTTCACCAACCGCCGTACCGGCTGCTCCATCACCAATTGCATCCGCTTTATCGGCTGCGATGACAGAACCATCTTCTACGTCCTCACTATCAGCATCGCCAACCTGCTCCACGACATCCATGTTAGTGGGATCTGACAATTCTAGATCGATAGACCTAACCTCTTACTACTTCAACAACTGCGACGCCAGGCATGGGCTGGGATCAGATGATACACCTTTTATCTGCAGCGCCGGGAATTCTTCGGATGGCGAAAGTATCGACATCGTCCCCAGGGTGGCCACCTGGGAGCCAGCCCGTCACGAAATCTACGCTATCATCAACCCCATCACAGGAGAGGAACTCTCAGAAGCCGAGCATACCCCGAACAACAATCGTAAGAGGCGCCGCAACGTCGAAACTAGTGCCAACAATCACGACAGTGCTTACACCATCACCAGCGAAGAGTGGGAGATTGCTCGCAATGCCATAGCTAACCGTACTCCAATTCCCATTGGAGCTTCGGCAGGAACCCTCAATGCGTATCACGCGATCCTGGAGAAAAACCGTGATCGGCTGTCTAAAGAGCAGAACAACCTTGATTGACGTCGACATGCAACTGATCAGTCAAGTGAACGACGAAGGCAACTATCTCATGGAAGTGCGTCTCGAAGCAATCAGGGCAGGTTTCGGCCGCGGATTCCTCGCCTTTCGGAAGATGATGCAAGGGAGATAACTTCAAACCTTTCCAAATCTTTCATGACCATGGATACTGCAGGGATGATCAGGCCAAAGACTGCTGAAGGGGCAACTGCAAACCTCGCGGCCTATTTGATCAATCACCCGCCACCACCTAGCGATCTAACAACGCAAGCTCATCGAGGCGCTTTGGAAAGTCTTGCAATACTCGGAGATAAGCTCGCCCCAAGGAAGGAGAAGAATACACATCATGGTAGTGGGTCCAAGCATCACTCGAAGGATGCCCGCAATGACATAACACAGAGCAGAATCGACAAGGCTTGTCGTCGACGTGTCGCAAGGGATGGCTACGACAGCGAGGACTCTGAGCAAACCCAGGATTATAATGGTGAGCTGCGAGGTGCCGATTGCTTAAGCAGGAGGATTCGGGAGTCAATGCCACCGAAGAAATTTAAGCCTACGCCCACTGACGCTGCCAAGTACGATGGCCAACAAGAGTCGAGGTCTTGGATAGATGATTATCTACAAACAGTAATCTTGCACAAAGGAAATCAAGTAGTGGCTATGCAATGTTTGCAACTTTACCTGAAAGATTCGGCACGAGCTTGGTTAAGAGGGCTGCCGAAGGAGTCCATCAGATCCTGGGATGATCTAGTCGATGCGTTCGTAAAAAACTTCCAGGCCACATACAAACGACATGTTGGAATTGAAGAACTACGACAGTGTCGACAAAAACCTACGGAATCGGTTCGCTCATACATTGGGCATTTTACCAAACTCCTGAACACTGCTGAAGATGTTTCTGTCGACAGGGCTATCGACGCCTTTAGCGACGGCATCTAACGAGAATCCTATATCGCAGAGCTTGGGCGGAAGAAGCCGAAGACCCTTACAAAACTCATGGAAATCGCCAACAGCTGGGCTGATGGAGAAGACCATGTAAGGATGCCACGACTGCGAAGCGACGACGAAGACGACGATCACAAACATGACTCAGGAAATTGACGTGACCGCCAGACAAAGAGGAGAGACCGTGGGTATGAAGACACCAACATGGTAGCTGCGGGATACTCTGATCGACGTGATGATTGGTATAATGATCAACGTGGGGATAAGCGTGATGATCGTCGTGACGGAAACCGCAGTGGTTCCGGAGGAAACCACGGCAATTACAGGGAACATCCACCTCGGGTTCCGGATCTACCTTTTGCCGAGCAATTGAACACTCCCTGTTACATACATTCATACTATGACCCGAAGGATAGCACCAAGAAATCGAGTCACCTCCTTAAGGATTGTCGGCAGTTCCTTGATATTCAGAAGTTCTACGAGTCAGGGAAAGGGCAGCCACAGCACCCGAACCCACCGCCTCCACCTCAGCATCAGAATCAGCAATCTCAGAATTGCGCTTCTAATGAAACTTTCCCTCCGCCTTGTGGACAGATGAGTATGATCCATAAAATTGGAGTATCCAGGAGGGAAATGAAGAAGCTCACGCAGGAGATAAACCTTGCAGAGAGCACCATGGCAAATGTTCCAGACTACATCGATTGGTCTACACAGAGCATATTATTCAGCAGAGCCGACCACCCGATGTCTGTTCCAAGGCCAGGCCATGCAGCCTTAGTAGTCGAAGCACAAATTGGGGGGTTCAATATGAGCAAAGTATTCATGGATGGTGGAAGCGGATTGAATTTGATATTCGCGAGCACAGTTAAAAATATGGGCATCACAGTCGACATGTTGCAGGAGTCTGATACATGTTTTCATGGCATCATCCCAACTTCACCGGCATATCCTCCGGGCTGGATCTTATTGATTGTAGTCTTTGGGAAATCTGACAATTTCAGAAAAGAAATGATCGAGTTCGAGGTAGTAAACTGGGACTCATAGTACCACGCTATCTTAGGGAGACCGACTTATGCCAAATTTATGGCTGTACCACATTACGCGTATCTCAAACTCAAGATACCAGGCAACAATGGGACCAACATTACGGTTCATGGAAGCTTTTCTTGATCAGATAATTGTGATCGAGAGTTCCAGAAGATCGCTGCAAAATTTGGGGTCAAACGGGAGGTTAAATCTATCGACTGTCCCTCTAAGCAGTTAACTATACAAGACTCCAACCTCAAGGAAGCCGATGGCGGCAAGAAGATGAAGAAGCAATCAGATGATCCAGCGACAGCAGTTGCCCAAATTACTGTAGCAGAAAATAAAGTCTCTGAAGAAGGCGTTGGTCCTTCGGCAGCAACCACTAGCGTCCCTGCGGGAACCATCGAGACTGATCCGACAATTCCTGGCGTTTCAGAAACTATCGGCACCTTGGCAAGCAAGGGTCAAGAGAAGGAGGCTCCTCTTACTTAAGAAGATTTCTTTGGCGGCATACATCTTTACCTTCATAAGATTTTTTTACTTTCAATAAGGCTTATTAAGCCATAGTCGTATTAGCGGATATCACCATCATATTAATAAAGGTTTTCTTCATACGATCGTTTAAATTGGTTCGGGACACCCGAACAATTTCTGGAATTTTTTCTTCTCGAACAATACCACGGACAACTACTTCAAGACTTAAGGTGAACCTAATAAAAAAGATTAGGAAGCACCTGCCCTGAGTATGCCCAAAACTATCACCTAAGCCTCATGAAAACATGCGAGTGCTGCAAAGGATGATAGTCAAAGGGTTCTAGAAACAAACAAATTTACGAAACCCTTTGCCAAAGCCTCAAAGAACATGCAAGTGCTGCTAGTGGCAGGGATAAATAACTTATGGAAGGCCCATGCGGGTACATCAAACAAAGGAGGTACTCAAGAGCAACAGAGTCGAATACGGAGTATAGTTTCCTCGATTTAACTCGGGGGCTATCGCTAAAAACATACATCTTCGGTTGAAGCAAAGTTGCGATTACTACGGGCTCATCAGACCCGCAACATGAGCTGATCACTCATTATTTTGCTCCCGATACCTTTCATAAAAACATTACAATTTCATCGTTCAAAGGACTAGTGCATCAAGATTTGCAACTCAGTCTACCAAAACTACTACGTACTATGAAGACAATTTGAGAGATACTAATATTTTTTGTCAAAAGTGGCAAAAATATTATCTACAAAAAAAACATTCATCTTTGCAGCTATCTTTCGACACGAATAAAATTTATAAACATCCGAACATTCGGATGCAAGGGTAATTTACTCTCGAAAAAAGAGAAAAGACACCAGTCTAGTAGAGTCATATGCTTCGGAGTTAATTTCTAGCCTAGCAGCAATCATGGCGGCGGGATCCTTCACAAAAGGTATAAAATTGCCAATGTCACCATTAGATCTTGCAATTGGCTCTAAGTCTAGCGAAGGATGTTGTGACAATGTGAAAGCAAGCGCCATCTCAACTCCTGCGAGAAGTTGGCAGTGAACCAACTTACGGACCTTCTTGGCATTACTGACCTTCGACATCAAAGTCAGCAATGTTGGAGGAATTTCATTAAGAGGAAACATCGTCTTCCATATCATCTTCAAGCCAGTATAGCATTTGTCGACAAACTTGTGTACTTGGTGCATCCGATCCTGAAATTTTGCAACAATGACAGCTTTTCGCTTGTCCGTCCAGAAAACTTCTTCGTATTGTGAGAGGTTGGTCAAAGCAGCTACGCGGTCATGCACCCGCTTGTTTTCTTCAGAGAGATTCGGGGCAATAACTGATGAAGAGCAAAATTGTGAAAAGATCAGAAGGGAAGGGAGAATTGTTTTCTCAGGAAAAAGAGCATGAAGCACTTATAGTTTAAACTAATGGTGGCCTTCTGCAGCTCGCTTAAAGTGTATCGCTCTGCGTCAACAGCCATTTCCCCTTTTTTCTTGATAATGGCTGCCATGGAATGGAGATTACGCATATCTCTTTCCATCTGAGCGATTCGGGTCTTCATACGTTGCAACCGATCATGTTCAGAGTCGTCAGTAGAAGAATCTTCAGTAAAGGAAGGAACAGGAGCTACCTGCAAAGATTACGTCACCGAAAAGTATCAAAGAATATATATCTATTGCCGAAAAGATTCTACTCCCGTCGGGAGCGCACAATTGTGATGGGATTCGTAGCATAGAAAACAAAAATTTTCCTACCGCAAGAACGAAACACAAGTCAAGATCTAATCTAGAAGACGGTAGCAACGAGAAGATCAAGAGACTAACCCTCGAAGATCGCAAAGCTTAATGAGATTAGATCTCGTGGTGGATGTAGTCGATCATTTGCCGCTTGCAAAAGCGCGTAGAAGATCTTGACGGTGCCACAATCGGGCAGCACCTCCGTACTCGGTCACACGTTCGGTGTTGATGACGACGTCCTTCTCCCCGTTCCAACGGGCAGCGAGAATAGTAGATCCTCCTCGGAATCCCGCAGCACGACGGCGTGGTGGCGGTGGTGGTGGAGAACTCGGCAGGGCTTCGCCTATGCGCTGCGGGAGTAGTATGTGGAGGAGGGGCGCTAGGGTTTGGGGAGAGGGTGTGTCTTGGGCGCCGGCCACTTGGGGGCTGCGGCCAAGAGGGCTTTGGTGTGGCCGGCCCCCTTCCCTTGCTCCTCATTATATAGGTGGAAGCCCCCAAGAGTTGTAGTCCAAGTCTTCGAATAAGACCCCAACACCAAAACTTGCCATAGGTGGGAAACCTACTCAAGATGGGAGTCCTACTCAAGGTGGGACTCCCACCTTTCCTTGAGGGGGTGGCCGGCCACCTTAGGTGGAGTCCACACAGGACTCCTCCCCCTTAGGGTTGGCCGGCCATGCTAGTGGAGTCCTCCGGGACTCCGCCTTCCATAGTGATTTCTTCCGGACTTTTCTAGAACCTTCTAGAACCTTCCATAAATGCACGGATCATTTTCAAACTTATAAAATGACTTCCTATATATGAATCTTATTCTCCGGACCATTCCGGAACCTCTGATGATCTGGATCCCATCCGAGACTTCGAACAAAACTTCGAACTCCATTCCATATTCCATATCTACTTAAACGACATCAAACCTTAAGTGTGTCACCCTACGGTTCGCGAACTATGCGACATGGTTGAGACTTCTCTCCGACCAATAACCAATAGTGGGATCTGGAGATCCATAATGGCTCCCACATATTCAACGATGACTTAGTGATCGATTGAACCATTTACATACGATACCGATTTCCTTTGTCACGCGATATTTTACTTGTCCGAGGTTTGATCATCGGTATCTCTATACCTCGTTCAACCTCGTCTCGACAAGTACTCTTTACTCGTACTGTGGTATGTCATCTCTTATGAACCATTCATATGCTTGCAAGCTAATTAGACGACATTCCACCGAGGGCCCAGTATATCTATCCATCATCGGGATGGACAATATCCCACTCTTGATCCATATGCCTCAACTCATACTTTCCGAATACTTAATCCCACCTTTATAACCACCCATTTACGCGTGGCGTTTGATGTAATCAAAGTACCTTTCGGCATAAGTGATTTACATGATCTCATGGTCGAAGGACTAGGTAACTATGTATCGAAAGCTTATAGCAAATGAAATTAATAACGTGATCTTATGCTACGCTTAATTGGGTGTGTCCATTACATCATTCATCTAATGACATAACCTTGTTATTAATAACATCCAATGTTCATGATCATGAAACTATGATCATCTATTAATCAACAAGCTAGTTATACAAGAGGCTTACTAGGACTCCTTGTTGTTTACATAGCACACATGTATCAATGTTTCGGTTAATACAATTATAGCATGGTATGCAAACATTTATCATAAACACAAAGATATATAATAACCACTTTATTATTGCCTCTTGGGCATATCTCCAACAGTCTCCCACTTGCACTAGAGTCAATAATCTAGATTACATTGTAAGGTACCTAACACCCATGGCATTCTGGTGTTGGTCATGCTTTGCCCTAGGGAGAGCTTTAGTCAACGGATCGCCACATTCAGATCTGTGTGTACTTTGCAAATCTTTATTTCTCCATCTTCGATGTACTCGCGAATCGAATGAAAAGCTTGATATGCTTCAGCTTCTTGTGTGACCTTGGTTCTTGTGCATTGGCGATGGCACCCATGTTGTCACAATAGATGACTAGTGGGTCCAATGCACTAGGAACCACACCAAGCTCAACAATGAACCTCTTCATCCATACCGCTTCCGATGAAGCCTCCGAAGCCGCTATGTATTCCGATTGTTGAAGACTTCGCCACCGTGCCTTGCTTGCTGCACCAGCTTACTGCAGCACCATTCAATATAAACACGTACCCAGACTGAGACTTAGAGTCATCGGGATCAATGTTCCAACTTGCATCGGTGTAACTGGTTACAACGAGCTCTTGGTCACCGCCATAACAAAGAAACATATCCTTAGTCCTTTTCAAGTACTTCAGGATATTCTTGACCGCTCAGTGTTCCATTCCTGGATCACTTTGATATCGCTAGTCAAACTAACAACATGTGCTATATCCGGTCTAGTACACGGCATGGCATACATGATAGATCGCCGAGGCATAGGGGATCTGATTCATCCTCTCTCTTTCGCGTAGCTGGACCTTGATTCTTACTCAAGACCTTACCGGCAACATCGGTAAGAACCCTTTCTTACTTTCATCCATTCTAAACTTCTTTAGAATCTTGTCAAGGTATGTACTCTGTGAAAGCCCTATTAGGCGTCTTGATCTATCTCTATAAATCTTGATGCCTAAAATGTACGCTGCTTCACCAAGGTCCTTCATTGAAAAACACTTATTCAAATAACCTTTTACATTGCTTAATAGTTCTATATCATTCCCAATCAATAATATGTCATCTACATATAATATCAGGAATGCTACAGAGCTCCCACTCACTTTCTTGTAAATACAGGCCTCTCCATGACACTGTATAAACCCGAAGTCTTTGATCACCTTATCAAAGCGTCGGTTCCAACTCTGGATGCTTGCTTCAGTCCATAAATGGACGCTGAAGTTTGCATACCTTGTCAGCATTTTTAGGATCGACAAAACCTTTGGGTTGTACCATATACAACTCTTCCTCAATGTCACCATTAAGGAACGCCGTTTTGACATCCATCAAATCTCATAATCGAAAAATGCAGCTATTGCTAACAAAATCCTCACGGACTTTAGCTTCGCTACAGGTGAGAAAGTCTCATCGTAGTCAACTCCTTGAATTTGTCGGAAACCCTTTGCGACAAGTCGAGCTTTATAGACAGTAATATTACCATCAGCATCTGTTTTTCTCTTGAAGATCCATTTATTCTCGACAGCCTTGCGGCTATCAGGTAAGTCTACCAAAGTCCACACTTTGTTATCATACATGGATCCCATTTCGGATTTCATGGCTTCTTGCCATTTGTTGGAATCTGGGCTCATTATCGCTTCTTCATCGTCGCAGGTCTTCATCATTGTTGTCCACAATCATGACATTTAGACAAGGATCATACCAATCAGGAGTGGTACGCTCCCTTGTCGATCTGCGAGGTTCAGTAGCTACCTCGTTCGAAGTTTCATGGTCATTATCATTAGCTTCCTCTGTTATCGGTGCAGGCGGCACAGGAACATCTTCCGGCACTGCGCTACTCTGATCAACAAGAGAAGGTTCAATAACCTCGTCGAGTTCTACTTTTCTTCCAGTCACTTCTTTAGTGAGAAACTCCTTCTCAAGAAATGTTCCGTTCTTAGCAACAAAGATTTTGCCTTCGGATCTGTGATAGAAAGTATACCCAATAGTTTCCTTAGGGTATCCTATGAAGACGCATTTCTCGCTTTGGGTTCTAGCTTGTCCAGGTTGTAACTTTTACATAGGCACCCAAACTTTAAGGAACGACACTTAGGTTTCTTCCCAAACCACAATTCATACGGTGTCATTTCAACGGATTTAGATGGTGCCCTATTTAAAGTGAATGCGCAGTCTCTAATGCATAACCCCAAAACGATAACGACAAATCGGTAAAAGACATCATAGAACGAACCATATCTAAGAGAGTTCGATTACGACGTTCGGACACACCATTGCGTTGTGGTGTTCCCGGCGGTGTCAACTGTGAAAGTATTCCGCATTTCTTTAAATGCATGCAAAACTCATAACTCAGATATTCGCCTCCGCGATCAGAACACAGAAACTTAATCTTCTTGTTACGATGATTTTCTACTTCACTTTGGAATTCCTTAAACTTCTCGAAAGTTTCGGACTTATGTTTCATGAAATAGATATACCCATATCTACTCGGATCATCCGTGAAGGTTAGAACATAACGATAACCACCGCGCGATGCTACTCATTGGTCCGCACACATCGGTATGTATGATTTCTAATAAGTCCGTAGCTCGCTCCATTGTACCAGAAAATGGAGTCTTAGTCATTTTCCCATTAGACATGCTTCGCATCTATCAAGTGACTCAAAGTCAAGTGATTCAAGAAGTCCATCGAATGGAGTTTCTTCATGCGCTTCACTCCAATATGACCAAGACGACAGTGCCACATATAAGTAGAATTATCATTCAATTTAATTCGTTTAGCATCAATGTTATGAACATGTGTATCACTACTATCGAAATTTATCAAGAATAAACCATTCATCTCAGGCACATGACCATAAAAGATATTATTCATAAAAATAGAACAACCATTATTCTCTGACTTAAATGAATAACCGTCTTGCATTAAACAAGATCGAGATATAATGTTCATGCTCAATGCGGGCACCAAATAACAATTATTGAGGTTTAAAACTAATCCCGAAGGTAGATGTAGAGGAGCGTGCCGACAGCGATCACATCGACCTTGGATCCATTTCCAACGCGCATCGTCACCTCGTCCCTTGGGCTTCGTTTATTCCGCAGTTCCTGTTTCGAGTTACAAATGTGAGCAACCGAACCAGTATCAAATACCCAGGCACTAGTACGAGAACCGGTAAGATAGACATCTATAACATGTATATCAAATATACCTTTCTTCTTCTTGACAAGGCCGCTCTTCGGATCAGCCAAGTACTTGGGGCAATTACGCTTCCGGTGCCCCTTCTCCTTTGCAGTAATAGCACTTATCGGGTTTAGGGCCAGCCTTAGGCTTCTCGGGAGGCGAGCAACTTTCTTGCCACCCTTCTTGAAGTTTCCCTTCTTAGGTTTGCCTTGCTTCTTGAAACTGGTGGTCTTATTGACCATCAACACTTGGTGTTCTTTCTGTATCTCAATCTCAGCAGATTTCAGCATGGAGAAGAGTTCAGGTAACTCTTTATTCATGTTCTGCATGTTGTAGTTCATCACAAAGTTCTTGTAACTTGGTGGCAGTGATTGAAGGACACGATGAATACCCAGCTGGTTAGGAATCACTATCCCCAAGTCACTGATTCGCATGCCCGGACATAGCGAGCACGTGCTCACTAACGGAGCTGCCCTCTTCCATCATACAGCCAAAGAAGTGTTTCGAGGCCTCATAACTTTCGACGGCCGCATGAGTTTCAAAGATAGCTTTTAGCTCATGGACCATCTCATATGGGTCGTGGTGCTCCAGCGCTTTTGGAGCTCCGCCTCTAGGCTGCACAGGATGGCACTTTGAACTTGAGAGTATCGAATCACCCGAGTCTCGTAAACATTCTTTTCGTCCTCGGATACTTGCAGGTGGTGGTGGGGGACCTAGCGGTGCTTCGAGCAAATTGCAGATTTCCACCATTGAGGAAGATCCTCACATGACGGAACCAGTCGGTGAAGTTGCTACCATTGCTTTTAAGCTTTTCTTTCTCTAGGAACTGATTAAAATTGATTGATGGGGACGCCATGCTCTACAACATATATTTGCAAAAGTTTAGACTAAGTTTATGACAAATTGAGTTCAAATTTTAATTCTAAAATTAAACTAGGTGAACTCCCACTCAAAACAATATCCCTCGCATTGTCTTAGTGATCACACGAACCAAATCCACTACACCAAGTCCGATCATCACGAGACAAGATGTAACTTCAAAGGCGGACACTCAAAGTGTTCATCATATCAATCATATGACTCATGCTCTACCTTTCGGTATCCCGTGTTCCGAGACCATGTCTGTACATGCTAGGCTCGTCAAGGCAACCTTAGTATCCGCGTGTGCAAATCTGGCTTGCACCCGTTGTATGCACATGTAGAATCTATCACACCCGATCATCACGTGATGCTTGAAACGACAAGTCTTAGCAACGGTGCATACTAAGGATGAACACTTTATTATCTTGATATTTAGTGAGGGGGGTCATCTTATAATGCTACCATCGCGATCTAAGCAATATAAGATGCATAAAAGGATTAACATCACATGCAATTCATATGTGATATGATATGGCCCTTTTGTCTTTGCGCCTTTGATCTTCATCTCCAAAGCACGGACATGATCTCCATCATCAACGGGCATGATCTCCATCATCGTCAGCGTAGCGTCAAGGTCAATGGCGCCGTCTTCATGGTTGTTCTTCCATGTAGCAACTATTACAACTACTTTGAAATAATACATCAACATGAAATTTAAAGATAACCATAAGGCTCCTGCCGGTTGCCACAATACAATAATAATCATCTCATACATATTCATCATCACATCATGGCCATATCACATCACCAAACCCTGCAAAAACAAGTTAGACGCCTCTAATTTGGTTTGCATATTTTACGTGGTTTAGGGTTTCGAGTAAAATCCAATCTACCTACGAACATGAACCACAATGGTGATACTAGTGTTGTCAATAGAAAGAGTAAATTGAATCTTCACTATGGTGGGAGAGACAGACACCCGCAAAGCCACTTATGCAATACAAGTTGCATGTCGAGCGTGGAGCAAATCTCATGAACGGTCATGTAAAGTTAGCCCGAGCCTTCATCCCACCATCCGCAAGATGCAAAGTACACGAACTAAAGACAACAAAGCATCAACGCCCACAAAACAATTGTGTTCTACTCGTGCAACCAATCTATGCATAGACACGGCTCGATACCAGTGGGATTCGTGCATAGAAAACAAAAAATTTCCTACCGCAAGAAGCAGAAACACAAGCCAAGATCTAATCTAGAGACGTAGCAATGAGAAGATCAAGAGACTAACCCTCGAAGATCGCAAAGCTTAACGAGATTAGATCTCGTGGTGGATGTAGTCGATCACTTGCCGCTTGCAAGCGCGTAGAAGATCTTGACGGTGCCACAATCGGGCAGCACCTCCGTATTCGGTCACACGTTCGGTGTTGATGACGACGTCCTTCTCCCCATTCCAGCGGGCAGCGGAAGTAGTAGATCCTCCTCGGAATCCCGGCAGCACGACAGCGTGGTGGCGGTGGTGGTGGAGAACTCCGGCAGGGCTTCTCCTATGCGCTGCGGGAGTAGTATGTGGAGGAGGGGCGCTAGGGTTTGGGGAGAGGGGGTGTCTTGGGCGCCGGCCACTTGGAGGCTGCGGCCAGAGGGCTTTTTGTGGCCGGCCCTCCCTTGCTCCTCATTATATAGGTGGAAGCCCCCAAGAGTTGTAGTCAAGTCTTGAATAAGACCCCAACACCAAAACTTGCCATAGGTGGGAAACCTACTCAAGATGGGAGTCCTACTCAAGGTGGGACTCCCACCTTTCTGAGGGGGTGGCCGGCCACCTTAGGTGGAGTCCACCTGGGACTCCTCCCTTAGGGTTGGCCGGCCATGCTAGTGGGTCCCTCCGGGACTCCGCCTTCCATAGTGATTTCTTCCGGACTTTTCTAGAACCTTCTAGAACCTTCCATAAATGCACGGATCATTTTCAAACTTATAAAATGACTTCCTATATATGAATCTTATTCTCCGGACCATTCCGGAACTCCTCGTGATGTCCTGGATCCCATCCGAGACTCGAACAAAACTTCGAACTCCATTCCATATTCCATATCTACTTAAACGACATCAAACCTTAAGTGTGTCACCCTACGGTTCGCGAACTATGCAGACATGGTTGAGACTTCTCTCCGACCAATAACCAATAGTGGGATCTGGAGATCCATAATGGCTCCCACATATTCAACGATGACTTAGTGATCGATTGAACCATTTACATACGATACCGATTCCCTTTGTCACGCGATATTTTACTTGTCAGAGGTTTGATCATCGGTATCTCTATACCTCGTTCAACCTCGTCTCCAACAAGTACTCTTTACTCGTACCGTGGTATGTCATCTCTTATGAACCATTCATATGCTTGCAAGCTAATTAGACGACATTCCACCGAGGGCCCGGAGTATATCTATCCGTCATCGGGATGGACAATATCCCACTCTTGATCCATATGCCTCAACTCATACTTTCCGAATACTTAATCCCACCTTTATAACCACCCATTTACGCAGTGGCGTTTGATGTAATCAAAGTACCCTTCCGGCATAAGTGATTTACATGATCTCATGGTCGAAGGACTAGGTAACTATGTATCGAAAGCTTATAGCAAATGAACTTAATAACGTGATCTTATGCTACGCTTAATTGGGTGTGTCCATTACATCATTCATCTAATGACATAACCTTGTTATTAATAACATCCAATGTTCATGATCATGAAACTATGATCATCTATTAATCAACAAGCTAGTTATACAAGAGGCTTACTAGGGACTCCTTGTTGTTTACATAACACACATGTATCAATGTTTAGGTTAATACAATTATAGCATGGTATGCAAATATTTATCATAAACACAAAGATATATAATAACCACTTTATTATTGCCTCTTGGGCATATCTCCAACAAATTGGAAACAAGAACATTGTAATTAACAAAGAAGAACTGACAACACTGTCAGTCTGAAATCCATTACAAGAGGAAAAGCCTCAGAGAAGGCATTGTTCAAAGCAAATAAACAAGTTTCAACACAACAGAGAATTTAAGGAACTTGGGTCTGTGTCGATGAACATGGGACAGCTCCTCCAGCACTAGACTTGTTTGCCAATACTAGTTCAAGAAGCTGAATGGTGCACTTGCGTGCCGATGCCTTAAAGGAACTAAGATTGATAGCTATACCATCTGGGCCCTTCAACAACTCTTTCGTCAGCAATTCCATCTCGGCTTTGAAGCCGTGCCCCATCAAAAGCTGGAAAGTTGGGTTGCTTGGAGATGAAGAGATTAGAACGCGTTGGTGGCGGCGGCGTCGGAGTTATGGAGGTATGAGAACAAAGGAAGAAGAAAGCAATGAAAGGGAAAATGGAGGAGATGAAAATCTGTACTTTCTTGTATATAAGGAAAGGATTAACAAAGATTTGGCCCAAGAGATCTGCGGATTAAGTTACCACGTGTTATCAAGATTGTTATAATAAAGGACAGTTCCTCCACTATGCACGGAAATCGAGGAGGCGCCTCGGTTAAAGCGCAAGGATCGGTCATTTCCTAACTGACCGCACAGGCGTAGGGTGGGCCTGTCAGGTCATGTCCTGTCAATCGGACCGCCGCAGAAGCCACGTCACAGATGATGTCACTAAATTTTTTTGGCTCCTCGCTATCGGAACAGTCGAAACTTTGGGTTGCTCGACTTGAGTCTACGCACGGTTGCAAGCATCCGTCCCTAGACTCGGGGGGCTACTCCCATCGAGAGCGCTGGGCGCGCACCCGATAAAAATCATGAGGATGAGGGAAAACGAACCCTGAAGGACTGACAAAATCCAGGATCGAACCCGGGGACTTGATCTTGAGTAGAGCAACGTTGTTTTGTCATCGGCAGTTAACCAGCATCGATCTATCGAGTAAAACTGGGCACGTTGCTCCTATCCCTTACGTACTGCATTCGACGATTCAGAGGACCCAATATAACAAAGATATCGGATGATGAAGATATTTTAGAAAACATCAGCATCATAATCTTCGAGTAGAACAACTTGAGTCTACGCACGGTTGCAAGCATCCGTCCCTAGACTCGGGGGCTACTCCCATCGGGAGAGCTGGACGCGCACCCGATATCAGAAGTATTTAACTACATAATGAGCAAAGAAAAGCATCGACAATGAAGATTTGTGAGTGGTACAACTTGAGTCTACGCACGGTTGCAAACATCCGTCCCTAGACTCGGGGCTACTCCCATCGGGAGCGCTGGACGCGCACCCGATAAGATGACTTTAAAGTTGCGGAGGACACGAAGGTTCATTTTTTCTTTCAGCAGATGAAGATGTTCGGATGAAGACAATTAAAGTCCCTGCCAGAAGCTTCACTTCGGCCAGTCACTCGGGGGCTACTGATGTGGGAATTACCCTTCGGGTAACCGACATTAGGCTACCTCCACCGGCCTAACCAGGGGCCCATGAAGATTGCCGAATATCCGGAGTGGGCCTACACGTTGACGTCGAAGAAGAGGACTCATCCGAATGAAGGAACTTGACAAACAAGGAAAGAAGACGATGAAACAAGGAAAGTTTAGACTATGACTCTTTGTACCTTAGTCGAATCCGGACAGATCTCTTGAGACCTGGCCTGGTATATAAAGGCCAGGAGCGGATCTGCCGGATCACAACTTACACGCATAGAACCATCGCCAGACATATCTTAGAGCTTAGAACCCTAGCCTCTCGGCGAATCCACCGTAGTCCTTCGGCTACCCCATTGTAACCCGATATACTTTCGATAATCAAGATCAGACAAGCAGGAAGTAAGGGTTTTACCTCATCGAGGGCCCCGAACCTGGGTAAATCTCTCTCCCCGTTTGTTCGATCACCGATGTCTCGTGCTAGCCTGCAGGATTCCGTCAACCCTAAGCCCCTCATGGTGGGCATTGCCGGGGAGCACCCCCGACAACTAGTGCATCGAGATTTGCAATCTAGTCAACAAAACTATCAATGGAATTTGAAGACAATTTAAGAGATATCGATATTTTCTCAAAAGTGGCAAGCGTATCACCTCCAAACAAAACATTCATCTCTACAAAAGCTCTTCGAAATAGGGTAAAATAAAATTTTCCAAGTATCAAACAAACTTACAGTCAAGATATGCGAATATTCGGAGGGAAGGATGATTTATTACAACCGAATAAAAGTGGCGTCAAATGCTACTCATGCGGAATCATATGCTTCCGAGCTAATTTCTAGTCTGGCAGCAATCATGGAGGTAGGATTCTTCACAAGAGGTATATATTGGCTAATGTCACCATCGGCTCTTCAATCGCTTCCAAATCTAGCGAATGATGCTGGGACAACACGAAAGCAAACGCTGATTCAACTCCTGCAAAAGTTGACTGCGAACTAGCCTGCGGACCTTCTTAGCATTACTAAACTTTGACATCAAAGTCAGCAATGTTGGAGGAACAGGATTCAGGGGAAACATGGTCTTCGATATCATCTTTAAACCAGTGTAACACTTATGAAAAAATCGGTGTACATGGTGCACCCGATCTTGAAACTTTGCAACAATGACAGCTTTTGGCTTGTCCGTCCAGAAAACTTCTTCGAATTGAGAAAGATTGGTTAAGGCATCTACGCGTTCATGCACTCGCTTGTTTTTTCGGATAGATTCGGAGCTATGACTGAACGAAGGCAAGGACGCGAAAATCAGAAGCAAAAGGAGAATTTCCAAACCTCTCGAAGGAATCTAAGGAGTACCGAATAATTAAATTCGGGTCTTCATGCTTTGAAGCCGATCACTTTCAGAGTCACTAGCCGAAGAACCTTCGACAAAGGAAGGGACAGGAGCCACCTGCAAAAAATTACGCCATCAAATGTGTCAAAGAATATACCCACTGTCGAGAGACCTTACTCCCATCGGGAGCGCACAATCGGAAATAGGAACATCGCAATCGAAAAAAGAAGAACTAGCAGCATTGCCATCTCTGAATTCATTACAAATGAAGGCCTTATAAAAGGCATTGTTTGAAGCAAGTAACAATTACAATATAGTAGGAGAAAGTTCAAGGAGCTTGAGTCTGCGTTGACAAGCTTGGGACAGCTCCTCCGGCAGCTGGCTTGTTAGCCGATACTAGTTTAAGAAGCTGCAGCGCGCATTTACGCGTTAACGCCTTGAAAGGGCTAAGATCGATAGCCAGTCCGTCTTGATTCTTTGGCAGCTCCTTTGTCAGCAGTTCCATCTCGGCTTTGAAGCCATGCCCCATCAAAAGCTAGAAAGCAAGGAGAGCACCGTAGGTACGCGAGGTACATTTGAATACCTCGATGGTGCCTTCGGTGTTGACGGAGAAAGTGTCCGCTAGCTGCTCCCGTGTCTTCTGCTGATCTGCCTTTGGAAGGATCATGGCGTGCAATCTCGACAAGACCGCCTTGTTCTTCTGAAGAAGAGCTCGGACGTGGTCGCCGGACTCAATTGCCAAAGAAATGGCATCGACAGAAGAATCATCTGGGAGCTTGCCTGCGGAATTAGAAGGGATATCGGCAGCTTCTGCAAAAAATAAGAACAGAAGTTAGAAGCCAGCGGAACCAAAAACAAAAAGTGACCCAAAGACAAAAACAACAACATTACCGAGCAAAGCCATGACGGACTTCTATAGAAGATCCTCCTTTTCCTTCTGTTTAACTTGGGCTTCAGCCTTCTCCTTCTCTTCTTCCTTCATTTTCTTCTTTAGCTGACCAAGCTCTTTTCTCAAAGAGCCCGCTTCCTGACGGGCAGTGGCGCCTATCTTCACTGCCTGGTCAAGATTGGAAAATTTTGA
Source organism: Lolium multiflorum (assembly GCA_030979885.1). Taxonomy (NCBI): domain Eukaryota; kingdom Viridiplantae; phylum Streptophyta; class Magnoliopsida; order Poales; family Poaceae; genus Lolium; species Lolium multiflorum. The sequence goes on along the minus strand of CM061752.1, from coordinate 22,869,791 downwards.
TAGAGCATCTTCTTGAAGTCGAGCATTATCAGCTTGGAGAGAGGAAAATTGAGAGGCGAAGTTCTTCAAGATAGTTATGGCAGCTTGAATGCCCTGCAAAGAAAAGCCAAGCATTGTTATGTCAACATTTAGAAAGAAACATCTTCCAAGTCCACATTCGATTATAGGTAGTCAAATGTAGACTCGGGGGCTGGAAGAGAGGGAACCATTATCAAGAAAAGCAAAAATTGAAGTACTTACGGGTTCCTCGCGAAGAGCCGAAGGAATCTCTCTCTCCTTCAAAAGAGAAGAAGGAGCCGAAGGAACAGAAGGTGCCGAAGGAACTGTTGGCGGAACAGAAGCTTTGGATGCGGCGGGAGTTGGCCCGCTGGGGGTAGCCTTAGCCTTCTTCGAAGGAGGCTCTATAAACCACTCATCACTGCAAATATATGGGTCGATAAGTTTAAAAGGGGAAACAAATCAACTTCTGAAGGAGCAGAAAGAACTTACAGATCGAGGAGCAAGTCATCCTCGTCGGCAAAGCCGCCTGAGGATCTCTTCGGCAGTTGCGCACTGGCCTTCTTCGGAGCTGCACGAACAAAAGGAGCACGATCAGCTTTATTGTCATGATTCGACTCCGCTGTATCGGACAATTCACCATCAAAGATTTTATGATCGGCAGAGGAAGCTTCAGAGTTGGCAGGATCGTTATCATCTCCTGAGAAGGTTTCATTGGCTTCGACTACTTCTGCGCCAGATTCTACGTTGGCGGTAGAATCACCTTCTTCAGGATTTTATTCATCCTCGGACAAAATTGGAAAGTATTCGGCAGTCGAAGGAGTCCGCCAGAGCAAGAAATGACTCAATAAGACAAGGCAAAACATATCGAATGGAAGCATTAGCGTGAAGTTAAAAGGTCACCTCAGCTGGCTGGTGAGCCAGGTCGTAAGGTTCATGAAGGGCTAGCAGGGGAATTGAGTCCTCTTGGCTGAAATGCGTCAAGCGCTTGACCTCATCCAGTAGTTCCTTCTCAGACAATTCTGCAACGTTGACTCGAGTTTCGTCCATAGGACTCGAATACAACCACATTTGGTGGGCTCTAGACATAACTGGCTGGATACGGCGCTTCAAGAACACATCAGCAATTTCAGTACCGATCATCGTTTGACCATCGAATTCTTTTATCTGGAGTACTCTCCCGAACAGTTTATCGGCTACTGATCTTTCTTCGGTTGTCAGTATGTTCTTCCAAGATGTATTCGGCACAGCTTCAAGGACATCAAAAAACTTCGGCAGACATGTGTTGCGGCTAGCTACTGATGAGTCTTTAAGATAGAACCACTTCAACCTCCATCCCTGGACGAACTCTCTCATTGGAAAGTTGAAGTAATTCACATCTTTTCGGACAACAAAACCAACTCCACCAGTGACGAAGGATCCATTTCTACTGTTGTAACGTTTAACAAAGAAAATTTTCTTCCATAGACCCCAGTGAGGATCAATGCCAAGAAAGGCCTCACAAAGGGTGATAAAAATCGCAAGGTGGAGAATGGAGTTTGGAGTTAATTGCCAGAGTTGGATCCCATACGAGAGTAAAAGTCGTTGAAGAAACTCGTTTGCAGGTAAAGATAACCCACGGTACAAGAACGCAACAAACATTACGGTAAAACTGGCGGGAGGATTGGGACACGAGGCTGAACCTGGGAGGATGACGTTCCCCTCTTCACCAGAGGTTAGGCCGAGGCTGCGCGCCTTCTTATCATCGCGCTTCGACATTGTCGAAGCAGGCCAATCGCCGGGGGCGCCTTTGGTCGCCGCGGCGAAAGCCTCCGGCGCAGCCTTCATCGTTACATCAACAATCGCCTTGGAGACAGTGCTGTGATGGCGTGTAACTCACACGTTCGTTGGGAACCCCAAGAGGAAGGTATGATGCGCACAGTAGCAAGTTTTCCCTCAGAAAGAAACCAAGGTTTATCGAACCAGGAGGAGCCAAGAAGCACGTTGAAGGTTGATGGCGGCGGGATGTAGTGCGGCGCAACACCGGCGCCAACGTGGAACCTGCACAACACAACCAAAGTACTTTGCCCCAAGAAGCAGTGAGGTTGTCAATCTCACCGGCTTCTGTAACAAAGGATTAACCGTATTGTGTGGAAGATGATTGTTTGCAAGAAAACAGTAAAGAACAAGTATTGCGAGATTGTATTTCGATAAAGAATGGACCGGGGTCCACAGTTCACTAGAGGTGTCTCTCCCATAAGATAAAAGCATGTTGGGTGAACAAATTACGGTCGGGCAATTGACAAATAGAGAGAGCATAACAATGCACATACATGTCATGATAAGTATAGTGAGATTTAATTGGGCATTGACAAAGTACATAGACCCATCCAACTGCATCTATGCCTAAAAAGTCCACCTTCGGTTATCATCCGAACCCCTTCCAGTATTAAGTTGCTAACAACAGACAAATGCATTAAGTATGGTGCGTAATGTAATCAACAACTACATCCTCGGACATAGCATCAATGTTTTATCCCTAGTGGCAACAGCACATCCACAACCTTAGAACTTTCATCACTGTCCCAGATATCAATGGAGGCATGAACCCACTATCGAGCATAAATACTCCCTCTTGGAGTTAAGAGCAAAAACTTGGCAGAGCCTCTACTAATAACGGAGAGCATGCAAGATCATAAACAACACATAGGTAATAACTTGATAATTAACATAACATAGTATTCTCTATCCATCGGATCCCGACAAACACAACATATAGCATTACAGATAGATGATCTTGATCATGTTAGGCAGCTCACAAGATCCAACAATGAAGCACAATGAGAAGACAACCATCTAGCTCTGCTATGGACCCATAGTCAGGGGTGAACTACTCACATCACTCCGGAGCGACCATGGCGGTGTAGAATCCTCCGGAGATGAATCCCTCTCCCAGGGTGCCGGAGGAGATCTCCAGAATCCCCGAGATGGGATTGGCGGCGGCGGCGTCTCGGAAGGTTTTCCGTATCGTGGCTCTCGATGCTGGGGGTTTCGCGACGGAGGCTTTAAGTAGGCGGAAGGGAGGGGGCCACGAGGGGCCCACACCATGGTCGGCGCGGCCAAGGCCTGGGCGCCGCCCTGGTGGCGGCGCCTCGTGGCCCACTTCGACTCCTCTTCGGTCTTGGAAGCTTCGTGGCAAAATAGGACCTGGGCGTTGATTTCGTCAATTCCGAGAATATTTCGTTACTAGGATTTCTGAAACCAAAAACAGAAAACAGCAACTGGCTCTTCGGCATCTTGTTAATAGGTTAGTTCAGAAAATGCACGAATATGACATAAAGTGTGCATAAAACATGTAGATATCATCAATAATGTGGCATGGAACATAAGAAATTATCGATACGTCGGAGACGTATCAGCATCCCCAAGCTTAGTTCTGCTCGTCCCGAGCAGGTAAAACGATAACAAAGATAATTTCTGAAGTGACATGCCATCATAACCTTGATCATACTATTTGTAAGCATATGTAATGAATGCAGCGATCAAAACAATGGTAATGACATGAGTAAACAAGTGAATCATAAAGCAAAGACTTTTCATGAATAGTACTTCAAGACAAGCATCAATAAGTCTTGCATAAGAGTTAACTCATAAAGCAATAAATCAAAGTAAAGGTATTGAAGCAACACAAAAGAAGATTAAGTTTCAGCGGTTGCTTTCAACTTGTAACATATATATCTCATGGATAATTGTCAACATAGAGTAATATAACAAGTGCAATATGCAAGTATGTAGGAATCAATGCACAGTTCACACAAGTGTTTGCTTCTTGAGGTGGAGAGATAGGTGAACTGACTCAACATAAAAGTAAAAGAATGGTCCTTCAAAGAGGAAAGCATCGATTGCTATATTTGTGCTAGAGCTTTTATTTTGAAAACATGAAACAATTTTGTCAGCGGTAGTAATAAAGCATATGAGTTATGTAAATTATATCTTACAAGTTGCAAGCCTCATGCATAGTATACTAATAGTGCCGCACCTTGTCCTAATTAGCTTGGACTACCGGATCATCGCAATACACATGTTTTAACCAAGTGTCACAATGGGGTACCTCCATGCCGCTTGTACAAAGGTCTAAGGAGAAAGCTCGCATTTTGGATTTCTCGCTTTTGATTATTCTCAACTTAGACATCCATACCGGGACAACATGGACAACAGATAATGGACTCCTCTTTAATGCATAAGCATGTGGCAACAATTATTATTCTCATATGAGATTGAGGATATATGTCCAAAACTGAAACTTCCACCATGAATCATGGCTTTAGTTAGCGGCCCAATGTTCTTCTCTAACAATATGCATGCTCCAACCATTAAGGTGGTAGATCTCTCTTACTTGAGACAAGACGGACATGCATAGCAACTCACATGATATTCAACAAAGAATAGTTGATGGCGTCCCCAGAAACATGGTTATCGCACAACAAGCAACTTAATAAGAGATAAAGTGCATAAGTACATATTCAATACCACAATAGTTTTTAAGGCTATTTTGTCCCATGAGCTATATATTGCAAAGGCGAATGATGGAATTTTAAAGGTAGCACTCAAGCAATTTACTTTGGAATGGCGGAGAAATACCATGTAGTAGGTAGGTATGGTGGACACAAATGGCATAGCGGTTGGCTCAAGGATTTTGGATGCATGAGAAGTATTCCCTCTCGATACAAGGTTTAGGCTAGCAAGGTTATTTGAAACAAACACAAGGATGAACCGGTGCAGCAAAACTCACATAAAAGACATATTGTAAACATTATAAGACTCTACACCGTCTTCCTTGTTGTTCAAAACTCAATACTAGATATTATCTAGACTCTAGAGAAACCAAATATGCAAACCAAATTAGCAAGCTCTAAGTGTTTCTTCATTAATGGGTGCAAAGTATATGATGCAATAGCTTAAACATGAGCACAACAATTTCCAAGTATCAAATTATCCAAGACATTTTAGAATTACTACATGTAGCATTTTCCAATTCCAACCATATAACAATTTAACGAAGAAGAAACTTCGCCATGAATATTATGAGTAAAGCCTAAGGACATACTTGTCCATATGCTACAGCGGAGCGTGTCTCTCTCCCATACAGTGAATGCTAGGATCCATTTTATTCAAACAAAACAAAAACAAACCGACGCTCCAAGCAAAGTGCATAAGATGTGATGGAATAAAAATATAGTTTCGGGGAGGAACCTGATAATGTTGTCGATGAAGAAGGGGATGCCTTGGGCATCCCCAAGCTTAGGCTTGAGTCTTCTTAGAATATGCAGGGGTGAACCACAGGGCATCCCCAAGCTTAGCTTTCACTCTCCTTGATCATATTGTATCATACTCCTCTCTTGATCCTTGAAAACTTCCTCCACACCAAACTCGAAACAACTCATTAGAGGGTTAGTGCACAATAAAAATTAACATGTTCAGAGGTGACACAATCATTCTTAACATTTCTGGACATTGCATAAAGCTACTGGACATTAATGGATCAAAGAAATTCATCCAACATAGCAAAAGAGGCAATGCGAAATAAAAGGCAGAATCTGTCAAAACAGAACAGTTCGTAAAGACGAATTTTAAAATGGCACCAGACTTGCTCAAATGAAAATGCCCAAATTGAATGAAAGTTGCGTACATATCTGAGGATCACTCACGTAAATTGGCTTAATTTTCTGAGTTACCTACAAGAATTAGACCCAGATTCGTGACAGCAAAGAAATCTGTTTCTGCGCAGTAATCCAAATCTAGTATTTACTTTACTATCAAAGACTTTACTTGGCACAACAAAACATAAAAATAAGATAAGGAGAGGTTGCTACAGTAGTAAACAACTTCCAAGATTCAAATATAAAACAAAAATACTGTAGTAAAAACATGGGTTGTCTCCCATAAGCGCTTTTCTTTAACGCCTTTCAGCTAGGCGCAGAAAGTGCATATCAAGTAACATCAAGAGACGAAGCATCAACATCATAATTTGTTCTAATAATAGAATCATAAGGTAACTTCATTCTCTTTAGGGAAGTGTTCCATACCTTTCTTGAGAGGAAATTGATATTTAATATTACCTTCCTTCATATCAATAGTAGCACCAACGGTTCGAAGAAAAGGTCTTCCCAATATAATGGGGCAAGATGCATTGCATTCAATATCCAAGACAACAAAATCAACGGGGACAAGGTTATTGTTAACCATAATATGAACATTATCAACTCTCCCCAAAGGTTTCTTTTTAGCATTATCAGCGAGATTAACATCCAAATAACAATTTTTCAATGGTGACAAGTCAAGCATATCATAGACTTTTTTAGGCATAAGAAATACTTGCACCAAGATCACATAAAGCATTACAATCAAAATCATTGACCCTCATTTTAATGATGGGCTCCCAACCATCTTCTAGCTTTCTAGGAATAGAAGTTTCAAGTTTTAGTTTCTCTTCTCTAGCTTTTATGAGAGCATTTGTGATATGTTTTGTGAAAGCCAAGTTTATAGCGCTAGCATTGGGACTCTTAGCAAGTTTTTGTAAGAACTTTATAACTTCAGAGATGTGGCAATCATCAAAATCTAAATCATTACAATCTAAAGCAATGGGATTATCATCCCCAAGGTTGGAAAAAATTTCAGCAGTTTTATCACAAGCAGTTTCAGCAGTTTAGCAATTTCAGGCAGTTTTGTACGCTTTGCACTAGGAGTAGAAACATTGCCAACACCAATTATTTTAACATTAATAGTAGGAGGTGCAGCAACATGTGGAGCATTAGCATTACTAGTGGTGGTAATAGTCCAAACTTTAGCTATATTTTTCTCTTTAGCTAGTTTTTCATTTTCTTCTCTATCCCACCTAGCACGCAGTTCAGCCATTAATCTTATATTCTCATTAATTCTAACTTGGATGGCATTTGCTGTAATAACAATTTTATTTTCAATATCCATATTAGGCATAACTTTCGATTTCAAAAGATCAACATCAGAGGCAAGTCTATCAACTCTAGAAGCAAGAATATCAATTTTATTGAGCTTTTCCTCAACAGATTTGTTAAAAGCAGTTTGTGTACTAATAAATTCTTTAAGCATGGCTTCAAGACCAGGGGTACACTCCTATTATTGTTGTAAGAATTCCCATAAGAATTAGCATAACCGTTACCATTATTATAAGGATATGGCCTATAGTTATTACTAGAATTGTTCCGATAAGCATTGTTGTTGAAATTATTATTTTTAATGAAGTTTACATCAACATGTTCTTCTTGGGCAACCAATGAAGCTAACGGAACATTATTAGGATCAACATTAGTTCTATCATTCACAAGCATAGACATAATAGCATCAATCTTATCACTCAAGGAAGAGGATTCTTCAACAGAATTTACCTTCTTACCTTGTGGAGCTCTTTCGTGTGTTCAGAGTAATTTATCATCATATCATCAAGAAGCTTTGTAGCCGCCCCCAAGGTGATGGACATAAAGGTACCTCCAGCAGCTGAATCCAATAAATTCCGCGAAGAAAAATTTAGTCCTGCATAGAAGGTTTGGATGATCATCCAAGTAGTCAGTCCATGGGTTGGGCAATTCTTTACCAAAGATTTCATTCTCTCCCATGCTTGAGCAACATGTTCATTATCCAATTGTTTAAAATTCATTATGCTACTTCTCAAAGATATAATTTTAGCGGGGATAATATCTACCAATAAAAGCATCCTTACATTTAGTCCATGAATCAATACTATTCTTAGGCAAAGATAGCAACCAATCTTTAGCTCTTCCTCTTAATGAGAAAGGAAACAATTTCAATTTAATAATATCACCATCTACATCCTTATACTTTTGCATTTCAAATAGTTCAACAAAATTATTGACATGGGCAGCAGCATCATCAGAACTAACACCAGAAAATTGCTCTCGCATAACAAGATTCAGTAAAGCAGGTTTAATTTCAAAGAATTCTGCTGTAGTAGCAGGTGGAGCAATAGGTGTGCATAGGAAATCATTATTATTTGTGGTTGTGAAGTCACACAACTTAGTATTTTCAGGGGTGTTCATTTTAGCAGTAGTAAATAAAGCAAACTAGATAAAATAAATGCAAGTAACTAATTTTTGTGTTTTTGATATAGAGAGCAAGACAGTAAATAAAGTAAAGCTAGCAACTAATTTTTTTGCGTTTTGATATAATGCAGCAAACAAAGTAGTAAATAAAATAGAGCAAGACAAAAACAAAGTAAAGAGATTGGGAAGTGGAGACTCCCCTTGCAGCGTGTCTTGATCTCCCCGGCAACGGCGCCAGAAAAAGAGCTTGATGGCGTGTAACTCACACGTTCGTTGGGAACCCCAAGAGGAAGGTATGATGCGCACAGTAGCAAGTTTTCCCTCGAAAGAAACCAAGGTTTATCGAACCAGGAGAAAAAAGCACGTTGAAGGTTGATGGCGGCGGGATTTAGTGCGGCGCAACACCGAGAGATTCGGCGCCAACGTGGAACACAACACAACCAAGTACTTTGGAAGCAGTGAGGTTGTCAATCTCAGGCTTCTTTTAACAAAGAATTAACCGACTGTGTGGAAGATGATTGTTTGCAAGAAAACGTAAAGAACAAGTATTGCAGCAGATTTGTATTTCGGTATAAAAGAATGGACCGGGGTCCACGGTTCACTAGAGGTGTCTCTCCCATAAGATAAAAGCATGTTGGGTGAACAAATTACAGTCGGGCAATTGACAAATAGAGAGCATAACAATGCACATACATGTCATGATAAGTATAGTGAGATTTAATTGGGCATTACGACAAAGTACATAGACCGCCATCCAATGCATCTATGCCTAAAAAGTCCACCTTGAGGTTATCATCCGAACCCCTTCCGGTATTAAGTTGCTAACAACAGACAATTGCATTAAGTATGGGTGCTGTTAAGCCCACCGGCGGCGTGGTTAAGCAACACGAAGAGGGAGGCTCCCAAGGCCGCTTAGTGGACCTGGCACCTCGCGTCGTCCCGCAAGTTTTCCGCCACGTCCTGGCGGTTGCTAGGGCGTGCCACCTGACCTAGACCCGATCGGAAGGTGTTAGATTGCTTCGAGTTTCCATTGTAGACACGTAAACATTAAATACGAGCCCTATCGGCTCTCAGGTTGCCTGTGGATCGGCTCAAAGAGCCGATCGCCCCATGGTTCACGTTGGATTTGCAATGGCATGGGGATCCTGCAGATCAAAACAAAGCTAAACCAATCTACGACAGTTTAGGGTTTTCACCGCATAACCGGAACATCCTACGCGTAGTCGGGCCTAGCAGATACGAAAGATGATGAAAACTACCCCTACACGAGGCCTTAAAACCAACACTAGGTCAATTCCCGGAACATCCCTTGTAGGAACGGTAAACAACACCTAACGCACTACCGGATCGTCCGACCCCAGCATAAGGCCTAATCATGCAGATATTAAACTAATCCTTGAAGGACAAGGAGCAACTATAACGGATCGGATCTACTAAGTAACGAACAAGCAGGATGCTGCCCTTACACCTGGATAGGCGTAAGGGCAGCTAGGTGTCGAGGGACGGCATTGCCAAGCAGATATGCATAAGAAAGCATCAATGCAAGCCCCAAAACACCTAAAGATAAGTAGTGCTACTCGCCATCAAAAACGCTTCAGCACGAGTAGCACAAGGTAGACGAATAAACGTATCTTGCCTAGATCGCGAGATGCGATCTAGGCGAGCATGATGCTTACCGGAAGAAACCCTTGAAGGAAGGGGTGGCGCTTTGATTTGTGTTTGTTGTGAACGTGATTGTCCTCCTTTCTTGATAACCCTAGATACATATTTATAGTCCGGGGACTTACCAAAACGTATCTACTTTCCCGAACACTTTTGCTATTGTTTTGCCTCTAATTTGTGTATTTTGGATACAACTAACACGGACTAACGTTGTTTTCAGCAGAATTTCTGGTGTCTCGTTTTTGTGCAGAAATCCAACTTTCGGGAAAATCCTCGGAATTTCTTCAGATGGCCCTATTTTACCAAAATATTGACGGAGCCAGAAGGGCGAAGGAGGTGGAGGCCCGGGCCCCACACCATAAGGCGGCGCGGCCCAGGGGGCGCGGCCTATGGTGTGGCCCCTCGGCCGGCCTCCCGCCCCCCTTTGGACTACTTATCGGGTTCGACCTAAAAACGCACGGGAGAAGTCGACATCGCCAAACCCTCCGGAGAGCCGCCACATCGCGAAACTCCGTCGCGGGAGCCGAAGTCTCCGTTCGGCACTCCGCCGGACGGGGAATTGGAGGAGATCTTCACCGCCATCACCGCCAACGCCTCTCCATCAACCAGCAATGTTTCCCCCATCCATGTGTGAGTAATTCCCCCGCTGTAGGCTGAAGGGGTGGTAGGGATTGGATGAGATTGGTCATGTAATAGTCATAAGATTGTTAGGGCATAGTGCCTAGTATCCGTAGATGTCACTTTTATGATATTGTTGCAACTTGTTATGCTTAATGCTTGTCACTAGGGCCGAGTGCCATGATCTCAGATCTGAACATGTTATTTATTCATGAAGATATTCGTTGTTTATGATCTTACCTGCAAGTTGTATACACATGTCGCTGTCCGGAACCAATGGCCCCGAAGTGACAGAAATCGGGACAACCGGAGGGGATGGTAGTGATGTGAGGATCACATGTGTTCACGGAGTGTTAATGCTTTGCTCCGGTACTTTATTAAAAGGAGTACCTTAATATCCAGTAGTTTCCCTAGAGGCCCGGCTGCTGGTAGGACAGAAGATGTTGTGCAAGTTTCTCATTGCGAGCACGTACGACTAAATATGGAACACATGCCTATTGATTGATCAGTACTTGGATACCGTTTTACTATTATCTGCAAATGCCCATGCTTTGATTGTTACATGAGTTTCTCTCATCCATGCAACGCAAATCCGTCCTGTGCCTACGTATTTTAATCTCTTTGTTTACTATAATCACTATGTCTTTATTTCACTCTTTGTTATTTCACTATTTCCTTTGCCATAAAAGTTACTACTGATAAACTCTTGCGAGCAAGTCTGTTTCCAGTGCAGCTGAATTGACAACTCCGCTGTTAAGGCTTACAAGTATTCTTTGTCTCCCCTTGTGTCGAATCAATAAATTGGGTAATACTTCCCTCGAAGGCATTGCGATCCCCTATACTTGTGGGTCATCAAGACTATTTTAGCGCCGTTGCCGGGGAGCATAGCTTTATTTGGAAGTTCACTTGGATTGATATTGTTGCTGCAAATTCTCCATTATGGGTAAACCTCGCGATACTAAGATCGCCATATTACCATCCACTACAAGAAAAGGTACAACTCTGAGTACCTCTGCTGCTCTTGATTCACCATCTGTGATTGATAAACTTGTTTCACCGCCACATGCTTCGCGTGCTGGTACTTCTGCTGAATCTGAAAATTCTCATAATATTGATAATGTTTTCTGCTGTGCTTGATGATAGTGGTTCATTGGGATCTTTTCTAGATGCTACGATTGCTAGGTCTAGACAAATTGAAAATACTGAAACTCCTAATGAAAATGTTTACACCTGTTAATTCACCTGAGTCTGTTGAATATTCTAGTGATGATTTTGATGAAGATTATGTAGAGCTTGATAATGATTTTATTGAAAAATGCAAGGCTACTACTGATGCAAGAAAAATTAAAAAGTTGCTTGCGAACATGCTGTTAGATATAAACCATCTCCTGATCCTAAATTTGCCACATCTCCTATAAACATTAGGGATAAAGATTATGATTTTTCTCTTGACCTATCTCATATAGCTATTGTTGAGAAAACACCCTTTTGTGGTACTGAAAAAGAAAGTGCTGTTGAACACATGACTGAGTTATCTACTCTTAGTGGCGTGTTTTCTGATGATGTCAAGATGCGTACTTATTTTGTCGCTAAAATTTTTCCGTTCTCATTAAAGGATGATGCTAAAACTTGGTATAATAATTTGCCTCCTGGTTCTATTAAAAGTCCAACTGATTTGCGTGATGTTTTCTTTCGAAAATACTTTCCTGCTAGTGCTCAACATGCTGCTTTGCAGAGAATTTATAATTTTGACCAGGAAGATGGAGAGAAATTGCCTGAGGCTTGGGCGAGATTTTGCTCTCTTATTAGAGCTCAGCCTGACCATGATTTAGAAAAGCATGATTTACTTGATATATTTTATAGTGGACTAACTATTGAGTCTAGGGCATACCTGGATAGTTTGCTGGTTGTGTTTTCAGGAAAAGAACTCCAGACGATGCTGAAGAATTATTGGCTAAAATAGGCCGGAATCATGATGATTGGTCTACCTGAACCAACCCCGAAACCGATAGTGAAGAAGAGGGGTATGATTAAATTAAATGATGAAGATATGAGGGAAGCCAAGAAGTCTCTTAAGGAGAAGGGTATTAAACCTGAAGATGTGAAGAATTTACCTCCTATAGAAGATATATGTGAGACAATTCCCCCTTCATCCATGATTGAGGTACACTCGCTTCAACACTTTACTAGGGAAGATATTCCGTATTCAAAATCTCCTGCTCAATGCTTAGATGAATTTGATAATTATATTGTTAAGCAAGAAAACTTTAATATGCGAGTAGAGAATCATTTAATGGAAAATTCCCGAGCTATTAGTGAATTGCATGGTATTGTGGAGAGAACCTCCAATGATGTTAAGATACTTGTTAAACATTTTCAAATGGTTCAAACTCAAATTGATCAACTTACTAAAGTGCAAAATGACTTGTTGGGAAATAATTCTAAAGAAAAATATGCTTGTGAAGTAACAACTAGAGGTGGTGCTTCTACCCAGGATCCTCTATATCCTGAAGGGCATCCCAAAAGAGTTGAACAAGATTCTCAACTAATTAAAACTAGTGCTCCATCTAAGAAAAAGAAAAAGAAACATAAGAATATTGTAGAATCCTCTGAACCTGTTAATGATCCTAATAGTATTTCTATTTCTGATGCTGAAACCGAAAGTGGTAATGAACATGATAAAGATAATGATAAGGATGATACTCCTGATAAAGAAGAAATTGAAAAAGAACCTGAAAAGCATGCTAAAAATAAAAAGTACACTAAAGAAGACTTTATTACTGAGAAGCATGGTAATGAAAGAGAACCTTGGGTTCAAAAGCAAATGCCTTTTCCTGCTAAGAAACTTAAATCAAAGGAGGAGGAACATTATAATAAATTTTGTGATTGGATGAAACCTTTATTTTTGCAAATTCCTTTGACTGATGCTATTAAATTGCCTCCTTATTCAAAGTATATGAAAGATATTGTTACTAACAAAAGGAAAGTCCCCAATGAGGAGATTTCTACTATGCTCGCTAATTACTCCTTCAATGGTAAGATTCCAAAGAAGTTGGGCGACCCAGGTATACCGGCTATTCCTTGTTCCATCAAGAATAATTATGTTAGAACTGCTCTATGTGATTTGGGAGCGGTGTTAGTGTAATGCCTTTTTCTCTTTATAAGAGACTTGATTTAGATAAATTGATACCTCTGATATATCTTTGCAAATGGCTGATAAATCTGCTATTTCTGTTGGTTTATGTGAAAATGTTCCTGTTCAAGTTACATTGCTTGATATTAACTGATTTCGTTGTGTTGGAAATGCACGAAGATGATAATATGTCCATTATTCTTGGAAGACCCTTTCTTAATACTGCAGGGGCTGTTATTGATTGCAATAAAGGCATGGTTACTTTCAATGTTGATGATAAGGAACACACTGTCTATTTTCCCAAGAGGATTGATAAAGTATGTGGAGTCAATACAATTTTTAATGTGAAAACTATCAAAGTGGGATCCATTGATTGTCCTATATATGAGCCTAAAGAAGAATATCAAACTCTTGTGATTGGATCCATATCAATTCAATATAAGGTAACATGATTGATTTGAGGTTTATTTCTTCTTATGTCATATAAAATTTATTTGGTAGCAAGACTTGATCAACCTTGTTAACAAGTATATTTTATTGCATAGGAGAGTTAAACAACACTTCTTTCTTTCTTTCTCCTTTCACCTATTTTATTTGTTGTAGCACTTTTGTTTTGCAATATGCTTTAGTCATTTAAGATTTTAGAAATCATTTTCCTGCAGTAATCATTAATTTAATACCCAGAAATGTGCATTTTTCAAAGTTCTCTAAAAATTACAAAAATTACACCGTTGGTCCTATTTTTCGACGAGGCACCTGGGAGCACCAGAGGATGACCTGTGGGGCACCAGGGGGTGCCACACCATAGAGGCGCGCGGCCGCAAGGGGCCGCGCCACCATGTGGTGTGGGCCACCCCTTGCCCCACTTCATCATCTCTTCCTCCCAACACCTTCTCTCTCCCGAAAAAACTCGTACCAAGTTTCTCTCACTCGTGTTTCTGCTCAAGAACTCGCGATTTTTCGATCTCCTTGCTCAGCCCAGATTTTGTCTGAAATTTGGCACATTTACTCCTTGGTATGTGACTCCTTTGATTGTCCAATTAGAATTTCATTTGGTTGAGTATATCTTGAATATTTTGCTGCTGTAGATAACATGTTTAGTGAGCTTGCATGCTTGTTCTAAGTGGTAGAAACTAGTTTTGATGCATGTTTAGTACTCTAGCAAGTTCCTATAGTAGTTCCCTTCAATTACACACCTTGAAATCAAATTTTATAATGATTGTTGAAAATTTCAGAAAATGGAAGGAGGTGTGCCCCAATTGAACCAAGAAGAATTGGAAGTCCAGCAAGTTACGAGAGTCAATCGTGAGGAGGGAGTATACCCCTCTTACTACCCATGCGTGGACTTTATGAGAAGTGCGGGGATTTTACAAGATGTGCAAACTCTAATCTCTCGTGCAGGGCTGAGTGGTTTTGTTGAAGGAGAGCCAAGACAATATGCAAAATTAACTATGTCTTTTGTGCAGGACTTCAAGTTCAATTGGTCGCGATCTGACCCCATGGTCCAGTATAAAATTTACAATAAAGCTGTCAACTTGTCATTTAGTGTTTTTTGTGCGCAATTGGGTGCCAATGGGGATCCTGCGAGAAGATCAGGGGAACACCGCGGGAGCTCTCAGATCTTTATACAAGGATTTGTAATGGGAGGAGCCTCTCCAATGATGGTGGTAAGATTAGTAGCATTCAACATCCAGCCATCCGCTACTTTGCCTATTTCATTACAAAGTGCGTTCTTGCAAGAAGGACTGGAGGTAAATTATCTGTCCCAGACTTGGCTTTCTTAGCTGCTGCTTTGCAACAGGATAGGACTTATAATTTGGGTGCTTTAATAGCTTGTAGACTTGCTACTAACCGTGAGAAAGGAGGAATTTGTGGAGGTCTTATCGCCTCTCGCTTTTTAGCTATGCATGGTGTAGAACCTCATCATTTAGATATTCCGCTTTCTATAGAGAAGCTTGATGTGGTTTCCATGATTAGACATGAGTTTATTTCAGATGCATCTAGTTTGAACAACCTGCATTATAGGATAACTTTGTATAAGAAAAGTTGGAGTATAACTAAGAAAATTGAAAAACTAGTACGATTGCCTGCACCTGCTTTGTTTAACCTTGATGCCAGGACGGGTGGTCGATCACAGAAAATGAGCTAAATGCATACATAGAAAGAGAAAGCCGTCGTGCGAGGGAAAATGTGGAGGAGACCGAGGAGCATCCCGACTCTTCATCCGATGCAGCAAGCTCCTCATATCAACATCATGGTCACGTGGAGCCTCCACGATATTCTTCTGCACAGGGGCCCTATTACCACTCCATGTATGATCCACCGGCGTGGAACTCCGACCCTCGTTGGGAATGAACTCCACTTAGGCCAAAAGCCTAAGCTTGGGGGGAGGTATACCGGCATCACTCATTCTTTGCATATTATGGTTGCTGGATACTTGTACATACTTGTTTAGTCTCTTAGAATGGTTTTCTAATGAGAGGGGATGATATTTGGGGAAGTGCTGTCCAAAAACAGATTCTGTGCTGTTACCAAAAAAAACAGCCAGAACGTTATTTTGAGTTGCCAATTTTTGAGCATGTTCCCCAGGTTGTTATCTAACTTTCATTAGTTGAACACTTTTTGGTCTGAGCAATGGAAGATTTTTGTTAATTTCGATTTCTGTACTGCTGTCAGGATTTGGCAGATTTCTGTCATCCTGTGTTTCTGTTAGTTTGCATTCTTTAGTTTTCGCTTTGTTTCTCTCCTAAAACACAAAAAGACCAAAAATATTTCTGTTGTTTCTCTTCACCATTTGTTTATTTGGTACCTTGCTCTTAGTTTGCTTTATTTGCTATCGTTAGTTTGCTATAAGAAAACCCAAAAAGATTTTGCTTTGTTTGCTTGTTTTCTTTCGTTCTTGTTTCTAATTCGAAAACACCAAAAATATTTGCTGTTCTTCTTTGGTTTGTAAAGTTCATCATGAGTTCAATGGTCTTCGGTGGCTGGAGCGTGGTTTTCATTTCATATTATCCAAGCTACACAAGTGAAAAGGCAATAATGACGATCTACGACAATCTGATTGTGGTGAGAGGGTATGAACTCTATTTGCTTTCATTTTTGTACATATACTCATCCATATGAGCATGCTTAGTTGGTTCATGTGAGGTATATGTTATTTGAGAAAGTCTAATAGCTCATGATCTCTCATGATTAGTTCCAATTTATTAATATGAGTAGCATGTCATGGATGTTTGCTTGCATTGTTTTATTCATAAGTAAGTATGGCATTGTGGTATCCTCCTCTGAATAATTCATTTATATCGACTTGGCACATGCTCACGCATGCATATGACTGAACAAAAAGTCAATTAAGTCTCGATGATTTATATTGCTTCAGAGTTCTTGTATCACTTTTATGCCTTCGTTAATTTATTTTGCCGCAAGCATGATTATGACAGTTACTGCTCTCTTGATTTGTCGCTCCCTAGTCTTTTGCTAGCCTTCACTTGTCTGGTACGCCGCTCGTGCTTCCAAACACCTGAAAACCAAGTTGTTCCATAAGTGTCCACCATAAATACCTATGCATGGCATTTCAAACCATTCCAAGTAAATTCTCATGCGCTACCTTTAAAACCTTCAAAATGCTTCTCAATTTGTGTTAATGTTTCATAGCTCATGAGGAAGTATGTGGTGTTTAGCTTTCGACCTTGTCATTTACTTTTGACGGACTCTCATATGGACTAGTGGCACATCCGCTTATCCAATAATTTTGCAAAAAGAGCTGGCAATGGGATTCCCAGTCCGAATTAATTAACTTAAATAGACACTCCTCCATGGTTTGTGATTGTTGGACGGCACCGAAGATTCGGTTAGCCATGGCTTGTGTAAGCAAGGTTGGGGAGTGTCATCATCATAATAAAACTTAAATAAAAAGGCACTCCTTCATGGTATGTGATTGTTGGCAGGCACCGAGGATTCGGTTAGCCATGGTTTGTGAAAGAAAGGTTGGAAGGAGTGCCAACCAAAAATAAATAAATGGGAGCCGCTCTTGTGAGTCCGGTTGATGAGGTAGTTAGTGTACCCATTACCATTCGTTGACAACAACAAACACCTCTCAAAATAATTTTACTCTGCTTTACAAATGAAAAGCTCTAGCGCATGTTAATCCTGCTTCCCTCTGCGAAGGGTCAATCTTTTATTTTTATGTTGTGTCTCCATTCTTTCTTTGAGCACTATCTTGAGAGCACAACTGTCATTCTTAGTATAATATGCTTGTCTCAAAATATGATTGATTGTGGTATAACTTTGATGCTTTTATCTTTGACAATCACTACTTCTAGTCTTTCTATGAACTCAAGAGGTGCCTCGGCATTTATGTTTTGCCGATCAAATACGGGCAAGCGAGATACCACTTTATCATATTCTCTTATGAACATTGCAATCCTGCTTTTATACATGATTCATGGTGCTTATTATTAATTGTTGGTACTTCTCCATGATTGACATAGCTGTTGGATGATCTTATTTGCATGTATCTCATTATGAACTGCTTAAGTATTAGCCATAGCATGAGAATATATACATCATATGAGCAAATGTGTTCGTGAAAGTTCTTTTATCGCTCAGTTGTTAACTGAATTGCTTGAGGACAAGCAATAAGCTTGGGGGGAGTTGATACGTCCAAACGTATCTACTTTCCCGAACACTTTTGCTATTGTTTTGCCTCTAATTTGTGTATTTTGGATACAACTAACACGGACTAACGCTGTTTTAATTGCTCTGGTGTCTCGTTTTTGTGCGAAATCCAACTTTCGGGAAAATCCTCGGAATTTCTTCAGATGGCCCTATTTTACCAAAATATTGACGGAGCCGGAAGGGCGAAGGAGGTGGAGGCCGAGGGCCCCACACCATAGGCGGCGCGGCCCGGGGGCCGCGCGGCCCTATGGTGTGGCCCCTCGGCCGGCCTCCGCCCCCTTTGGACTACTTATCGGGTTCGACCTAAAAACGCACGGGAGAAGTCGACATCGAAACCCTCCGGAGAGCCGCCACATCGCGAAACTCCGTCGCGGGGCGAAGTCTCGTTACGGCACTCATGGGACGGGGGTGGAGGAGATCTTCACGCCATCACCGCCAACGCCTCTCCATCAACCAGCAATGTTTCCCCCATCCATGTGTGAGTAATTCCCCCATTGTAGGCTGAAGGGGATGGTAGGGATTGGATGAGATTGGTCATGTAATAGTCATAAGATTGTTAGGGCATAGTGCCTAGTATCCGTAGATGTCACTTTTATGATATTGTTGCAACTTGTTATGCTTAATGCTTGTCACTAGGCCCGAGTGCCATGATCTCAGATCTGAACATGTTATTTATTCATGAAGATATTCGTTGTTTATGATCTTACGCAAGTTGTATACACATGTCGCTGTCCAACCAATGGCCGACAGAAATCGGGACAACCGGAGGGGATGGTAGTGATGTGAGGATCACATGTGTTCACGGAGTGTTAATGCTTTGCTCCGGTACTTTATTAAAGGAGTACCTTAATATCCGTAGTTTCCCTAGAGGCCCGGCTGCCACCGGCTGGTAGGACAGAAGATGTTGTGCAAGTTTCTCATTGCGAGCACGTACGACTAAATATGGAACACATGCCTATTGATTGATTAGTACTTGGATACCGTTTATTATTATCTGCAAATGCCCATGCTTTGATTGTTACATGAGTTTCTCTCATCCATGCAACGCCGTTAAATCCGTCCCTGTGCCTACGGTATTTTAATCCTCTTGTTTACTATAATCACTCTGCTGTCTTTATTTCACGCTTTGTTATTTCACTATTTCCCTTGCCATAAAGTTACTGCGATAAACTCTTGCGAGCAAGTCGTTTCCAGTGCGCTGAATTGACAACTCTGTTAAGGCTTACAAGTATTCTTTGTCTCCCCTTGTGTCGAATCAATAAATTGGGTAATACTTCCCTCGAAGACTGTTGCGACCCCCTATACTTGTGGGTCATCAGGGACTTTCTAATTGAGGCGTGCACCTAACCGTGCACGGGCTAAAATCTATCTGTTAATTCCAAACTAAGATGCGATCTACTATATTACAGATACACGGGCAATCTAGCCCAAACTCTTCGCGCAAGGCCGCTTCAAAGATGCTTCACGTGTAATCTTCAAGCCCATCTTCACTTACGGCCCATCTCCTGATTTGGCCAAAATCTGGCGATAACAGGTGCGTAATGTAATCAACAACTACATCCTCGGACATAGCATCAATGTTTTATCCTAGTGGCAACAGCACATCCACAACCTTAGAACTTTCTATCACTGTCCCAGATATCAATGGAGGCATGAACCCACTATCGAGCATAAATACTCCCTCTTGGAGTTAAGAGCAAAAACTTGGCCGAGCCTCTACTAATAACGGAGAGCATGCAAGATCATAAACAACACATAGGTAATAACTTGATAATTAACATAACATAGTATTCTCTATCCATCGGATCCGACAAACACAACATATAGCATTAGATAGATGATCTTGATCATGTTAGGCAGCTCACAAGATCCAACAATGAAGCACATGAGGAGAAGACAACCATCTAGCTACTGCTATGGACCCATAGTCCGGGGGTGAACTACTCACTCATCACTCCGGAGCGACCATGGCGGTGTAGAATCCTCGGAGATGAATCCCTCTGGCGAGGGTGCGGAGGAGATCTCGAGAATCCCAGAGATGGGATTGGCGGCGGCGTCTCGGTGGGTTTTCCGTATCGTGGCTCTCGATGCGGGGTTTCGCGATGGAGGCTTTAAGTAGGCGGAAGGGCAACGGGGGCCACACGAGGGCCCCACACCATAGGTCGGCGCGGCCGGGCACAGGCGCGCCGCCTATGGTGGCGGCGCCTCGTGGCCCCCCGACTCCTCTTCGGTCTTCTGGAAGCTTCGTGGCAAAATAGGACCCGGGCGTTGATTTCGTCAATTAAGAGAATATTTCGTTACTAGGATTTACGAAACCAAAAGCAGAAAACAGCAACGGCTCTTCGGCATCTTGTTAATAGGTTAGTTCCAGAAAATGCACGAATATGACATAAAGTGTGCATAAAACATGTAGATATCATCAATAATGTGGCATGGAACATAAGAAATTATCGATACGTCGGAGACGTATCATGCTGCTCAAAGCAACACCGGTGACAGCCGCGGAGTTCTTCTTCTTCACCATCGTGGAGTACGCTTGAGAGGTGGAGGTGATTGGAACGCGGCGGTGGTGACGGCGCAGTAGTTATGAGATGCAAGAACGGAGGAAGAAGAAAGCAATGAAAGAGAGAACGAAGGAGGTAAAATCTATCCTTTCCTTTTTACAAGGGGGAGTTGCCAAGGATTTGGCGATTAGGTCACCACGTGTCACCGTGACCATCATGCCAAAGGACAATTACCCCCACTACGAACGGAAATCGAGGAGGTGCCTCGGTCAATGCGCAAGGATCGGTCATTTCCTAACTGACCGCACAGAAGTAGGGTGGGCCCATCAAGTCACGTCCTGTCAATCGAGCCACCGTAGAAGCCACGTCACTGATGATGTCATCAAAAGTATCGACTCCTCATTCCTAGAGCATTCGAAAAAATCTACAACGTTGAGTTGCTTGACTTGAGTCTACGCACAGTTGCAAGCATCTGTCCCTAGACTAGGGGGCTACTCCCATCGGGAGCGTTGGACGCGCACCCGATAAAAATGATTGAAAACAAAGGAAAACGAACCCGAAGATTTCAGAAGATCCAGGATCGAGCCTGGGGACTTGATCCTGAGTAGAGTAACGTTGTCTTGCCATCGGCAGTTAACCAGCATCGATTTATCGAGTAAAATTGGGCACGTTACTCCTATCCCTTACGTACTATCATAACTACATTCGAAGCTTCAGAGGACCTGATATAAAAAAGATATCGGATGGTGAAGACAATTCAAAAAACATCGGCGTCAGAATCTTCGAGTAGAACAACTTGAGTCTATGCACGGTTGCAAGCATCCGTCCCTAGACTCGGGGGCTACTCCCATCGGGAGCGCTGGACGCGCACCCGATATCAAGAAATTTTAACTTCATGATGAATGAGAAAAACATCGACAACAAAGATTTACGAGTGGTATAACTTGAGTCTACGCACGGTTGCAAGCATCCGTCCCTAGACTCGGGGGCTACTCCCATCGGGAGCGCTGGACGCGCACCCGATAGAAATGACTTTGAAGCTGCAAAGAACACGAAGATTCAGTTTTTTCGTCAGATAAAGATATTCGGATGAAGACAATTATAGTCCCTGCCCGAAGCTTTATTTCGGCCAGACACTCGTGGGCTACTGATGTGGGCATTTCCCTTCGGGTAACCAACATTAGGCTACCTCCACCGGCCCAACCAGGGGCCCATGAAGATTGCCTAACATCCGAAGTGGGCCTGCGCGTCGACGTTGGAGAAGGAGACTCATCCGAAGGAAGATTCTTGATGAACAAGACAAGAAGATGCGATACAAGGAAATATTATACTATGCCTCTTTGTACCTTAGTCGAATCTGGACAGATCTCTCGAGACCTGGCCTGCTATATAAAGGTTAGGAGAGGATCTGCCGGAACACAACTTACACGCATAGAACTATCGTAATACAAGACCTAGAGCTTAGAACCCTTGCCTCTCGGCGAGTCCACCGTAGCTCATCGGCTACCCCATTGTAACCCGATATACTTTCAATAATTAAGATCAGACAAGTAGGAAGTAAGGGTTTTACCTTATCGAGAGCCCCGAACCTGGGTAAATCTCTCTCCCCGTTTGTTTGGTTACCGATGTCTCGTGCTAGCCTGCAGGATTCCGTCAACCCTAAGCCCCTGGTGGTGCCCCACGACACCGTCCCTCCGCCTCATTCTTCTTCCCTTGGTGGCCCCGCTTCTTTTAAGCTTCTCTTTTAGTGTCTTGTGGATCACCCTTGTCCCATCCCTCTCACCTCGTCGGACTGGCAACTTTTACATGGCCTGCTTCAGTAGCTGATGGCCCACCTAGTGCCTTAGGGGGCTTTGATAGGTCGGTGTCTGGTCATAGTTTCAGCCGGTGTGTTGTAACTCTTGATGTTACTCATAGACGGTTGATGGCTTCGTTAATTCAAAGTCAGACTCATTTCAAGCATTCCGTCTAAAAAAATAGTCTAAAAATTATCTTCCGCAATAATTCTGTGTTGTTGAATTTTCTGTGACCTACTACTAGTGGCTAGCGCGACTTCTTCTCTGGCCCTCGTCCAGTCCGGTTCGAGTGTGGACTAGGATTCCGACTCTGACCCCCGACTCGCCCGGGTGATTATAAGCGGCTAAGCGCGGATACCAAGCAGAGCGGGGACGCAGGGATCAAGACAGAAAAGGTATCAAGATAAGTGGAAGGAAGATTGAAGGCGACTGGGCGCTGCCGTTCCTGGGGCAAGCGGAGCACGTCCCTGGACGCGGCGAATGCGACGGGCTGTCGTTCGGGCTCTTGGCCGTGGAGTGCCACGGTTACACGTCCCCAGACGGCCCTCTCTGCGCCGTCGACCTCGCCACCGCCACCGCCGACAGCCCACCGGTGGTGCGTGGCGTCTGGGAGGAGTTCAAGCCGCCCGGGGAGTGGACCCCGTCCACCTCATCACTGGTGCACCTCGGGTCCGGCAAGATCTGCGTCTTCAGGTTCTTTGAGACCGACCGTACCGGTGGTTCCAGGAACAGACGTCTCGTCGTTATCACCGCCGTCGAGGTAAGTGCCGACGACGGCGACGACGGAGAGATCAAGATGGTAAAGCACAGGTCAAAGTGTGTCAGGTTTGACGAGCACCTTGGGCACATAACATGGACACTGTGATTGCGTCCACTGGAAATTGACATTGCGTAGCAGATGACCCCAACCATTGCACGGCAAGGCGTAAATCTTTGGCTGCAGATTCAAAGGATTAACACAGACAAGCTCAGCCAAGATCAGCTCAGCGATAGCAAGCCATGGTTGAGCAATTCCACAGATCATTGAGGAATTCAAGCAATGGGAGATGGCAAGAATAGGTGCACTATCTGAGGACGCAAGAAGAAGTTAGGAACTTAGGATAGGTGGAGTAGTTGGGTGTGTTTCCTCTGTTTCGGAAAAATAAATATATCATCCTGGAACAATGCCATTTGTCTGACGCTGTAGCACTATTCATGCCTGATAGTACACTCGGTAGTACAAGCGACTAAATCATAGTATATCTCAACACCTCTTCCAGTTACAACTGCTACTTGGAAACTGGAAAGTAACTTATTTCTCAGCATCTAAAACTACGCTTTGAAGCACAAGAAAAAACAGAGTACTTTTTTGGTACAGAACAATCCGCAACGCACGGTATCTCAGCAAGGAGTTCCAATCCAATCCATTGTTCCAACAAGGACCAGAGCGCTCTTGGTCCCAGTTTATTCCATGACGCTAAGTCTCAGTACTTTTTTTGTCTACACTACTGAACACCGTTCATCTATAGCTTGCTGAATACATCCACAGATATGAAAACGAAGAACTGCTTTTTTTTTCCGGTCAGTGAGCAATCATACTCCCAGTTTCATTCACACGGCTCAATTCAGTTATTATAGTCACCCACAATTCCTGACATCCACACAGAAACCACTAACTCGGATCAAACCCCTCTCACAAGATCACAAGTACCAGAAACAAGATGCAATAACAAGCCACATACTGAAACCGCAAATTTGCAGACACATCATTAGTTCCAGGCAGAACCACTACTACAACACACAGCACTCCAGTAGATACTCATCAAAATCGCCCTAGAATCTACCACATGGTTCACCATCACATATACAACCTCTACAAGGGAAAAAGAAACATGCAGGAAACTGTCCAGCTGCTAATCAGGGACCTACAGGTACACATCTCAAAGAACTGAATGACAACAAGCTTCAGGTGTCTCCAATCAAAGCTCAGTTCTGAAGCTCTTTAAGCAGCAATCTAACTGGACACCGTTCGAACAGTCAGCACACAATTTAGTCAGCAGATCTGCAGGGCTTGAGCACACTGCGTCAGCAGACAATGTAGCTGACAGAATTGCATAGCTTCAGCACGCTGAGTCAGTAGACAATGTAGCTGACATAATTTGAGAGCTTGAAGAGACTGAGTCTCCACAAATGTAGCTGACATAATTGGAGAGCTTGAAAGACACTAAGTCTCTACAAATGTAGCTGACACAACTGAAGAGGTTGAGGACACTGAGTCTCTGGACATGTAGCTGACACAACTGAAGAGGTTGAGCACACTGAGTCTCTGGACATGTAACTGACACAACTGAAGAGGTTGAGTACACTGAGTCAGCAGACATAACTGCTACAGAAAGTTCAGAACAGAACGTGTGGTTCTAGCTCCTCTAGTTCTTTTTCCCTATGTAATTCCTCCTGCAGAACAAATAAATAGAGCGGGTATCGAACCAGCAGATTCTTTTCAAAAAAAATCGCTGTGTAGGCTCCCACTAACTCAAGAAGGTGGCACCGGTCCATGCGATGCTTGTTTGTATCTCTGTAAAACGTGAAGAATCCCTCCGGGGTAGTAATATCGTGATACTTGTGCTCGAATGATTCTTCAAGAAGATAGTTGCCTTTCAGGAGATCAGGCCAGTTTTTCAAATACGGCAGCTTCTGCAATATCCGTTTCTGCTTTTGTTTCTTAGTCTTCCACATCGAAAATGTTACATGCTCGTAACACAGGTAGAAGAATAGCATTCTGATCGCCAGAGGCATCAGGGCAACATTGTTGCATATTAGATACTCGTTGCCAATGCAGTTTCTTTTCATTAATAGTAACAGCATACGCCATTCAGATGGCACCTGTTGCTGATAACTGAAATTCCTGAAAATGGTCTTGAAAACCACATCATGTAAATCCAGATAATTCTTCTTGATATTCTCTTTAGTTTTTGCGGTGTGCGTGACACCGATAATCTGTGCATGGCCTGCCGCATTGATCCTAATATTTCTGTGATCAAATGTTGAGATGCAATGACCCTCCTGATGATGGGTATCCAAATCTCTAGCCATAGTCTTGACAATAATCTTTATCCTTTCTTCAACAAGAAAGCCATCCTGAAGATTATGTGGACAATACTCACCAACAAGGGGATAAGCCCGTGTAAGGACACCCGTCTTGGTAAAATCTTCTAACTGGGATGGCATGTTCACTACAGGCAGGGGAAAAAAAGAAATCAACTAAGCAACTGACGCTCTATTTCAGTCAGAATGTGCTAATGCAAAAACAAAAGACTTAATCAAGGCATTACTGATGGACTCAATTAAGCTGGTCAGTAAGGACAACTGATTTAGTGAACTCTTCTAACTGGGAGTACCCCATTTAACTAGAGGCAGGTAAAGCAAAGAAGCAACTGGAGCTCTAAATAAACAAATTCGTGTATAGTCTATTTCATTTTCATGTAACCGAAGCAACAGTTTGCCATGCAACTTATGTTAACTGACGTAGTATATTACATATACCACATGCAAGTATGGTCTATTTCTGATAATGTGCTAAAGCAAAACAAAGTAGCCAATCAAACTTAAAAGCAGTTTCAAATGTGAATCCTAACCTCCTCGAAACAGGCTTTCGCCCCGCTTTATAAATAAAGCAACCACAAGCATACATAGTTCAGATACAACACACAGCACACACACCCCACATCAATAGTCTGTTGGGGCAAGCACACCACACACACACGAGATAGACGATACAACACCCCTCACAAGAGGTGCACTCAGAGGCTGGACGGTGTAGATATGCGACGTGCAGCCGCCAGAAGATCCTCCAGCATGCCGTCCAAGCGCTCCTTGTCCCGCTGTCTACACAACGGGTACCACTGCTGCAACAAAGCCAAGAGAGAGTAGACAGAGTCAGAAGCGCGACGAGGTAAGATACGCTCGATGACCATCTTATTGCGCACAGTCCACAGAGTCCAAGTCAAGGCCGCGAACATTAACCAGAAGAGGCGCCTCCTCCTACCAGTAACGTTCGCACGGACCTCGATGAACTCCCCGAGGGCCGAGGCCTGCCACTCAGGCCCCAGCGCCTCCCGCAAGAAGCTCCAAAGGAAGCGTGCCGCGGGGCAGTCGAACATGATGTGTGTCGTTGTCTCTGGAACAACACACATTGGGCAAAGCCCATTGCCCGGCCCGTGCCTCTTCAAAACCTCCACCCCAGAGGGGAGGCGATCTCGCAGCAACTGCCAAAGGAAAATCTTCGTCTTAAGCGGAATAGGAGCCTTAAAAAGCGGGGCCGTCCACGGGAGTAGAGGCCCCCTAAACATAGCCCTGTAGGCCGTCCGCACTGAGAACGAGCCCGAGGGAGTTAAGCGCCACGAAGGCGCATCTAGTCCTCCCGGCAGGGTGTCCGGGAGGAGGTCCCGCAGCGAGGCCAGACTCAGGGCTTCCTCCTGGGTTAGACCACGGCGGAACAAAATACCCCATCCCTCCTGTGCCACATCGGCGACCAGGATAGAGGGGTTAGAGCAAATGGCGAAGAGGTCCGGGAAGTTCAGATGCAGGGGGCGATCGCCAAGCCATGGGTCGAGCCAGAACATGGTTCCTCTACCATCGCCTATGGTGAGGGAGAGTCCGGCTCTAATCTCATGCTTGATGTCCTGGACGGCTCTCCAAAACTGAGAGCCCTCCCGGCGGTCACAAGCAAGGAGTGGCCGCCCCCGCAGGTATTTAGCCTTAATCAGCTTCAGCCACAAGCCCCCGTCGTCAGACAGGATCCTCCACACCCATTTCAACATGAGGGCCACGTTCATGTGGCGAGAGGAAATAATCCCTATGCCCCCAAGGTCCTTGGGGGCGCACACATCGGCCCATTTGACCATGTGGTACTTCTGACGTCCTGTCCTGTCCTGCCAAAAGAAGCGGGAGAGCTCCTTGTCGAAGGCAGCATGTACCCCTTCGGGAAGGATGTACAGACCCATGATATACATGGGAAGGCTAGATAGACAAGAGTCGATGAGAATCGTCTTGCTACCCTTGGAGGTGAATCTCCCGCACCAAGGTTCAGCCTTCGCTCTAACTCGCCCCAACAAGGGGGCGAGATCCCTAATAAGGATCCTAGAATCCCTAACAGGAACTCCCAGGTAGTTCATAGGGAAAGATGACAACCTGCAGTTAAGGTTGTCAGCGATCCGCTGCTGAATATCCGGAGGGTAACCCAAGACCACAACCTCACTTTTATCAAAGTTAATTTTGAGGCCCGACATGGCCTCAAAACAGAGGAGTAGGAACTTGGTGTTCTGGATATCTAAGTCCGAGCCCTCAAACATAATCATGGTATCATCCGCATACTGGAGGTGAGTCACCCCTCCGCCAGGGATAAGGTGTCCCACCACACCAGTAATATGGCCCGAGGTCCTAGCCCTCTCCAGGATCTCGGCCAGGGAGTCTACCGCAGCGTTGAAGAGGATAGGGGACAAAGGGTCACCCTGACGCACTCCACACTCCGGCCGAAAATAGGGACCCACTTCCCCGTTAATGTTAATGGCCGTGCTGCCAGACATCACGATCTGCATAACCCAACCAATCATCCGGTCGTCCACGCCCCTCCTCTGAAGAACCTGTCGGAGGAAGGACCAGTCCAAGCGGTCATAAGCTTTCTGGAAGTCCAGTTTTAAGAAGACACCCCTCTGATGTCTACTTCTGACCTCGTGCACAATCTCATGAAGTGCAAGAATGCCATCATGGATGTGGCGACCCTTGAGGAAGGCGAATTGGTATTGGTGCGTAATCCGCTCCATAACCGGAGCCAACCTCACCGCACACACCTTTGAAAACAACCGTTGAATCACGTTGATGACCGTAATGGGCCTGAACTGGCGAATATCCGTGGCCCCCACTAACTTTTTTTTTTTTTTTTGACACTCAACCATAACATATATTAACCAGAGATAATAGCAATGTCACTGGCTACAAACACCCGAGCACAGCACGGCACATCTCCCTGCCAGACAACAAGGGGATGATGCACCAGCTTCGCCCCAAACGACGCCAAAGCATTCGCCACTTTGTTACAGGCCCGAGGGCAATGTTTAACAGAAAAAAAGGTAAAAAACAAGGGCAACAGCCTCTTGATTTCCTTGAACAGCACTCCATTCTCCGCACGATCGAAATCGTCGGAATTGACAGCTTGCACCAGCATGAGAGCATCAGATTCGAACTCGATTTGCTGCACCCCCAAATCATGCGCCGCCAAAACAGCCTGGAGGCAAGCCATCGCTTCAGCCTGAAGAGCATTGCTCACATGGTCCAGCCGACCCGCAGCCGAGGCAATCACATTCCCTCTAGAGTCTCTGAGAACATAGCCCCATCCACCCAACGACGAGGCAATAAAGAAACTGCCATCGGTGTTCATCTTCAACCTCTCCTCTCCAGGTGGGCGCCAGTTTTGGTTGATGGGGCCTTTCAGCACCATGCTCTTGACACAGAATTGCTCATACTCAGCAGCACATCTAGCTGTGTTGAAAATCACCTCCGCCACATCAAGCTTTCCTTCACCAGCATTGATTTTGTTCCTATGTTTCCACCAGTTCCACAACAGAGCCACACACTTAATTTTTTTTGGAGTCTCCAATTGCAGGATGGCATAAAGCACATCCTTTGGTCCATAACAGTCTAGGAGAGTTCTTCTAGTGCCCTCAAGACCTGCCCCAGCCCAGGCCTGACGGACACCCTTGCACCTCAAGAAAAGATGAGCCCCATCCTCACTAAGCCGGTGACACACTGGGCAGAGAGGATCAAGGTCGACCCCTCTCCTCATAATATTGCCTCTGTGAGGCAGGCTGTCATGTGCCACACGCCAAAGAAATTGCTTTATATTAGGAGGACATGGACAGGACCAGATGTCCTTCCATGCAAAGCCAGCAACCTGGCCGGAATTGTCAATCCCAGTAGCACTCCCCTGATGCTCCAGCAAGGTTTTGTGAAGTTTGTACGCAGATTTGACCGAGAAAAGCCCCTTCGGCTCAAGTCTCCAGGCCCAGGTGTCTTCCAGCTCAAGGTTAACTGGAATACTGAGCACATGAGTCGCATCAGCAGGCCAAAGGCACTCGGAGACCAAATCCATATCCCACGATCCAGTGATAGGATCCAGCAAATCGTTGACATGGTTCAGCATAAGTTGTCCCTTGTTTGTGATCAGAAAAGGGCTGCCACTCCTAGGCACCCAAGGATCCGCCCACATATCAACCGTATTTCCTTTGCCCACCCGCTTGATGACACCATCTTTCAGCAGCTGAATGCCTTTTAGGATGCTTCTCCAAGAGTAAGACATACCATCCACCGGTTCTGCGCGCAACACACTTGTATTTGGGTAGTATTTTGCCTTTAACACTCTAGCACACAACGAGGTAGGTTCCGTCAGCAATCTCCATCCTTGTTTGGCCAGCATGGCGATATTGAAGGAATGGAGATCTTTATAGCCTAACCCACCAACCTTCTTAGATGAGGAGAGCTTCTCCCAACTCATCCAATGAATCTTGTTTTCGTCCTCTTGCTGGGCCCACCAAAAACGGCAAATCATAGCACTAATCTGGTCACACAGGCTCTTAGTGATGTCAAAACAAGACATAGCAAAGATAGGAATGGCTTGGGCACAAGCTTTGATCAGAACCTCCTTCCCCATCTTAGAGAGCCATTTCTCCATCCACCCAGATATGAGCTTCCAGATTCTATCCTTTAGATAGCCGAAAATCTTTGTTTTTGATTTACCAATATACACCGGCAGCCCCAGATATTTCTCATTTGGCGCCTCCTTTGTTATTCCCAGAGCCTCCATCATACTCTTCTTCTCCCTTTCTTTAGTATTCTTGCTAAACACCAAAGAGGATTTGTCAATATTAACAGTCTGGCCCGAACAGCTCTCATAAAGCTCTAAGATTTGCAGTAGCTGTACTGTACTATCATCATTCACTTTGAGCAGGATCAACGAGTCGTCAGCGAACAGGAGATGGTTGAAACTAGGTGCCTCCTGCGCCACCCTCACACCTTCCAGCCTACCATCCTCATCAGCCGCATTAAGGAGGCAGGAGAACGCTTCACCACAAATCAAGAAGAGGTACGGCGAAATTGGATCCCCTTGGCGCAACCCCCTGCCCGGAATGACTTCCTCTGTCAAAGATCCGTTGAGCTTGAAACGGTACTTCACAGTACAACAACATTTCATAATCAAATTGATCCATCTGTCATGGAACCCCAGTTTTCGCATCATCTGCTCGAGAAAACCCCACTCAACT
The DNA here is from genome assembly GCA_030979885.1 of Lolium multiflorum. Lineage (NCBI taxonomy): Eukaryota > Viridiplantae > Streptophyta > Magnoliopsida > Poales > Poaceae > Lolium > Lolium multiflorum. The sequence continues at coordinate 22,839,035 of CM061752.1, read as the reverse complement.
CTATCATAGGCCTTACTCATATCAAGCTTCAGCGCTGCCACTCCCTCGGTACCCGTCCTCTTATTATGCATATGATGTGTCACTTCGTAAGCTAGCAAAATGTTGTCAGTGATGAGTCTTCCCGGCACAAAAGCACTCTGATTTGGAGAGATGATCTCATCCAAGATGACTTTGAGTCTATTAGCCAACACTTTGGAGATGAGCTTGTAAACCACATTGCACAGACTAATCGGTCTTAGATCTTTCATAGCTTCAGGGTTATTAATTTTTGGGATCAGAGTAATCCAAGTGTCATTCCAATTTTCAGGAATTGGGCCTCCGTTGAGCACCTCAAGAACCTCCTTGATCACGTTTGAGCCCACCATCCCCCAATGTCTCTTATAGAAGATCGCCGGCATACCATCCGGCCCAGGAGCCTTGAGATCACCAATGCTGTTAAGAGCAACTCTGACCTCCTCCTCTCTAAAGGGTTGGAGAAGCGCCTCATTCATTTCTGCAGTCACCCGAGGCTGCACATGATTTAGCACTAACTTGGGGATCAAGGTAATAACGCCGTAGTTCAGACGACCCATATCTAGAGTCCCTACATAGAACTCCTGAAACATAGGTAGGATAGTCTCCTGGAGTTTCGCCCAGAATTTCTGGAAGAAGACAACCGGAAGCCCATCCGGACCAGGGGCCGAGTTAGCCTTCATGCCCTCAAGAGCGCTCCGAACTTCCGTCGCGAGGAACGGAAGGGTGAGAGCGGCATTCTCCTCGTCGGAGACCCAGGCCCCAGCTGGCCATAGGTCAGCCGCGAGGGCTACCCCAGTTCTGGGACCAGCCGCAAACAGACCTTTATAAAAGGTATAAATATGGGTGGTGATCTCTCCGGCCTCCTCCAGAAGGAGATCACCATCCCAGAGGCAGGGGATGGAACACTTTCGGCGACGTCCATTCGCAATCGCATGGAAGTACGCAGTGTTCGCATCCCCCTGGAGGAGCCAATTCTGGCGGCTCCGCTGCCGCCAGAACACCTCCTCCCCGCGGAAGATCTCCATAAGCGAGTGTTCAAGGGCATATCGCTGAAGCCACTCCTCAGCGACTAACCCTTCCTCGTCCGCGACGCGGTCTAACTCCTGAATTTGGCGGAGGAGAAGGTCCTTCTTCCGACGTACCTCCGCCCCGATGTTAGCCCCCCAGCCTCTCATAAACTGGCGGGCGATCTTTGCGCAGTGGTGCCACACATCAACTGCATTGAAGACCCTCGGAGGGGAGTCCGCCGCGCGTACCCACTTGTATCCAACCGCCTCCACGAATCCTGGCTGACCGAGCCAAAAGTTTTCAAAGTGGAAGCGGTTAGGCCTCGGGGGGGTCTCCCCCCCGGAGCACAGGAGGAGTGGGGAATGATCAGACCCAATCCTAGTAGCCGCCCTAAGCGAGCACAGTGGGAACGCCATTTCCCACTCAACCGACACAAACACCCGATCCAGCACACTCTGGATCGGATCAATGCGGTTGTTGCTCCAAGTGAACCGGGCGCCCACACGCGTGATCTCTCTAAGGGCGAGGTCCGCAAGGCAATCGTTGAACATCCGCATCCTAGGGATGTCCACCCGGCTCGAGGTCTTGTCCTCCGGGGAGCGTATTAAGTTAAAGTCGCCGGCCACCACCACAGGGGTGGTGCACCGGTCGATCTTAGCTTGTAGCTCCGCCAGGAAAACCTGCGACCTCGAGTGATCCGCCGGACCATAAACGATAATAACCTCCCAGCTAAGGTTAGATCGTTTATGGGTGACGGCCATACTCACAAAGAACTCACCGTGCTCCATGTCCTCAACATCGAAGGTATCCTCCTTGACGCCTAGGAGGATGCCCCCCGAGTGCCCCGTCGCAGGCCGCCAATGCCAGGCGAACTTGTGCGAACTAAGACCCTCCAGCTCATGGAGGAGGAAGGACTCCTTAATCGTCTCTTGAAGCCCCACAATATCCACATGCTCACGCCTCATGTACTCCTTCAGTTGTTGTTTGCGCCCCGGGGCCTCGAACCCCCTGATGTTCCAAATGAGAGAGAAGAAAGGGCAACTCATTGGATCACATCAGATTGGGGGGTTCCCCTACTGGGAACCGATCGAGCCCTACTACGCGTCGAGGGTCCGGACGGTGGTCTAGGAGGCCTCCCTCGCGGACCCCCAACCTGGGGGGCCGCGTCAGAGCGCTCCATAGGGATAGACCCATCGGAATGCTCTGGACCAGACCCAGGTGCCAGCTGCACAGGGTTGGTCAGGGTTGCGGGGGTCGCCCTCTCGCGCTCCAACTGAGCGCGGGAAGCGGCGAGCACACCATCGTATACCTCCTTGGCCTGAATCGCCGCCAGCTGTTCAGCCCGTGGGCCGCGTTCACCCCTGAAAATCACACCACAATCCGACGCCACCTGACCCAGGTGGTCAAGCGACGCCGAAGCAAGAACAGAGAACCGAGAGCCCGAGGGGGGAGGTGGGGCAGAGGGAGGGGAGCGAGGAAGGGGATGGGTACCTGAATCAAGGTTGCGGGCCGCCGCCCGCCTCGCTGCCTGCTCGGCAACAGTCGGCTCCATCGCCTCGGCCCCGGAACGGGAACGAGCGAGCCTAGCGCTGTGGCGGGACGGCTGGGTGGACTGGCGCTGGCGCCTCGGGGCCCTCGTCTTGGCGCCCGCCACGGGAGTGTCGGGGAAGACCGAGGCTGGCTCCAGGACGGTAGGACCCGGGGTCGCAGGGCCCAGGGGCGAGGTGGGAGTAGAGCCCGGGGAGCGCGTGTAGCAGACCAGGCCTGGCGACCTCGGCGACTGTGGGGGACACACATCCAACCCCACGCTCGCAGACGACGACTCCTGTGGGAAGTTGGATCCATACTCCATAATGGGCAGACCGCCGGACGTCACGGTACCGACAGCGGTGACGCGGGGGAAAGACGACCCCAGTTTGGCCGGCGCGCTCCAGTGAGCCAACGCCGACCCAGACAGTGTCGCCTGCGCCCCAGACCTGGCGCCCATAGCTGCTGAAGCCCCAGTCCCGGCGCCAGCGTTAGGAGGCTGGCGCGGAGAGGACTCCACGCCATCACCTCCCAAGTCGTCCTCAGAGTCCCCCTCAGAAGAAGCATCATCATCGCCGGCGTCGTCGTTATGGTGAGGCGGCGAAGGGTCGAGGGGAGGAGACCGAGACCCCGCCTGGGCCATGTCCTCCTCCACCTCAACCGTCAAGGCCCGGCCACCCTTCCCAAAGAAGACGTGGGGGAGGGTGCAAGCGAGCCTCGCAGGGTCAGGGCATAGGATCAGCATGCGCACCGGCCCATCGCCAGGGAGAGAGAGAGGATCCACGGTGACAAGCTTGCCTATGGTCTGAGAGATGAGCTCAATGATATGCTCACTCCTAGCCTCCTCAGGAATGCCGTGGACCCGGACCCAAACCTCCGACAAAGTAGCCACAGTAACAGGATCCACACAAGACGGTCTGACAGAAACGCCGATGTTGTTGGCCGGAAGGATAGTAGTGTTGCTCCAGGAAAGGGCGCGGAGGAGCTCAGCCGAGGGGAACGCCACTGCAAACTCAGTAGGCGAGATCTCCCTCACGTTCCACACCCAAGTCGACTCCAGCTGAGTGAGCTCGGCGCGGATCGTGTCGACTGTCACCTCAATCTGTAGCGGGGGGTCCTGCTCCGGAAGCACGGTGATCACTGCCAGGTGTTGGGGGGTGCTAAGCTCCGCGCCCCCAAGGTCGATGTAGTAGAACCCCCCATCGATCCCGTGTCCGAGGTACTCGATGACCTCCCGACGCCTGCGGCGGTTGAAGCGCTCCGTGCATGCCGCAGCAAGGTGGCCCGGGTCACCACAGAAGAGGCATTGCTCCGGCCTCGTGCAAGCGGACCGAAAGTGCCCCATCTCCCCACAGTTGAAACAGATGTTGGATGTGGGGGACTTTTCTGACGGCGCCGACACCCCCAGCTGGGTATCAGCGCGGCCAACGAGGGACGGTCCCTGCGGAGGTACCATAGGCAGGTGCCCAAGCTGGCCCCCACCCGCGGCAACTCCCACAGCGCCTCCCGCAGCGGTCCTCTTCTTCTTGGATTTCTTCTTCTTCTTCGCAGCCGGCGGTCCTGCAGGTTGTGCCACCGGCGCGTCCCAGCGCTGCTCGCGGCGAGGCGACGACCGGCCGCGGTCCTCCCGCCAGGAGGTATCCCGGCCATGGTCCCTGACCGGACGCGGAGCGCGCTGCACCAGCTCTTCCCGCAGCGCTGCCTCCCTGCGCGACGCAGCAGGGGACGGGTCACGCCGGCCCGGCGAGCCGCCGCGGCCAGCAGAGGCCCCCTGGTGGCGCGCGTTGGTACCCCGCTCCCGGCCTGCGCGTGTGAATCCTAACCAGCATTTTAATATAATGGCACATGCCAAGCTGCATGTCTTGCTTGTTTGGATACTAATGCTATAAATACAACAGTGCAGCTTTGATCTTTTTATATAAGGACACCTGACTTGGTGAACTCTTCTAACTGGGAAGGAATGTTAACTACAGACTATGTGAAACCAAGAAAGCAATCAAGCAACTGACACTCTATTTCAGTCAGAATGTGCTAAGGCAAAAAGATCCTCAAGCAAGGCATTATCTCAATACTATAAGACAGAGCCATGAGATTACTAGTGGAATCAACTAAGATGTTTACTAAAGAAACTTTTGCAAGGATGATACCGAAAATGATCACAGGGTTCTGAATTACAGGTTAGGATTTGGCTATCAATCCCTGCATAGAGATCCGACAGGAGCCACAACCGGTTCCAGTTTCCCAAACAGAAACTGCTGAAACAATGTAATCGACCCTAGAAAAGGCCAGGTTGACAGATGCAATAGGTATGCATTGCAGACAGCGAATTGCAGAAACATAGAGCGTGTGGGTTGGAGGATACCTGTTTCAGCCCACGTACAGGAGGTGGTCAGAGAAGTGGCACCAGGATCCCTTGGCCCCTCACGGCCTCAGCACAGTTCTGAACCACAGAAAAATACATGATACTAAGAAGCAAGAACTGAATTAACATCAACGATTCGTAGCACACACAAAAGAAAAGCAGAAACGGAGAGGGTGCGCGTTGAAGGGCACCTGTTTTAGTACACGTAGATAAGGCCAGCGATCAAACAAGTGTGCTCAGGATTGTCTAGCCTTCTCTTCAGTTCTTCATTTGTTCTGAACAAAAGAAAGGACGCAATATGGTCAGAGAACTGGCACGTGGATCGATTGGTCCCTCACCACAGTTGTTGACACCAGCAGCAGAAGACAAAATACCAAGAAAGCCAGGAACTGAATTTCGACAGCCAAAAATAGCAGAAACGGAGAGCGTGTGCATTGGAGGATACCTGTTTCAGTAGACGTAGATAAGGTGATCGCTGAAATGTGTACAGGATCGATTAGCCTTCTCTTCAGTTCCCCACTTCTCTGAAGAACAGCAAGCAACCAAGATAAGAGGAAGGCAAGAAACCAAGATAAGAAGAACGCAAGAAATGCAGTAAAATCGACGAATCCGAAAACATTGAGGACGAGGAGAACGCATTTAGCGATCCGTTTGCCACAGACCTTCCTGTCAAGGAGTTCTTGGGTTCTGCGCACGCCGGCGCGCCGCAGGTTGCTTCACCGTGGCGCAGGTCAGGCGATCTTGGAGCGAAAGCCGTTGCCCTTCTTTCCAGTTCTTTGGAGCTTTCCCTTACTTCGCGGGGGAGAAGGATGGCCCAACGTTCTTATTTGTTCTTCTATGTATCTTGATCGGAGTTCGCTCTTGATACGACGGCCGTGTTCGTGTTTCTGTTCGCGAACGGAGGGAAAGAAGAAGCGAAAAGTTTTTTTTTGAGATGAGCGAGAAGGGCTGTAAATAGAAAAAAAACAGTCTAGAGGGGTTGCGCTGTAAATAAAGAGGAAGCGTTCACGTACTCTTAGGGCCGTCGGATGCAAATCGAACGGCTCAAGCGACGTACCAATTCCATTGGGAGGTGGCAGACGCTGCGGGGCGGCCGCGCCGCCGCCGGAGACTCCTCGGCGCCCGGCGCCGCCACTCCGCCGGACGATTTCGTCGACCTCTGTCTCTTCCGGTAGTGCTCGCTCCGCTGGAGCAGCAGCTCCTCGACCGAGGGGACGGAGACACGTCTCCGGCCGGCAATGAGGTGCCGCCGGGCCGTGGCACGGTGGCAGTGGTGGAGGACGTGTCTCCGGCGGCTTTGGCGCCGAGCCATGGCGTGGAGGTGGGGGGCTGGGGTGCGGCGCCCGTGCGCAGCAGCCAGCGATTTCAGTTTCAGGGACTGGGGTTGGGTCGAGCGAAATGGTGAAGCGGAATTGGGGAAGGAGTACATGTTTTTGCATTAGAGCCTCTCCACCGGCCTCCCATTGCGACCCCGATAATATCCTGGAGACCGGCATCGAAAATGGTGCGCACCGGCGCGTTTCAAATAGCGCCGGCGGTTTTTCGAGCTCAATAGAAACGCCCGTGCCAACCTCTTCGCGAGTGGGGGCGCGGGTGGGGGCGCCTTGTCAGCGAGAGGACGCGACGGTTCGCATCGGAAGCGACGCGGGAAGGTTAGTCGTTGACGTTTAATGGTCTCTCGCATGGAAACCGAGGCGGCGACTGGCCACGTGGCGTCCACTTGCCTACGCCGCCGTAAATACGGGTAGTTGGCACCCCTATTAGTACGTACGCCGTCTACCGTCGCGGTGCTATCCTCTCATCTCCACCACCGTAGCCACGATGTCCTCTCTCGTCTCCACCACCGCCGCCGCGCCCGTCTCTCCTCTCCACCTCAAAAATGTCATGCCGTCTCTGCACGACGTACTCCATGCTTGGCCTCAACGGCCGCGCCCTGCCTGCGGCGCCTCAACCACCACCGCAGCTGCAGCCCGGCGCCGACTACAGCTCTGACAACGCGTTCCCACGGTGGGATGCGCAGTGGGCGCGGAGGAGGCGCAAGCGCATAAGCAAGCAGGGCGGCCTGCGCGCAGCGGATTGAAGAAGGAGCGAGCGTCAACGACGAACCTCGAGCCTCGATCTCGGAGCCACGTCGGGGAGCCCGGATCGCGGCGGCCCAGATCATCGTCACGCCAGGCCTCCGTCAAGCGAGGCTCGCAACGAGCCGGCAAAGGCTGGCGAACAGACAGCGCCGGCAAGCTCGCCAGATGCGCGAAGCAAGAGCGGAGGAGGGCACAGGCACAGGCGGTGAGGGGAAGGCGATGACGAGGCACGCCCGTCGCGCGCCCCAACCGACGGCCAGTAGATTATGGTTAAATTTAAGTTTTATTTAGGTTTAAATTCGAGTAACTTTTGTATAAATTTCGTATGAATTTTGGTTTTTAATGTCATTCCAAATTTAAATTTCTATCGGGGCTGGCGTATGGGGGGCGCCGGTGTGGGAGCAGTATCCCCAAATAGAGGATACTCTGCCGGCGCCCCCCATACGGCAGTGCCGGCGCCCCTGCCCGCGCCTATTTGGGGGGCACCGGTGGAGATGCTCTTAGTTCTAGTGGTGAAGTGGATTCAACATTGTAGGAGTCACTGGTTGCTCGCGGCTCCGTTTCTCGCGTTCACAGGGCCCAGAAAACGATTGGTTGCACGGTTCATCTCAAAATTTTGAGCGAGCGAAAAGGGGAAAAGTTACGTCCCGTTCGTGCAAGCTTGGTGATGACGCAAGCACGTACGCAACCTTGAAAAGTAGACGGGAGAAATTTCGTCAACTCCCGTCGATTTGAACTGTATATATCACCGCTTGGCTCACCAGTCAAAATCTCGCCTCCATCCCCCCTTTTGAGCTCTCCGTCCTGCCGTGGAGCTCCACCAACGGTCAGGTAAGTGACGGCTTCTACCCCAATAGCTGTTGGATGGCGGCGGCAAGCAGGCTTTCACTTCTTCTCCGGGCTCGACAAGTGGTTTTCTCTGGTTGCGGTGAGTCTCCAAACCCTAGCTAGGTAGGATCTGTGAGCATGTCGTAGATCAGAGAAGAAGATTTGGTAGATCTGTGGCTACTTGTTGGTTGTTGGTACTAATATTTACTCAATGTTGCTCACCATATGTAGATTTTGCTAGGTTCTTAGCCGTTGTTTTTGTGTAGCCATTGTTGTGGTTTAAGCTTGCACTCGATGTTTAGTTTGTGTGTGCAGATCTGCATAAAATTTTGCTATTGTCGGTCATATTTGTAAGCATTTGTATTAGATCTAGATAAAATCTTGGTAATGTAGATGTTAGTGTGGTAGATTTAGATGTAATCTTGCATATATGTAGTGTTTTTAGGTTCAAGTTTGACTGCTTTCTGCCGACGTTCAGGTTAATCGTAGGTCACTTCTAGCACTCACGTTTGGAAAACTTGGACTCCAGGTGTTGTTTTGTTGGTGTTTGTGTTGCTGCTGTTGTAAGGACTATAACACTTTAGCAAAACTTTTTCTATTTTTAGCTTCGTCTTCTTTCTTAAGATGTGTGCATCCGTGCTACTATTAAGATATTGATTTGTTGCAGACGTTAAGTGTAATTGGTATCTTCGCAGTATTAATATGTTCTCCGTATCGAAAAAACAAGTCGATAAAACGAGTCTGCACTACCGTCTAGAAGAAAGAACAATTATTGAATCTCGAGTTTGTTGTTTACGGTAACGGGTTTGTAAAGGCTGAATTGCCGGAAATCCACTTCTGAACATGGGAGCATATGCTCCTGCTACCCGAGAAAAAAATATTTAAAATGTAAAAAAAAAAGTAAAAAAAATGATGCTTATATGTCGACATTATATATGTGCACGCCAAATTTCGCTGAAAACTGACATTTTTTGTGTTCCGTGTAAAAAAGATAAAGAAAATATCTCGTGGAAAGGCTTTTTAAAGCACCAAAATTTGTGTTTTTTTGCACACAACAGACAAAATGTTGGTTTTCCACGAAACAATTTGATGAGCACATAATATATGTCTGACACATACAAATCAAATTTTTGTTTGGAATTTTTTAAAATTGTATACTTCTTTTGAAAGTCATTTTAAAAATAGGGAACATATGCTTCCGGGTAAAAAAACGTCTTGCTAGTCGAAACCACCGGTTTGCAATAGGCTGCTATTCTCGGTGTTAATGGAAAAATATTACTAAACCACTAAAAATCCTTTGGTAGTTCCGACCATGTCCTTAGCAGGCATTACTACAACATCCATCTGGTTGGAAGCACTTGTTAGATGTCCATGGCAGCTGCAACTGCAAATTCCGTGAGCACTTGCATCCAAGACCTCTGGGTGTGTTTAGGGAGAAGATACCAGTTACACGAGGGGCTTCAGGGCTTCAGTCATGGTTGGTAAGGGTTTTTAGTCTTGGTTTTGCAACCAGGACTCCGGAATCAGGATTAAATGCCCCCCTCTTTAGTGTTGGTTGTGCTGTGAATCAGGATTAAAAGTCCATGGCCTACGGAGGCGCGTCAGGATAGAGAACCTAACACCAACCGGGACTAAAGGGATTTTAGTCTTGAATAACTATTTTTTATTCGTACTATTTTTTCTCGAATAGAAGAGGCGATGGATAATATAGTACTACTTGTCGCCGGTATGGATGTATGTAGAGCTAAAATGTGCCTAGATACATCTATATTAGAGACAATTAATTTGGATCGGAGGGAGTAATATTTTATAGAAGTTGTTGTGGTAAAAGGTAGTAGTATTCCATTAAGGTGATCGTGAGGCGATAAACATAATGTATTAATATATTTTTTGAATAAAAGAAGCGACGAATAGCGGAGCATTTTATTTTTCGTAGTTATGATAGAAGAACCATGAAGCTATTAGAGAAAAAGGCAACTACAAATAGAGACGTATGATCGAGAAATTACTGTTGGAGATTGCTTCCCATGAACCTTTGAAAATTAAGGCTAAAAATTACCGCAAAAAATTGCTGCTAGTGCACCTTCAGAAATTACGGCAAAAATTACACGTCATTGAAAAAGTACTATTCAATAATTATCAAGGAAAATTAGTGTTGAGATTGATGATTTGCGTCGAATAACTACCGGCGCGCTGACGAATAATTAATGTTGAATAATCACTGCTGAGGTCGAAGATCCGTGTCGAGAAATAGACATCAAAGTAGTCAACAAATCACCTTCAAAATTACCATGGTGAAATCACGGCAGGAAAATTGTGTCAACAAATTATTGTGAAATAATAGTAAAATAATAAAAATAAATATTATATTACTGCTGAAAAACTACAGTCTAAAAATTATTGTCGAAGAATTACTCACCATCAAGGAAGCACCGTTGGGTAATTACTAGAAAGATTAGAAAAAGAACAAGAGGAAATATTATATTGTTGTAGGAGAACATGAAGGACATGCTTTTTGAATTCAATGTGATGCCCCGGCAACCTTTCAAAACAACTCATGAATAGTGTTTTAAAGAGATATGTTGGAAATGGATATTGGTCTTTTTTGATGATATTCTAGTGTACAGTTCTACCATGGTGGAGCATCTCAAGTTGCTAGAGGAAGAGTTCCGGCAGAACAAACTTTCCGTGGGTGAGCCAAATTTCATAAAGGAAGTACATTATTTATGAAACTGGGGTTAACAACTGAAAAGTTATCTCAAAAAGTTACCATCAAAGAATAAAAGGAGAAAAACGTAAAAAGAAATACGTTTTTTTACCAACAGGCGAGGTGGTGATAGAAAGAAAATGTGCCTCTACGATGCCACGCCCTGGAGCTCTATATTTTCGGGTTAGTACTAGGATTGACATGTCAATGAACATAATTTGTAGTGGTGGAGTTAATAATAACAAATGGGGCACAACTGTCGCCGGCAACCACCTACAAGCGGAGGAGCACCATACATGCGGCAACTAGGCCGGTTCCATTGCTCGATCTCCTGGTCTTGGGCAAAAAAGAGACAACGGAGGGAACTGCCTGATGGCGATGATTTCTGTTCCTCCGTCGCTGGCACTTGATCTAGTCTCCATCGACGCCCATGCATGGAAGTTTACTAGTGGTAGCCTTCAGTTCCCTCTCCAGCATTTCCACGAAGATGCAAGTGGATCAGTTTGTTGGATGGATTAGTTGTAGGCTTGTAGCTTCGCCTTGAGGGCGCGCGGAGAGCTAATAGAAGGGGGAAATCTCATTGGAATCTAGACCTAGAACCCATCGCTTTTCAATCCCTTGAGTACGAGTACATGGCTAGCTACATGCTAATACGAAGGAAAAAAAATCCTTTGAGAATACATCGGTGAGGTAGGTTTCGATGGCGGCGGCAACGACGGGCCAATCGGCGGATCGGAAGGAGCATGATCTGGCACTCCCTCCCCAACTTGACGAGTACTGGGTACAGTAAAAATGGTCTTAGTTAAAGCAACAAAGTAGTAAGGTACAAGAATGGAGCGAAGCTAGTTCGTTTGAGAAGCGACTTAGAATCTGACAAAGTACACGGAATCGAGCGAACATAGTGAGCCAGAAAGTGTCTTGGGTAGTTTGTGTTCGCGAGCGAAGCTAGCTAGCCATATATATAGGTACAGTACAAATTACACGAAATCTAGATCTGGTCCATCGGTTCGGTACAAGTACGTAGGGGTGGTCAAATCCGGTTTCACGGTTTGACCGGTTTTGCCTTAGTTCATTTTTTTTTTGTACTAGACTGACTAGTTGGCGGGAAATCAGGAGGTGACGAATCTGGCTGAGAGCAGCCGTTGGATTGAATGGAATCGACGGCTATGGATGCATTTATTTTGCCAATGACGGGTGATACAGGAAGAGAAAGGTAGATTCAAATGTTCAAAAAATCATGTACTATAGTAGTAGAGAAAATGATGGTTTGATTTGTGAACGGAAATGCACTACTTCCACTAGCCAGTTTAAAATGGTTCCCACCGGTGCGAGATTTGCACACCCCTACAAGTACGCCAACACGCAGCAGCTTCGCTCGATTCCGCTCGCTCGTGCCGAACCGACCTTTGCAAAGGTCGGCCTTCGTTCGGCCGTTTCGACAGTGTGGTTTGGACTTCCTGTTATGCAAGGGGAACTCTTCAGTGTCTCAGTCACTGTAATCCTCTTAGTCCCAGGATCGCGCAGCTCCACAAACATCATTATCAGATGATTGACTGACTGCTTCAGATGTCCCCGATCGGTTTGTCATGCCGGTGAGACATCCTCTCCCAGCGTCAGCGATTTGATCCTGTATGGTCAGCCGCTGAGTCCAAAACTCCAAAAGAATGGTTACATGCATGCATGATTCTTGTCTGCAAATCTACCGGGCGAATTACCTTATCATCTTAACCACTTTTTAAGCTACTAGTTGATGGTGGACATAGTGAAAGAACATATTCTCGAACATGGAAGCTACGGCTGAGATTTCTAGAGAATAAGTGAAGGTAAGGAATTTCTTACCCCGGCCAGCTTTTGAAACTAGTACTACTTGTGGTGTTGCTTTTTTTTCACCGCCTCGGCAGAGAGATTTTACTTAGCTATGAAAACTTGTTGGAATTAATGCCTTTTATGGTATTATAGGTAGATTTAAGTCTATTCTTCCACTCAGGGTAAGTAGTGAAGACTCCATGCACTGTCACTAGAATCATGTGACAGTGTCTTTTGAACTCATGACTGGTTTAATATCACTAACTGAAGGTGGTTAACGTCACGTCACCGCGTCAAGCAGTGGGGTGCTCGACAGTTCTTAGCATATATTATTTACATGTTGAATGGCAACACACAATGGTAAATAAGTGATGATAAGGTGGTCACCAAAACAAAGAAAGCAATGATGAAAGAACTTGGAAAAGACAATGGACGATGTTGTATAGATTCTTTGGGCATGTTAAGCGTGTATACATGTTGCTGCATACATGCAAGATACAGTATTGCAATGATTTTGGACTTCTATAGCAAAAAATGTGTTCATGCAACAAAGGCGTTTTTTTTCTTCTTTCTGGCAGAAGTTTGTATACTATATTGTTTCTGTTGCATTGCAAGTTCGCAACTCAACTCATTTTCTCAACGGTTATTATACGTAAGAAAATTGTTGCATGTGTTTTATATTACGATGATGATATGCAATATGAATATGTAATCGAAAATTATGGGTGGCGAACGTGCCCGCCCTAGTGACTCGGCGCGATGACCTAAAAAAAAATTTCCAGCGTAATTTTGCAGGAGCATTATTATTTATTTATTTTCGAAAAAGGGTAGCCATTGATGACTTGGATGCATGGTGCATGTGGCGTCGCGCGCGGGTGACTAATTTATAACGTTATCACGGTCCAAGATAATTGCACAGAGTACAGTGTTATTTGAGATCGAACATCGTCTGATTTTATTCCCTCAGCCAGTGACCGAAACCCACTTAATCTTTCATGGTAATTGTATAGTGGTGGGCACGGTAACAAGATTAGCGCGTCCTAATCGCACGTATAAAGAAAGATATATAAACCTGGGGGGAAGTTGCCTTGTGGTGTCGTGTCGCATATCACCAGTTCACCGTTTGCCATGTCGCAGCCACGTAGTAATCCTGGCGAGACGGCGCTCGTGGGCGACGGCGGCCGTGGCTTCTCCTGGACGCTGGCCGCGGGGCTCGCCTTCATCACCTTCAACTCCGGTATGTCTATGTACCTCTCGAGGGACGACGTTGCGGTCGTCACCTTCGCCGTGACCTCGTACCTGGACCTGGTGCTACTCCTGTGCTGCCTCTGGCTCTACGAGAGAGCGGCGGCCGGGTCGGCGTGGAGGGAGCGGCTCAAGGCCTCCGTGTGGACGCTCACCATGTTGCTCACGTTCGCCTTCGCCTACATGGTCGTCGGAACGGCCGGTCGCCTCACGCTCCCCGTGGCGATACTAGTGTGGGTGACCGCGGCGGCCACCGGAATTGGGGCCTTCACCACCTTCTTCGACCAGCGGGGCAGGTAACGCACTGGAGAACCTGCGCTAGTTTATCTTCTTCCACCGTATGCCAGTCAGTACGTGAGCGCTGACGCCGGCGAGGCCATTACAATGGCATGCATGGTGAGCGCATGCAGTTCGGCCTCTGGTGCTCTGGAGTGGAGTCTGGACGACCGAGCTCGGCGTACACGACTGCCGCTGCATGCGGTTGCGTTAGCAGCCCGAGGTCGACCGACATGCACTAGTAGCTGCGGCATGCCGTTCGGCGGCTGGTGCTCTGGACGCCGATCGAGTTCGGCGACCAGTCGTCCACCAACAACCGATATGCACTACTGCGGCATGCCGCATCGAACACCACACTCAGTCCGCCCGCCTTGCCCCTGCAGTCGTCGGACCCGGCTCAACCGGACGTTGTCATCCGCCGCCGCGGGCGCCGCCGGCGTGTGCTGCTGTACCAAGCTCGTTAGATTAAGAAGAAACCAATGATTAAATGAGCAATATAATATATACAATTATAGATTGATCCTCCCAGTAAAAAAAAATACACCTCAGAACAATACTTATTCTCGGAAAAAATACTATATATACTCGATCCTGTCAAAATTCTCCAGCAAACCTGGGCACGACCATATATGTTGACAAGAATACAACTTTCTAATTTTCTATATCAATCTTGTTGTCTACGTCGAACCGCAAACTATATTAAAGTTCTTTTTTCTTTTCTTTTTGCAGAGTCGCCCTAGTGCCCGTGGACGAAAGCATGCTACTGCCACCAGTGTAGCCATCTTCTGGATCAATGCTGGAAGCTTCTTCGATTTCGTGGCATCGTCTCCTGCACCGTTACACCATACAGTAACAAGTCTTCGTGGAAAAGGCTGGAACCGTGCCCTCTACCTGGGCCGGGTCACGTGTGATATATTGTGCAGAAAAATCCTACGCGGGTGAATACATGGGGTATAAGTACAAGGTATAGAGTACTACTCTATACAAGTACATACTAGGAAAGATGACCGTGCGTTACAACAGGAAAAAAATTAACGTTGCGAAGATGCACAAAGTAAGTTCACATCGGCATGAAGCAGGCACGATGATAAAGTTCTAATTTATCTTAGGCTTGGTTTGGATGTAGATGTTCGAAGTGGAGGATGGAATTCGGAGGAGAATACAAAACTATATTGTATTGGAAATTGTGTTGAGTATTAAAGTTGTTCTTCTGATGTAGATGTTTTGATCGTTGCTATCAAAAGGTAGCATGCATGTTTGGATATAGAAACTAGGAGTATATGAAACAATTTGGACAATATACAGTAATGTGACTGTGGAAATATGCATATTTATATGCCAATTTTCACACATCAATAACAACAATCCATCCATACTTTTAACATCTGTGATTGCGGTTCGCGTGTATCCATTTTCTGGATCACACTGCCACCAGTGTATCCATTTTCTGGATCACAACAATAAAAAAAAATGACTCGATCTGCAATGCCTGTGTTCGCGGCAGTGTGTTTGGCTTGGAAGAAAAAAAATACAGAAAGCAAATCAACGTCAAAAGAGAAGAGTGAAACAGGCAAACTTCCGTCTTGAAGTATAGGCAAAATAATTCAAATCCATTTCTGGGAGGGCCTGCATGCTTAAGCAATCTAGAGCTAGCTCTCCTTGTTGGTATAGCAAACGAAAAAATACACCCTACGGAAGGAACATACTCTGCGATTTATAGATCGAGACATTGAGTGTGTCCACCTCGCTGGCGCGCTGGGCGTTAAACATGACGGTTTTAGTGCTGGGCGCCATGACGTCCCTGGTGGTGAGCGGTGCGGCACAGCTACTCTCGAGCTACTCACGATGCTTGAGGAGCCGGCTTTTATATATGCTAGCTGAACTATACATACGTTACCGTCATGATGATCACCTCGTCGGTCTACAACATCTTCGTCGGCATAGCTCGCGTATACCATCTTCATCGGCTGGAGAGGTAACGCCCGTTACCAGACACTTTCTCCTGCACACCTGGCACGACCATATATGTTGACAATAATACAACTTTCTAATTTTCTACTTGTTGTGTACGTAGAACCGCGAACTATACTGAAGTTCCTTGTTCTTTTCTCCTTTTGCAGAATCTCCCTACTGCCGCGGGACGAAACCATGCTACTGCCACCAGTGTATCCATTTTCTGGATCAATCCTGAAGTATGCTTCTACGATTTCGTGGCATCCTCTCCTGCACCGTTACACCATACAGTAACAAGTCTTTCTGGGGAAGCCTGGGGCCGTACCCTCTACCTAGGCCGGGTCGCGTGTTATTTATTGTGTAGAAAAACCCTACGTGGGTAAATACATGGGGGTATAAGTACTAGGTGAGTATTGCTCTATACTAGCACTTATACATGTATTACATTGTTTAACAACCTCCTTTAATCTAAACCTCAAGAAAGGTTGAGATTACGCTTAAACTCATCTAGATCTTTTAACACCTAAAGTTCGAACCCATCTGCAATCTCATCTTTGGTGGAAACGAACTTGATATCAATCAGTTTTTCAGCAACTCCTTCTCACACAAAATGATAGTTAATCTCCATATGCATTGTCCTAGCATGGAAAATACGATTCGTAGAAAGGTATGTAGCACCAAGATTGTCCCACGAAAGACATGGACGCTGTGAAGAGATACTCCAAATTCTCGGACCAAAGATTCAACCCAAATCGACTCAGTTGTGGCATTGGCTAGTGTCTTGTATTCTACATGAGTATTAGAAGGACATATAGTGGTATGTTTCCAAGAACTCCATGAAATCAAATTTGGACCGAAAAATAATGCAAATCCACTTGTAGAACGTTTGTCATCAAGGTATCCTACCCAATCGGCATCTTAAAAGGCACTAAGAAGGGTGGAAGAAGACCTCTGAAAATTGAGGGCTACCTTGATTGTACCTTTGGTATACCTTAGTATATGTTTAACTGTTGTCCAATTAGTAGTGGTGGGTGCATGAAAAAACTGATATACTTTGCTCATTGAGAAAGACAAATCAGGATATGTGTTAATATCAAATATTGTAATGCACCAACAAAACTTTTATAGTTCGTACTATTATTGTTGGAGATATGCCCAAGAGGCAATAATAAAAGTGGTTATTATATATCTTTATGTTTATGATAAATGTTTATATACCATGCTATAATTGTATTAACCGAAACATTAGTACATGTGTGATATGTAGACAACAAGAAGTCCCTAGTATGCCTCTTAAACTAGCTTATTGATTAATGGATGATTAGTTTCATAATCATGAACATTGGATGTTATTAATAACAAGGTTATATCATTATATGAATGATGTAATGGACACACCCATTTAAGCGTAGCATAAGATCTCGTCATTAAGTTATTTGCTATAAGCTTTCGATACATAGTTACCTAGTCCTTATGACCATGAGATCATGTAAATCACTTATACCGGAAAGGTACTTTGATTACACCAAACACCACTGCGTAAATGGGTGGTTATAAAGGTGGGATTAAGTATCCGGAAAGTATGAGTTGAGGCATATGGATCAACAGTGGGATTTGTCCATCTCGATGACGGATAGATATACTCTGGGCCCTCTCGGTGGAATGTCGTCTAATGTCTTGCAAGCATATGAATAAGTTCATAAGAGACCACATACCACGGTACGAGTAAAGAGTACTTGTCGGAGACGAGGTTGAACAAGGTATAGAGTGATACCGAAGATCAAACCTCGGACAAGTAAAATATCGCGTGACAAAGGGAATTGGTATTGTATGTGAATGGTTCATTCGATCACTAAAGTCATCGTTGAATATGTGGGGGCCATTATGGATCTCCAGATCCCGCTATTGGTTATTGGTCGGAGTGAGTACTCAACCATGTCCGCATAGTTCACGAACCGTAGGGTGACACACTTAAAGTTGGATGTTGAAATGGTAGAACTTGAATATGGAATGGAGTTCGAATATTTGTTCGGAGTCCCGGATGAGATCCGGACATCACGAGGAGTTCCGGAATGCCGGAGAATAAGATTCATATATAGGATGTCATTTTATGTGAATTAAAATGACGGAAGGTTCTATGGAAGGTTCTAGAAAAGTCGGAAGAAACCACCAAGGAAGGTGGAGTCCACATGGGACTCCACCTCCATGGCCGGCCAACCCTAGTGGGGGTGGAGTCCCAAGTGGACTCCCCCAGGGCGGCCCCCCATATGGGAGGTGGAAACCCCACCTCTAGTGGGAGTCCTAGCTTGGGTAGGTTTCCCACCATATGGAAGGTTTTTGGTTCGGGTCTTATTCGAAGACTTGGAGACCAACACTTGGGGATCCACCTATAATGAGGAGCCAAGGGGAGGGGGCCGGCCACCCAAGAACCACCAAGGTGGCCGCACCCCTAGTGGCCGGCGCCCCCCTCTCCCCAAACCCTAGCGGCCTCTCTCCTCCACCACATCCCGCACGCTTAGCGAAGCTCTGCCGGACTTCTCCACCACCACCGACACCACGCCGTCGTGCTGTCGGATTCAAGAGGAGCTACTACTTCCGCTGCCCGCTGGAACGGGGAGGTGGACGTCGTCTTCATCAACAACCGAACGTGTGACCGAGTACGGAGGTGCTGCCCGTTCGTGGCGCCGTGATCAAGATCTTCTACGCGCTTTTGCAAGCGGCAAGTGAACGTCTACCGCAGCAACAAGAGCCTCATCTTGTAGGCTTTGGAATCTCTTCAAGGGTGAGACTCGATAATCCCTCGTTGCTACCGTCTTCTAGATTGCATCTTGGCTTGGATTTCGTGTTCGCGGTAGGAAAATTTTGTTTTCTATGCAACGTTGTCCTACAGTGGTATCGAGCCGTGTCTATGCATAGATGGTTGCACGAGTAGAACACAATGGTTTGTGGGCGTTGATGCTTTTGTTATCTTTAGTTGAGTACTTTGCATCTTTGTGGCATAGTGGGATGAAGCGGCTCGGGCTAACTTTACATGACCGCGTTCATGAGATTTGCTCCACGCTCGACATGCAACTTGTATTGCATAAGTGGCTTTGCGGGTGTCTGTCTCTCCTACTATAGTGAAGATTCAATTTACTCTTCTATTGACAACACTAGTATCACCGTTGTGGTTCATGTTCGTAGGTAGATTGGATCTTACTCGAAAACCCTAAACCACGTAAAATATGCAAACCAAATTAGAGAACGTCTAACTTGTTTTTGCAGGGTTTGGTGATGTGATATGGCCATAATGTGATGATGACTATGTATGAGATGATCATTATTGTATTGTGGCAACCGGCAGGAGCCTTATAGTTGTCTTTAAATTTCATGTTGAGTAGTATTTCAAAGTAGTTGTAATAGTTGCTACATGGAGGACAATCATGAAGCGGCGCCATTGACCTTGGTGCTTAGCCGACGATGATGGAGATCATGCCCGTTGATGATGGAGATCATGTCCGTGCTTTGGAGATGAAGATCAAAGGCGCAAAGACAAAAGGGCCATATCATATCACATATGAACGCATGTGATGTTAATCCTTTTATGCATCTTATTTTGCTTAGATCGCGACGGTAGCATTATAAGATGATCCCTCTCACTAAAATCTCAAGATAATAAAGTGTTCATCCTTAGTAGCACCGTTGCCAAGACTTGTTGTTTCGAAGCATCTCGTGATGATCGGGTGTGATAGAATCAACAAGTGCATACAACCAGATTTGCACATGCGGATACTAAGGTGGCCTTGACGAGCCTAGCATGTACAGACATGGTCTCGGAACACGTGATACCGAAAGGTAGAGCATGAATCATATGATTGATATGATGAACACTTTGAGTGTTCGCCATTGAAGTTACATCTTGTCTCGTGATGATCGGACTTGGTGTGGTGGATTTGGTTCGTGTGATCACTAAGACAATGCGAGGGATATTGTTTTGAGTGGGAGTTCACCTAGTTTTTAATTATATTGAATTAAAATTTGAACTCAATTTGTCATAAACATTAGTCTAAACTATTGCAAATATGTTGTAGATATGGCGTCCTCAATCAATTTTAACCAGTTCCTAGAGAAAGAAAAGCTTAAGAGCAACGGTAGCAACTTCACCGACTGGTTCCGTCATGTGAGGATTTTCCTCAATGGCGGAAATCGCAATATGTGCTTGATGCACCGCTAGGTGACCCTCCTAGACTGAAACCGATGAAGTAAAAGCTTTACGCAACTCGGAAAACTCGGTACTCTCAAGTTCGTGTGCCATCTTATGCAGTGAAGCCGATCTTCAAAAACGTTTTGAGCACCACGATCCACATGAGTTAATCAATGAGTTGAAGACTATATTTGAGACTCATGCGGCCGTGGAATGCTATGAAGCATCGAAACACTTCTTCATTGCATGATGGAAGAAGGTAGCTCCGTTAGTGAGCACATGCTCGCCATGACCGGGCATGCGAAGAAACTCATGACTTGGGAATAGTGATTCCTACAGACTGGGGATTAATCGTGTCCTTCAATCTGCCACCTAGTTACAAGAACTTTGTGATGAATTACAATATGCGAACATGAACAAAGAGTTACCGAACTCTTCTCCATGCTAAAATCTGCTGAGATTGAAATTAACAAAGAGCACCAAGTGTTGATGGTCAACAAGACCACCGGTTCAAGAAACAGGGCAAGTCTAAAGGCAAGAACAAGAAGAGTGGCAAGAAAGCTGCCACGCCTCTGTGAAACCTAAGGCTGCCCTAAAACGTCTTTGAGTGCTATTCTGAGGAGGGACATGGCGTAATTGCTCCAAGTATTTGGCGGAGAAGAGCGGCCTTGTCAAGAAAAAAGAAGGTATATACGATATACATGTTATAGATGTTTATCTTACTGGTTCTCGTACTAGTACCAGGTATTTGATCTTGGTTCGGTTGCTCATATTTGTAACTCGAAACAGGAACTAAAGAATAAACGAAGACTACTAAAGGATGAAGTGACCATGCGCGGAAATGGATCCAAAGTCGATGTGATCGCTGTCGGCACACTTCCTCTACATCTACCTTCGGGATTAGTTTTAAGCCTCAATAATTGTTATTTTGTACCCGCTTTGAGCATGAACATTATATCTGGATCTTGTTTAATGCAAGACGGTTATTCATTCAAGTCTGAGAATAATGGTTGTTCTATTTTTATGAATAATATCTTTTATGGTCGAGCACCTGAAAAGAATGGCTTATTTCTGTTAGATCTCGATAGTAGTGATACACATATACATAACATTGATGCTAAGCGAATTAAATTGAATGATAATTCTACTTATATGTGGCACTGTCGTCTTGGTCATATTGGAGTGAAACGCATGAAGAAACTCCATACCGATGGATTACTTGAATCACTTGACTTTGAGTCACTTGATAGATGCGAAGCATGTCTAATGGGAAAAATGACTAAGACTCCATTCTCTGGTATTATGGAGCGAGCTACTGACTTATTGGAAATCATACATACCGATGTGTGCGGACCAATGAGTGTAGCATCGCGGTGGTTATCGTTATGTTCTAACCTTCACAGATGATCTGAGTAGATATGGGTATATCTATTTCATGAAACATAAATCCGAAACTTTTGAGAAGTTTAAGGAATTCCAAAGTGAAGTAGAAAATCAACGTAACAAGAAGATTAAATTTCTACGATATGATCGCGGAGGTGAATATCTGAGTTATGAGTTTGGCATGCATTTAAAGAAATGCGGAATACTTTCACAATTGACACATGGGAACACCACGAAGCGGTGTGTCCGAACATCGTAATCGAACTCTCTTAGATATGGTTGTCTCTTCTGATTTGCCGTTATCATTTTGGAGTTATGCATTAGAGACCGCATTCACTTTAAATAGAGCACCATCAAAATCCGTTGAAACGATACCGTATGAATTATGGTTTAATAAGAAACCTAAGCTGTCGTTCCTAAAAGTTTGGGGTTGCGAAGCCTATGTAAAAAAGTTACAACCGACAAGCTAGAACCCAAAGCGGAGAAATGCGTCTTCATAGGATACCCTAAGGAAACTATAGGGTACACTTTCTATCACAGATCCGAAGGCAAGATCTTTGTTGCTAAGAACGGAACCTTTCTTGAGAAAGAATTTCTCACTAAAGAAGTGACTGGAAGAAAAGTAGAACTCGATGAGATTGAAGAATCTCGCTCGTTGATCAGAGTAGCGCCGGAAGATGTTCTGTGTGCACCAACAGAGGAAGCAAATGATAATGATCATGAAACTTCAAATGAGATAGCTACTGAACTCCAGATCGACAAGGGAACGTGCCACAGATTGGTATGATCCTTGTCTAAATGTCATGATTGTGGACAACAATGATGAAGACCTGCGACGTATGAAGAAGCGATGATGAGCCCAGATTCCAACAAATGGCAAGAAGCCATGAAATCCGAAATGGGATCCATGTATGATAACAAAGTATGGATTTTGGTAGACTTACCTGATAGCGCAAGGCTGTCGAGAATAAATGGATCTTCAAGAGAAAACAGATCTGATAATAATATCTCTATAAAGCTCGACTTGTCGCAAAGGGTTTCCGACAAATTCAAGGTGTTGACTACGATGAGACTTTCTCAGCGAAGCTAAAATCTGTGAGGATTTTGTTAGCAATAGCTGCATTTTCGATTATGAGATTTGGCAGATGGATGTCAAAACGGCGTTCCTTAATGGAGACATTGAGGAAGAGTTGTATATGGTACAACCCAAAGGTTTTGTCGATCCTAAAAATGCGACAAAGTATGCAAACTTCAGCGTTCAATTTATGGACTGAAGCAAGCATCAAGAAGTTGGAACCGACGCTTTGATAAGGTGATCAAAGACTTCGGGTTTATACGGTGTCATGGAGAGGCCTGTATTTACAAGAAAGTGAGTGGGAGCTCTGTAGCATTCCTGATATTATATGTAGATGACATATTATTGATTGGGAATGATATAGAACTATTAAGCAGTGTAAAGGGTTATTTGAATAATAGTTTTTCAATGAAAGACCTTGGTGAAGCATCATATATATTAGGCATCAAGATTTATAGAGATAGATCAAGACGTCTAATAGGGCTATCACAGAGTACATACCTGGACAAGATTCTAAAGAAGTTTAGAATGGACGAAAGTAAGAAAGGTTTTTACCTATGTTACCAGGCAAGGTCTTGAGTAAGACTCAAGGTCCAGCTACGAAGAAAGAGAAAGGATGAGTCGGATCCCCTATGCCTCGGCAGTGGGCTCTATCATGTATGCCATGCTATGTACAAGACCGGATATAGCACATGTTGTTAGTTTGACTAGAGATATCAAAGTGATCCAGGAATGGAACACTGGACAACGGTCAAGAATATCCTGAAGTACTTGAAAAGAACTAAGGATATGTTTCTTTGTTATGGAGGTGACCAAGAGCTCGTTGTAACAAGTTACACCGATGCAAGTTGGAACAACGATCCCGATGACTCTAAGTCACAATGGGTACGTGTTTATATTGAATGGTGTCCGTAAGCTGGGCAAGCTCGAAGCGGTGCACGGTGGCGAAATCCTCAACAGAATCGGAGTACATAGCGGCTTCAGAGGCTTCATCAAGCGGTATGGATGAAGAGGTTCATTGTAGAGCTCGGTGTGGTTCCTAGTGCATTGGACCCACTAGTCATCTATTGTGACAACATGGGTGCCATCGCCAATGCACAAGAACCAAGGTCACACAAGAGGCTGAAGCATATCAAGCTGCGTTATCATTCGATTCGCGAGTACATCGAAGATGGAGAAGTAAAGATTTGCAAAGTACACACTGATCTGAATGTAGCAGATCCGTTGACTAAAGCTCTCCCTAGGGTAAAGCATGACCAACACCAGAATGCCATGGGTGTTAGGTACCTTACAATGTAATCTAGATTATTGACTCTAGTGCAAGTGGGAGACTGTTGGAGATATGCCCAAGAGGCAATAATAAAAGTGGTTATTATATATCTTTATGTTTATGATAAATGTTTATATACCATGCTATAATTGTATTAACCGAAACATTAGTACATGTGTGATATGTAGACAACAAGAAGTCCCTAGTATGCCTCTTAAACTATCTTGTTGATTAATGGATGATTAGTTTCATAATCATGAACATTGGATGTTATTAATAACAAGGTTATATCATTATATGAATGATGTAATGGACACACCCATTTAAGCGTAGCATAAGATCTCGTCATTAAGTTATTTGCTATAAGCTTTGATACATAGTTACCTAGTCCTTATGACCATGAGATCATGTAAATCACTTATCAGGAAAGGTACTTTGATTACACCAAACACCACTTGCGTAAATGGGTGGTTATAAAGGTGGGATTAAGTATCGGAAAGTATGAGTTGAGGCATATGGATCAACAGTGGGATTTGTCCATCTCGATGACGGATAGATATACTCTGGGCCCTCTCGGTGGAATGTCGTCTAATGTCTTGCAAGCATATGAATAAGTTCATAAGAGACCACATACCACGGTACGAGTAAAGAGTACTTGTCGGAGACGAGGTTGAACAAGGTATAGAGTGATACCGAAGATCAAACCTCGGACAAGTAAAAATATCGCGTGACAAAGGGAATTGGTATTGTATGTGAATGGTTTATTCGATCACTAAAGTCATCGTTGAATATGTGGGAGCCATTATGGATCTCCAGATCCCGCTATTGGTTATTGGTCGGAGTGAGTACTCAACCATGTCCGCATAGTTCGCGAACCGTAGGGTGACACACTTAAAGTTGGATGTTGAAATGGTAGAACTTGAATATGGAATGGAGTTCGAATATTTGTTCGGAGTCCCGGATGAGATCCCGGACATCACGAGGAGTTCGGAATGGTCCGGAGAATAAGATTCATATATAGGATGTCATTTTATGTGAATTAAAATGACGCGGAAGGTTCTATGGAAGGTTCTAGAAGGTTCTAGAAAAGTCCGGAAGAAACCACCAAGGAAGGTGGAGTCCACATGGGACTCCACCTCCATGTCCGGCCAACCCTAGTGGGGGTGGAGTCCCAAGTGGACTCTGCCGGCGGCCACCATATGGGAGGTGGAAACCCCACCTCTAGTGGGAGTCCTAGCTTGGGTAGGTTTCCCCACCATATGGAAGGTTTTGGTTCGGGTCTTATTCGAAGACTTGGAGACCAACACTTGGGGATCCACCTATATAATGAGGAGCCAAGGGAGGCGCGGCCACCTAAGAACCACCAAGGTGGCCGCACCCCTAGTGGCCGGTGCCCCCCTCTCCCCAAACCCTAGCGGCCTCTCTCCTCCACCACATCCCGCACGCTTAGCGAAGCTCTGCCGGACTTCTCCACCACCACCGACACCACGCCGTCGTCTGTCGGATTCAAGAAGGAGCTACTACTTCCGCTGCCCGGGAGGGGAGGTGGACGTCGTCTTCATCAACAACCGAACGTGTGACCAGTGCGGAGTGCCGATACGTCTCGACGTATCGATAATTTCTTATGTTCCATGCTACTTTATTGATGATACCTACATGTTTTATGCACACTTTATGTCATATTCGTGCATTCCGGAACTAACCTATTAACAAGATTGCCGTTCTGTTTTGTTTTTGGTTTCAGAAATCCTAGTAACGAAATATTCTCGGATTGGACGAAATCAACGCCCAGGTTATTTTGCCGGAAGCATCCAGAACACCCGAGGCGGAGGGCCCGGTGGGCCAGATGACATGGTGGCGCGGCCCAGGCCCTGGCGCGCCACCATGGTGTCATCGCCTCGTTGCCGCCTCGCCGCCTCTTCGCTATAAAGCCCACGCCGAAACCCTTACGGAGGAAGCCACGATACGAGAAAAGTTCCGAGCCGCCGTCATCGCGAAGCCAAGATGCGGGGACGGAGTCTGTTCGGCACCTGGGGACGGGGAAGTGCCCGGAAGGCTTCTCCATCGACACCTGCCATCTCCACCGCCATCTTCATCACCGCTGCTCCCATGAGGAGGAGTAGTTCTCCATCGAGGCTCGGGGCTGTACCGGTAGCTATGTGGTTCATCTCTCTCCTATGTAGTTCAATACAATAATCTCATGAGCTGCCTTACATGATTGAGATTCATATGATGATGCTTGTAATCTAGATGTCATTATGCTAGTCAAGTGGGTTTTACTTATGTGATCTCCGGAGACTCCTTGTCCCACGTGTGTAAAGGTGACAGTGTGTGCCGTGTGGGTCTCTTAGGCTATATTTCACGAAGTACTTATTCACTGTTGAAGAGTAGTGAAGTGCTTATTTATATCTCTTGATGATTGCAATGTGTTTGTATCACAATTTATCTATGTGCTACTCTAGCAAAGTTATTAAAGTAGTTTTATTCCTCCTGCATGTGTGCAAAGGTGACAGTGTGTGCACCGTGTTAGTACTTGGTTTATGCTATGATCATGATCTCTTGTAGATTGCGAAGTTAACTATTGCTATGATAATATTGATGTGATCTATTCCTCCTACATATGCATGAAGGTGACAGTGTGCATGCTATGCTAGTACTTGGTTTAGTCTTTTGATCTATCTTACACTTAAGGTTACTTAAACATGAGCATTATTGTGGAGCTTGTTAACTCCGGCATTGAGGGTTCGTGTAATCCTACGCAATGTGTTCATCATCCAACAAAAGTGTAGAGTATGCATTTATCTATTCGTTATGTGATCAATGTTGAGAGTGTCCACTAGTGAAAGTGTAATCCCTAGGCCTTGTTCCTAAATACTGCTGAGTTACTACGCTTGTTTATTTTCTTGTGTTACTACTGCTGCAATACTACCACCATCAACTACACGCCAGCAAGCTATTTTCTGGCACCATTGCTACTGTTCATATATATTCATACCACATTTCACTATCTCTTCGCCGAACTAGTGCACCTATTAGGTGTGTTGGGGACACAAGAGACTTCTTGCTTTGTGGTTGCAGGGTTGCATGAGAGGGATATCTTTGACCTCTTCCTCCCAGTTCGATAAACCTTGGGTGATCCACTTAAGGGAAAACTTGTTGTTGTTCTACAAACCTACTTGGAGGCCCAACAGCTCTACGGAAAGGAGGGAACGTAGACATCAAGCTTTTTAACGCGGTAAAGGAAAGGTAGGTCACACTCCGGATCTCGGCTACTAAGCTATTTTCCGGCACCATTGTAAGTACTCGAAGCTATTTCCTTTAGACTCTGCAATTGCGACATTTGGTTTCTTGTTTACACTAGTTAGGCATAATGGAAAACAACAAAAATATGAGAGATCTTTATGAACTTTATCTTGAATTAGGACATGATGTGTTTGAAGAGAGAATTAAAAAACCCATGGAACTTTATATGCATGATAATGGGAATGTTATTACTATGAATGCTTTGAACACCATTGTTGCTAATGCTATGGAAAATTCTAAGCTTGGGGAAGCTGGCTTTGATGAGCATGATATTTTTAGTCCCCCAAGCATTGAGGAGAAAATTTACTTTGATGATACTTTGCCTCCTATTTATGATGATTATAATGATAGTAGTCTTTTGTTACCACCTGTTATGGAGGATAAATTTGATTATGATTACAATATACCTCCTATATTTGATAGCTACTTTGTTGAATTTGCTCCCACTACAATTAATAAGAATGATTATGCTTATGTTGGGAGTAGTAATTATTTTATGCATGAGACTCATGATAAGAATGCTTTATGTGATAGTTATATTGTTGAGTTTGCTCATGATGCTACTGAAAGTTATTATGAGAGAGGAAAATATGGTTGTAGAAATTTTCATGTTACTAAAACACCTCTCTATGTGCTGAAATTTTTGAAGCTACACTTGTTTTATCTTCCTATGCTTGTTACTTTGCTCTTCATGAACTTGTTTATTTACAAGATTCCTATGCATAGAAGCATGTTAGACTTAAATGTGTTTTGAATTTGCCTCTTGGTGCTCTCTTTTGCCTCAAATACTATTTCTTGCGAGTGCATCATTAAAACTGCTGAGCTCATCTTAATGGCTATAAAGAAAGAACTTCTTGGGAGATAACCCATGTGTTTTTTTACTACAGTACTTTATTTTATATTTGTGTCTTGGAAGTTGTTTACTACTGTAGCAACCTCTCCTTATCATGTTTTTGTGCCAAGTAAAGTTTCTATGTCAAAGTTGATGTTATATTTGGGATCGCTGCGCGAAACAGCATTGCTGTCTGTCACGAATCTGGGCACAGTTCTCTGTAGAAAATTCGAAAAAATCTGCCAATTTACGAGCGTGATCCTCAGATATGTACGCAACTTTCATTAGTTTTGAGTTTTTCCGTTTGAGCAAGTCTGGTGCCATCTTTAAATTCGTCTTTACGGACTGTCTGTTTTTGACAGATTCTGCCTTTTATTTCGCATTGCCGCTTTTGTTAAGTTGAATGAGTTTCTTTGTTCCATTAACTTTCAGAAGTTTTGTGCAATGTCCAGAAGTGTTAAGAATGATTGTGTCACCTCTGAACATGTGAATTTTTGATTATGCACTAACCCTCTAATGAGTTTGCTTGAAGTTTGGTGTGAAGGAAGTTTTCAAGGGTCAATAGAAGAGGGTGATATAATGTGATCGAGAAGAGTGAAAGGTCTAAGCTTGGGGATGCCCGGTGGTTCATCCCTGCATATTTCAAGAAGACTCAAGCATCTAAGCTTGGGGATGCCCAAGGCATCCCCTTCATCGACAACTTATCGGGTTTCTTCTAGTGAAACTATATTTTTATTCCGTCACATCCTATGTATTTTACTTGGAGCGTCTGTGTGCTTTTATTTTTGTTTTTGTTTTGTTATCTTAGTTCTCTGAATAAGTTCATCCTTGTGGGAGAGAGACACGCTCCGCTGGTTCGTATGAACACATGTGTTCTTAGCTCATAATATTCATGGCGAAGTTTCCTCTTCGTTAAATTGTTATATGGTTGGAATTGGAAAATGCTACATATAGTAATTGGTAAAATGTCTTGGATAATGTGATACTTGGCAATTGTTGTGCTCATGTTTAAGCTCTTGCATCATATACCTTGTACCCATTAATGAATAATTACATAGAGCTTGTTAAAATTTGGTTTGCATGATTGGTCTCTCTAAGTCTAGATATTTTTGGTTGAGGTGTTTGAACAACAAGGAGACGATGTAAAGTCTTATAATGCTTATAATATGTTTATATGTGAGTCTTGCTGCACCATTTCATACTTGAGTTTGCTTCAAATAACCTTGCTAGCCTAAACCTTGTATCGAGAGGAATACTTCTCATGCATCCAAATACTTGAGCCAATATTCATGCCATTTGTGTCCACCATACCTACCTACTACATGGTATTTCTCCGCCATTCCAAAGTAAATTGCTTGAGTGCTACCTTTAAACCATTCAAAGTTATCACCTCTGATTTGTGTCAATGTTTTATAGCTCATGAGGAAGTATGTGGTGTTTATCTTTCAATCTTGTTGGGCAACTTTTACTAATGGACTAGTGGCTTCATCCGCTTATCCAATAATTTTGCAAAAAGAGCTGGCAATGGGATTTCCAGTCCCAAATTAATTAACAAAAATAGACACTCCTCCATGGTATGTGATTGTTGGACGGCACCCGAAGGATTCGGTTAGCCATGGCTTGAGAAAGCAAAGGTGGGGAGGAGTGTCATCATAATAAAACTAAAATAAAGGCACTCCTTCATGGTATGAGATTGTTGGCGGCACCCGAGGATTCGGTTAGCCATGGTTTGTGAAAGAAAGGTTGGAAGGAGTGCCACCCAAAAATAAAATAAAATGGGAGCCGCTCTTTGAAGGTTTGTCTGGTAAGGTAGTTAGAGTACCCATTACCATTCGTTGACAACAACAAACACCTCTCAAAACTTCACTTTTATACTCTCTTGATGTTTTCAAAATCAAAGCTCTAGCACAAATATAGCAATCAATGCTTTCCTCTTTGAAGGACCTTTCTTTTACTTTTATTATTGAGTCAGTTTACCTATCTCTCTCCATCCCAAGAAGCAAACACTTGTGTGAGTGCATTGATTCCTACATACTTGCATATTGCACTTGTTATATTACTTTATGTTGACAATATCCATGAGATATACATGTTATAAGTTGAAAGCAACCGCTGAAACTTAATCTTCCTTTGTGTTGCTTCAATACCTTTACTTTGATTTATTGCTTTATGAGTTAACTCTTATGCAAGACTTATTGATGCTTGTCTTGAAGTACTATTCATGAAAAGTCTTTGCTTTATGATTCATTTGTTTACTCATGTCATTACCATTGTTTTGATCGCTGCATTCATCTCATATGCTTACAATAGTATGATCAAGGTTATGATGGCATGTCACTTAAGAAATTATCTTTGTTATCGTTTTACCTGCTCGGGACGAGAGAACTAAGCAGGGATGCTGATACGTCTCCAACGTATCGATAATTTCTTATGTTCCATGCTACTTTATTGATGATACCTACATGTTTTATGCACACTTTATGTCATATTCGTGCATTTACGGAACTAACCTATTAACAAGATGCCGAAGTGCAGTTCCTGTTTTCTGCTGTTTTGGTTTCAGAAATCTAGTAACGAAATATTCTCGGAATTGGAAAAATGCCCGGGTTCCTATTTTGCCGGAAGCATCCGAACAGAGGCGCGGAGGGGCCTGGTGGGCCCGAGATGACATGGTGGCGCGGCCCAGCCTGCCGCGCCACCTATGGTGTCATCGCCTCGTTGACCCTGCGCCGCCTCTTCGCCTATATAAAGCCCACGCCAAACCCTTACGGAGGAAGCCACGATACGAGAAAGTTCGAGCCGCCGTCATCGCGAAGCCAAGATCGGGGACAGGAGTCTCTGTTCGGCACCCTGCCGGACGGGAAGTGCCCCGGAAGGCTTCTCCATCGACACCGCTGCCATCTCCACCGCCATCTTCATCACCATGCTGCTCCCATGAGGAGGGAGTAGTTCTCCATCGAGGCTCGGGGCTGTACGGTAGCTATGTGGTTCATCTCTCTCCTATGTAGTTCAATACAATAATCTCATGAGCTGCCTTACATGATTGAGATTCATATGATGATGCTTGTAATCTAGATGTCATTATGCTAGTCAAGTGGGTTTTACTTATGTGATCTCCGGAGACTCCTTGTCCCACGTGTGTAAAGGTGACAGTGTGTGCACCGTGTGGGTCTCTTAGGCTATATTTCACGAAGTACTTATTCTGTTGAAGAGCGTAGTGAAGTGCTTATTTATATCTCTTGATGATTGCAATGTGTTTGTATCACAATTTATCTATGTGCTACTCTAGCAAAGTTATTAAAGTAGTTTTATTCCTCCTGCATGTGTGCAAAGGTGACAGTGTGTGCACCGTGTTAGTACTTGGTTTATGCTATGATCATGATCTCTTGTAGATTGCGAAGTTAACTATTGCTATGATAATATTGATGTGATCTATTCCTCCTACATATGCATGAAGGTGACAGTGTGCATGCTATGCTAGTACTTGGTTTAGTCTTTTGATCTATCTTACACTTAAGGTTACTTAAACATGAGCATTATTGTGGAGCTTGTTAACTCCGGCATTGAGGGTTCGTGTAATCCTACGCAATGTGTTCATCATCCAACAAAAGTGTAGAGTATGCATTTATCTATTGTTATGTGATCAATGTTGAGTGTCCACTAGTGAAAGTGTAATCCCTAGGCCTTGTTCCTAAATATTGAGTTACTACGCTTTTCTTGTTTCTTGTGTTACTTCTGCAATACTACCACCATCAACTACACGCCAGCAAGCTATTTTGGCACCATTGCTACTGTTCATATATATTCATACACCTGTATTTCACTATCTCTTAGAACTAGTGCACCTATTAGGTGTGTTGGGGACACAAGAGACTTCTTGCTTTGTGGTTGCGGGTTGCATGAGAGGGATATCTTTGACCTCTTCCTCCTGAGTTCGATAAACCTTGGGTGATCCACTTAAGGGAAAACTTTGCTGTTCTACAAACCTCGCACTTGGAGGCCCAACACATCTACAGGAAAGGAGGGAACGTGACATCATGCCCGTTCGTGGCGCCGTGATCAAGATCTTCTCGCGCTTTTGCAAGCGGCAAGTGAACGTCTACCGCAGCAACAAGAGCCTCATCTTGTAGGCTTTGGAATCTCTTCAAGGGTCAGACTCGATAATCCCCTCGTTGCTACCGTCTTCTAGATTGCATCTTGGCTTGGATTTCGTGTTCGTGGTAGGAAATTTTTTGTTTTCTATGCAACGTTGTCCTACAATTATTAGGATAATTTTTTCTATAGTGGACAAAGCAGTTGGATAGGTAGTGCAATGTATCATTCCAGCCTTATTGAGAAAATCTGAAGCATATTTTTCTTGTGTAAAAAAAAGTCCACTAGAACATTTCTTTAACTCAATACCTAAAAAGTAATATAAGTCACCAAGATCCTTGAGTGCAAAGTGAGTGCTCACATTATGGAGTAAAACTGAGGTTGCTTCATCAGAAGAACTACCCACAATGTTATCATCAACATATATCAGAATAATCGTGGTGATACCTGACTTGCTATAGAGAAACAACGATATATCAGCATTGGAAAGTATAAAACCAAGGTTCTATAACTTTCAAATCAACGAAGAATACCATGCACAGGCGGGAGGGGGCTTGTCTTAAACCATAAAGAGATTTATCTAGTTTGCAAATGTGCCACGGGCAGCGAGGATCTTCAAACCCATGAGGTTGCTTCATATAAATCTCTTCCCCCAGAACGGCATGGAGCGTTCTTGACGTCTAGCTATCTTAAGCTCCACATGACAGCCTATTATAGGGTAAATTTTGGTACCGGCCTTTTTTTGGTGATTTCAGAAAACATTTTGATTTTCGGTATTTAAATTCGAACAGAATTTATACAAAATTTACATGATCTCCTCGCATTATTTCAAATAAAAGATGCTTAATTGCAATTGCGGCCTTAGAGTATCTACTAAAAAACAGTACGAAAAAATGACAATCATCTTTGGCTGAACCGCGTCAGAACAGGATACAACCATATACATCCAGAAATGGTCACATATTTTTTGTGCATGTGTACGGTTAAAATCTTGTGGACAAAATAAATGGTCGTGGACTAAATAGAGTCAATGCATCCATTCCTAAGTATCATGGAAATATTAAATTGTAACGTGGCACTGATTGTGGTAACAAATCAACCTAAATCTATGTCATGATTTTCTTATCACATGAATTTCCTAAAATACCCCTCAAAATACTCCTCCTCCATAGGACTAGTAAATTGTACCGTAAAAAACCTCTTTTTTACATGGTTCATTTGGAACCAAAAACAAACTCTACATAAAAGGAGTAATAGAAAATTATTGATCATCTGTTCTAACACCTCCTTTTTTTTTCCTACCATTACATTTAGGATAACGAAAGACTTGAATTTGGCATATCCTGAGTTCTTATTCTAACATGTATTTCCTTCTGTTTTTTCATATAATTATAAATGTGTACGTCTTGAAGGCTGTCAGTGCACACACACGTTTAGTATCAATTATTTGTGTACTCCATGCACTTTCTTTCTGATCGTATTATCTTAATGTGGCAATATCTTATAAACACCACATTTAGTTTGAATATACTTATTTACATATGAAAAAGAAATCATATAGAGTGCACGCAAGGTTCCCGCTTTTACATCATGTATATGTTGGCAGTAAACAGACCAATGGAAGATTTAGAGGATTTTTTTAGCATGCAAATTTGGGGCCATTCCTATTTTGGCATTATCAATACTTCTCATACAAGATCCTTAGTCCGTATAAGTTATACTACATCATTTTCATATGAGCTTTGAGCTTTTCTGGAGTTTAGTAATTTATTTCTAAAAGATACCGCTGCAACGCGCGGGGTATCATCTAGTATTTATAGTAGTAACAAATATTACATGGTAAAAATACACATGCTGACTTTAACTAATACAAAATAAACTATAAAAGAAAGGAAACGTGAAGAAACCACAGTCGGCATACAACACTGACTCGTCTTAGACAGGCTTCTGGCTACTATGTCTAAACCGTAAGCCTTCTTTTCCGCTATGTTGATGCTGGCCTTAATAGAGCAATCAATTGAGATTTTCAAATTTTTCTTTCTTCCGTGATGTTTTGAAGGCAGCTGAAAGCAGATATCAAATCATAGACTTGAAAATAGCAACGAAGGTTATCCCATGTATTCTTTTCATCTTTTATGTAGTACCAATCTATTCCGAGGGATGAGAAGAAGTGTTAAATCAAAGAACGATCAAAAAGTCATCACCTATCTATAGGACATATCAGCACGTACTTCCTCCGTTCTAATTTAATCTACATTCTAAAAATAATGAGACAAACTAGTATTGCATTTATTAGTACTACTTAGATATGTGAATAACCAATCCAAGCTACATTGAAAATAGGACGTGTCTAGGGAGCAAACGGATGCTGGTTAGTCTAATCAAGCCCTCACTCTAAATATGGAAAGTTTGCACACGGAACTACATGTAACTATTTTTTAAAAAAGTCATAACTCATACACCGGATGTCGAAATTGTGATCCGTTTTCACCGTTGGTCCTCTCGCGCCAAGATCTTCGAAACTAGATATCATTTATCGGAAATACATTTGTACACCCAAGCATGAGTGTGGGTGCTTCCACAACCGTTGGATGGCTGGAGATTCGAACTAGATGTTAGGTGAGAGAAGGTATTTTACTCTTTTTCTCTCATTTATGTACAGTTGGTGGGTCCCATAATGAACAGGGGCAGAAAGCCACCCGACAGGGCTTTTGACTCCACGATCCCGTTGCTGCCTCTCCTCTCTCACACGACATGGCCGGTCCTCTCCTCCCGATTCTCCACTCCCACCCGACACAGCCGGCCGCGACCAACAGCCTCTCCTCCCGATTCCACTCTCGCCCACCATCATCTCTCCACTCTGAACCGGAGGAACGCCATGTCCCAGTCTACTCTGCGCAGCAGTACCGGCGGCGGATGCGGCGGCGCCGGATTTGGGGACGGCGGCGGAAGCGTCGGATTCGAGGGCGGCGTCGGAAGCGGCTGTATCGGCAGCGGCAGAGGATGCGGCGGTGGGGCGGCTCCGCCGGAGGATGCGGCAGCGGTTGCTTCTCCCTGCGCCCCCTTTCGTTGCCCAGTATGCCGCTCTCGAGCTTGCCTCCCCGTCTGCTGCTTCTCCTCCGCCCGGCACGTCCGCTACGTCGGCGCCCATGTATCGGCAGCGGCAGAGGATGCCTGAGGTGGACATATAGAAAGACAGGCGGCGCCAAGGGTGGTCGACCATGAACAGCATGAGAAAAATGCAGATTTGATTGCAGCGGCGTGGAGCGTGCTACAGTTGGATCCCACCCAAGCTGGAAGCTTGGAACAAGTACATTAGGATTTCGATATTTTTTTGGTGTCCAGGGACTATGGTTCGTTTCAGTAATGTCGTAGATTAACTAGGCACCTTCTTGTATTCAGTTCAATACTGATGCTCTGCAGCCTTGGTTCAACTCTTCCATACTTCGACAAATTATGTGGGTTTGGGCATGGCCTAGCTAGCAAAAGGCCACAACAGCTACGAGCGGTCATGCGGAGCGAGGAGACTGGGGAGAGAGGGGAAGAACAATGGCGAGTCGGGGGCAGAGCTCGTACAACAAAACTCGCACCTACTCGCTAGAATGAGCATGGCCAGACCGGGGGCAATGCTCTGAATCACTAACTGCTAACCATCGACTAAAACAGAAGGCAACACCAAAGCTTCCTAGTGTAGTACACGCGGCGATTATTTACATTTGTGAAAATCAAGATTATGCACCTGCCACCACTGATTGGTACAGAACCAGATGTCTCACAATAATTAGCCAGGTGACAAGCAAAACAGAATAAACCACCAGCCAATCCGAGCCTGAACCCGATGACCAACTGCTCTCTGGCGTACAAAACAATACCTCATACTAACTGACAGCCTAAATGCTACTAGTAACTGACTACTCCGTACTAACTAGCTGGTGGACCAAATCACAATCAGAGGAGCCGAGCGCGGACCCGTCGCTGCATCAGGTTTCGGACCCATCGTCGCCGAAAGGACCGCGTGGCTCAGCAGCTCATCGTCGCCATCTTCGTCCTCATCTATGGCATGGTACCCAGCGCCTGAATTCGAGTCGCCGTCTTCGAGCGGAACCATCACGGCTGCAAAGTCAACGACGCCGGCGCCCATGTTCTCCACAACCTGCTCGTCAAGGGCATGCATGGCCACGAGCAACCTGCGATTTTTCAGTGTTTGGAATCAAAACTCTGGATAAACTTGGAAATAAACTGAAACAAGAAACATATGGTAAAGCTCTAGGACACGCGTAGCGATCCTAGCGCTTCTGCTCGCCGGCTCGATAGTAATCGAGCGAGATGTGGATCAGCCTCTCCCCTAGCGCCGGCTTGGTGCACCGGGAAAGCCACGTCAAGGAACTCCGCGACGAGTCCTCGCGCGGCACTAGCACCCACCGCACCATGTCCATGTCGCCGTTGAACTCTGAAGGTCCTGTCGGTCGGCAGGTGCCCGGTGATGAGATCCATGAGCACGACGCCAGTGTTGTACACGTCAGTTTTCTCCGTCCCCTTCAAGCTGTAAGCACACTCGTCACGGAGAAGCAAATGGTCAGCAACTCCATCATTTGTATCTGTGGTGTCTGAGCTTTTTTATCTTTTCAGGTTTGGAATTTACCTGGAGCCATGTACCCGTATGATCCGGCGAAGAATGAGGCTGACTCGGTGCTGTACATGCCGCCGTTGCTGTGGTGACAGCGTTAGCGAGGCCGAAGTTGCCGAGGTGCGCCTCCATGTCGCCGTCGAGGAGCATGTTGCTGCCAATGAAGCCCTTGGGGTACCTACTTCGTCGTAGACGTTGCTGCCGTCTTCGGGCCCGGCGTTGGCTTCAGTCCCTCCACCGCCAATCGATTGTTCTGCCCCAGGCCGGTCAAATGATTCCGACGGATCAGGCGGAGGAATCAGCGAGGCGATTGACTCGGGCATTGGGAAGAAGGCATGTATCGATCCTCCACTTGTTCCGCCAGACATTGCCTGCACGCACACATAGAATCCCTCCGTACATCAGCAAAGGAACCCTGGTCGCCAGTTCGGGGTGAGAGAAGAAAAGGAGCTTTGCTCTGAGACGGTAATGTACCTGCGCGCTTCCGGCACGACGGAGACGACGGGAAGTGGAGGAGCTACAACGCGAATGAGTGGGGCAGAGCCATAGATCGGAGCGTGACGCGAAGGAGCCGGGGGAGAGCCGTAGATCGGACCGCGAGCTCGCAAAATAGGGGTGGAGGAGAAAGCTACGATCTGGCCGGCGGCGACGGCGCACCGCGAAGACGTACGATGGCGACGGCGGCGACGTCGGCGGCGTGGACGGCTCGCTGGCGACGGCGGCGGCGCACGGAGCACGGAGGAGAGGGGTTGGGGATGGAGGACAGGGCCCCTACTACTTTCTGGTAGTCAACGCGTCTCTTATCCCGATTCCAACAGTAGGTACCGAGTAAAAAGCCGGAAGAAAAGGAGCAACAGAGGTGACAGGAAAATGAGAGAAGCCAAGGATAATGTTTCACCCTCCCACACTTTGCACGAATCTCGAGTTTCAGATCAACGGCATAGAATACATCCACACTCATGCTTGGGTGTACAAAATCCACACTCTATTATTTATATATGTTTCGATAAACTTTTTTTAAAAAGCAACTTAGTGTTGTGGCAAAAGCAACTTAGTACAAAGAGTTGCTTACATTATTATTTTTTGTATTCTGAGTCAACTTATCTTCCTAAATACTCACTTAGAAAAAAACAACCGGCAACTTCATAGTGCTAGATCTGCAACTTTATACTACTAGTTGCCTACCTACTTTCTAGCACCGTCAATACCTTGATATTTGAGGTAGAAAAGTTAGTAGTGATGGAAATATAACTTTACGGCAAATAGTGCACAAGTTGTTGTTGGTGTTGTTTTTGTTGCAACCATCCTCACTAGGTTGGAACTAGAGAAGACACAATTGCTACATTACTGAAAAATAAGTTGTTTTTGATTGTGTTTCAGTTGCAGCCACCCATCCCCACTAGGTTGCAACTAGAGAAACCATCCTTGTCGGTGTAATTATGACGCCGCAACTGCCCCGCGCGGTTGGCCCTGCCCTAACCCGCTTGCTGAAGTGGCTAATCAACTTAAACTGAAGTGGCTAAGCAACTTAAACTGAAGGAGCTAAACAACTTAGCAGAAAGTAGCTACCACTTCTTGAAATAAGTTGCTTCCACTCTGGTGTAGAGGTAAACAACTTCACGTATGGGGTATGCGACTTAGCACTAGGGGTATACAACTTAGCAATAATAGGTATGCGACTTAGCATATATCTGAAGCAACAATTTATTATCTAAAAATATTTACTTAGCAAATGTGTGAGAGATAAATTTGGTGTATGCAAAATACAACTTAGCTCATATGTGGAACCAATAATTCAACCGGCAAAATACAACTTAGCACATGTGTGAAGAAACGATTTGTTATCATGGTGGAAGTTGTTCCCGCGAGGTACAATTCCATCTCGATCAAAGCGAATGTGCCCGGTGCCGCGAGTCACTACACGAGGCGCAACACTAGCCGTAAGAAGCCGAAAGGGACGTCACTTTGATATCACCGACGATGCGTGCCCTCAGTACTATATACTAAGTTGCTTTTGGTGTAGGCTATAGTTGATGCCACTTCTTGGCATAAATTGATGACACTCTGGTATGGAGGTATTAACTTCATGGATATGGTATGCAACTTAGCAGTACAGGTTACACAACTTAGCAATAATCATGTATGCAACTTAGTACATGTGTGAAACAACAATTTATGGTGTAAAAGGACGACTTAGTAAATGTGTGAGAGAATAATTTATCGTGTGCAAAAAAAACAACTTCGCTCATTTCTAGAACCAATAATAGTGCCGGTAAAAATACAACTTAGCACATGCGGCCGTCTAAATCAGTATAATTTGGCCGCAAGAGCAAATCATCGAGCGAGATGAAACGGGGCTACAACATCGAGTGCACGATCTTTGGCGGAAGAGATTAAAATGCAACATTCAACTATGGCCAATGGGTATATAATTTATTATCTAAAAATACTTACTTAGCAAATGTGTGAGAGATAAATTTGGTGTATGCAAAATACAACTTAGCTCATATGTGGAACCAATAATTCAACCGGCAAAATACAACTTAGCACATGTGTGAAGAAACGATTTGTTATCATGGTGGAAGTTGTTCCCGCGAGGTACAATTCCATCTCGATCAAAGCGAATGTGCCCGGTGCCGCGAGTCACTACACGAGGCGCAACACTAGCCGTAAGAAGCCGAAAGGGACGCCACTTTGATATCACCGACGATGCGTACCCTCAGTACTATATACTAAGTTGCTTTTGGTGTAGGCTATAGTTGATGCCACTTCTTGGCATAAATTGATGACACTCTGGTATGGAGGTATTAACTTCATGGATGTGGTATGCAACTTAGCAGTACAGGTTATACAACTTAGCAATAATCATGTATGCAACTTAGTACATGTGTGAAACAACAATTTATGGTGTAAAAAGACGACTTAGCAAATGTGTGAGAGAATAATTTATCGTCTGCAAAAAAACAACTTCGCTCATTTCTAGAACCAATAATAGTGCCGGTAAAAATACAACTTAGCACATGCGGCCGTCTAAATCAGTATAATTTGGCCGCAAGAGCAAATCATCGAGCGAGATGAAACGGGGCTACAACATCGAGTGCACGATCTTTGGCGGAAGAGACTAAAATGCAACATTCAACTATGGCCAATGGGTATATAACTTGATGGTAATAGATATGCAAATTAGCATATGTAGAAATTAACAATTACTAGGACAAAATAAGTTGCATCCATCCTTCTACATTTCTATTGTACAATTGTAAGAGGGGCCAGTTGCTCCCTCAAAAAAATTAGTATGAATCATCTCTACTTTGTTTAAGCATTTTTCTCTCGTAGCACACATAGCCACTAAAAAGTACAAATCTGGTATGGATGAATCAACCCAATTAGAGGCACTGGCATATCACCAAGAACTTATACTCACTCGATCCCAACAGCAATATTACTTGGTGCGCTCCACGCTATGAGGAAAATGGCTGGGCAAACAGCAGCAAAAGAGGCTCCTCAGCAAGCCGACGGCCACGGACCATGAACCTCGTTTTCAGTCGGAGAGAGCAAACATCCACAGACTCAAGCCTAGGCGGCGGCATCGGCAATTTGGATGTTGGGCGTCAGAGGCAGAGGAGGAACTCACCCGTGCAAGCATCCACAGCAGTAATGGACAGAGAAAGGGGAAAGCCGCAAGGAAGACAGCCGACGGCGAGGGATCTGGAGGAGAGACGCGAAGTGTCTACCGGCGGCCGTTCTGGTGCTTTCGGGAGCGCAAGGCCAGGGGCAGTGGTCGGGGCAGTCCCTGGCTGGCCGCAGGCGATGGCGGGGCCCCGCAGCGGCGGCGGCGGAAGGGATTTTGCAGCGGCGCTGCGGGAGGTTGGGGAACGGCCGACGGCGGCGTGAGTGCCCAGGACGATGGCGGCGGAGTAGAACCAAGGTCCGGGCGGCGTCGCGTACTATCGGGCCAGGCGGCCTGAGGAGACGACGGCAGGAAGCTCTTGGAGACGGCCGGCGACGAGGATTGGGGGCGCGCAAGGTGGGTCGGGAGTGATTGCTGGGACAGAGCATGTGCGGCAGTTCACGTGGCCACGTGGGTGTGCGGTAAAAACGACTCAGTCTGATCCTGCGGATCCGACGGACGAGAATCGAGGGCTCGATGGAGCAAACCAGCCACCGTGCACTTTTTAGCAATTGGGTGAAAATAACAACGTCCAATGAAAAGAGTAAAGCCACTTCGTTTTCAGTGTTGTTGTTGACTAAAAGCTATAACATAGAGCACTCCCTCCTTCACAGTTTACACGGCGCGGTTGAAAAATCTCTGGGACCAAGGTAATCGGCGATTGGTTGTTGATTCGTTTCAGCAGTACGCAAAAATAGCTTCTCTAATTAGGCCCATTAAACCCAAGACGCCTAATTAAATGTAATTACCGGCTTTGGTACTCCTCCCGTCCATTAATCGAATCGTTTCTGGGCATGCATTGGTGGAACCGATCGAGCAAAACCTTCCTCTTCTTCCCTGCGAAAGTTGCCGCGATTTTTACGTCAATTTCCTTCCCGCAAGGTTTCGCTCCAAAAGTTCCAATGAAATCCCAAAATTTTCGCTTCCAAAACTCCCGTGATTCTTCCCTGCTCCAAAATTGGAATTCTGGCCGAAATTCTAGCGCCACTTCTCCTTCTTATATGGAGATTGGTAGAGAAACAAAACTTCCAGATCGTATCGTTCCTCCTCCCTCTCGAGGCCATGGCGCCGCCGCACCAAGCAGAAGGAGATCGCCGGCCTCCTCCTCTTGGCCTGCGTGGGCTTTCTCATGTTGCTTTTCAACCTAGGTCGCCGGCAACCGGAGGACTTCCACCCCTTGGTCTTGCTGGACGCGTTCCACTGCCCTCCTTCTCCATCGGCTTGACAGGCAGTGAGCGGCTGCCCTCCTTCTCCATAGGCACGGCAGGCAGCGAGCAGGTGGCGCCACGGCGACGCGTCGGTCTGTCCCGCCCAGCTCGCCCTCCGGCACCATATGAGGCCGGTTCTTCGAACTGGTGTACATCCGTCGGGGGCGGGACGGGCAGTGGCGGCAATGACCGACCTGCTTTCGTGGGTCTCAGTCTCTCCAATGGTGGCGGCATCTCGTTCGGCGGCAGCGAGTCTAGGGGCGTCAACTTCTTCAGCGGCACTGGTGGCATACGGATAGGAGGGGCAGCAATGGCATCACGGCTGGAGAGGGTTCAGGCGATGGCACTTTTGAAGGCGAATCTCAAGAACCTCATTGGCGTCCACCTCTTCTTCTTCCTCCACCACAACAGCGGCTTGTTCCTCCACCGTCCCAACGGCCTGCACCTCCATGGTATCATCTACTTCTTCCGCCTCAACATCTTCCGCCACGATTTGCTCCTCAATATCGCCTCCCTCCATGGTATCCTCAAGATCAGCTTGCAAAGCTTCGATCCTATCTTCAGCAGAACGCCCTTTCCCAGAACCCCAAGTTGGCCATGTCCAGCCTTCCTCTCCCTCATCCATCGATGAAGTTTCGGAGACAAAAGGAAGGGCCATGTCGATGCATGATTGCATGCGTTTTCCTGCACCCACTTTACAATCTGTTCACACTTGCGTGCAACTTTCCTACTCACGTTCACACAGTCGAATGGAAACCAGGAAGTAAGAGGAGTAATTTGTGGACCAAAACGCTCCACTTAATTTGGGTAATTAATGCTAATACGCCTTATAAGGGCATGTACAATGGGGTAACATCAGCCTTCCCTTAGAGCTGACACGTAGGATTTTTTGCTTAGTTGGAGGAGAGAGAATAAGAAAGAGAAGGTTGTCTTTCCTTAGCTAAGGGATAATCCCTTAGAAAATAAGGAAAGACTATTTTATGCGTTGTACCATTTGTCTTCCCTTAGCGAATTAATTTCTTACTATATATTAATTAATTATCATTAATTTCTGGAGATGATAACAAGAGATAATGCGTTGTATAACTTATATCTATTAATTGCTTTCTCTAGATAACGTGGATGGCTAAGAGAAAGCATGCCTTCTCCACCATTGTACATGTCCTAAGTGCTGCTAGTGGAAATATTCGGAATTGGAAGTGCGCCCTGTATACCGTGAAGGAGGGAGTATTTGAGAACAAATTGTTAGGATAGAATGTAGACTATTTCAGAATGGAGGGAGCACGTAAAAAAAGCCTATATAATAAGTGAAGACAAACAACGAGCAACAGCAAGAGGCCCACATTCACGAAAAAAAGCACATACCTATCTATTTAGTTCGTAAATCTCTGTGAATCATCTCGGTTGAGGTTGGTCGAATTAATAATTCTCAGTGAACTGAGATTTCGATGCGTCCATGATTTAAATCTCAGCCGACC
Organism: Lolium multiflorum; assembly: GCA_030979885.1. Lineage (NCBI taxonomy): Eukaryota > Viridiplantae > Streptophyta > Magnoliopsida > Poales > Poaceae > Lolium > Lolium multiflorum. Next base: position 22,796,106 of record CM061752.1, on the reverse strand, counting down.
TAGCATTAGCAAAAAGGTTTTTATTAAACTCTGTCAATTTTGTTACTACTATTATCGGTCTACATCAAGAAGGTACTATTAGACTGATGGATGCTTTTGAACGCACCGTGTCAACACGGTGTGTGAGACCGACGCTACAAAATTCAGCACCTTTCGTGTGTATACCGCCAAAGGAAAAAATGTATGCGCCTCTGTATTCTATGAGCTCAAACTCTTTATTCCTGCAGCTTTGAACACTTTGGAAGATCGGTAGGTGGCGGCGGGAGAGTCGTCTCCGGCGTGGGCCCGTTGTCGACTACGAGCACTGTGGCCATGCCTGGGGCGATGTGGTACTCGAAGTGGCAGTGCAGGAACCACGAGCCGGGGTTGTCTGCGACGAACCGGATGGCGGCCCACCCGAGCCTCGGCACATGCACCGTGTTCTTCACCGGCGGGTCGACGAGGTTGTAGCTCGCCGCGTCCCTGGCGGCGTCGTAGTTGCCGTGGCCCTGCGCGAGCACGAAGAAGTCGTGGCCGTGGAGATGCATCGGGTTGGAGTCGCTCTGCATCATGGCCGTGCTCTGGAACACCACCTCCACCGTGGCGTTGTACCGGAACCGGCGCACCGTGGTGGCCTTCCGGGTCGGCTCCATGGCCTCCTCCTTCCCGCCGGGCGCGACCGGTATCAGCGCCGGGTCCGTGTAGTTGAACGCCCTCGGCGGCCTGCTCGGCAGCTCCTCCACCGTGGACGACAAGGAGGCGTCGCCGCGGTAGCGTGCCTCGAGGAGCGCCAACTTGTCCGGGAGGTGGAAGGAGACGTTGCTCATGTAGGCGATGGACGAGCATGGAGTCGCTGCTCCCTCCCTGCTCCGTCCGCCCAGCAGTTGAGCCGCGCGCTGCTTCACACGGTGCCACCTCGACGAGCATGGGGTGACTGGTTGACGACGTGTACGATCATGTGTTGTGACAAAGACGGGCGTGTGTTGTGCAAGGACGGCACGGAGGGGAATGTGGAGGGGCTCGGGCAGCACAGGAGCTGGCCTCCGCCGGCGTCAAGTGGTTGACTCGGCGTCCACGTGGCGGGGGTCCGTCAAATCGTGTCTCGCTCGCCAAATTAAATCGTGCATGCTCACGCGCGTGTTTTGCCCGTACATCACTAATGAACTATACTAGTAGTACGTAACTACTCAGCGCTCAGCTCACCAAAGAATTCCCCATTTAATAATTACTAGATCATGAAGGCGCGCGTTGCCGCGCCCGTCCATCTTGAAGAAAGGAAGATAAATAATTTAGAACAATAGACTTATGATATGATTTGAACAGTTCAAGCTGCAGTGGCTCGTTGCAAAAGGTATATTATTTTAAAAAAGTTAAGCAGTTTCAGAGTAGAGATGAACTCAAACACATATATATAGGAAGAGAGCATTTCCTCTAATTTAACACGACAATACAAAAAAGTGAAATTCAGCCCTTCTACTACTTGCATTGTCAACTCCTCTAATCTAGCATCAAAGACAATAAATTGAATTTTCAGACAACAATGCTTCTAGTTCAATCAGTTTCAACCCTCGCCACTGGATATGCCAACTTCAGCCAAGAAAAGATTTCAAACTTATTCAAATATCAGGGCGAAACTATTAACTATAATCTTTTATGGGTTAGACTTTGTATATTAAAATCAAGGGCAAACAAGTGATCAGCAGCTCAATAATTCAAGAAAAAGCAACTGTTACGTTTATGATTTTGCTTCACAACAAATAGTCTCAAATAATACTGATTATAGTACATATGTCGAGATAACCCGAACCAATATGATGACTTGATGCGGTGATATAATTCAACCTTATTCGGACCACAAGCAACTACATTCTTCCAGGTAGTTTTGTCTGCCACTCATGTCCTTGCATTCCAGTAGAAGGCCAAATAAAGGACCATCTGTATACTTCACAGCCATCACACATCCTGCTACATGTCTTGATCACAGTAAAACCTAAGTATCTAAAATATGAACAGACTTCTCAGCCAAACCGTGTTGGTTTAGGTCTCCAATGAAAGAAGCGCCGTTCCATTAACAAAAGCACATAAGAATAATTCGTAAATGGGCATGCATAAAGTAAGCAGATATGACATGTGAACTAAGTCACAATGAACCCAATAAGGCTATACACAATAGACTACAGAAAGGTTCTTCGTGGAAATGAAAATTACTCCCAAATAAGTTCAAGCTGTTCTCTCACCAGTGTAACCTAATTTCCTGTATTCTTACATGATATACAAAGCAAGTACACAGCCAAAGCTTCTTTTGTGTAATATAAAAGGGAATGCAGTACTGCAGACAGAGTGACATGGACCATACAACAAGATTTTTACAGATTTAGTGACACTGCGACATCCAACATAACCCAAATAATTCAGAGCCAGTAGGAGCCAGAAAGCAATGAAATTAGTGCATACCTAATTTCTCTGTAACGTGCATATATATGTCTCTTAATAATAACATGTTTGATAGAAGTAGCGCGAGGAATATCGATATTGCTAGAGCTTACAAAAACTATGGGCGTTAGGCCTTCTATAAGGTCAAAGAACCTACAAAACAAATATGGAACCAGTAGCAACACAATATTCGTCCACCTAGAAACAAATATGGAACCATTACAAACTGACTATTGTTCTCTTACCTTGCCTTCACCAGTAGCAACACAATATTCGTCCACCTAGAAATATGGAACCAATGTCAGTTACCCGTTGATTCCTTTGTTAGCCATAGTAATCATGGATTCCATATATTATGTTGTTTAACCTAAGTACACTTGAGCACCTCTCACTGAGAATTACAGAAAATGTCTGCATGTAAGAGAACATGCCTTGCTTGTGTCTGCCTCACGACGCAAGTACTGGTAATACTGTAGTATGGTTGCAGCATCCCTGTGCCTTTTTCGGGTAGTTTGATGACTTCTGAGAAAAGAAATATGTACCATGGCCACAGTGCAAAGAAAAGGGTAAGACATTATCCGCATTGATCATGAGAGATTAATTAAAGGGAAAAGCTAACAAAACTTACCAGGATTCAGCCATGTTTAATTCATCGCCATTCTCGCTTGGCTCATCAACACTTCATTCCTTGTCCCGTAGCTTTGATCATCTCATTTTCTATAACAAGAATTGAACGCCATCATGGTTGTAGTAAAGATTCAAAGGTAAAACCGCATGGACGAGTGTGCCTGTCCAGCAGCCATAGTCGCAAATGAAGGCCAGACAGTTGTTGCGAGGAGTTCCTCGATAGAAATCCCAAACGAACAAGCACACCAATCCTGGAAAACAAAAACAACAGCCAGTCAGTTTGCTACCTAATGCTGGCGTCCATGAAATTACAGAGAAGAGGAGCAAACCGAAAAGCAACACTAAAGAAGGAACAATGCTGACGAAAAATTGGAGGACAAAGGCGAGATGGAAGAGGGAAAATAAAGATGATTGTAGCTGCACATATATATGACAGACAGAAGAAATTACTGACAATAACTCTGAGCTTAATCACCATAATTACATGAGTGTCAAAATTAAACCAACATGACTACAACGCCAGCGGCGGTTTCAGTTTGTAAAACATGATTACCGTGCTGCCTGCACGAACAAAAGGGGAGACGTTGCTGCCATCCTCGCGGCACCAGTACGAATTGCAGAGAGGGAAAGGTAGGTCGGTAATGCATATATGGATGGATAAAAGACTGCAGTCAAATGCATGTATTTTCTGAAAGTAAGAACCAAACAAGGTGCATGTACTATACACCTAACTGAAAATAGACAATACAAATGATAAGTATTAACAATTTTACCAAGAGTGGAAAATTTATTGTGTCAGCCATGGTCGAAAATGAAAGTGACACAATTGGTATGACGAATCCCTGAATAAAAATCTGACAGAAACAAGGAAGACAATCCCTGAAACAAGTAACAGTGAGTCATTTGGATACCTATCTTCGCGTCAGTCAATGAATTCAGGAGAAAAGCAGAACGGCAGGCAAGTAGAAAACAAATCTAAGCAAAGAGCATCTCTGATGAACAATGAGAGGTCGAACCGAGATGGGAGGGGTGAGGAAATGCGATTGATGGCTACACATATTTATATGAAGAAGAGGAGAGAATTGACAATAATGGTCCAATTAATCATCATAATTACAGGAAGGAGGCGGTGACCGTGATTACAGGAATGAGTGCGTCGAAATTACCACCATCATTAGGCCGTCGGCGGTTTCATGTAAACTCGAATTGAAGGACAGCCGTTCCTGCTATGATGGGTCTGGTCTTCCGGCAGATGGACGAATCGTATGCCCGTATGGAGGAGCCCACTTCGCAGCCTCCACGCCATACAATCTTCGCCTCCACCATCGCCGGAGAAGAAACAAAATCAGCGGTCGAACTGTTCTAAATCCGGCCGAAATAGATGAAATACGGGAAGCTGCAGGCATTAGTAACGTACCGTAGCTATTTATTACGGAGGGGTAGTCTCATCGCCGAATTTTTGCTCCGTCGATGTTCTACTCCTCGGCGGCGCGAGCAGAACATAGTCAACGATTAGCCTTTCTCTTTTCTCTTTAGACGTGAGAACGGAAACTGTTAAAAGGCCAAACCGGTCGGCCCGTTTCATAGATTTGGGGCCCAAACAATCAGAAGCAGCCTAGGTCCATGTGGGGAGTAGCAGCCCATCCACGAAAACGAGCCTATTTGACGGGAACGAAGGACGTAACACCCAGGTGATCGATGCTTCGTGATAGTCATAAGATACAGGTCGTTAGATGCCTAAATCGGACGGCTAATGACGCCTAAGCGCTGTGGTGACTCCTAGCAAGACCCATTTTACTGTTAACTAATTACTCATCTCTTCGTGCTAGCTAGCTAGCTACTAATTCCTCTTCTCTTCGCTTCCAATATTGGAGCCAAAACTAACTAGTACTAGTTCTCGGCCGTGCCTCCAGGCATTGGAAATAATTAAGAATCCTTCCTCTTCTTAATTTTTCATCGGTCGATAGGTACTACTCGCGATCAGGTCACCCAACAAATTAATCAACCCACAGTACTACACGCCTGAGGCCCACAAATCACACAATTACTACTAATCAACAACACGGGGCCGTCGGTTCCAACAAAAATATCCACGTCCACGCCGTTTTGCCCCTGCTCCTCTCTCCCAGGCGGTGGGCGGCCACATCCCATCTCCACCGGCGTGAGCTCTGCGCCCATCTCCCTCCGCTTGCCGCTCCGGCGGAACGAGGGTGAGGGGACCTCGTTCTTCCTCCGTTTTGTAGTTAGAGCCTGTCTACTGTGGTGCGTCGTTGGTGTGGTGGGAGCGGCGCCCGGGCAAATAAATTTTACTCAACTCCACTCCCACACCAGCGGCGACCTTCACGGCGGCGTCTCGGAGTTGTTGGCAACGTATGCTTGTCGATCTTTCAGATCGGTAGCTTGGTCTTCTCGCCGTTATTTAGATCTGGCGAGATCTGTTTCTCGACGTGTCAGTGGTGTTTCTCGTTGTCCATCGCGGCGCTGGGGCCACCGGGGCGACGTGGTTCTTCTGAAGCGAAGATGTTGGTCCATAGGTGGTGGATATACAGAGCCTGAGAAGAAGGTAGCAGCGCACCTCCAGCAGCAAGCGGCGGTACATGCACACCCGGCCACCCGGAAGACGCTCCGGGGCTTTACCAAGGCGCTCGCCAAGTACACCAACCTCGTCCCGCCCCGACGACGAGTACGCGAAGTGGAGGAGTACGCAAAGTGGTGAACAGAAGTGGACTGTGGCGCCATCATCAATGTTGATGCAGACGCTAGCGGCGAGCCGAGCTATAGCTTCTTGTCGTCCTTCTTGGACAACGGAGATGATATAAGACAAAAAACAGCGGCGACGGAGCATACAATGACCCCGCGCTCTACTGGAGCGCGCTCACTAGCCACCATTAGATCTACTTTATTAGGTTTAGTTCAAATTTCTTTAAAATCTTTGTTCAACAAGTAAACTTGAATTAAATGCATCTTAGTTTCATTCTTCCCTTCCATCAACGAGGCCGGCGTCCCTTGGGGAATTTACTCCGCGCGCTGATTCCTCCATTCCATAATAATGACCGGTTCAACTCCTCATTGACTCGTCTCCGTAGTACACCAATTATGAGACGGACTGCTTGCTGGCTTTTTCGATTGAATCATTTTCGTTTCGCAGTTCAATGGTGGTCGGCTCCGCTGATTCCAATATAAACATACTGTATATACTACCTGCTGCAGCTTGTAGCGGTGGATTTCTTTTCACAGGCAACCAAGATTTCTTTTCTCCTCACCGGGACCGGGGCATATCCATCTGCCTCAAGCTAGATAGATAGATTTATTTATCCAACGCACTGCCCAAACTTCCTAGCGAGACAGGACAAGCTATACAATGTTTACGAAAATACAACTATTGTCAATCTAATTTTATTAGAGTTGACATTTTGCCACCAACTTTGCCCCTCCTTCCTTACACATTCGCACAACACAGCAAAATTATGGAACATTGCGACATACATACAGCACATAACTACACAAATGCCATACATCACGGCGGCAAAATCACCTGATTCGCACCGCATACACACATAAATATCGAACCACAGATGGAGCCACGTACTCGACTTGCATGCAACCAGCGTCATCACAACCGAATCAAGTCACACACACTTCCCCTTGTCAAAAAAAAACAAAGTCGTCTCGACTCGCCACCAACAGAACAAGCTGCATACCATCTGCAGGCTGGAATGCAAGCCCGTCCCTCTTCTTGCTGGGCACCGCCGCCTGGCCCATAATCCTGGCCGTGCATCGTCTGATGGTGGGTTTCTGATGACAAGCCACTTGGCGTCCGTCCTCCAGAACAAGCTGCATACCATCTCCAGGCTGGAACGCAAGCTCGTCCTCTCCCTGCTCGGCGCCACCGCCGCCTAGCCCTCCTCCTGGCCGTGCATCGTCTGATGGTGGGTTTCTGATGGCAACCCGCTTCGCGTCCTCCAGCAGCCTGCACACACAACATGCATATATAAGCAACTGGATCATAATTTATTTACACAAGGCGGCAATACACTCGGATTCTGCGTCAGCTTTCACACCTATATATGTGTAGGTATACCAAAATGTAGCCAGAGGCTACACATTATTCTTGGTTCTAAAAATGGTTATTAATCGGTGCCGCATGCAACCAGCTAACATATATCATCATACATAGCCTGTCACAATAAACCTACATGGGCAGTAGAAGAAAGCATCATTTTTCTCAACTCCAGTGTCTTCAGAGGGCCAATTCACCATGTAAAAATACAAACAAAAGAATGCAAGGATCTTTAAGATGCCTACTCAAGATAAAAAAGTGCAATCTATACTTAACAAACGCAAACCAAAGAAGCAACTTCATGCTCCCAATATAGTCAGGTCATCGGCTCATTCACCCAAGCACATAACAACCACAACGCCTAGATGTCCTACTATCAGCAGATCACAAGGGAGCCAGAGATCCAAGGGAGGATCAGGAGCTCACCGGAGAGATCCCGAGCATTGCCGCCACCGCACCATACAACACTCTTAACAGCTACAAAAGACGCACTCAAACTTGTTTCAACAGTCCAGTGATAGGTAATCCTGCAAGAGATACATATAATACAACACAATTAACAACAGTTATAGACTCCTAGGTGAAGAAATTGACATGCTCCAGAAGAAAGAAAAGGCTTTCAGAAGCTACAAGACGTTTACCACTCTGCAACTTATGCTCCGAGGCATGTCTCAGTTGTCTCAGCTTGTCTGTCATTTAGTCCTCCTCCTTTGCTTTGAAGAAAGAACAATTCATGGTCAGTACAGCAAATTCTGTTCTTGCCTATCTATTCAATAACCAGGATTAGCACAAGAACAAAGATAAGACCTAGTTTATTTCTCTAAACAAGAACTCCTCTAAATCACACAAACCACATAAACTAGCTTTGCTTCGCTGAGCAACATAACCAAACTACTACTACTACAGACTACGAGTAATTGAATGACTGCTGGGATGGAGTCTTAGTTTGGCAACAAAAAGAGAATTTCTATCATGCACCAAATCTTATGAAATTTGTGCACACCTCCAAGCTATACCACACTAAGTGAGCAGCAGTAATCCTGCTATACACTAAGATTTGCAGCAGGGCATCTATATATGCACTGTACTGAAGTGGTTCTAGCTGAAGAAGTACCTAAAATCAGGTGATGTGCTACCTCAAAATCGAATCAGCTCGTGGAGGGGGATCAAGAAGCAACCTTTGGGTGCAGAACAATTGAAGGCGGCGTCGACGTTGCTATGCTTGGGGGCGAGAAGCTCCACATCCTGCACGACGTGGGTGCGCTCCAGCCGGCCTCCGTTTCTCCCAGCGCTGCAGCGGCGTCCTGGTGGGTCGCCGGCGTGCAGACACCCGCACAGCCTCGGCCAGGCGAACTCGACGGGGCGCCGCGCACCGTCCTAAGGGTGCACGCGCGCGCCGGCACTCTCATCGGCGAGGATGGGCCGGCGGCGTCGATCTGACGTGGGAGAACGACGGCGGTCGATCTGAGGGCGGAGGGAGGAGGGAACGTCCAGGACCGGCTCGGCGCCGGTGAGGCCGAGCCGCAGCCGTTCCGCCGGAGCCTCATCGACCTCGAGGTGTTGCAGGAAGGTGGGCTTCATCGATACAGGAACGGAGGCGCAGGGAAGGGCGGTCCGGCAACAGGGAGGACAGCCGGCCGTGGCGGAGGGACTGGGGCTGCCGGCGAGGCTGGGCGGCGGGATCCAGAGGCAGAGGGAGACGGGGTTGGATGGGTCTCCATTCTTTTTCCTTTTCGTTTTTCCTTTTTTTCGTGGGTAGCGACGATTGTTGGCTACTCAAAATCTTTTAGACTTGGGTTGCGCGCGAGAGTAAAAGTAAACATGAAAATTGCGCCGCCCGCGTATTAACTTCCTATTAACTTTGGGATCAACTTCCTAGAAAAATACCAACATTTATAACACAAAATTAATATAGCTAGATTCATCTTGACATGTAATTCAATAATAGCCTTGTAATTTGATGTCACAAAATTCCCAGTTGGATAAGTTGCTATTTTTGTTTACAAATTTGGTCTAATTTAAAATGTTAAACTTTCAAAAAAAAGGAAAACATATGCTTATTTGCGGACGGAGGAAGTAAGTAATTTTCTGCCAGCCCCGAAATGTTGACTTCAAAATCAATTAATTTGTGGCCTGCTTTTGTCGTGATTTTTTGTTTGCCGCTCATCGTACATGCTGAAATACGCCTTTCCCGCTCATTTAGGGTGTGTTCGGCTAAAAAAAGATACTCCCTCCAATCTACAATAATTATCGTGGTTTTAGTTTAGATTTAATTAAAAATAAACTAAAGCCACATCACTTGTTATGAATCGGAGGGACTACATGTGATGTGTGTAGACCAACCAATCAAATGAACACACGCCTAGATTCCATGCATGCGTCAAAATGTTTTTCTCCCACAAACGACATGTCACCCTACTCACTTGTACATGTACACCGGAACCCTAACCGGGTAACGTCATGTACATACACACTACAAGGCGCATACTTGCGTCTGTAAATTTAATTCTCGGGTTTTCGGTTTTTGTCGTGAGCCTCGCGCCATGAAATGTGCCCATGTCGTGCACCCGTATACTTCCCTCATGAGATTGATGGAGACCAGGCTCGTGTCATGAAAGGTTGTGGAGACGAGCTGAGGTGACATGCCAACAAGAGGCAGCGTTGGAAGCGGAGGGGGTCACACGAGAGAGGGAAGAGAGGGAGAGGGGGATGTCGGAAACACATGATGAGAGTTCAGTGGTTGGGGAGATTAGGGTGACCAACGCTGAAGGAGCTTGGGTGGCCAACGACGATGGGGCTAGGTGGGGGTGGGTCGATTTGCATCAGGGTGGATGGCGTGGGGGGGGGAGCAGGAGGCACATGATGGAGGAGGGTCTGCCGTTGGGGTAACCGCTTGACCATAGTGGGCACGGTGGGCCGATTATGATTGGCCTAGTGCATGTACTTTTGAACTATGTGGTCCGTTACACCCTCATATCCGTTTCTAATCAATTCAAACAGCTAGCTTGCAGGTTTTTCCATATTATATTTAAAACAAAATGACATAAAATAATACATATTATACATTTTCTTATAATATAATAATAAGTGCAATAAAGTAGCATCCATAACTTCAAAAACCATCATTGCACGCTAAATCTGTTTACACCACCCTTGTAGACTCACGATCCATGCCAAATAGGAAAGGGTTTCGAACCTTCCTCACGTGATTAGGACCTCATGCAACTGCATGGAGATTTCTACCCTTCGTCACCACACTCAAAGAGAAACCATATTAAGTGGATCCATTGATGTATGCACCTTAACTTTTTTGGGTCAAAATAGGTGATTCCATGTGATACTTTATTTGCACTGCCCTTATATACCATTATTAGGGGGGGGGGAGGCTTTTTTACCCTTCCTTGTGGAATTTTAAGAGAAATCATATTTCAAGGGCCTTGCAACGTCTACCCCTATCTTTTCGGTCTAAAGTGGTTATTCCATGTGAAATCCTATTCCAAGTGAGGTTCGTCTGTTTCTGGCTCAACCCACTGTTGTGCGCTATGAGGCTATCTAGCGGATTGTTAGAGCATCTAGTGGATGGTCTAAATTTGGTTGTCTATATGTCCATATAGACAATGGTCTAAAAAGAATTAGATGGTATATAGTCATGACGTCTATATTCTCTATCCTATATTTTAACAATATTTTATAACTACCACTCGACAGCTGTATTTCCAATGGCTAGTTTTCAGTTCTACATATACCACCCCTCCCACCTCTCATCCAGTATTGGTTGTGCCTTCTCTCTCATCTCTCTCCAAAATTATGTACTCCCTCCGTTCCTTTTTAATTGACTCAAATTTAGTACAAAGTTGTACTAAATCTGAGTCAATTAAAAAAGAACGGAGGGAGTAGTTCTCTCTTACACAACACAATGAGTGGAAACATTTACTCTTTGGATATTCTCATGAATTCATCGTCCTTCATCCAAGTTGTCATCATCATTTGTCCTCCGATAATTTATGTCACCAGATCCCACATTCGACATGTCCAAAAATGAGGAGTTCTCCATCCGTGAGTTGATCTCATTTCAGTTGTCCATCTATGAGTTGTGAGTTGTCCATCTATATGACTGTATAAAAAATGGTTCAAGTAATTTAGTACTAACAACATCTACAAACTGCATAAAGTTTAGTATATGCAGAAGTTGTACATTCCCACCACGAAGATTAGGCAATTCTGCAGCTATATACTAGCAACAATTCAGTCAAAATTTCAGTAAACATGTCAACAGAGATTCAACAAGTTCACTCAAACTCTCCTCTTTGAACCTCACGGGCGCACCACAATGGCAAACATCTTATTTCCGAAATGAGAGAAGGAGGGAAGGCGCGCTACAACTAACTGTTGAAAACCCTAAATTTAGCGCTAAGAAGCAACCCTAGTTTAAGTATTAGCATCCCACCCCAACGTTCTCCCTACATCACCCACCCTGACCTCCCTCGCCGACCCAATCTCTCCAATCTGAAAAAAAACTACCCCAGCCTCCTTCCCCATATGCGCCACCCCCGCCTCCTCCAAAGCACGTAAACCTACTCCCTTCCCAAATGCACTGAACCTAGCCTCCTCCGGCCATTCGCGTTGCGCAGGGATCCACTCCAGGAAGGATGTAGCCAGTGACAAGGGCCATGGCGGCGGCCAGATTGACCTCACCCAACCTTCTTTATCCGTTTCACCATCTCTCAATCGACGCCATTGCCGACGGGGCGGAGCTCCGCGCGCCCATCGACGAGCGCGGGGCACAAATGACGCCGCAGCATCGCCCGTAGCCGATGTGGTTACCGACAAGCATGCGGCGAGCGATAGGCAGGCGGAGTGGTGGTCAGCGATCGACAGCAACAACGTCGTCGACCTCGATAGGCATGGTACTACTCCGGCACCGGCACCAGCGGTGGAGAAGGAGGAGGCCTCTTCGTCGGGCTTCGAGTTCGGCCCGGACGACGACGATGGCGCCGATAGCAGCCTCGACTTCAGTACCTTCGACCACCGCTAGATTTAGTTTTATTCCGTCTAGTTCTATTTATTTTGCAAACTTCATATAAGTTCGAACAAAATTCAGCGTTTATAAAAGTTCAAACCCTAAATATTTTTGGGGGTGTACGTTTTGGGATCGTCGGTGTGTATCCTCTCTCTAAAGTATGCTACAGGTTTTGGCGGTCCTAATAGGATGCTGCTGGCACACCTACCGACGCCTATTTGCGGTGCGCCGGTGAAGATGCTGAAGAAGCCAAGGCTGGAACTTGCATAGGGGCAGCGGCTAATGATTAATTAGTGATGGTGGACTCAATGGAAAATTAACACTGTGCAAAAGCATCGTCGCACAGAGATCGTATGCAGTTTGTCATGTGTGGAGCAATTCCGTAGTTTACAACCGTGGTAAATCAACCATGAATTTGATGCATCGCATAGAGGAGGTGCTCCATTAATAACCATCCACCCTGAATTGATCCAAGCGTGATTTTCTGGTGGTTTTGTTTACCCACAAATCACGGCAATAAACCTAGCCAATTAAATTTGTGATGATGCCGAGGCAGCTCCTAGTATTACGCAGTAATAATAATCTCTGTAAACAAGGAAGGGCTATGTAACAATTATTTTCTGATTGAGCAGTAAGAGGGAAGGCAATTAAAAGTTAATTAGTACGTATCAGATTGGTACTAGTACTAACCAACCATCTTCATCGCAACATTGAGAAGGCAAAACGCACTCACGCATAGCATAGCACGCCATCGATTTACCGCCGCTCACCCAACTCCCTCGCTGCTCTGCGGCCGCCGGCCGGCCGCCCACCCAACTCGCTCGCCACCCAACCTCCGCCCTCTGATCCCCGCGCGCCCGCCAATGCCCTAGAGGTCGGCGTCAAGAACCTGCGCCCGATGATGGTCCTCGCCATCCGGAGCGCCTGGAGCTGGGCGCCCCGTCCCCGTCCACCCACAGATCACCCCAACCTGACGCCGTGGCGCCTCCCGTCGACCTGGGATCCCGGACCCGCTCTGTCGCCCTCACTCCCTGCCTCGACGTAGCAGTCGCAGGCGACGGCCCAAGAAGCAGCAACATCAGAGGCCGGCGCTGGACGTGGAGGACCTCCTCCATAGCGACGTGCGGAGATGGTGGGGAGCTCTCCCCGGGAAGATAACGATGTGCGGAGATGGTGGTCGCCTTCCCGGAGATGCGGCCACCGGCGGCCTCTTGTACAACCGTGCCGATCTGCAATCGACGGTGACGTCCCCGGTCCGCTGCTGCCGGAGACCACTCCGTCCCTTTGCCGTCGGCCATCTCCCCATCTTGCAGCTGTTCGGTGAGGTCTACCACTAATCTGCGTGCATTTGCCTTTTTACCTTCAGATTTGGGTAGCGTGTGTGTGTGAGATAACATTCTTTTGTCCCTGCACACTTGTAGAGAAAGGTTTTGAACACATGTGGTGAACAGATTGAGTGCTGGGAGTTGTGAGTTGTGCAGCTTGCGGGCAGGTCCGTGATCTTGCCGGCACCAACAGCAGCGCCGTTGTGTTGTTTCACAAAGTATTGATCTTGAAGGAGAGGAACCAACTTGGCAATATAGGTAGTGATCTTACAGTTTGGTGGCTTTCCTCTGTGTAATGAAACAGATGCTTGATTTCAGTCGAAGGAAAATAATAATAAGGTCCGAATCCCTCCTATGCATTTCAAGCTGAATACTGACCTTTTACATCGATTGTGTTGTTTCTCACTTAATAGAATATATCTGAAGCAAATAAGTCTCTGCGCTATTCACGGTTTCTTAATTGATGTGCTTATCAAATTTTACCATCTCTCACTTGTTTTGAAGCAAGCAAACAAGAAGTGCTAGTACATAAGTGCGGAAAATGCACAACTGTTGCATCTTGTAAAAATATGCTTATCTTTATTTCCTTCTGATTTGAAGCATATACATGTAAACTTGTATAATACAAAGTTAACATAATTCGGTACTATTTTTGTAGGATTGTAGTTTTAGTACTATCTCTCAAATGTTTCAAAGCATACAAATAACTCATGGTCTTATGTCAATGAGCGCGAGTACAAGGCTTAGGAAGTCGGAATCTGTTCTGCAACCTTTACTTTCTTTTGTTTTGAAATATATCTGTTTAGGCTCACATGATTTACATCTAACACCTTTTTCTGCTTCTGTTTTAATATACCATAATAGTAATTTTTGTAATGTTTGCAAATTTCTCAGGGCCTTTCTAGTTTGGAAATTCTGAATATTGTCAACTAACACTTTCTATTGCAGGACTTTGAGGAGGAACACATTGCGGACCTTGCTTTGTTAGATCCATCATCGTCCACTAACTCCATGGAAGTAATTGCTCTTTCTATTCCCTTTATTCTGTTATGATCACTCATGCAACATTTTCCAAGTTGTGATTACTAAATTTTATAGCTTTGATGTAGGATCCTGTTGAAAGTTTAAATTGAACAAAGCTTTGCATGCATGGTGCTGAGAAACAAGAGACCAATGGCGGTACGAGATGGTGGTGGTGCTGATGCCGCTGTGTTGGTCGACACACGCGGCCAGCTCGTCCATCAACATCGGCGTCAGCGCAATGAGGACGTCGAGAATGGACATGACACAATTTTTGGTAAATAGTTGTGTGAGTTGAGTGTATCTCTTCCACTACAACTTCCTAGCAGTTCAGTTAGTGCAACCGAAAGAGCAGCAGGCAGCGGTGTCCTCGATGGCACGCCGGTAGTTGAAATGGTGTCCACCACTATGACGATGGCCTTCTCGTAGGCAAGGCATGGCTCCTCTTCTTTTGAGTTCTACATTTTCAGAATAATCTATGTGTTCGATGCACAATACTACCATAAACAAGTAGTAGCATGCAATTGCCTAGACTCTAGATTGTTGTTTTCTGACTTTTTTTTGCATCTTTTGCAGATCGCTCCCACCGCATCTCTTCCTCAATCCAGTTTGTCAACTCAAGTTTCCGACAACGTTGCAACCGCTTGTTGCTGCTCCCCGTCGCTCACCCCACCTCGCTGCTCAGAGGCCGACCACCTCACCACACCCACCCAACTCCCTTGCCGTTGGAAACCCCCACCCACCCACCCAAACCCCTCGATCCACTTGATTCCCACGCGTCCGCCATGCCCTCGGCATTGACGTTAAGAACCACCTCTACTTGGTGCTGGTCCTCGCCATCCAGAGCTCCTAGAGACGGACACCTCCATCACGGTCGCCATGGTGTCTCCTGTTAACCTAGGCTCCCGGCGCCCCTCCGCCTCACTCCCTATCTCAATGCACCAGTCGCGGGCAGCAACACAAGCAGCATACGAGACCCGTGCTGGATGTGGAGGACCTCCACCACGGTGTCCGTGTCCTGCCTTCGGGGAGCTGCAGCCACCGTCGACGACCTCCTGGAAAATCTCCCCAAGCTGCGACCACCGTTGATTTCCAAGGCCTGCTTCTGCCTCGAGACCACTCCGTCCCCCAGATGTCGGCCACATCCCAAACTTGCATATGCTAGGTGATCTCCCTCTCCTCCTCCCCCTCAATGCATTCCTTGTAAATTTTGTTATTTATTTATTTATCATGTTGATAGAAGGGCGGGCCTGGTGCAGCGGTAGAGCCTCACCGCCTGTGACCGAGAGGTCCCAGGTTCAACTCGCGGTCTCCTCACATTGCACTTCGTGAGGGTAAGGCTTGCCACTAACACCTTCCCCAGACCCCGCACAGTGCGGGAGCTCTCAGCACTGGGTACGTCCTTTTTTATTTATTTATCATGTTGATGCACTCAACTGGCCACTTCTAGCTGCGAGGCAGTACGATGCACAATGGTCGTGCATGGCATTTCTTCTCTGCTGGCCAATGTGTCCAATTGTTTTATGATAGTGGCTTGCTTCTGATTGTTGTATGGAAAGTGGAAACGGGTTGCTACTGAATGAATGAACCTGATGGACTTCAGCTCTTATGCAATACCTACTTTTTAATATCAGTTATCATCTCTAACTTGTTTCGAAGCAAGCAAAGAAGCAGTGCTAGTACATGAGTGCGGAAAATGCAGAACTGTTGCATCTTGTAAAATTCTGCTTATTTTCATTTTCTTCTGACTTGCTGCATATATACATGTAAGCTTGTATAATACAAAGTTCATACAATTCAATACTATCTTTGTAGCATCGTAGTTTTAGTACTATCTCTCACCTGTTTCAATGCAAACGAATAACTCATGGTCTTATGATAATAAGCGCGAGTACAAGGCTTATAAAGTCGCAGTCTGTTCTGCGACCTTTACTTTCTTTTGTTTTGAAATATATCCGTTTAGGCTCACATGATTTACATCGACCGCCTTTTTTGCTTTTGTTTTAATATACTATAATATAAATTTTTGTAATGTTCACCGAAGGCTTTTCTAGTTTTGAGATTCTGAATATTATCAACTAACACTTTCCATTGCAGGACTTGGACGAGGAACACATTGTGGACCTTGCTTTGTTAGATCCATCATCGTCCACTAACTCCATGGAAGTAATTGCTCTTTGTATTCCATTTATTCTCTTATGAGCACTCATGCAACATTTTTCAAGTTCTTTGACTCTAGATTGTTGTTTTCTGACAATTGGTTTTGCATCTTCTGCAGATCGCTCCCACTGCATCGCTCCCTCAATCCCCTTTCTCCACTCAATTTGCCAACACCGCTGCCGCTGATTGTTGCTGCTACCCGCCGCTTAACCCACCTCGCCACTCAGCGGTTGGCCACCCCACCACACCCACCCAATTCCCTCGATGTCAGACACCGTCACGGCCTCACCCACCTAATCCCCTCCGCCCCCTGATTACCACGCGTCCGCTTTGCCCTAGACATTAGCGTCAAGAACCTCCACTAGTTCTAGTCCTCGCCATCTGGAGCGCCTAGAGATGGGCCCTCCCGTCACGCCCGCCATGGTGTTGACCTGGGCTGCCGGCTTCCCTCCCTTCCCCAATGCACCTGTCGTGGCCAACGACACAAGAAGCAGTTGAGACCAACACTGGATGTGGAGGATCCTCCTCCACGATGTCTGCGTCCTGCCTTCATGGAGCTGCAGCCGCCGGCAGTGACCTTCTCGAAAACCTCCCCGAGTTGCGATGCCAACGACGTCCGCGGCCTGCTGCTGCCTTTAGACCACTCCATCCCGCCGCCGTCGGCCACATCCCAAACATGCAGCTGCTAGGTGATCTCCCTCTTCTCCTCTTACCCCTCCATGCATTCCTTGTAAATTTTGTTTCTTTTTTTTATCATGTTGATGCACTGTAAGATAAATATAGAGGTGATCTGCATGCATGCTTTTCACGCAAGGGTAGTGTACTAGATGGTCTGCACACTGGCCAGCTGGTCCGATGTGAGCAGCAGGTGCGTTGTACCTTGCTGGCCGGTGGTGACCGCAACAGCACTCTTGTTGGTGTTGACGTTGGATGTTTTTTTGACCAACCACTGTGAGGCAACAGCCCCACAACAAAACTTTATTCAAATATTAAAAAGTCTTATGTACAAAACCAAAAAGAGGAAAAAAGGAAGGAAAAACCCTACCTAGGCAGAAACCAAGACTCTAAGGCAGAGTCCTAATCCACTCTATCAAAGTGTCCCTATGCTTGACTTTAATTCTATATCTCAATAAGTACATGTCATGTATAAAACCAGCCTCTTGCTTGTACATAGCTGGTGACCCAAGCATGCTGCTGCTCCCTATGTTCATCAAGTATGGCAGTGCTTACACACCATGTTCTTATCCGTTTCTCATGTCCAGGGCAATGGGCATGATAATATTTGAATTGGCATCGAAAGATTCGTTGACAATGAACTTATTGAAATGATACTAAGTGGTTCCATTATATTTGTAGGAATCAGTTACTATTTTAGATTTATAGTATCTATTTTCTTTTTTCAAATGAAGCGTCTTATGCATCATCGAGTTATTTTGGTACCATTTATTAATTTGATATTTGTTGATATATTCACTTATGAGTCTCCCTAATCTTTTTTAATCTTTCAAAGTTCTGAATATTCAAAGTTGATATACTCCCATTTTCTTAATATTTAGAGTTCTACAATTGCAGGTTCAGACTACTGTATCCACGTCTGCTGCAAGCTGTGTGCTCTCTGCTAGGAGCTAGGTCATGCCATTGATTGTACTCGAAGTAAGATAACTTTGCACTACTTCATTATAGTACACTTGCAATGTTACTAGTGTCCAACTACTGTGGTTGATGATATCATGACCATTTCATCAATTTTGTAGAAAATGGTATCTTGAGCAACATGTGGGAGAGTTTCAGCTGGAGGTGTTGCGCAGCTCGCTGGCCGTTGGCGACTGCAGCCCAGCTCTTGCAGGCACCACTGACCAGCGACGTCGCTACACTGCACACCCTCGTGCCTAGTCCTCCATGTTGCAGACAGCCGAGATGCACACAAGCACCGCTGCCACGGCCTAGCCAATAATGCAATGTTGCTACCGATGTATATATTCATGATGTGATTTAGCCATTGGCAGGTATAAATCTTTCCCTCCTAGGTCTGTTTGTAATGAAATTGGGTTTGGGTTTTGGTTTTGGTTGGTCTACTAGGTTTGGTATTTTCTTGATTTCCTTGCAAATGATAAATTTCACATACTTCCCTCGATGTGGTGAAAAATGTTAACACCATGAGTAAACACAGGGATATGTTCTCTCTGGTTAACTTGTGGGGCTTTTTTGGTTGAATTACTTGATATCAAACCTAAACATGATAATTATTTAGTGTGGGCTAAACCTAGAGCTTCGGTTCTCGCTATTTAGAGGGTTTTGTCTATAATGTGGCGGGTATTTGAGGCCTAGTGGCTTGTTCCACTACATGTACAGTGACCAGTCCTTGCAACAATAGAGAAGGCGATTTTTTCCTGCCTTTCTATTGATATTTGTGGGCCTTGGTCAATCCATGTGATGTTTAGGAAGCTTCTAAGGCTATTATCCTGACCAGAACATTGATTGTCATTTGGCTCATTTATCAGTTTGAAGTGAACAATTCTTATTGTTTGTTCATGGTCAAGTGCAATCGTTTAGATTCTTTATCTTATTTTTCATAGTTAGTTTTGTTTAGTTGTTGTATTGATGACATTACGCTACTTTCAACATTCATCGTGTTATAAGTTTTTAATGATGGCTAATTGGAGGACTTAGTGAAGACGTGCTCTGAGTTCAAGGAGGTTGATGTTGAAGTGCCAGTTGGGGAGGAGGAATTAAGTGAAGAAGATGATACGAGTAAGTTACGGGTCAATATTAGTCTTCCTTTTCAGGATCATACCAGGATGTGTTCATGCAATCACTAATGCATCATTCTTTATTTTGTAGCCACAGAGACCACACGGGAAGAAGTGGTAGAAGATGGTGAACATAAAAAGCCCGAGAGCGCTTGTACTATGTTAAGAACTTCTCATTCTCTCATACTTCCATTTCGGCGAACTCTCATAATAGGTAAATTCTTGGTTTCTTCCTTTTCCCCTACTTGCTCTTTGATACAACGGCGACCAAGGCATGGTTGTTATGTGCTTTGGCCATTGGGCCTATAACTTACTGGTTAGGTTTTGTGTTCGTGATACAGCTAGGATTTGGCCTTGTGTTTGATCTAACTTGATAGCTTGTGTATCCTAATCTTCCATGGTAGTTGTGTATTCTAATAACTTCCTGATTATAAAATCTTCGTTCATTTTTCATAGAATACCAAAGAATAGAAAAGTTATTGATGATGATCAATTTGTTATGTTGGGCTAGATTGGCCAATATTCTTGCATCATTAGATTAGCTTGTGTTATGTGCATCTACTTGAGTAGACATCTTTAGTTTCTTAGATGGAGAAGCATCTTTAATTGGCTGCCTTGGTCTTGATGGTTTAATCTTTCTATTCTTAATAGGTGATCCCATTTTCCTGAACATGCAAGGTATCCACATCATCATCCACCTCCAACCAATCATAGCTTGCCACCTAAGATAATTTGCCACCTAATCAAAAGAAAAAAAAAGCTGCATGATTCCCATATGGGCTGGTGTACGTCCTTCCTTGGGCTCATGCAGCCGAGTCGCTGGTTGTCCTCGTGAAGAACTTGAGAAGAAGCCAATCGTCGTTCCTATTCCCCAACTCTGTAATTCACTAGCAATAACACCTCCGCCGCCGCGACGGATGGCCTCCCGGTCACAAATATTCTCACCGCGACCTAAGGACTCCTCGCAACAAATGCTCATGAAATCAGCCGATACATCACAGCATTCATCGACTAGAAACGGCCCGATTCAACTCAGTCGTTGACGCCTCCATGTTAAGAACCTATAAATCCTGCCATCGACATCAAGCGCGGCCGCCTGCTTGCGCCACCATATATTGCAACAGTCTCAGGTAGCTGTACGCTCCTGGCTTCCAGTCCCGATATGGATTCTCCTTCTTATTTTTCAATCCCCCAAAATATTTCAATCGATCTGTCAGGTTGCGCTTTGCTCCCGCTCGGAATCAGCTCGGCGATTTCCTCAGATCCCCCGCAGCCGATTTGAATGGATTGTATGTGCTATTCGCTCAAGACCCTCCGAATTGATAAATTGATTTATTATTCGTGCTACTAGCTGAAGCCAGGAGAAAGCGTATATCATGACGTGTATGGCACTACGGCTAAGGACAGTTGCTGAAGCTAAGAAAAGCCTATATCGTCAATTGGTACTCAAGCTCACATCTTTTACTCTGAATTTTTAATTTACATTGCATGAGCGCATCTTCTGGTTTTTTGAACTTGCTGACTGCACGTATTTCCCTGGAATCTCCCCTGGAATAATGCTACATTGGAATTTGTTTCCTTTGAATTTTAGCTACATTGGAATTTGTTTGCTTTGAATTTTCCGTCAAATGCATTTGTTCAAATAGACCGTCTAGAGACAAGCACAACAGTACCTGCTTCTTCTTACTGATTTTCTTAACCACATGCAGACTTGCTTCTACCTAAATTTGGTTATTATTGCTTACGTAAAGAAGTACTGATCACTAGATTGATCACCTTCAGTTGTAATCCTGACGGAGCCAGCAAGTTGCCTCCTATATATTTAAATGCATGCATGTTGAAGTGTTAACAGCACAGGTGGGGGCTCTACAATTGACAACCAGGTACTTGATGACATATCTTAATGCCTGTAAAAAGCTTTCAATTTGTTTTTATCCACTGAGCTAGCTGATGCTACTTTTGAAACATTACTGTTGTTTATCGGATGAATTCGTAGTTGTATAGAGTTCTGAGGAGTTATATATCTATTTTACCTCTGTGTTCATTTCAGAAGCAGTACTAGCAACTGCCCATCAATCCATTATTTTGGACTGCAGTTCTCATAATATTTTTTGCAATCTACCCATGACGTCTCGACATTATGTTTGCCGAGTATTTTTCCTATTTTACATGGTCTTTTCACTTGGATAGTTGATCTATCATGTCACATTAGCATAGCAATGCAAATTATATGGTGCATGACTCATCAGATTTATTCTTGGTGTACGATATGGTTAGTTATTCGTATAGTCGTTTCACAATACTTTTATGCACAAGATATCATGCAACAATGTGTTGTTCCTGTTAGAAATTGGTTTAGTTTCGGTTTTGTTTTATTTACAGATATGGTCATTCTAATAGACATAAAAATATTTTCAGGTTTGGAACTTTCGTTAAAAATATGTAGAGTTCTCAATTGTTTTGTCAGGATGCACGTGTGTTGCAAGGTATCAGCTGAGATTGAATATAGCATCATCATTTTCGATTATTAACTAGTTCTATTTGTGTTGTATATTACAGTGCTTTCTATCCAGCCTGGCAACAAGGCCCACCACATGTGTATTTCCACCTTCACCTCATCAACAAACAGAACATAGTAAGATGTATACCGAGGCAATAAAAAAACTCAGGAATACTAGACAACCACTGCATCTAATTTTACAAGAGGGGAGCAAAGATGGACATTCACGTGCATATATTGTAAGCATACGAGGATCTGATAATCCATTCTTCACAATTATATACATCAAGCATGGAAAAGACATGTTGTGGCTATACTTTGTGATGACTAAAAGAACTGCAAATACTTTGAATAGTTACCAATGTACTTACCGAGTACTCTTATCATGTAATAAATGTTTTATCGACTTCCAAATCATGAAATGCACCGTCTTACATAAAGGTTTCAAAAAGGTATGTGAATTTTACTTCAGTACATCACTAAAGAAAATCCCCGCCGCAACGCGCGGGGTATCATCTAGTAAGTATAAAAAATCTGGTCATATACTCCTGTAACAAAAAAAAAAGCTGTAGCCATGCCATCTGGAAATATTCCTTTGTGATTAGTGCTCACATTTGCTATAATAGTGTTATTTTTCCTATTTTTTTTTATTTCACCAACTTGTTTGGAAATATACTGCAACTTCTCTATGTCCCATTTCATAAATACATTTTTGGGCATGTGTATCCTTGGAGCCCAATTATCAGCCTCCCTTTACTTTTTTTGTCCTGAAGTGTCATCACATGAGACTTTTTGGTAATAACGACAATGATCAGCAAACTGTTGATAGAAGCGGGAACATACCCAATGTCTAGTCCATGTGTAGGTCTTTAGTTCGGGTCTTGTGTTGACTGTCTTTCTTCAGATATTTTGATGCATGATAATTGTACTCTGTTGACGTTTGAAATACCTATCCCTGTCAGTCTAGATAAATGTGTAAATATATACATGTTGTGCTCTCTGCCGCTGCAATAGAAGTAATCGTGTTGGAACGTTATTCTCCTTAATTCATATTTCTTTGGGTACCTGGAGATCATTTATGTGAAGTTAAGTCTCATCTCACTTGAATGATAGGAAGGTTGAGATATCTTTGGTTAGTTGATGTTTTTCTTTACCAGGAATAGATTGTAACATTTTCTCTTAATGTTTTCATATGCCAAACACTGGAGGAAAATCATATTTGCGATTTAGTTTATGTAACCTGGCATTTCTACATTTCTATTAAGAAAGTTGTAGCACCTTATTTTTGGATGACTGTGAATTTAGTTGTTGAGCTTTTATATATATTTCTGTTGTAAAGATCCACATATCATAACTGCAATAATACTGCAGTAATTTATGGCCCATGGCGTGTAGTAACATTTCGTTTTATTGACAAGGTGATTAATGGCATCATCTTGCTCACATTAGAGCTGTAAGACAAAGACCCCAAGAACTCTAGTCCATTAGAGCTGTCTGCATGATCTCTTTATCATACTACAGCACCTCTAGTGGATATGAGATCCAGACAGCCACTGCGGCCTGTCGTTGGAGCTAAGAACAATACTTTTGCAGCTTCGCAAAATATGATAATCTCACCAGTGAAGCGTCCACAGCTTTAACTGTCAGCGGATGTTCTTGTAAGATTATCCATTTTGCTCACATAATTTCTTAATGATTGGGTGTGGAAGGGAATTTAGTTTGAATTTTAATGTAAAGATAATAGTTTCAAGTGAGACTTTAGATACATACCCTTATCCCTGCATTGCATTCACTTACTGATGAAACTTTGGTATGTCAGGTTGTAGAGTTGGAAGAGCTGATGAGAATTCTGCTTCTGGATATCTTTAAACCTTTGTCATGGAAGTGAGGAAATGTTTAGAGTAAATGATGTGAGATCAATCTTTCTCCTTCCCATCCCTGTTATGTGTGTGGCATATTATTTCGTGCGCAAGTGTTGTAGCCTTCTAGGAGATCAGTGGGTAGCGCAGTTACATCATAGACATATGATCCTGACACAATCAAGACATATTGATGCACTTATTCCTGATTGTTGTTAAATTTATGTGCTCAAATTGTTTCAGTAACCAAATTTTGGAGGCATCTTACCTTATTCTTTGGGTGTTGAAAATATATATCATTGGTCTGCCTAGTTGTTTTCTTGAAGCTGAATGGCAAAGTTGGTTCTGATGTAGTAAAACTTAAGCCTTGATGAATATGTTGGGTGGTATAGCTTTGTTTATTATATGGAAGAAGCGTTCATGCCCTTTAGCTTTCATGAGAGAAAGTAAATCTTGTGCATACTTGTCATACTAATCACTGGGGATGCATACTTTTGTCATGCTGAGCAAGCAAAAGCAAAGGGTTATACTGATCACTGAGCATGCATACTTTTGTGATTGCAATCTTGTGAACTAGTGTTGACATGGTGTTCCTTGGCACTTTATTTTTTTCCCAGTTTCTGTTTTTAGTGTCATAGATATGTATGCAGCAATGTACTTTAACTTGTACTCTTTAATAAAATTGGACTCTGTGTCTCCTTTCACGGTTTTGGGAAAGAGATGTCTTCTCAAGAATCTACTGTTATTTTTTCATTCACTTTTTTGGGAACCATTTATGGTATTGTTTGTGCTTGTTAGTTGTTTGACGCCTCTGTAGCAATTTTATGGCATTACTTTCTGCTATAATACTTTATCAATATAAAGGGAAGCATGAACACAATAGCATGCAGTATAAAACTTTCTAGTATGTTTTGTGCATTTTGATGATTTTGTTCATCTTTGCTACTCACTCCCTCCCAAAAAAATTGCTCAAGTTTGTCTAGATGCAGTTGTAATCTAGACATGTTTTTAGTGCTTAGATACATCCGTATCTAGAGAAAGTTGAGTAGCTTTTTTTTTGGAACAGAGGGAGTATTATGTTTAATTTCTCATGAACTTGTTTTAGATTGAGATGGCTTACCTCTTTCTTGTTTGAGTTGCTAGGCTGGACATTTTGACTGGCAGCTAGCCTTTAGCTTTGGTGTTGTTTCATTGATGGTTTTCCTATCCTTCAAACTATACAAGGTCCTCTATTTTGAGTTGTTGTTGCAGCTCGAGATCAAGGTTAGGGACCTCTACATGAACATTTGTTCATACATAGGCATATATCCAGTTATTACATCCATGTATGCACCCCTTAGCGCTACTGCCATTTGTCCTTTTTTGTGTAAGGTGGGGATTATAATTTCAATGTTTGTAGTGTCCTGTCTCTACGTGCTGGATCTGAAGGCCGGGTTAAGAGCAGGTCTAACAGGCCCCTTATAACCCGCCCACCCCGTAAAATTCCGGCGACATACGGGGCAGGCGCGGTTTGGGCCGTCTAGCAGGCCCCGTATTCGGGCCGCCCCGTTTCGGCGGAATACGGGGCCCAGCAAATCGCCCCTCCGCCCACTATTTATGCTGGCCGCAGTGCGAGTGAGGTTAACCCTCGCTACCCTAGCTCCGCCGTGCGCATGCCGCCTCCCTGCTCCGGCGAGCAATTACTTTCTCCCCGCGCCGCATCCGACCCCAGCTCCGGCATGGACGCCGCGGCCGCGATGGCGCCTCTCGAGCGGATCGAAGCGATCCCGCTCGCCGGACAACGTGGTGGACGCGTGGCGCTTGAAGTGCAAGCGGTCCGCCGCGGGTAGCCGCCGTGCGCACTGCAAGTTCGCCGCGTACTACATGCGGGAGCTCCGGGACTTCGCCGCCGGTGGCGGTGGTGCGGCGGATCCGCCGCTCAAGCCTATGAGCGGCGCCGGGTCGGCGTGGCGCGCCCCGGAAGCGCGATCGCGCGGCGGCATGGGCTGTGCGCATCGGCGCACGGCGGAGGAGGCGGAGGCGAGGAGGAAGCGGAGGCGGCGAGGAGGAAGCGGAGGCCGGCGGGGAGGGGCACTGCGCGGCGTTGGCCGAGTCGGAGGTGGAGGCCGCCGAGAAGGCGCGGCGGAGACGAACGGCGGCGGCCGTCGCCGCCGTCGCGAATTCCGGCGAAGGAGGCCGCGGCGGGCGGAGGAGAGGCTGCGCCGGGGGAGGAGGCTGCTGCCGGGGCAGAGGAGGAGGAGGCTGCCGCCGGTATGGCTTCGTGCCATACATCATCCTCGAGTAGCTAGGACTGCAGTAGATCGCAGTAGATCGCTATGTATATGTATGATCTAGTGTATGATCAATGAAGAACTATGGTTTCAGTTTCCCGGGGTTTTAATTTTTAAAAATACAGGGTGAAATACGGGGTCTGCTAGACGGAATGGTTCAGCAAGACGCACTTTTGGGATACGGGGCGAAAAACTCGCGTTATACGGGGCAGAGAAATAAGGGGCCTGTTAGACTTGCTCTAAGAGGTGACCACGTTGTGTATGAACTTGGAGAGCATGCATGGATATAGGGAGTGTCAGGTAAAGTATGATAATTTTCGTGTTTTAAAAAATCTTGACATTTGAGATTGCAAGTTGATGAGCATGAGCATGAGCATGAGAGTCTTGGCATGCTTGGGGTTTGACTTAATTTTATTTGCTCCTCGTCACTAGTGCAGACCAACCACCCATAGATGTTGCTAACAAAAGAAACTTTTTTCATTAAATTTTGCACACCCTAACTGGAATGGGAATGCTTCACCTATTATGTGCACTGAATACTTATAGGGTATGATACACATCATGATATCTAGCTAATGTGCATGTGATGTCTGAACTCTGCATCTCTAGATTTTATGTTGTAGATATCTAGATGATGTCCATGCTACCTAGGTGGACCGGAAATTAACCATTTTTTTCGAGAAAACGCAAAGGAATTTTTGTGTTTCATATCATTGAAAAGTTAGAAGTTGTTACATGCCTCGTAAGAGGTTTACACATATGCACAATTTGGATATGGCTACTTCATGTAGATAATCTATCTTGCTACCTTATGGTTTGAACAATTCTTGACCAACTGGGTATATGGTTTGTGCATTTGTTTTGCTGCATGTGCACTCTGCTTGTGATATTTGATTCTGGGAGATAAACTATTGGTTCTGGGCTTGCCGTGTTTTTTATGGGGCCTAAAATGACCAGGCTCAAAGCTAGGCTAGCAGGAGGCATCTTATTTATCTCCTTACCTTTAAAAACTATATCATATAAGTACTACTAGCTAGCAACTCTCCTGCCAAAGTGCTATGAGCTAGTAGAAAATGTTACTGTAGAGGTAGCTCCAAAATCAAGCTGTTAGATTGCCTTTCGCTTTCGCTAAAAGTGAGCTAGTTTTCTTGCCTGCCCTAGTGTTGCTGCTAGTGTGTACTAATAGAGGTAGCTCCAAAATCAATCAAACCTGACTTGATGCTATCTTATTTAAAATCGAGGCCCTATATCTGGGAGCAA
Source organism: Lolium multiflorum (assembly GCA_030979885.1). Lineage (NCBI taxonomy): Eukaryota > Viridiplantae > Streptophyta > Magnoliopsida > Poales > Poaceae > Lolium > Lolium multiflorum. The sequence continues at coordinate 22,768,843 of CM061752.1, read as the reverse complement.
ATGAAGTTTTGTTCAATTTTGTTTTTGAACTACATGCATATGTGTCTTAGACTTCGACCAAATCGACTTGATGTTATCTTATTTGATGGGGGAGGAAATATGCAATTTTCATGTTTCTGTTTGCGTGAATATGAATGGATTGGATTTGTTTTGGTAAAAAAATTGGATGGCATGTGATGTTTCCAGGTGCCCTTTGTTTCTCATTGGTGTTGAAGGTTATGGGCAAAGGCAGTTTGATGTTCAGCTGGAGTATATCTATCCAATTTAATTTTCCATCAAGGACCTCCAGAAATCCTTCAAGACGATAACGGAGTGGTGGACAGTGAGGTTATTGACTCGGTGATGACGAGGAGTTGGCTGCACTACACCCCCTGCTTAGTCGTACAGGTCGGTGAACTCGGTGATGATGAGCAGTTGGGTGCACTACACCCCCTGCATAGTCGTACATGTCGGTGAAGTATCTGAGCTCGGATGAGGGCATTTAGGAAGAAGAGAAGCTAGAGTTTGAAGAGAAGGATGAGTTGTAGTCGTTTGTCTGTCTTCCCGGTCATGCGCTCCTGCTACTAGCTAGTGTCCTGTGTAATCTAGTTGACTGCTCAAAATGTTATGATTTATGTGTTTTTCCTATGGTTGGAGCTATGTATACATGGTGCCTTTCCTAGGTTTCCACCATGTAGCTGGTGTGTGATGATCTACTACCTACATGTAGATAGGATGTGTGAGTGTGTAAAATCAAATAAATGCGTCTGTTTTGTTTAAAGCTTTCAGCAATGCTTATTTGGTTCACTCAGGCTGATGTAAACAATAGATATTAAGATGGTTTGAAGAAAAAATACACAAGTAGATGACAATCAATGGTTCTTTTTTCCTGTCCTTATTAGTCAAAGCAACCCCCTCTCTCTAGAGTTGTTGTAAATGATCGCCTGCAGAAAACAAATATAGTAGATTCATTAGTAGGAAATGAACAGTAGAAAAATAATAAGACTCAGATCCTTTGAAATACGTATCGGTTGAGGTTGGTTCTTGGTAACAGGTGTGCACGGATGCCAGCAAGACGTGGTGTCTCATCCTTTCCATATTCTCATTCAGAAGATTAGCTTCACGCATGCAATACATCTTGGGAAACAAGCGACGAGTTATTTACAGGTTTCTATCCTATGAAGTTAGATTTAGCCATCCGGTCATGCGTCTGATTAATTTCCACTAGTTATGGGGCCAATGGAAACTAATCACCAAATTTTAGGAATAGTTGACTGAAATTTATTAGGGTCCAGATTTTTAGAGAAAAACTAAGGAACGGATCTCCGATTCTCCCCTCGCTCGCATGCTGATTGAGGGTGGGCATAACAAAGTCCATTTGCCTCCCCGGATTAATAGCCAGAATTAACTCCAAAATTTCAGAGGATTGTTTTAGTTATCTCTCTCCATAAACACACGCCTTGGTCCCAACTATTTTTCTAATTTTAGCTACTACCTCCATACCGGATTAATAGGCAATTACGCACTTCGAGAAACAAGTTTGACTATTAATTTGATCGATAAAATATAAGATATATATCACAAAAATTATATTATTGAAAACATTTTTTGAATACAAATCCAACAGTATAATTTTTGTGGCATATATCTCATATTTTGCTAATTAAATTTATAGTTAAACTTGTTTCGCGAAATGCGTAATTGCCCATTAATCTGGTATGGAGATAGTAGAAAAAGAACAATTTTTCTAATATGCCGATTAATCCGATCTGGGGAATACGTGATGTCCTATTATTACCATCCCTCGAAATCAAGGAGTAACGTACAAACATGGATGGTTCGCGAGAGGGTGGATTTTGTAGCAACAAGCATGGATAAGGAGAGATCCTAAATAATAGGACAATGCATGTTAAACCAACCCCACACACATCATACCTATAGGACACGCATGGAAAAAAAAGCAAACGACAATTACTCGGAGACCACCAAATGCATGCCACCAGGACGTAATTAATGGGACAGTGCAAACGATTCCATCCTAAAACAATACCGGGCAATTAATTGACCTTCCAAGTCATTAGTCCCTGTATCTCGCATTTCCATCTATCTCCTAACCAAGCAACGAAGAGACTAGAGAGGCCTCATGGATTGAAGCGAAATTTTATCTCCCTTCTTCCCGCCTTGCCGTTTTCCCTCTCTGAAGATTTTGAATTGTTCCAAAAACTCAAACTATCTCTCCCCTATAAGTACACGCCCCTAGCCACATACCGCGTGTCGGTTGCGCGTGACTTTTGTGACTTAGACTTTGACTCTTGCTCGGAGAGGAGAGGAGAGGAGGCCGCCATTCTTCATCATCGACGCCGTCGCTGTCCATGGCTGTGCCCGGAAGGCTGTTGGGGGTCGCCGTTGTCCACGAGCGAGTTCTTCCGGCTGCACACAAGGTAACCCTGGTTCTCACGTATGTAGTAAGTTTCCTTAGTTGTTTTTTTATCTTATTCTGGTTCCATCAGTCCTTAATTTGCTCTGCCGCGTGGGGAGTTGCTGTTCCTCGGATCCCCAATTCTTGAACCATTTCACATCACATCTCTCTTTCTCTTCCAATTTGCATTGTTTGATGTCCTACAATTGGAGATGGCCTTGAACTTGATACACCAAAGCTGCAAGAAAATGATAACTTTAGATAAAAGGAAATCACTGCTCGCGGATCCTGTTCCCGCTCGACCAGGGGAGGGGCGAGCTGATGCTGCAAGAAAATGATAATTTTAGATAAGAGGGCAGCAGCAGCAGCTGCTGCCATGAGAGGCATGCTGCTCCACCTCAATTTCTCTAGCTAGACTAGTTTGTTTGGATCAAGCAGAGTGCTAATTCTGGCGATGTACCGATGCCTTTTATAGTCACAAGATCGAAGCTCGAACCTTCAACTGTAGTGAAAGGGATTCTCACAGTCCATCGAGGTAGGTCTGTTGACTGTTGGTCAGAAGTCAGAAGCTGGCCTATGTAGATATTCCAAGTGGAGGATAGAATTCGGAGGAGAATACAAAACTATATTGTATTGGAAATTGTGTCAAGTAATAAAGTTGTTGTTCTGATGTAGATGTTTTGATCGTGCTTCTTGGCGCATCACATTTCGCCACCATCAACCTTCAACGTGCTTCTTGGCTCCTCCTGGTTCGATTAAACCTTGATTTCTTTCTGAGGGAAAACTTGCCACTGTGCGCATCATACCTTCCTCTTGGGGTTCTACTACTACAACAGACAGCACTCCAGTAGATACTCATCAAAATCGCCCTAGAATCTACCACATGGTTCACCATCACATATACAACCTCTACAAGGGCAAAAAACACATGGTTGCAGAAATACTTCTCGAGGGCCGAGGGTAAGGAACTTGCGTGCGATGATGTCCTACACAAGATGGCAAGGATGAGGGTGACTGGCATGCACTACGAGACACGTGTTTAGTGCGTCCGCAACTGGGACGCCGACCGCTTCGTTCATATGACTAAGGAGGACGCTCACGACACGCTCATGGCAGCATGACAGTATTTGCATTTGTGTGTTATTGATTACTTTATCGCCATGTAGTTTATTTTACCATAATGGGTCTATCTTGTGTATGTAGAACCCTCCTCAGTGCGTTGGCACCGATCACAAGTGCTTTGTGGCGATGGTCATGTGGTGGACATGCCCCCAGTACCTCAAGAAGCACGAGGAGGACAAGCTGAAGCGGGCAGAGATGCGAGGTGGATCGCATATCCAAGGCAGCATCCCCATCTCTCTTCACATGCAGGCCGAGGTGAACAAATGGTTCCTTCATTCTTTGAATTCACGTTATATATTGTTATCTCCGCAAGGGTGTGCCTCTTCACTTAATCACATGTTCTCTTTTGCAGGAAGCAAGGACATGAGCGAAGCCGAACGTCTTTGGCTTGATAAAAATAAGATGAAGTAAAGGAAGACGCCGCATCCTGAGACGGGGTCCTTGTGGGTTAACGAGCAATCCGAGACCCAGTGTACGGCGTATGTCTCAAAGTTCAAGCAGAAGCACAGTGAGAGCTCCAACCCAGAGGCCGAGGACTTTGACGTTGAGGTTGCAGTGCTTGCGGGAGAAGGCATGAAGCATGGCCGCCTATGGCTTGGTGACGGGTGCGTCGACCTAGCGACTGTTCCATCTCTCTGCCAGATCCGTCGTGGTCGTAAGAGCGGCCAGCCTCAGGTAGAGACCCGGCCACGGGCTTCGGATCTAGCCGTCGAGTGGTTTACATGTATGTTCTTCCTCGGTCCTCTATGTTTCTTTACATGCTTTCTATTGAAATATTAATGACATCGTGGCAACACAACGTAGGTGGAGATTGCAGCAAGGGAACAAAAGGCCCATGAGCGGCAGGCGCATATGGAGCAGCAGATTAGGGACTACATGCAAATATGAGCTGGATGATGAGCCAAACCAATCTATCTTCTCCACCGGGGAGTGGTCTTCCTCTTCCTCCTTTCTCCTTGTCGTGGGTAAGTGGTTAACTCCATATCTCCATCTTATTTTCTCTTGTCTTATTTACTAATCATATCACCAGCAGCAGATGCAGGGGCCTTCGCAGATGATGCCGAACATGCCGCTCATCCAGGCACCGTGCACTCAGAGCCCGGTGACACCTTTCACCGTGAACAACACGAACATCATCCGGAACCTGATCTCCGGTGAGTCCTCCTACACTTGTGCCCAACCCGCTTCTAGGTTGTAGAATGTCATGACACCATGTTCAATTCCATGTCAATATGCAAATGCTAGTACTTGTTGAAGTGTAGCCATGGAGCCATTCTTGTTCAATTCCATGTCAACATGCAAATGCTAAATGAATGCCACCATGTTCGATTCTCATGTCATGCTTTCCTTTTCACCTTGTAGGAGAACGACAAGGCAATGATGATGATGCCATGGGAAGCAATGGAGGAGGACAAGGTTGATGGCATGGATTCTATGAACTCGTCGTCATGCGTTTCCTTGTCGTTGTTCGATATGCACTTGTCGTTGTAATGGATTGTATGCACTTGTTCGAATTGCTATTTAACTTGCATGGATGGACTCTATGTATGGACCTTATGTATGGACTATGTGTGTTTGATGTATTTGTGGTGTTGTTGATGTGTTTGGTGATGATATGTTGAATATATATGTTGTATATGCTCTATTTTAAATTGCAGAGATTAATGAAAAACAGCAATAGCAAAAATACTGGGGCATTTGCCGTGTGTATGCACACGGCAAAGGACATTTGGTCACTTTGCCGTGTGCATACACACGGCAAAGGCTCCACGTGTCGCCAGCCTGTGCTCCTGGCACGCAGGGGGCGTGCCTGGACGAACCTTTGCCGTGCGTGCAGGGGCAGAGCGCACGGCAAAGCCACCATGCACGGCATGGCCACAGCGCACGACAAAGCCTCCTCCGCACGGCAAAGGGTCAGCGCACGGCAGCCCTGGCCTTGCGCACGGCAAAGGCTCAGCGCACGGCAAAGCTCCGACGCACGGCAAAGAACTTCTGACGCACGGCAGCGAATCGTTGCACGGCGAAGGTTTGCACGCACGGCAAAGAATTGGACGCACGACAAAGTCTTTGCCGTGCAACTCTGACGACGTGCATGGCAAAGAACTCGTTGCCGTCGAAAACGCTGCCGTGCAATCGTTGTCATGCGACGTCGCACGACAAAGAATTTGCCATGCATGTAGGGGCCTTTGCCGTGCGAATCGTCGCACGGCAACGTACTTCTTTCCCGTAGTGAAACCACCACGAATACTACATGATCCATCCAACTGATTCCGGAATTTGAGGGATTAGACGCGATCCTTGCGGGGGTAGTTATGAGGAAGCAAATCAAGGAAATTAATTACCCCTGGTGCATGCCCTCACTCGCCATCTATCAAATTTAACGCTGTACAGAAGTCCCATCTTACTATAGCTGAGGGGTCCGATAAAAAGCTAGGATCGGCAACCGATCCCTAGTGGTGCCCCAGAAGATATGGCCCTGTGAATAGGTTGAAGTTGGTCTAAGAGTTACTCAGTGAACTGAGAACTAGTTGCGCCCATGATTTAAATCTCAGCCGGCCTCGAATTAGCAACAAGGTTTTTATTGAACTCTTTCAATTTTGTTACTATTATCGGTCTACATCAAACGTAGTATTAGACTGATCGATGCTTTTGAATGCGCCGTGTCAACACGGTGTGTGAGACCGATGTTACAAAACTCAGCACCTCGTGTCTATACCACCATAGGAAAAAAGTGTACGTGTGCCTCTGTATTCTATGAGCTCAAACTTGATCTTTATTCTGCAGCTTAATTTGGACAGTTTGGAAGATGGGTAGGTGGCGGCGGGAGAGTCGTCTCCGGCGTGGGCCCGTTGTCGACTACGAGCACTGTGGCCATGCCTGGGGCGATGTGGTACTCGAAGTGGCAATGCAGGAACCACGAGCCGGGGTTGTCGGCGACGAACCGGATGGCCGCCCAGCCAAGCCTCGGCACATGCACCGTGTTCTTCACCGGCGGGTCGAGCAGGTTGTAGCTCCGCGCGTCGCTCGCGGCGTCGTAGTTGCCGTGGCCCTGCGCGAGCACGAAGAAGTCGTGGCCGTGTAGATGCATCGGGTTGGAGTCGCTCTGCATCATGGCCGTGCTCTGGAACACCACCTCCACCGTGGCGTTGTACCGGAACCGGCGCGCCGTGGTGGCCTTCCGGGTCGGCTCGATGGCCTCCCCCTTCCCGCCGGGGGCGACCGGTATCGGCGCCGGGTCCGTGTAGTTGAACGGCCTCGGCGGCCTGCTTGGCAGCTCCTCCACCGTGGACAAGGGGGCGTCGCCGCGGTAGCGTGCCTCGAGCAGCGCCAGGTTGTCCGGGAGGTGGAAGGAGACGTTGTTCATGTAGGCGACGAGCATGGACTCGCTGCTCCCTCCCCTCTTGCACGACGTCCTGTTCCCTCTGCAGACGGAACCCTGGCCGAGCGCGATGTACAGGTGCTCGTCGACGGGGCCTCGTACCTGCGGCAGCAACGGGTGCCCGGGCGCGGCGCCGGTGAGGTTGCCGTGGAAGTGGAACGTCGTGGTCGTGTCGTGGTGGTCAGGCATCTCTGGCATCACGGCACCTTGGTTGCTGCCACATTGGACATCTATGTTCTTGTACCGCACCAGGCCTCGGGAGATGTAGAGGGGCAGCTGCGGGTCGGGCTCGGGCGCCTCGATGGCCAGTGCGACCATGTGGTACGTCCGGCACGGCGGCGCGTCGGCGACCATGAGCACGTCCATGGTCTCGCCCGGCGCGACGGCGACGACGTCGGTGCTGAAGGGCCTGAGGTAGTTGGCGTCGGAGGCGACGACGGTGAAGCTGTGGCCGGCCACCTTGAAGTAGTACTCGGAGTAGAGCGCGGCGTTCACCAGGCGCAGCAGGTAGGTCTTACCGGGCTCCACCTCCAGGACGTAGCTCTCCTCCGCCTTACCGGAGCAGTTGCTGAGGTCTCCGAGCTTCCCGTTGATGGTGGCCGCGGCCGGGTCGTTGTCGTTGCTGTTCAGGTATACCTTGTCCACCTCCGTCAGATCCTTGTGCCACCATTCACCTGCATGCATGCCACGCGAGATGTCAAAACCAAAGCGATCTCTCGATCGCAGAGGAGAAATCAAGCAAGAAAGAAGAAGAACCTATGATGATGGGGACATCCATGTCCGGCTTGTGGAACGGGTAGGCGCCGGACTTGGGGCGGATGATGATGACGCCGTGGAGGGTGGCGCGGAGGCTGGAGACGTGGGAGTGCCACCACAGCGTGCCCTCCTGCCCTGTCAGGTTGAACCCGTAGGAGAAGGTGGCGTTTGGCTGGATGGGACACTGCGTTACCATCCCTGCTCCGTCCGCCCAGCAGTTGAGCCGCTGCTTCACACCGTGCCTGCACATGAATTGTACAGTCAAATACACTCCTACGTACATTCTGAAATAGCCGAGGGTACATTCCGTCATAATTTGGGGGGAAAACGCGAGTGCGATCGAGACTACTCTACCAGTGAATGGTTATTCCGTAGGGGGATTCGTTGACGACATGGACGACCACCGTGTCCCCTTCCGTAGCTTCGATAGCTGGGCCTGGGAACTGCCCGTTCACCAGCGTCACCAGCGTGTCCTTGCACAAGTGTTGCATATGCATCTGCCGTACCTGCACGCATAGGAGGACGATAATTAGATCAGGCGAAGCTTGCATAATCATACGAGCGAGAGATACTAGCTACATGCATGCATAACTAGATATATGCACTACTCACAACGAATGTGTGCTCCACGAGGGCAGCCTCGGCTGCCGTTAGGGCCACGACGGCAGCCAAGAGGGCAGCAGCTGCTGCTGCTGCCATGAGAGACATGCTGCTCCACCCCAATTTCTCTAGCTATACTAGTTTGTTTGGATCAAGCTGAGTGCCAATTCTGGCAGTGTGCCGATGCCTTTTATAGTCACAAGATCGAAGCTCGAACCTTCAACTGTAGTGAAAGGGACTCTCACAGTTCATCGAGGTAGGTCTGTTGACTGTTGGTCAGAACTCAGAAGCTAGCCTACGTCTGCATTTGACAACAAAACGATTTTTTTTACACACCCAATGCTAACGCGTCTAAGGAAGTTCCAGCAAGCTGCGTAACCTGAGAAGAGACCGGAACTCCTCCGATCCATGGAGTCTCCCAACGGTCACCATGGTAATGAGCACGGAGCTTGACGCCGCGCGCGCGACGGAGGGACAAAGCTAACCTAAGGACAAGTCAAAACCCCTTCTAGTTATCTGCTCGAGATTACGTCAAACAGGTCACTGTCATATCAGATCTCCTGCATGGACGTACGGTAGCTAATTTTAACTCTTGTCAAATGGCCGCTAGCCACCTATAAATGGTTTTAAAATGAAAATAGGTACGTGCCTTAATCCTTAAGCACCTATAGCTCCTGCACAATTCAACAGCCTACTCCCCCACACGCTTACCAGTTTTTTCTTGCCGATTGCTCAAGACACCGAAAGGATCAGGCATGCACAAAAATATGTCCTTTTTCGTTAAAAAAAAGTAATGAAAACTGATCTCATTGTGGGAACGCGTTTCCTCAGAAAATAGTGCGAGCAAAGTTGGCATATCAAATGAACTGCTGAATTTGTAGGCAGATTTGCTGAAATTGTCACAGCTACTGGTCCAAAATGCTACCTAGCTAATAAGCCATGAACCTTCCCTCCCAACCATCTCTCTATATATATTCAGTTCATATATAGGTGAGAAATGCATCGCAACTTTGCAATACTTAGCATACAAGAAGCTTCATTCTTCTCTGCTGATGTGATATAGTTTGGACCGTTGGCGTTTTTTTTTTACCTAACACCCCATGGCCCATGCGGAACTGGAGTTCCTGGTACTAGCTTTGAAACTAATGGCTTTTTAATCAAAAGGTAGCAACTAGCTAGTATGACTTCAACAAAAGATATACAAGAAAATGCGCAGAATCCTCTCGCGCTCATCTAGTGACTTAATTGAGTATTTAACTTCACAAGTTCAGAAAATAGAATGAAACTTCAGGCGAATATATCTGTACCATCGTTTTGGATGCAACTATAGTCCAAACCCTAAAGCCTAACAGGCTCTTTGATTCGCATCAATTGAACACTTCCATATATGTCAGCATAGATTCAGTAACAACATCTTTATGTTAGTTCCAAACTCACATTCATTCCTCATATATCAAGCTTTCCTCATATTATTATTATTATTATTTTCTATTTTTCATTATTCTTTACCACCATTGATACATATATAGTAGGGTTTGTGTTCTCATCTTCGTTCACACATTTATTTCTATCCTAAAGGGTGGTTGTGCATTTCTAGTTCCTGGTTCACCCCATAATCTACTTCTTCATGAACTGTGGGTAGACACAAAACATAAATTTTTTTGAACTTTCAAATATAGCTCATGAAAATTTACTTGGAGTGTTATTGAAATACCACATAATAGGTAGTCATAGTGGACACATGTAGAAAATATACTAGCTCACTGGATTTGGATGCACAAACACTATATATCATGCTTGGTACATGAAAGTCTAGCAAAGGGCGGAAGTTGACAAATTAATTAAGAGAGAATGCACCAATGCCACAATACAATCCTATATTAAAATATCAATTGCTACTTTTAAAACATCAGTATAATGGTAACTAGTACCAAATATTACACTTACTCACTATCCATCACAAAACAATCAAGAATAAACTACAGGTGATCATACTTCAACTAGTAGCCATTTATCACTTTTCCCTTTTCTTTTAATGCATATTTCAAAAAAAAATCTACAGGTCTTTGATCAACTCTTGATAGATATTATAATAACAGCACATTATTCATGTTGGTCTTCTAAAAAAAGATGCAAAATAACATCAACGAAATTAAAAAAAAAATGAGGTGCTAAAGATTTCATCGTGCTAAACAAACTAAGTTTAAAATTTTAAAAAGCGAGATGTTGTTGATTTAGAGGGGGTGTGGGGCATCCCCAAGCTTAAGGTTTTCACCTATCTTATATGTCTCAACTTTGTGTTCCTTCATTCCCTACGGTGAAATTCTACCACAAAACTCTTCCATTCATTTTCTATGGGAAGACATTAGTGCCATAGATAATATTCCTATGCTACCGCCAAATCCGCAAAACAATTTTTATTTGAAAGTCTACAAGTGTTGCATAAGTGGCTAACATTCAAAATATATTTTAAGGTCCAAAACTGAATCAAACTAATCTTAAAAGGGCAGACTCTTGCAACAAAAGACAGATTTTGATTTGAAATAACAGCAGCAGGAAAAAATGATTTTTTTACTACATGGAAATGTAAAAAAAATTTAAAAATTGAACATCTGTAGGACTAAAATATGTTCAATATGTGAATTTTTCATGATTTTAGGACCTTTCATAAAATTATAAATCCTACAGTGAACAACAATGTGCTGAAAACAAAAAAATGGCATTGAACATCAAATAAGATCCAAATGGGTAAACTTGGCACTTTATTTTTATATTTTTCAAATTTAAAAACATTGGGTAAAATTATACCAAATACCAGGGTCAGAAGGTGTGCCTAGTCCAATCAAAATAATGAACACATTCAACCATGCAAGAGAGAACACAAAGCACAAAAAGGCAACCATAGGCAATTTTATATGAAAAAATCATAATAAGTATGAGTGGACCAGTGCATTTAAATAGTATGGTTTTGGAACTTTACAATTATCCAAAAATAAAGAAGGGGTCTATCACCTCGTTTGGCATAGTAGTTTTAAGCACTAGGATCAAACTCAGCAATACAACCTTTTAAAGGATGAAACAAATATTTGCCACACGAAGATGATCTATCAATTTCATAAAAAAACATTATTTCCTCTCTCAAAATAGTTGCTGGAGTTAAAATCAACCTTAAAATCATGGCTGTGACAAGGGTTTTGATATAGCGACAATTGTAAACTACACATATTTTTCTATATATTTAAAGCATATTTATCCTCTGTGGTAGGGCTAGGAGAATTAAAGAATATTATATGACTCTCATAATGAGTGCATCATTATGAACATAAATTTATCATTTTTACCTTCTCATTAATTAGTATCTATTGTTCTACATGGAGGATTATCAACCTACATGGTAGAGATGGGCAACAATGTTGTGGCTGCCAAATACGTGCACAACAGCTACCAAATATCGCAAACGGTTTGTTCAAAGAAAATCATATGCGGAGGAAGGTACCGCAAACGGTGTCAGCTATACTGCGCAAACGGTTTTTTATGCAAAATCATTTGCGAATATTTTGGTCGTGAAATGTTTCCACAAGTTCACCGATTTTGTTCGAAATAGAAAATACAAATCTTTGTGCCGTTTACCTCCTCTCCTATAAAATGTGTCACTCATTTTTCCCTCCGACGGCCTACCCACCTCTGCACCATGCCTCCCTGACAATCCACTCTAGGTTGCATCGACCTTGCGCTGTCAGTTGCGGAGTAGGACCATTCCTCATAGCACATCGGTGTTGGGGGGAGTATTGTTGATCTTACATGGTCTGAGTCGGTGGAGGAGCATGCTCCAGAGCAGGAGGAGCACATTGCAGAGGAGGAGGATCTGGTCGGGATGGAGGAGGGCATGGAGGAGCAGATGGTGCTAGAGCAGTCCACCGAGTCGGCGCGGTGCGGCATGAGGAAGAAGATGTGCATCGCGTGGTGGAGGACTCCTTCGAGAATCTCCGCGAGGATGGGGTACGTGCATGGGTACGCGCCAAGAAAACAGGTAAGAAGGCCGGCCATGCAGTGCGTGTTCTACAATTTCCTTACGATGAGCTTGCTGAGTTGTGGATGACCGTGCTGACAAAAGCATCAGTCACTAGCGGCCAGTGCACCAATGTTGCCGAGGCATCATCCTTTGGAGAGGGCATAGCTATCGACGATGAAGATGCATTAGCCACCGGTGTCGTCTACATCTCCTCTGGTGATGAGGAGGATGTTTAGTACATGACATAGTTATTACCAGCTTTATTAGGCACTATATATGTATGTAATGTGAAGTTAACGCTGGTCTTTTCGTAACAAGAAGGGAAACCATGTTTCATTAATTTGTTTCCCTCCGGTCGAAGCCTAAATATATTATGAACTCTTCTTCAAAGATGAATTGTATGAGATCTAAACTTATGTAGGTGCAAATGTAGAGCAAACGGCTCAGTTTAAATAAATCGTGTTTAGAGCATGCGGAGGTGCATGTGTAAAGAAATTGTGTGCGAAGAACCCATATGACATGGCGCAATATGGCCGTGTGCGAAGGTGCACACTTTCCTTTCGCAAACCGTGTGCGATTCGGGAATCTCCAACGCGGCGACCCATCCCGCGTCCGCGTGTCCGGATGGGTCCAAACGGACAACAAGGCCCAATGGAGCCACGCATCGCAAATGCGGATGGCTGCGGTGTCCAGGGCGACCCAAACCCTGCCCATATCTGGGGCAAGTTTGCGTGGCCGCGGATGGCACGCGAGTCCGGCCGCGTCCGCCTGCTCGCCTCTCTGGGCCCAGTTGTCGGCGGGCGGGAGTCCTATTAAATGTGGAGTGGGGAGGGGGACTGTCCCTATCCAGTCTCCACTCTCCACTCCGGCCGCACGAGCTCGACCTTCCGCACCGCCATGGCCCCGAAGCTAGCGTTCGAGCCGGCCGCCAACGCCCACGAGGCCGACAGCAGCCGGCGACCCGCGCCAGCGACGTTCGCCATGGGGCTGCCGGCTCCTCCCATCCGCGACCGGATCTACGTCACCGTAGCGGTGGCGCAAATATTTTGGGAGGCCGGCGTCCAAATGCCGTGGGGCGACGTGTACCTCCCCCACGGCTGGCACCTGAGCCCAGATCGGGTTTCGGTGCTGTCGATCCCAGTCTCCGGCCGCGCCCGCGTCGCGGAGATCCGGCGGCACCGCGCGCAGCTGCCGGTGGACCTCCGGGAGGACCCCGCCTATGGAGACACAAGTCCCAATTGGGACTTGTGGTTAGAGGTGGAGCACGATGCGCGCCGACACACGTGCTTCACCTCGGCGGCGGTGAGGCCTTGCACGCAGCCCCGAACGCCTGCTAGGCGGGCTAGCCGCCGCCTTGACGGCCTCCACATCGACGGGCCCGAGGCGGCTGTTATCACCAGAATTTGACCGAGTCAGAGGTAGGCCGCGATCAAGATGGACTTGAAGAATATTACATGGAAGAAATACGTGAATCGGCCTTTATATGCAAAGTTTGGGCTAGTTGCCCTTGTATCTGTAACATAGTAGATTACGTGTCGGTTAGTTAGAGTTTGCCTCGTGCACGGTTGGGATTATTCCCACGTTAGAAAGTCTACGGACTATAAATATGTATCGAGGGTTTATGAAATAAACAACAACCAACGTTCACCCCAAATCAATCTCGGCGCATCGCCAACTCCTTCGTCTCGAGGGTTTCTTCCGGTAAGCATCATGCTGCCTAGATCGCATCTTGCGATCTAGGCAGCACTTTATTCGTTGTTCATGCGTTGCTCGTCTGAAGCCTTTTTGATGGCGAAACGTAGTTATCTTAGATGTGTTAGGGTTATCATTGTTCTTCGTATCATATGCTGTCGTAGTGCAACCCTTACGCATCTAGCCGCCCTTACACCTATCTTAGGTGTGGGGCACCCCTTGATCATTATTTAGTAGATCCGATCCGTTACGGTTGCTCCTTGTTCTTCAAGGATTAGTTTAATATCTGCAATAGTTAGGCCTTACAAAGGGTTGGAGGATCCAGCGGCGCGTGGGGTCGTTTGCTAGTCCTAGACGGGATGTTAGGATCAACCTCGTGTTGGTTTTTAGGCCCTATCTAGGATCGGCACGATCCGTGCGTGGCCGCGAGGCCCAATCGTGAGTAGGATGATCCGATTATGCGGTGAAAACCCCAAATCGTCGTAGATCGTTTTAGCTTTATCTTGATCAAGCAGGACCACCATATATTCGTGCACCTCGTACGAATCATGGGTGGATCGGCTCCTTGAGCCGATTCACGGACAACTGAGAGCCGATCGAGGCTCGTATTTAATGTTTACGTGTATGCCATGCGGTATAGGTCGTGGCACGCCCTGCACCAGCATCGGACGTGCGTGCCGAGGCTTTGCGGGCCGTCGCTCGGAGGGACCAGGGCCAGCCGCAGCCCTAAGTTGTTCCCGGCTCTCTCTTTGTGTTGCCCGTCGCTGCTCGCCGGTTGGTTTGCCGCAACACATTCGCACGCCGGTGGGACAATCTTCGACATCAACCACATCGCCATCTACATCCGAGATGGCGGGGGGCCGTCACGTACGAGGATCTGACCGACGAGTTCAAGAAGAAGTATGACGAGGTCAAAGCTATCCTCGAGGCCGACCTCATCGGCTCTTTTCGCAGAACCCGTTCACATGACATCAGGTGGAAAGGGTTCTCGCCTGATGGTGCGCTCGATGGAATAGACCTGTCCGCCCCGTCAGAAGAACGCACCAGGTCCCGCGTCGGAGATCAACTACATGGTGGCTCACTCGCTGCACCGCCCTCTGAAAACTGGTGAACACTTTGGAGCGTGTCGCTCTCGGGTGATCCAGGAGATTATGAGGCACCAATACTCTCCGTCGGGACCAGCTCTCGGGACACATCAAGGAGAGATGCCACTCCGTCCCGTCCGCTGCCATTTGCGTTGGCAGCACCGAAGTGTCGAATTCACCGGCATTCGTCGTCTACAAGATCGGTGGTGACCCTAGTGACTGCGGTTCTTGCATGAGGCGCCTAAGGAGATCCCTCACGGGTACATGTGCACATACGTGCCGGCTGCGATGGGCGCTCACAAACCAGACCGCAACATCGGGGACTTGGGAAAGCGGGAGGAACGTCGGCAGATCTTGAGAAGCGACGTGGATAGCTAAGTATGCCACCCCGACGAACCTCCAGAGCTCAACTCCTGCAGTTGGCTCAGAGCTGGAAAAGCAAGCATGGCTGGCTAAGTATGCCACCCGGCGAATCTTCAGAGTTCAACTCCTGCAGCCAGCACCGCGTATCAAATCAGTACCATACGAGACCAGTTCGGCATGGTGCCGAAAAGGAGGACAATCGGCTATTCCAAGCCGTACCAAGCAGTACGAGTTGATCCCGCTACCACCCAAATATCGGCTCCCTGATTTCTCCAAATTCGGTGGATCGATGGCTCCAGCTCCATCGAGCATGTGAGCCGATATTTGGCATTAGGAACGGCCTCAGCGTCGGATCCACTACGCGTGAGGTTCTTCGCACGTCCCTCACGGGATCGGCTTTCGGGTGGTACACTTCGTTGCCACCGGACTCGATCCGGACTTGGAAGCAGTGGAAGAACAATTCCACATGCAGTATCACTCGGAGGCTTCCGAGTCCGGCCTTGCCGATCTAGCAATACGTCGAGCGTGGAAGCGTGCAGAATACATCAGCGCTTGAAATCTTAGGAACCGATGTTATTCGGTTGTGCGAAAGGAAGCAGTCGAGTTGGCGGTGGTGGGCCTTGCATCACAAATCAAGGACATGGCCTCCCAAGCGAGACTACCCTTCAACGCACATGGTTCGAAACGTCGACATATGAGCGCCACCGGACTTGTGCAGGGACAAATTCAAGTGTGCGGTAGTCCTGGTTGAGGCCGATGAAGATGAAGGCTCTGCGGGAGATCAAGAAGTAGCGGTGGCTGAATGGACTCGGGGGCAACCCCGTGTCCTGCAAATGGGTTAAGCCACCAGGTCCGCCCAGAGGGTTTGATTTTGATGTGACCAAAACAGCAAATCTTCGACCTCTGCTCAAGGAAAGCGATTGAAGACCCGAAGGCCTCAAAATCCCCACGGTACGGCTGAACGGAAAGCCATACGCAAATGGCATAACTCGGTCTCCCATGCTACCAACGCTAGGGTGTGGCGTCGGCAGATCCAAATGGCGATAGAACAAGGACGTCTGATTTTCAACCAATACGCCATGAAGGTCGACACCCACCCCTTCCCCCCGTTAACATGGTGGAGTGCACTTACCAGAAGGTTGCCAGCCAGGATCCTCGTTTAGCATCAACTTGGTAGGACCTGGACACCACTGCAGCGGGACGGACGAGGGCAGCTGCTCTCGTAGCAAGGACACGAGGAGGCCGCTCCACGCGATCGGCTCCGTCACGATGGCAAGCGCTACGTCACGGAGGGAGAAGTGAAGAACATAAGATATCGCGACCTCTCTCTGATCACCTCCTCGATAAGTATGTGTCAGCCAGCCGCGATGAGCGACGATGATGATGAGACCGTCCGGCTAGGGACGCCAGGAGACATCGTCGGCATGATCGCGATGAGGAGGAGTACGAGCGCCGTGCCAAGGAAGAATCGAGGGAGCAAGACGACGAGGATAGACACTGGACTGTCCCTTCTTCACAACTGCTGGGATTCGGGAATGAGCCGATTGCCTACAATCGGCAATTGCCCAGAATGTAACCAGAAGAAGAAGGAGGCAGCCAACGTGTCCGTGTTCCAGCGCTTAGGGCCTCTCCCGCCTCGAAGCAAACACGCTGAGTCCCCTCGGGTGGAAGATCTCGAGGATTTGGAAGACGATGAAGAAGAAGAAGAAGACAGTACCAGGCCAAGGTGGTGCCCTGATGGACTCAGCCGTTCCCAAAAGCGTAGGGTGCGGCGATTGCGCGGCTTGGAAGAAGCGAAAGGTTTATCTGCACGCTAAGGAAGGCGCGCCTGATCTGGGCCAAAGTTCGACGAACCCTGGATGAAGAGGGTCGACCACAAAGGGAAGTATGGCGCCCAAACGAAGGAAAGCCGGTGATGAGACATCGGGCACAACGAGATGTAAGCCTCTTTCGAGCAATACAATCAAAATAGGGGCCAATTCCAGCAATCGCCCCGTATTATCCTTGCCATACGCTTCGCATGCGTTCAGCGTCGATCTAACAGGTGACGGAAGGCTGAGGTATGGGTTTACATCGGCTTGCGAGTTCGGAAATCGGCATTAGTCGACTACGAGCCGATGTTCGGTATAATCCTACGATAACCGCAGAGCCGATATCTACAGTAACCTGACAGATTCGGCTCGGGGGGCACATGATCAGGTAGAGACGCATGGGCAATAAAATATTAGGAGCCGATGGAAAATCGGCCAGTAAAAAAAAAGTGTAGCAAGTACAGCCGAAGCAGATTCATCGACTTCAGAAGATCAAGTTCAGCGAAACATTTGTCTCTGAAGGCCCTACTGAAGAAACGCACCGAGGGCGTGAAGGGCGTCAACACGGATGCGATCTACCTCAGCGATCTCAGCCTCGTCGTCCTCGTCGTTACCCGTCACCAGCTGACTGCTCAGTGCAATTTCAGCCGATCGGTCTTCGATCGGTGTGAGGCCTTTTGCTTCATCTTGAGAACGGGCAATAAGGCTTCCTTGTCTTGGATAAGCTGCTTGGTCACCCTGACCCTCTCTTCAAGGCTCTCCAGCTCCTTGCGCAGGGTCTCGAGTTCGACGCGATTGGCAGAAGTGTCCGTTTTGGCGTCCAAAGCAGCCTTCTTCTCGTTGAGCCGTTGACACTTTTCCGCAATATCGGCTCTCAATGGAAGCTGGGTGTGGCGAAGAGTAATCCTTTGTCGAGCCGATTGCACCCTTGACTTGAAGACCGACAGTAACCTGGCCAGAGCTTCACTTGCAGTGTCATAGGGAGATGGGGCTGGATATCTTCGAGGATGCCTTTGACTTCCTCGGAATTTTCAATCAGGGTCTCAATCGAGAAAGAGAGCAAATCCTTGAGACGCTGGAGTGGACCATGGACCGTGCTAGGACTCGGCTCTCCACTTGCCTTGGAAGTAGTTGGTTCGATGGATTCCGGATCGAACGTCAGCAAGCTCGAGAGATCACAACCCTGACAGGGCAAACAAAGCGAGTTTAGCATACAACGAAGAAAGTGATGGAGCCAAAGAAAGGGGGTATACCTCTCCCAAGGTAGGAGGAGCAGCCGATGTAGTGATAATCGGCTTTTTTGTAGACTTGGCTAAGTCAGCCACTTGGTCAGCCGCGACCGTCGAGGTGGCTAGGTCTAGGGTGGCGGACGGCATCAGTACCTCCTCGACGTCTCCGCTAGAGGTTTCTTCGGTCTGCAGGAGGGAGTGGTTAGCCGATCCAAGTGACAATGGGTTAGTTTCCACATTGCATACGTAATACTTTTGTGTGTCCAGGACTGCAGGTCCTACACGTACGAGGCAGCCATGTCAGCCTAATAGCCTAGTATGGTTAGCCGGCCGACTCGTACCCTAGTAGGGTTCAGCAGTACTAGGTTTTTTTTTAGGTAATACTGTAGTAATAGTTTGTTTCAAGTTAAGTCTAATCGAGTCAGCAGCTTCAAAAGAATAGCCATGGCCGCATACGTTTAGAGGTGCATACCGAGTAGGTCTTGGTTTGTCCAGGTTCGGCGTGTATATAAGCCCAACCTATATATGGACGCGAGAGGTTGTGCCTCTGGAGTCTGGACTCTGGACAAAGTCGTGATATCCTGTACTCATAGATCTGCGGAAGGAGGCTTGCCGGACATGGCTTTCGCCGGCGTGTCCCTTATCGTGGACGGCGAGCTGTGCGACCAAACCATGGCGCCCATCGACGCCCGTGCGGACAGAGGGTACCACATGCTCGTCATCGAAGGCTACTCGCGTAGCAAAGACACGCCACCAACCGGGGAGTACATCAAGTCTCGTCCTTTCCTGGTTGGAGGCCATCGTTGGCGTATCGATTACTACCCTAATGGTTTTGAAGAGGACGACGAAGAGTTTATAGCTGTTTTTCTTGTCCGTGATGAAGATGTCGAAGGTCAGGAAGTGAAGGCTCAGGCTGTCTTCAGTTTCATTGACCAGCCTGAGTTTCGAATGTCAACACGCGTCCGTAAATGCCAGATACCAGCTCATCGTCGTCATGGAGAAAAACAATTCATTAGAAGGGACACCTTGGAAGCATCAAGCCATCTTAAGGACGATAGCTTCATTATCCGGTGCGACGTTGTTGTCATCAATGCGCCTGCGGACGCCAGCACCGACAAGGTGGCTGGCGAGACGCCGCCGTCGGATATGCAAAGCCATCTGAGCAACCTTCTCCTGTCCGACGAGGGCGCTGACATTACGTTTAAGGTTGGCGGCCAGACGTTTCCTGCACACCGCTGCGTGCTTGCAGCCAGATCTAGCGTTTTCAAGGAACAACTCTTTGGATCCTTCAAAAAAAAAAGGAACAACTCTTTGGTGCCACTACTGTGACAAAGTCAAATATTGTAGAGATAAATGACATGGAAGCTGAAATTTTCTATGCATTGCTTGTTTTCATCTACACCGACTCGTTTCCTGACTGGGACAGGCTTGAAGACAAAGAAGACGACGAATCGGGAGAAGAGGAAGAGGGTTATGAAGTGGATGATGAATATGCAACGTGGCTGCTGCAGTTGATTGAAGCTGCAGATATGTATGATCTCCAAAGGCTCAAGTTGATCTGTGCCGAGCAGTTGGTCGAATACACATACATGGGCAGGGTGGCGGACATTATTGTTTTGGCTGAGCGGAGACGATGCCGCTTGTTGAAGGATTTTTGCGTGGAGCTCATCAAATCTCATTCAAGCCTGTACACCGTTTTCACGGTTGATAGCTTGGACCAGATCATCAGAACCTGCAGCCCCTCCGTTCTGAATGAGCTCCTCTCCAAGTTTGCTACCTGAACTTCTCGTAATACCTATCGGAGCCCTGATATCATAGAGTCATAGTAGTGCATGTGCCGATGGTCTAGTAGCTACTGCTGTATTAGTTTTCGATTGGATGTTGAGATATGCAGTTATCAAACCTATTATATGTCGTATGTCGATGTGGTCTGTTTTACGTTTGTATTTGACGCAGTTAATTATCTAATATACTACCGAGTATTATTACTTACTAGCATAATACCCGTGCGTTGCTACGGGTAGACCTAAGAGCATGTACAGTCACCTCCACTAAAGCGTCCCCTAAACGGCACCGGATTTAGCGTTTGGGGGACGCGTTTTCTTCGTGCCGCGTTTGCGGACGTCACTCCCCAGCCGCGTCCCCCAAACAGAATTTGAGATTTTTAAAATTTAATAGAAAACAGTTGAAATCATTCAAACTTGCTATATATTACATAGATTCGAACGAAATTTGATGAAATTTAAACCTAAACGCTAATAGTACTTGCGGCGGCCAGAGGGGTCGTAGTACTGGTGGAAGTTATACATGTCGTCGACGATGACATCCTGCTTAGCGCGCTCGTCGGGTTCGTCGACGGGCTCGTCCTTCACCGCGCCGCTTGGCCCAGCTTCGCCATCGTCGGTGAGGTCGACGAGTAGCATCCCAGCGTCGCGAATGGACATGGTGATCACCGCGTCGAGGTCACCCCTCCAGGCGTCCTTGTCGTCCAACGACACCATGCATGCCTCGCACAAGCCAGGGGAGTCCTCGGGGTCGTCGCTGCTGGCGATGAGGCGCTGTTGCCGCTCGTTCCCCGCCAACTTCGCGGCCTTCGAGGCTTCCTCGTCGTCCTTCTCCTCGTTCACCTCCGGCTTTGGGAGGAGGAGGGCTCCGTCGGCGCGCCTTTGCTGCTGCCGCGCTGGTTCGCGGATGCTGACGCTGCTGCCGCCTCGCCTCCGAATGACGGGAGGTGTCACGTACTCCGGCTCTTCCTTCACCTCGCGCTTCGGCACGTTGTAGGGCGTGGCACGGTGCGACGAAGGCGTCGATCGCGCCGGCCTCGAGGAAGAAGAGTTCGAGGAGGACGAGTACGTCCTCCTCGGCTGCCAGCGCGCTGCGGGCGAAGGAGCTGGTGGCGGCGAAGGCAGCATCTCCAGCCTTGGGGCGCCGTTCTGGATGTCGTCGACGATGTGCTCGAGGGTTCGCCCTGGAAGGCCCCAGAAGCGGAGGCGCCCCTCCCTGTTCCAGGTGTTCCTCTGGCCAGTGAGGCCGTCGGTGCTGTTCATCTCGGCGTCGTGTTGTGCCTGGAAGTAGTCCGCCCACCAGTCGTTGTTACCGGTGGGGGCCCAGGTCGGATCGGCTCACTCCTCGGCGGTGAGGCGAGCCTGCCGGGTCATGATCGCGTCCCTCCAGCGTTTGTTTCCCGCCGGTGGCGGCGGCGGGACGCTGACCCCGTTGACGGCCATCCTCCAGTCGCCGCTGCTTGGCAGGCGCATGTCCGGCGGGACAGGGTACCGCGTGCGGTACAGCGCCCATGCCTCCGCCATCGTGAGGCTGCCGCGGCCGAAGCCGTTCGCCGCGACGTTCTTGCGGGAGGATGACATTGCGAGCGCCGAGGGAGGAGGTGTGGCAAGAGGAAGGGGTCGCGGCGAGATTGGGAGCGGCGAGATTGGAATGGGGAAAGAAGGAGCGGCCCTCTTATTGTACAACAGTGGCAGGCGAGGCGGCAGCGGGGCGTTGGCCGCAATAAATGCCGGCGCGGATGGCCACACGGCCATGCACGACGAGACGCGTCACTGCGTCGTCTAGGAAAGTTGGGCGTCATTAACGTCGCTTGACCAGGGGTAGGCGCCATTAACTTCCGTGTCGCTAGTCGGGACCGCCACTCCCCGCCTCGCTTTTCGTTGTGTCCGGCGTGCCTAGAGTGTTCTCTGTGAACCGCGGACATGCTCGGGTCGCCGGACACCGTATTGGACCACACCGAACGAAAAGCACCTTTGGG
The DNA here is from genome assembly GCA_030979885.1 of Lolium multiflorum. Lineage (NCBI taxonomy): Eukaryota > Viridiplantae > Streptophyta > Magnoliopsida > Poales > Poaceae > Lolium > Lolium multiflorum. Next base: position 22,746,633 of record CM061752.1, on the reverse strand, counting down.
CGCCCGGCTGGAAACGAAATTTTATCCGGCGCCCCCTAAGGGTGTGTTTGGTAGGTCGGGCCGTCCCAGCAATTCTCATCTCAACACAGATTTCTGAGATTTTGGCTGTTTGGTAGGTCGGCTCTCCCATGTGGGCACTGCCCAACTCACCCGGAAAAGGCCTCTCAGCCCTGCCCGGTAGAGAAGCTGAAATCGAGCTTCGCACCTAGGCAGGGCTGACCTCGCCCGAAAAAAAACCCCGCGCCCGCTGCTGGGCCAAAATCCAACAGGGGTCAGGACCGGTCTCGCTCATTCCCACTAACCGCTCTCGCTCAAACTCGCCCGCTCTTCACGCCGGCCTCTGCCGCCTCCTCGGACGCCACCGCCTCAACGCCGGACGACGCGGACGGCCGCCCGCAACCCGCACCTTCACGCCGGAGCTCCCTCGCCAGGGCGCCACGTCGGAGAGATCCTTCGCCACCGGAGCTCCCTCGCCAGAGCACACGCGACCGGACTTTCTTCGCCAGAGCACATGCGACCACCACCGAGCTCCCTCGCCAGGCTCCGCGATGCCGGCCACGACGGCTCACCATGTCGTCGCGACCAGCCACGGACAGCGCCGCGACGGCCAGCCACGGACAGCGCCGCGGCGGCCAGCCACGGACAGCGCCGCGGCGGCCAGCCACGGACAGCGCCGCGACGGCCAGCACGCACCGGCCAGACGGCGCCAAGCCACGGCCTCGCGCCGCCACCGGAGCTCGCTCGCCGGAGCATTCTCGCCGGAGTTTCCTCACCAGGGACCCGATTGCGTTTTTTAAGGGACCCGATTGCTTTGTATTTTGTATGCAAGGATCTGATTGCTTTTTATTTTTGTGTTCAGGGGTTTTTGTGCAAATCTTAGACCTCCTCAGCATATCTCACCCCATGCAGCCCTCCAAACAAGTGATGCACTCAGCATGTCTCAACCAACACGACCTACCAAAAATGTGAAAAAATCTGAGCTTAGCTTAGTTAGGGTCAGCTTGTATGAGTACAGATAGCTATTCTCTCTTGGCCCAGGCTACCAAACACACCCTAAATAACTTTGGAGGTTCTGAGCAGAGTTCGACTGTTTAGCAATTTTTCCCTTCTTTTTCCGGGCCACGTGCGGATTCTTTTTAACTGGACCGGTCTGATCGTGCACGGGCCAGAGACGCCGCGGACGAACGGTCTGTCTATCTTCATTGCGCGACGACGCACGACGTACCAGACCGGTTGCAATTTAATAGTTAAGATGTGCTTAGTCTGATTTTGGTTTGGTCAATGCATTCATGCATGGCTCTGCATCGAGATTTCAAGCTGAAAAAGTTGTTTGAGGCCGCGCGTGGATGATCTGCTAGCGTAACACAGATAGCCTGCGCGCACCTACATACTAGTCTGTTTATCTTGCTCCCTTCTATGCAACAAATTGACCTTGTATGATCTGGAAAACATCATAGATAAGCCTCGTACGAGACTGAATATATAGAACTCGGCGACACATGAGCTTAGATATCTGTCCGCACGGGTGTCCTCGTGATCTGAACCCAAACTATTGGCGAAATGGCCAGATATTGACCGGCCTGCTTGAATACATGCAACTGGCGGCTGAAAATAGTGGGACCGTGTGTGGTACTGCTAAATGAAGGCTGGATACATGAGCCTTTGGTCAGATCGGACTGCAGTGCTTGTCGGATGGTAATTTTTCGGGTTACTGCGGTGGGCTAGATTAAGTACACGGCCGCCAAGGGATTCATCGACCTACTGTTATGCGTGTTGGTAAACATCATGGCGGAAGCTACTCGCGCGTGCGAATAAAATGAACAATCCTCCACGGATATGTGAAATAAATTAATAAATCGCCCGATCTTCGATATTACAAACCTAACACTGATTGGGAGGCAAACTGGTCGAAATTTGTGAAATAAAAGATTCCCTAGAACTCTTTAGAGGAGCAAATTTACGCCGCTAACCGGAAGAGCTGACTCTAGCCGAAACACCTAAATCGGTAAGCAGCGCATATCTAGGCAACTGAGGAGCAAATATCTCCCATCCCCTCCTATATTTGCTCGGCGGCCGACCGAGGAGCAAATCTATCCCCATAGCCGTACCGCCCACCGTACCATCTCCGGCTGCCGCCAAACCAATCCCCATCGTCGCCAAACCCATCCCCATGGCTGGATCTTCCCGCTGTCGCTCGCCTCCGACCATCCGCAGCGCCAGCCGCAACCGCCCATCGCTGCGTCGCCGAACTAGCGCCCCCGCTGACCTCCCGCCGCCACCGCTTAGCTGCTACCACAGCGTGCGGCAATGCGAGTGGAGAACCTCGGTGGCCGAGATCACCGACCAGAACACCGACGGAGGAGGAGGCGACAAGGACGACGACGACCTCAACTTATGAGCGTTCGATAACTTGGCGGTGGAGCAGGACGCGGCATCGGTTGATTAACTAGTTTACTTAGTTCAAGCTCTAGTTTTAGTTTGTTAGTTTAAATTTTGTTTATGTTTTAGTTTATTTCTATGAACTATGTGCAAATTGTAGTCGAAATCGTTTAAATCCTACGACATTTATGCAAATGGTTAACTAGTTTTAGGGGATTGGATCTGGCGGCCACTGTTTAGAGGAGCGAAATTTTGCTCCTCTATTTTGCTCCACGGTTAGCTCCTCTGTATTTTAGTGGATTAATTAGAAATACCCTACTACCTCCATACCGGATTAATGGGCAATTACGCACTTGGAGAAACAAGTTTGATTACTAATTTGATCAATAAAATATAAGATATATATCACAAAATTATATTATTGAAAACATTTTTTGAGTACGAATCCAACGGTATAATTTTTGTGGCATATATCTCATATTTTGTTCACCAAATTTATAGTTAAACTTATTTCTCGAAATGCGTAATTGTCCACTAATTCGGTATGGAGGTAGTATATTAATGCTAACTACGCCTTGATTTAGCACACATAACCTAGCTAATCGGAGACACTAACACAAACTAGACCGATCAAAGGTGGTCCGGCTCCATTTACTCCAAGGGCTTGTACGATATGCCTTGTGCTGCTGTTCTGTCAGGGACCACCTTCCACCTCCTGTGCATCCGCTCAGATACGCGTTCGATACATTAAATTGCGCTATGAATACGTTGGCCAGTCCTTCCTTATGCCCGAATCTTGTGCTGCTAGCTGCCGTAGATACGGCAGGTTCAAATGCCGTTCGGTTCAACATCGACTTTTCCAGCCTCGTACCCCATATCAAATCAGTGACACGAAACTGCAAAAGCAATATATTCTTGGATATAATTTGGCAAAGTGGATCACAAATTAACTCAAACATGATTTTAACACCCCATGCCATCTATAATTGATGTCTCGTAGGGTATTCACACATTTTATTTTTGATTTCTGACAAAAATAACTTGTACAAGAAATCCAATTAAACTTGGTATACATTAGATAGAAGTAACCTGTACAAACGATCACGGTGACCAATGTTAGGATCTTATACAGGTTTTCAGGAATAAATAGTGCTTACAACCTTAAACAAAGAGGATCACCAATTATTAAGGATTGGCAACATCAGAGTAATTATTTTGGGGCGCCACCTTAGCCATCTTGCACTACTGTACTTTAGCTACTTCTATTTCTGACTTAAGCTACTTCTCCGTTCACGATTACTTTGCGTTATGAGTTTATTCAGAGATGAAATTTGTAAACTTTTACTAAAATTTAAAAAAATATATTAACATATACAATATAAAATCTACTCCATTACATTTGAATCATCATAAAACATACTCTTATGATATATATATTTGATATTATGTATGTTGACATATTTCCTAAGGTTCATGGTCAAACTTCGCAAAGTTTGACTTTGACCAAACCCATAACCCGAAGTAAATAAAAACGGAGGGTGTACTTATATGGTCCTGAAAAACTTGTCAGATTGAAGGAACATGGTCGTGAAAAACAACCAATGCAATAACAGGAAAGAGAGACCGCAAACGTCTATAGTACCTTTCTTCTAGCAACTTACATGTCTTTTGTACGTTATGAGTACTAAATTGACTAACTGAGTAAGACACGGATCCAGGAATGTAAATTGGCTGAGCAAGAGGCATGCACAACGCTGGCGATGAGCCTCTTCCTCTGTAGCTACCGGAAGCAAGAATCCGATTTTCCGTAATCCAATAAATGTTATAGGATAAAAAACATTGGCCTTAAGCTAATACTCTTTCTACTCATCCAAAAGAGGCAGCGCCGCTTCCCTGATTGCTAATATGTGAATTTTTGTTGGATGTTCGTGCTAATTTTTTCCAATATTGCATGTGTCTTCTAAAGTTTTATCAAATTCGCATGAGTTTTGATGACAAAGCACATGCAAGACGCTGCAAAAATTCCTACGTGTTTGGTACTCCTTTGTGTTTTTTCTCTGTTTTTTTATGTTGCATTTGTGCTTTCAATTTGTAACAAAACTTGCATTAGTTTTCTTGGAAATGCACACGCAAGATATTGCGATATTTCTAGACGTTTGGTACAACTTGTGTTCCATCGGAATTTTTGATGATGTTTACGCGCTTTTTAAAATAATGCAAATATATGATCTTTTTTGTTATTAACCTTTGTTTCATCAATGGAGGTAGTACGATTTACAAATGCAGGCAAGGTCCAGCGACTACTAACTAGTACGATGTACAAATGTATGGGCAGATTAGTCTATAGAAGCCACTGGAGTTGCTCTCTCCAAACAGGAAATTGCACATTCTACCAGTTTTCCATCCTTCTTTTGCATAAACCACTAGTTATCTTTTTTTTGCACATTTTTACTAGGTATTGGTCTAAACTCTTACAACTTCCACCAGTTTTCTTTTATCTAATCAACGTTTAAGCCTCGTTGACTGCAAAAGTGATGGGTGATTTCCGAGTACCATGTTGGATATAGTGCCCTAGAGGCAAATAATAAAGGAGTTTTTATTACTATATCTCATTAAGTTCGTAATAGTTTCGTGACATGCTATAACTGTATCAACCGAAAACATTGATGCACATGTGGCATGTAAACAAACCAGGGTCGCTAGTAAGCATATATGCGAATTAGCACATTGTGGTCATCCGATGATCGAGATTTTCCGGTCATGGACATTAATTTATATCAGTTGACAATGGAATCACATCATTAGGTGAATGATATGATGGCCATACCTGATATATGATTGTTGTAACGCGATATTTCACCATTGCGATAATTATGAAATTGTGGTGTTCTAATTCTTAGACCATGAGATCATATCTAATCGCTATCACCGTAGGATGCCTTGTATACATCAACCATCCTATGCCCTCAGGAACATGGGGAACTAATCACAACTGTAAAAAAATAATAGGGACCAAGATATAATGATTACCACACAATCTGAAAGTATAAAATCTCCACCAAATAATGACAAAGTACCAATCACAAACATGCAACTAGCCCTTAAAATAACATCCGGGGTTCAATAGGACACAAACTATGAGGGGGATGGAGCCGATCTCATAGATAATGGTGGTGATGATGATGGTGTTGATGAAGCTGTTGATGGAGATGCCTCCCCACAAGCTAAGGATGAGTGGTGATGATGATGGCGTCGATTTTCCCTTCACCGGAGGCACCGGTGCGGCGGTATCTGCCCTCTCCCAGAGTAGGAGAGGACTTTCACCACCGCCACCGCCTCAGTACATCTCGGGAAAAAATATGGCTTAGGTTTTTGGGCCCCAACGGAGGCTCCGGTATAAAGGGGGCCCGAGGCGACGCTCGAGGGAGAAAATAGCCTTGGTGGCGCGCTTGGCCAGGGTGGGTGCGCCACCTAGCCTCTTTTGGTCCTCGTGGCCTCCCCCGCGTGCTTCTTTCGCTCATGCTCCTTCTCCAGGTGAAAAAATGATCAAGTATTTTTCCTTCAATTTTTAGGTGTCCAGAAGGTCCCTGAAACAACAAAATACGAAAAAGGAGGTTATCTGCCTCCCAGAAATTAAATACCAATGAAGCAGCCTTTGTAGGAAAGTCCCGGAAATCAACTAAAAATGCATAAATAATGATGTATGATGGAAAATATCAATAAAAACTAAACACATATGTAGAAATATTGATGATGTATAATGCACGTATCAACTCCCCCAAGCTTAAACCTTTGCTCGTCCTCGAGCAAATAAGCGAAGAGATTATATCATGCATCAATGAGCTTATGGTTGATAAATAAAAATACGAGCATTGCATCATCCACTTATGCATATTCAGTTGTATTGTAAAATCTCTAAACTAACAATCATACAAATGTGGACTTCATATAATAGAAACTCTAGCAACTAACTCTTACCACTTGAACAAGACTAACCATTGCATGGTGGACTGCTGAATCAGATGATGTTTTTAGCAAAGTCTCATTTTTGTCAAGTTTTCGCAGGAAATAAAATTTGAGAAAAATACCACGGAAGTTTTTCACCAAAAAAGGGACCTGGAGCTTTTGGATCACGAGAGGGGAGCCACGAGGCCGGAACGAGGCCAGGTGGCGCGCCCTACTTCTTTGGGCGCGCCACCTAGGCCCGTTTGACCCTTGGTTATCATCTCGCCTCCTCCTTCACGAGGTGCCTTATATGCCCTAAAAACCTACCCCTGGGAAGGACACGACGTTTCACGAAACAGAGCGCCGCCAAGACCACGATCTTTGTTTTGGGGGTCAGATTGATCGTGCTCTCCACCCTGGAGAAAGGGATTTTGAGGGCTTCTTCGACATCATCGCCACCGACATCACCACCAACCATCATGGACTCACTCTCCATCACCATGAGTGAGTAGTTATATCTAGGCTTAAGAGGTTGATGGGTTTTGTATGAGATTGATCATGTAATCCTGCATATGTATCAAGATTTTAGGTGTTCGTCTTGAAGATAATCTTGTATGAGTGTTGGTACACATTTGCTTTGTTTAGTGCTTGTTACTAGGGCCCGAGTGACATGATTTCGGTACTGAACCTATATTGCTTTATCATATATATGAGGTTGGTATTTATCTGCAAAGTGTATTACTTGTTATTATATTGACCCTGCGAATCCGTAAGGTGACAAGTGGGGAAAAACAAGGGGAAGATGTGATAATTCGAGGGTTATGTATGTTCATGAATCTTAATGCTTTGTTCTGGTCTATGCGAAACGGTAGACCTTAATTGCTTGTAGTTCCAAGTTTGCCCTGGTGAAATGAGCAAGCTGGACAAAAGATGTTATGCAAATTCTCTTAGTTAGTACGCATAACTATATTTAGATCACACAACTGAATTACAGATGAGTGATTTGTTAGTTGGAATACATTACATGATCAATATCATCCATATATTACCCCATTGTTGCCTCAATCACATCATAAGTTTCTTTCCTAACACCTAAAAGAATACCACCAGATCTCCCTATTGCAGGAATACCATCCCAGTGAAACTCAATCCCTCCACTTATTTCTTCAAGAAATTTAGTGGGATAATCTTGCTTCATTGTTTCCTGTATTCCTACAAAGTCAAGATTATGATCTTTTATGTGTTGCCTAATATAGCTTTTTTTTACTTTCTTCCCCAGTGCCCCTACTATTCCAAGTAAATCCAATAATCATTCTGATTCTTTCTTTTTGTTCCCTTTTCTACACACTTTCTTAGTTTTGATGGGGGTTTTGCAGTGAAACTCCATAGGAGACACTTTCTCCCCACCAGTTCCCCTCCATCATTATAAATAGTAATCAAGTTATCTGAGAGAGCCTCACAGTCTTCCTTGCCCACTCTTAGGATATTCAGTAGAACTTGGTCAACAGCATCTAGCTGGTTGTCCATATCTACTGAATGTTCCATCTCCTCAGAGTTTCCATTTTTACTCATAAAAATATTAACCCTGGCCTGCTCCTGTTCTCTTATTAGAGCTAGGTTTGTATCAATCATGTTCAGAGTAGTACCCAGATCTATCCCAACCTTGCTAGCAATGTCTAAAATACTATAATCAGAGGTGTTAGCAAGAGTGGGAAGAGTGTCACTACCTTGTGATGACTCAAGGGCATGTAATAAAAATATATATTTTCCAAATGGTGAGATGAGGAATTAATTACTTCTCCCGGCTAAATCCATCAGGATGTTTGAGATATGTTTTCCTCCACAATTTCAGATCTCTAGGACGCGTTTGGTTACCTGCGCCCCTTGGCTCGCATCGGCCCAACAATTTTCGGACCGTTTGGTTCCCTGGACGCACTCGCGTTATTGCATAGCACGGGTTTTCAAGCACCCTGGGACAGGCTCCGGCGAGACGAAAATCGACAACGGCGTTCGCGCGGGAGCTCCGCCTCGGCATGGCCAAAATCCCAGCGGCATTGCGCGGAAAAGGTAGGGGTAACCTCCCTCTTCGGTTACCCTCTCCATTAGCCCCCTCCCAGATTTTCCCTTCCCTCAAATTTCGCACCGACGGTGGCGGCGACCCAGATCTAGCAGCGCGCATCTCCCTTCGGTATCTGGTGCCGGACCAGGGTCCTCTTCTCCAGCCGCGGCGGAGCCTGTGCACATTTGTGGCGGCTTTTGGCCGTGTCCATCGTCCGTCATGACGGAGGTAAGGGGAAACTCCTCTACTCTACTGTAGTGTTAGATTCATGTTCGTACAACTGGTTGAGTTCGATAAGACCGTTCGTAATGCATAGATCTTGTTTGAGTAGAGCGATCAGCTCCAGCTTGTGCATCACGCCACAGCACTAATCGTTTGCATACAAGCATGAATCCTGATGGTGCACAAGAGAGAAGTTAGGCATGCTGCTTTTCCTCGTGTGACTTACGGGCCTATGTTACAACGAGATCAGGAGAGGATTGCCGACCTCAACAACATCTAAAACTGCAACGACGTAGAGGCTATCCAGATGCTACGGATGAGAAGAGCTCCTTTCTATGGACTTGTGAAAATGTTCAGGGGTAGAGGACTGTTGACTGATAGCACCCACACAACTGTCGAAGAACAAGTCGCAATGTTTCTTCATGTCGTCGGTCATAACCAGAGGTTCAGAGTTATCCATAACTGTTATCACCAGAATTTGACCGAGCCAGAGGTGGGCCGCGATCAGGATGAAATTGAAGAATATACATGGAAGAATTACGTGAATCGGCCTGTTATGCTGAGTTTGGGCTAATGCCTTTGTATCTGCAACATATTAGGATACGTGTCGGTTAGTTGGAATTTTACTCGTGCACGGTTAGGTGCACGTCTAAGTTAGAAAGTCCCCTGGACTATAAATATGTATCTAGGGTTTATGGAATAAACAACAACCAACGTTCAACCAACAAATCAATCTGGGCGCATCGCCAACTCCTTCGTCTCGGGGTTTCTACCGGTAAGCAACATGCCCTTGCGATCTAGGCAGCACAAGCTCACGTTGTTCATGCGTTGCTCGTCTGAAGCCTTGTTGATGGCGAGCAGCGTAGTTATCATAGATGTGTTAGGGTTAGCATAGTTCTTCGTGTAACATGCTATCGTAGTTGCCTTGCATGTCTAGCCGCCCTCACACCTATCTTAGGTGTGGGGGCACCCGCTTGATCATTGTTTAGTAGATCTGATCCGTTACGATTGCTCCTTGTTCTACAAGGATTAGTTTAATATCTGCAATAGTTAGGCCTTACAAAGGGTGGAGGATCCAGCGGCACTTAGGGTGTCGTTCGGCCCTAAACGGGATGTTCGGGGATCAACCTTGTGTTGGTTTTTAGGCCTTGTTTAGGATCGGCTTACGATCACCGTGCGTGGCCGCGAGGCCAACCGTGAGTAGGATGATCGATTATGCGGTGAAAACCCTAAATCATCGTAGATCTCATTAGCTTTATCTTAATCAAGCGGGACCACCATATATTCGTGCACCTCGTACGAATCATGGGTGGATCGGCTCCTGAGCCGATTCACAACCTGAGAGCCGATCGAGGCTCGTATTTAATGTTTACGTGTATGCCATGCAGAAACTAAGCGAGGCATCTCCATCACCTTCGACCAGGTATAGGTCAGGTGGCACGCTGCATCAGCATCGGACGTGTGACCGGAAGGCTGCGGGCGTCGCTCGGAGGGACCTCGACCGGCAGCTCTAGGTTGTTCCGGCTCTACGGTGTTGCCGTCGCTGCCAGCCGGTGGGTTTCGACAACACATTCTGGCACACCCGGTGGGACAAGCTTCTACATCAACCACATCGCCATCTACATCGAGATGGCGGACGGCATGATCACGTACGAGGATCTGGCGAGAGCTCAAGAAGAAGTATGACGAGATCAAAGTCATCCTCGAAGAGCCTCGTCGGCTCATATCTGAACCCCGTTCACATGGCGTCGGATGGAAGGGGTTCTCACCGGAAAAGCGCACTCGATGAGTGGACCTATCTGTCCGTCGGAAGAACGCACCGGTCCTGCGGCGGGAGATCAACTACTTGGTGGCTCACTCGCTACACCGCCACTGAGAACCTGGTCAACACGTTGGAGCGTGTCGCTCTTCGCGTGATCCAGGAGATCATGAGGCACCGAGTACTCGCCGTCGGGACCAGCTCTCGGGACGCATCAAGGAGAGTTGCCACTCCAGTCCCGTCCACCGCTGCCATATGCGTTGGCGGCACCGAAGTGCCGCTACCGGCATTCGTCGTCTACAAGATCGGTGGTGACCCTAGTGACTACCAGTTCTTAGGCGCCTAAGGAGATCCCTCACGGGTACATGCACGTATGTGCAGTGGTGAGTGGGCACTCACAAACCAGGCCACAACATCGGGGACTAATGGGAAAACGGGAGGGACGTTAGCGACGAGCTTGAGAAGCGACGTGGCTAACTAAGTACGCCACCCGACGAACCTCCAGAGCTCAGGCCTGCAGTTGGCTCAGGCCGGAAAAGCAAACATGGCAGCTAAGTACGCCACCGGCGAATCTTCGAGAATTCAACTCCTGCGACCGGCCACGGCGGATCATATCGTACCATGCGAGAGACCAGTTGGCAGGTGCGAAAGAAGCCATCGGCTATTCCAAGCCGTACCCACGACTACGAGATGATCCCGCTACCACCTAAATATCGGCTCCGACTTCTCCAAATTCGATGGATCGGATGGTTCCCGCTCCATCGAGCACGTGGGCGCGATATTTGGCGCAACTAGGACCGGCTTGTGTCGGATCAACTACGCGTGAGGCTCTTCTCACGGTCCCTCACGATCGGCTTTCGGATGGTACACCTCTTTGCCACCGGACTCCATGGGACTTGGAAGCAGTTGGAAGAACGGTTCCATATGCGAGTACCATTCGAGGCTTAGAGTGCATTGCCGATCTAGCACAACTACGTCGAAGCGGAGAAAGCGCGACGAGAATACATCCAGCGCTTCGGGAATCTTAGGAACCGATGTTATTCGGTTCGTATAATGAAAAGGAAAGTCGCAGTAGCAGGCCTTGCAACACAGCTCAAGGACATGGCCTCCCAAGCGATTATCCCTCACTGGCGCACATGGTTGGAAACTATCGGCATGAACAGCGCCACCGGACTGTACAAGACAAGTTGCGTACGATGCAGAGAAGTTCATGCGGGAGATGGTGGCTGAATGGACTGAACCCCGTACCACTATGGGTAAAGCCACCAGGGCCGCCCCGATTTGATTTTGACGTGACCAAGACGAGCAAATCTTCGATGCTCAACGGACGATTTGAGTAGAAGGAATGGAGAGAGAACCCGCCCAACCAAATGCATGCCTGCTCTCCCCATTGCGGGACCGACCAAGGCGTCGAATCTCGGCTGAAGGGCGAGAAGCTGACGATTTGAAGGTCTCAAATTCCCCACGGTGCAAGAGCTGAACAGCCATCGCAAATGCATGTCGCTCTCCCACCCCGGTATGGCGTCACATCCAAGCGGCGATAGAAAAAGGCGTCTAATTTTCAACCAGTGAAGGTGCCCTTCGTTAACATGGTAGAATACTTACCCGAAGGTTGCCAGCCAGGATCCTTGTTCCGCATCAACATGGTAGGACACAGGCACCACTGCAAAGATGGACGAGGCAGCTGCTCTCGTAGCAAAGACACGAGGAGGCCGCTCCATGCGATCGGCTCCGTCATGATGGCAAGCGCTACGTCACAGAGGGAGAAGTGAAGAACATGAGATATCAAAGACCCCTCTCGATCACCTCCTCAACAAGTATGTGAGTCGGTATGATCAACGCCGACGATCCACGATGATGATGAGAAAGATCGTCTGGCTAGAGAAGCCGAAGACATCGTCGGCACGATCACGATGAGGAGGAGCACGAGCGCCGTGCCACGGAAAAATCAAGGGAGCAAGATGACACGACCGCCCCTTCTTACTGGGATTCAGGAATGAGGCGATTGCCCACAATCGGCAATTGCCCAGAATGCAACCAGAAGAAGGAGGCAGCCAACGTGTCGTGTTCAAGCGCCTAGGGCCTCTCCCGCCACGAAGCAAACGTGCTGAGTCCCCTCGGTGGGCAGATCTCGAGGAGTCCGAAGACGAGGGACAAGAAGAAGAAGGTACCACCGGCCAAGGTGGTGCCTGTGGACTCGGCCGTTCACAAAAGCGCAGGGTTCAGCGATTGCGCGGCTTTGGAGGAAGCCGAAAGGTTATACTTGCATACGTTAAGGAAGGCACGACCTGATCGGCTGCGAAAGTTCAGCGAACCCTGGACGAAGAGGGTCGTCCACGGAAAATGGAGTGGCGCCCCAAACAAAGAAAGCCGATGATGAAACATCGGGCGGCACAAACATGGTGTTCATCCTTCCTTCGAGTTCGGTGCTCCAGGATTAGACGAGGCACTGTTGCACAACTTGGCGACCGAGCCGTTATCTTTGAGAAGCCACGAGAAAGAAGCTACGGACATCGAAGGCCTTGTATTTGCGAGGTTATATCGATGGGAGGCCTGTAAATAAGATGCTGGTGGACACCGGCGGTCAACATCATGCCATACTCTATGCTACGTCGGCTGGGACGCTCTAGCTCAGATCTAATCAAGACCAACGTGACATTGAGCGATTTCAACGGCCAAGCGTCGACGCACAAGGTGTTCTGAACGTGGATCTGACCGTAGGAAGGAAAACTATCCCTACAACGTTCTTCATCGTCGATAGCACAAGCACTTATGCTGTTCGCTAGGAAGAGATTGGATCCACGCCAACTCTGCATTCCCTCCACGATGCACCAATGCATAATACGTGGGATGGAGATGAGGTAGAAGTCGTCCGGCCGATGATTCGGCCGAAATTTCAACGGGGCATGAACGCATGGGAAGCGCAGGCCAAGAACCCCTCGGGTATCAATTTGGACGACTGCGAGCGCATCGACGTGACGAAGGGAAGGGTTAAGCTGGTTTTATCCACGGCTGACCATGTAGCTGAGGCAAAGCAATGAGCAAACGGGGAGCTGATCCTTGTGATCGGCCCCAAAAATTATGAAGGAGCATTACAGAACCTTCAGTCAACACTTCAATAGATATGGAGGCCGATTCCAGCGATCGGCCAAAATTATCCTCACCACATGTTCTGCTTGTGTTCGTCCTTGATCCTATCGGAGCCGACGTGCGAATTCAGAGCGATATCTGCCATTCCCGACAGATTCGGCTCGGGGGGCACCTAAACACGATGAACATGGGAACATGTGCAGGAGGACATATGTGCAGTGAAATATTGGGGCCGATAGGAGAAAATCGGCAAGTAAAAAAAAAAAAAAGACAGCCGATGCAAGGGCCATCGACTCTAGTGGAATTATGCGAGGTTTACCCACCAAATCCAGGCCAACTGTGGTGCCTTCTGCTTAACAATGGAAATTTCTTCAGTGCTTCGAGCCGATCCGGGTTTCTGAACCTTCTTGTCGAGGATTTCCAATCTTTGGTGCTAGTTCAGCCGTGTTGACAGAAGGGGTTGTCGGCTTTCTAAGGAGGAAAGGTGATCGGTTTTGGTACGTCCTCTCTGACATTCTCGCCTCGAGTAAGGCTCGGGGGCAGCAGGCCTGGTGGATACTCTGTTTAAGAGCCGATTGGGGTACCATCGGCTGGTCTTTCGTCGCCACCTTCTTCACAAATGATGAGTATTAAAGAAGACTATTAGGTTTGGTTGGAAGAATTCAAAGGCTTCCCTGAAGATGCTACATTATCCACCAGATTTCAAAATCATCAGTTGAAGGATGGAAGGGTGATTTTTAAAGGACCGATGCGTTGCTATCGGCTCATTACGCATTGGCAAAGGGGACAAATCGGCAAGATCAGTATAAGAAGAAATCGGCTAAATTAAACTCAAAGGAAATCGGCAAGATCAAATTGGGGAAAGTTCTTCATTGATAGATTTCTTACATAAAGAGCTGATTGCTCTCAAAAGGAAGTACTAGGGGATACATTGCCCCATCTACTACTACTGGTCCTATACTAGATGTCCTATCTACGGGCCGTCGCTGCCCTCGTCGTCGCCATCGTCGCCGCTGTCGGCGCTGCTCCCGGCGGGCTCGTCGTCGCTCCAGTGGCCGCCGACCGGGCCCTCATTGTCCTCGTCTTCTTCATCGGCGTCGCCGTCGTCGCGGTCGTGAGGTTCCCGGCCAGGGGGCAGAACCGCTTCGGCGGCTCGTCGGAGGAGGTGTCGTCCTCCTCCTCCTCCTCTTCTTCCTCCTCCACCTCCTCTGGGAGTGAAGTCGCAGGAGAAGCGGTCGTCGTCGCTCTCCTCCTCCGTTTCCCCGCGGCGAGGAAGCGGAGGTCGCTCTCCCCGTCGGTCGGGGACTTGTCGTCCTCCGACCAGATGGAGAAGTCATGGCTAGACTCGTCCCCGGCCTCAATGGCGCGGCGGATGTTGGCTGCGTGGACCTCCGCGGTTCGGTTCCGGCGTCGGCTCGCGGGAGGAAGAGGGACCGGTGGAGATCCGAGGAGGAGGAAGAAGACATGGTGGCACAGGAGGGCTTTTGGAGTGCTAATGCGAAGAAGATGCGGAAATAAACTGTGCGGAGCGGTTAAATAAAAGGGGATATAGTGGAAATTCAATGCCACAGCAGTTTCCGAGGAAGTGGTGCCTAAAAGAAAAAGAAAAAAACTGCCAGGTCACGCGGAGAAGTTGAGAAGGCAAGGCATCATGATGACGGATGCAACGGTTCGCACGACATGACCCGACGAAGGAAGCGAGTGATTTTGGAATTACCAATTCCAAAACCAGGGGGCATGTGTTATCACCAGAATTTGACCGAGCAGAGGTGGGCCGCGATCAGGATGAAATTGAAGAATATACATGGAAGAATTACGTGAATCGGCTGTTATGCTGAGTTTGGGCTAGTGCCTTTGTATCGTAACATATTAGGATACGTGTCGGTTAGTTGGAATTTTACTCGTGCACGGTTAGGTGCACGTCTAAATTAGAAAGTCCCTGGACTATAAATATGTATCTAGGGTTTATGAAATAAACAACAACCAACGTTCAACCAACAAATCAATCTCGGCGCATCGCCAACTCCTTCGTCTCGAGGGTTTCTACCGGTAAGCAACATGCTGCCTAGATCGCATCTTGCGATCTAGGCAGCACAAGCTCCACGTTGTTCATGCGTTGCTCGTACTGAAGCCTTGTTGATGGCGAGCAGCGTAGTTATCATAGATGTGTTAGGGTTAGCATAGTTCTTCGCGTAACATGCTATCGTAGTGCAACCCTTGCATGTCTAGCCGCCCTCACACCTATCTTAGGTGTGGGGGGCACCCCGCTTGATCATTGTTTAGTAGATCTGATCCGTTACGATTGCTCCTTGTTCTACAAGGATTAGTTTAATATCTGCAATAGTTAGGCCTTACAAAGGGTGGAGGATCCAGCGGCACTTAGGGTGTCGTTCGCTGGCCCTAAACAGGATGTTCCGGGGATCAACCTTGTGTTGGTTTTTAGGCCTTGTTTAGGATCGGCTTACGATCACCGTGCGTGGCCGCGAGGCCCAACCGTGAGTAGGATGATCCGATTATGCGGTGAAAACCCTAAATCGTCGTAGATCTCATTAGCTTTATCTTAATCAAGCAGGACCACCATATATTCGTGCACCTCGTACGAATCATGGGTGGATCGGCTCCAGCCGATTCACAGGATAACCGAGAGCCGATCGAGGCTCGTATTTAATGTTTACGTGTATGCCATGCAGGAAACTAAGAGAGGCATCTCCATCACCTTCCTGACCAGGTATAGGTCGGTGGCACGCATCAGCATCGGACGTGTGACCGAGGCTTTGCGGGCCGTCGCTCGGAGGGACCTCAGCCAACCGCAGCTCTAGGTTGTTCCCGGCTCTACGGTGTTGCCCGTCGCTGCCCGCCGGTGGGTTTCTGACGACAACAATAACACATTCAGGCGATCCACGGAGACTATCTCTCGGTACTTCCAGCAGGTGTTGTACGCAATTGGGGAGCTCAGAGGTGAAATGATCAAGCCAGTATTAATGAACACACCAACCAAGATTAAGAACAACTACAAGTGGTTCCCCTATTTCAGGGTGAGTACAAAATCATATTCTTTCTACCTATCATATATGTGGTACTGTCAGAAACATGACTGTGTGCTAATTTTTGTACATGATTGCTTGGGGCTATTGATGGTACTCATGTCACTGCAAAGGTACCGAGATCAATGTCTGTAGCATTCCGCGGGAGGAAGCACTACACCAGCCAGAACGTGCTAGTAGTTGTGGATTTCGATATGAGGTTCACCTACGTGCTTGCTGGGTGGGAGGGTTCAGCTCATGATGCAAGCATCCTGGCCGACAGCTTGTCAATGCCTGATGGGTTGCAAATCTCTGACGGTAAGTTCTACCTTAGAGATGCTGGATATGCATGCCGACCTGGAATTCTACCTCCCTTCAGGAAAACAAGGTACCACCTCAACGAGTTCTCTGCGAAGCACCGACCTCTGAATGCGAGAGGGTTGTTCAATCTCAAACACTCAATCCTTAGAGTCACTGATGACCCACAAGTATAGGGGGTGTATCGTAGTATCTTCGATAAGTAAGAATGTCGATCCCAACGAGGAGCAGAAGGTGTTGACAATTTCGATGAAGGATTCACGTAAATGCTCACAGACAAGTATTGGGGTTTTGATGTAACAGTTGAATAAAGTACGAGTAAGTAAAGTGCGAGAGTAACAATTGCGGCGAGTGGCCCAATCCTTTTTAGCACAAAGGACAAGCCGGTTTGTTTACTTATAATGACCAAACGTTCTCGAGGACACACGGGATTTTAGTCTAGTGCTTTCGCTACATACGGCTAAATAATCTTCATTGTTATGATAAGTGTTGTGTGGGTGAACCTATGCTAATGTACCGCCCTTCCTAGGACTAATACATACTTGTGATTATACCCCTTGCAAGCATCCGCAACTACAAGAAAGTAATTAAGAATAAATCTAACCACAGCCTTAAACTCTGAGATCCTGCGATCCCTCCTGCATCGATATACCAACGGGGTTTAGGTTTCTGTCACTCCGGCAACCCCGCAATTGGCAAACGAGTACAAGATGAATTCCCCTAGGCCCATAAATGGTGAAGTGTCATGTAGTCGACGTTCACATGACACCACTAGAAGAATAACACCACAACTTAAATATCATACCATTGAATATTACTCATCCATAGTTCACTACTAACATTTAGACTTCACCCATGTCCTCAAGAACTAAACGAACTACTCACGAGACATCATATGGAACATGATCAGAGGTGATATGATGATGAATAACAATCTGAACATAAACTTGGTTCAATGGTTTCACTCAATAGCATCAACAACAAGTAGAGATCGATACCGGGAGAGTTTCCCCTATCAAACAATCAAGATCAAACCCAAATTGCTACGGCGGTGACGAGGTGCTGCGTGGAGACGGCGGTGATGATGGTGGAGATGATGATGATGGCGATGGAGATGATGTCCAGCTCGATGACGGTGACGATGGCGTCGATTTCCCCTCCGGGATTTCCCCGGCGGATTCCTGCCCGCCGGAGAGCTCTTTTCTCTCTGGTATTCTCCGCCCCGCAGAGGCGGCTGTAAATCTTCACGAGGTACCCTCTGTGGCTTAGGTTTTCGAGACGAAGGGTTTCGCGAAGAAAAGGAGGCGAAAGGGGCTGTGGGGCCCCCACACCACATGGTGGCGCGGCCAGGTCATGGGCCGCGCCGCCCTATGGTGTGGGCCCACCCTGGGTCTTCTCAGCTCCCCCTTCTGGCTTCCTTCGTCATCTGGAAAAATAGGATTTTTGGTATAATTTCCTTCCACAGTTGATCTTCCGAAATATTGCGTTCGACGGTGCTTTTTCCAGCAGAATCCTGGCTCCGGTGCTTGATCCTCCAATAATGATGAAACATGCAAAATAGATGAAATAACATAAGTATTGTGTCCCAATATGAAATATATCAATGAATAACAGCAAATTATGATATAAAATAGTGATGCAAATTGGACGTATCAACTCCCCCAAGCTTAGACTTCGCTTGTCCCCAAGCGAAACTGAGCTCGATAAACAGGACCACATGTTTATGGAGTGAAGAGTCGATAAATAAAATACGGACAAGAAGCATCATATTCATTCGCACAAGACATTATAGTAGACAACTTCCTCATATAACTCAACTTGAAACAAGTATAAGGTAATCACAAATAAAGGTGCATAAGAAATCATAATTGGTGATGGCAAACTTCGTTCTTGGTCAGAGAACAATTAACAGATTATACTTATCTCATTGAGCAGCGCTCTCATGTTAAAGTTTATATGGCACAACTTGCATACTCAATCATAATAGTCTCCTCATAATCATTGATAACTTGCAAAGCTATATTCATTCAGATAAAACTTGTACTAAACAAGAAGAATAAAAGACATGATGAAGCAAATCACAATATAATGGTTTGATCACAACTATTCAAATGCTTGCTTGAGATGGAGGGAAATAGGTTTACTGACTCAACATAAAGTAGAAGACAGGCCCTTCGCAGAGGGAAGCAGGGATTAAATTATGTGCTAGAGCTTTTTCAGTTTTGAAATCATATAAAGAGAATAAAAGTAACATTTTGAGAGGTGTTTGTTGTTGTCAACGACTGGTAGCGGGTACTCTAACCCCCTTGCCAAACAAACCTTCAAAGAGCGGCTCCCATATTATTTTCATTTTGTGTGGCACTCCTTCCAACCTTTCTTTCACAAACCATGGCTAACCGAATCCTCGGGTGCCTTCCAACAATCTCATACCATGAAGGAGTACCTTTTTTTTTGGTTTTATTATGATGATGACACTCCCCCAACCTTTGCTTACACAAGCCATGGCTAACCGAATCCTTCGGGTGCCGTCCATCAATCACATACCATGGAGGAGTGTCTATTTAGTTTGATTAGTTTGGGACTGGGAATCCCATTGCCAGCTCTTTTTGTAAAATTATTGGATAAGCGGATGAAGCCACTAGTCCATTGGTGAAAGTTGCCCAACAAGATTGAAAGATAAAACACCACATACTTCCTCATGAGCTATGAAACATTGACACAAATAAGAGATAACAAGTTTTGAATTGTTTAAAGGTAGCACATGAAGTATTTGCTTGGAATGGCAGAAATTACCATGTAGTAAGTAGGTATGGTGGACACAAATGGCATAGGTATGGGCTAAGGTTTGGATGCACGAGAAGTATTCCCTCTCAGTACAGGTCTTTGGCTAGCAAGGTTAATTAGCAAGCATAAGAGTCGAGGGAAACAAACAAATATACATGTGATAGAAACAATCATGCATCTTCCTTATAAGCACAAACAATTTTAACTTCAGAATAATAAGCTATGAGCTAACAAGAAAGAAAGACAACGAAACAACTACATGTATTTCTCTTTTCTACTTAAACCTCAAAGTGTTGTTGCTATTGACCAATGCTAAGCTTGCCAAAACCAAATAGATTTATTCAATGCTCCCAAAGTGATACCAATACTAACAACAAGGTAAATCATATAATAGGGATTGCAAACTAGAATAAGATGTGCAATATGTAAATGATAAGACTTCTCATTAATATTCCATAACGATAACTCACACCAAGGGATACATAGACAACCAACTAAAGGAGAGATACTTCCCAAACGCAACCCATCTTATATGATAACTTCCCTACTCATGATATGACACTACTTGACAATAAAAGTAAAAGGTAGTGATAATGTGATACCGCGGCACTCCCCCAAGCTTGGAACAAACCAAGGGGATGCCAATACCGATGATGAATTACTCCTTTGGCGATGGTGGTGATGAATTCCTGACAAGCTTCTTACAGATCTCCTTCAACTTCAGTTTCTCAGCTTGGCAATTCTGCACTAAGACTCGAAGATATTCATTGTTATCTGAAGTTGGCGATGATGACCATGTGATGTGAATCAAATGGTATTCCAGTATTCTTCGGAGACGGCAATTCTCCTCCTGGAGTATCTCCACTTCTCTTCTTAGAGCCCGATATTGATCACAAAACTCATCGGTGGTCCGTAGAGCTTCTTCCAACACAGGGAAGGAGTCGAGGCTAAGAGCGGGTGGTAAAGGTCCCTGCAAGTTATGAGAAAAAGAACGTCGAGTGTCAACAGATCCCACCAAGATTTGCTTGCTCCCAATGGCTTGCTGCTCTTGTCTTGATGGCACCCTCTTCACTTCTTCCTCCGAAAGCCCCTTGCCCTTGTTGTTGGAGGCCATGGTGCTTCTAGACCGAAAACAGATCCTGGCAGAAACAGCTCGAAACAAAACACGTCGAGAAAACGATATACGGACCTCCAGGGGTCCGGGGGATTATATAGCAAAATTTTTACGACATAAGGAAAGTACCAGATCGAACCGGAGTCGGAAAGGGGCGACGAGGCGGCCAGACCATAGGTCGGCGCGGGCCCAGGCCAGGCCGCGCCGGCCTATGGTGGCACCCCTCGTGCGTCCTTTCCACTCCGTTTCGAACTCGTAATTTTTCATATTTTCCAAAAACAAAAATATTGTTCGGAAAGTAAATTGCGTACTTTTCATTACCAGTACTGTTACCTATTCAAAGTCGAGTTCTGGCGGACTGTCAATTTGCCCTTTGATGAAAGCCTCCGGTGTTTCCACTTGAATAATATCAACATCAACATTATAGGAATCACCGAGATATAATGCTTGAGTCTTTGTCCATTCACCACTTGCGTAGCATTGCCTTGGAGAGAGCTAATTTTAATTGCTCCTGAACGATACACCTCCTCGACAACATATGGTCCTTCCCATTTCGAGAGTAATTTCCCTGCAAAGAATCTGAGACGAGACCGATACAATAGGACTTTATCCCCAATATTAAATTCTCTTTTGATAATCCTTTTATCATGCCATTTTTTAACTTTCTCTTTAAAGAGTTTAGCATTTTCATAAGCTTCACTTCTCCATTCATCTAGAGAACTTAATTGCAACAACCTCTTATCACCGGCAAGTTTAGGATCTTTATTTAACTCTCTAACTGCCCAATAAGCTTTGTGCTCTAGTTCTAAAGGTAAATGACAAGCTTTCCCATAAACCATTTTATAAGGTGACATTCCCATGGGATTTTTATAAGCAGTTCTATAAGCCCATAGTGCATCCTTCAATTTACTAGCCCAATTCTTTCTAGTTTTATTAACAGTCTTTCCCAAAATAGATTTAATCTCTCTATTTGATAATTCTACTTGACCACTAGTTTGAGGATGATAAGCGGAAGCAATTCTATGATTAATACCATACTTAGCAAGAGTTTTTCTAAAACCTCCATGAATAAAATGAGAACCTCCATCAGTCATAATATATCTAGGCACTCCAAATCTAGGAAAAATAATGTCTAAAAGCATTCTTAAAGAGGTCTCACCATCAGCACTTTTTGTAGGTATGCTTCCACCCATTTAGTAACATAATCAACAGCAACAAGTATATGAGTGTTACCTTCTGAAGATGGAAAAGGTCCCATGAAGTCAAATCCCCAACAATCAAACGGTTCAATAACAAGAGTATAATTCATAGGCATTTCATTACGTCTGGAGATATTACCAACCCTTTGGCATTCATCACAAGATAAAATAAACTTTCTCGCATCCTTGAAGAGAGTTGGCCAATAAAAACCTGATTGTAGAACCTTTTGCGCGGTTCTTTCTCCGGCGTGATGTCCTCCATAAGCACTACCATGACATTTACTCAATATCTCTTGTTGTTCATATTCGGGAACACACCTTCGCATAATACCATCCACTCCTTCTTTATATAAGTGTGGGTCATCCCAAATAATGCCTCAAGTCATAAAAGAATTTCCTCCTTTGAGCTGAAAAGGTTGGAGGCAAGTACTTGGAAACAATAAAGTTAGCGTAATCAGCATACCAAGGACTGTCTCGCGAGCTCACCTTTATTACAGCCAATTGTTCATTTGGAAAACTATCATTAACAGGAACAGGATCATAAGCAATATTTTCCAATCTAGACAAATTATCAGCAACAGGATTATCAGCACCTTTCCTATCTACAATATGTAAATCAAATTCTTGCAAAAGAAGTACCCATCTAATAAGCCTTGGCTTAGCATCTTTCTTAGTCATAAGGTATCTAATTGCAGCATGATCAGTATGAATAGTAACTTTTGAATCAACAATATAAGATCTAAATTTATCACAAGCAAAGACTACAGCTAATAATTCTTTTTCAGTTGTAGCATAATTTCTTTGAGCAGCATCAAGAGTTTTACTAGCATAATGAATAACATTCGTTTTTTATCTACTCGCTGTCCAAGAACAGCGCCTACAACAAAATCACTAGCATCACACATAATTTCAAATGGTAAGTTCCAATCAGGAGGTTCAACTATAGGAGCAGTTGTTAAGGCTTTCTTTAGAGTTTCAAAAGCTTCCTTACAATCATCATCAAAAACAAATGGTACATCTTTTTGAAGAAGATTAGTAAGAGGCTTTGAAATCTTGGAGAAATCTTTAATAAATCTCCTATAAAACCCAGCATGACCAAGAACACTACGAATACCTTTAACATCCCTAGGATAGGGCATCTTCTCAATTGCTTCAACTTTAGCTCTATCAACTTCAATACCTCTCTCGGAAATTTTATGTCCCAATACAATTCCTTCATTAACCATAAAGTGGCATTTCTCCCAATTAAGAACAAGGTTAGTTTCTTCACATCTCTGCAAAACTTTATCAAGGTTTCGCAAGCAACTATCAAAAGAATTCCCATAGACGGAAAAATCATCCATGAATACCTCTACAATACTCTCACAAAAACCATGAAAAATAGCAGACATGCATCTTTGAAAAGTAGCAGGAGCATTACATAAACCAAAAGGCATACGTCTATAAGCATAAGTTCCATAGGGACAAGTAAAAGTGGTTTTCTCTTGATCTTTAGTTTTAACAGCAATTTGTGAAAACCCAGAATAACCATCAAGAAAGCAAAAATGAGTATTTTTAGACAATCTTTCTAGCATTTGATCAATAAATGGTAAAGGGTAATGATCTTTCTTAGTAACTTTATTAACTTTTCGAAAATCAATGCACATTCTATACCCTACAACTACTCTTTGAGGGATGAGCTCATCATTATCATTAGGCACAACAGTCATTCCTCCTTTCTTGGGAACGCAATGCACAGGACTAACCCATCTACTATCAGCAATAGGATATATAATACCAGCTTCAAGAAGTCTTAATACCTCATTCCTTACCACTTCCTTCATCTTCGGAATTAGACGACTGATGTTCAACAACAGGCTTTGCATCATCTTTCATATTAATAGCATGTTGGCAAATAGAAGGAGAAATCCCTTTCAAATCATCAAGAGTGTAGCCAATAGCCCTCGGTGTTTCTTCAATATTTCCAATAGCCTTTCTTCTTCAAACTCTGAAAGCTTAGAACTAATAATAACAGGATATATTTTCTTATCATCAATATGAGCATATTTAAGATTATCGGTAAAGGCTTTAAATCAAAAACAGGATCTTCCTTTGGTGGCGGTGTTGTACCCAAATCTTCCACCGGTAAATCATGCTTGAGAATAGGTTGGCGAAGAAAAATTTCCTCAAGCTCATCTCTTTCTTTCCTAAAAACTTCACTCTCGCTATCCTCCAAATGTTTGCAAAGGATTATTAGGAACAAGAACAATAGATGCAAATTGCTCCATTTTAAAATCATCACTAGGCAAATCAGCTTTATAAGGAGTTTTGGTAAATTTAGAGAAGTTAAACTCATAAGATTCACCAGCAAATTTAGTCAAAATTTTCTCTTTCTTGCAATCTATAATAGCTCCACAAGTATTTAGAAAAGGTCTACCAAAAATAATAGGACAATAATCACTAGCAGAACCAAGTACCAAAAAGTCAGCAGGATATTTAATCTTACCGCATAAAACTTCCACATCTCGAACAATACCAATTGGAGAAATAGTTTCTCTATTAGCCAGCTGAATAACCACATCAATATCTTCAAGTTCACAAGAATCAATTTCGTGCATAATCTCCGTGTAAAGCTCATAAGGAATAGCACTAACACTTGCACCAATATCACATAATCCATAATAGCAATGATCACCAATTCTAACAGATAGCATAGGAACACTAACTTGTTTGGGTTTATTAGGATGTGAAACAATATTAGAAGCATCTTCACAGAAAATAATATGACCATCCTCCACATTTTTCAGTCACAAGATCTTTAACTATTGCAACAAGGTTCAACTTTTATTTGTTCTTCAGGTTCTACAGGTTTCTTTTCACTTTTATGAACCGCACTATTTATAACAGTACTCCTTCATTTTAGCAGGAAAGGAGTTTTTTCAATATAAGCTTCAGGAATAACATGATCAGCAGTTTCAACTACAACGCATTTATTAATAGATGAATCAATTTTATCTTTATAAGGTTCATGATACTTATCAAAATTCTTCTTTGGCAATTCATAATGAGAGGCAAAAGCTTTATAAAGATTTGCAACTTGAGAATCAAGACCATATGTAGCACTCATATTACGAAATTTATCAGTATCCATAAAAGCTTCAATGCATTTATAATCATAAATTATACCTGATTCTCTATCCTTGTCGTTCTCCCAACCTTCAGTATTTTCTTGGATCCGATCAAGAAGGTCCCTTTTAAACTCTTCTTTGTTGCGTGTAAATGATCCAGAACAAGAAGTATCCAGCAAGGTCTTGTCTTGAAAAGAAAGTCTTGCATAGAAATTATCAATAATAACATTACCAGGAAGCTCATGAATGGGCCATTTGAGCATTAAAGACTTCAATCTCCCCCAAGCTTGGGCAATACTCTCTCCATCATGAGGCCAAAAATTATATATGCGATTCCGATCCTTGTGAATTTCACTTGGAGGATAGAACTTAGAATAAAACCGGGGCACAATATCATTCCATTCAAGAGAATCCCCATTATCCAGTAATTTATACCAATGCGCCGCCTTACCAGACAGCGATAAAGAGAATAGTTTCTTCCTCACTTCATCCATAGCAATACCTGCACACTTGAATAAACCGCATAATTCATGTAAGAACAATAAATGATCTCCAGGGTGGACAGTTCCATCCCCTTCATAGCGGTTATCCATAACACGTTCAATAATTTTCATAGGTATTTTATATGGTATCACTTCCTCACCTGGCGCCTCATCCACTACCGTTGCAGTAGTAGTAGATTTCCCAAATAGAAATTGAAGAGAAGATCTCTCCATAATGACTTATAGCAGCGGCAGAAATAAAATCAGCACAACAGTAAAGGTTTTCCTTACCAATTCCACTTACCAATAGCGCTTCACTCGACGGCGGCGCCAGAAAATAGTCTTGATGACCCACAAGTATAGGGGGTGTATCGTAGTATCTTCGATAAGTAAGAATGTCGATCCCAACGAGGAGCAGAAGGTGTTGACAAGCAGTTTCGATGAAGGATTCACTGTAAATGCTCACAGACAAGTATTCAGGGGGTTTTGATGTAACAGTTGAATAAAGTACGAGTAAGTAAAGTGCGAGAGTAACAATTGCAGCGAGTGGCCCAATCCTTTTTAGCACAAAGGACAAGCCGGTTTGTTTACTTATAATGACCAAACGTTCTCGAGGACACACGGGATTTTAGTCTAGTGCTTTCGCTACATACGGCTAAATAATCTTCATTGTTATGATAAGTGTTGTGTGGGTGAACCTATGCTAATGTACCGCCCTTCCTAGGACTAATACATACTTGTGATTATACCCTTGCAAGCATCCGCAACTACAAGAAAGTAATTAAGAATAAATCTAACCACAGCCTTAAACTCTGAGATCCTGCGATCCCCCCTGCATCGATATACCAACGGGGGTTTAGGTTTCTGTCACTCCGGCAACCCCGCAATTGGCAAACAAGTACAAGATGCATTCCCCTAGGCCCATAAATGGTGAAGTGTCATGTAGTCGACGTTCACATGACACCACTAGAAGAATAACACCACAACTTAAATATCATACCATTGAATATTACTCATCCATAGTTCACTACTAACATTTAGACTTCACCCATGTCCTCAAGAACTAAACGAACTACTCACGAGACATCATATGGAACATGATCAGAGGTGATATGATGATGAATAACAATCTGAACATAAACTTGGTTCAATGGTTTCACTCAATAGCATCAACAACAAGTAGAGATCGATACCGGGAGAGTTTCCCCTATCAAACAATTAAGATCAAACCCAAATTGCTACAGCGGTGACGAGGTGCTGCGGAGGAGACGGCGGTGATGATGGTGGAGATGATGATGATGGCGATGGAGATGATGTCCAGCTCGATGACGGTGACGATGGCGTCGATTTCCGAGGGAATTTCCCCGGCGGATTCTGCCCGCCGGAGAGCTCTTTCTCTCTGGTATTCTCCGTCCCGCAGAGGCGGCTAACTCTTCGCTCCGTGGCTTATGTTTTCGAGACGAAGGGTTTCGCGAAGAAAAGGAGGCGAAAGGGGCCTTGGGGCCCCCACACCACATGGTGGCGCGGCCAGGTCATGGGCCGCGCCGCCCTATGGTGTGGGCCCACCCTGGGTCTTCTCAGCTCCCCCTTCTGGCTTCCTTCGTCATCTGGAAAAATATGATTTTGGTATAATTTCCTTCCACGGTTGATCTTCCGAAATATTGCGTTCGACGGTGCTTTTTCCAGCAGAATCCTGGCTCCGGTGTTTGATCCTCCAATAATGATGAAACATGCAAAATAGATGAAATAACATAAGTATTGTGCCCCAATATGAAATATATCAATGAATAACAGCAAATTATGATATAAAATAGTGATGCAAATTGGACGTATCAGTCACCATTGAGAGGGCCTTTGCTGCATTGAAGAACAAGTTTAAGGTTCTTGTCCAGAAACCGTTCCACACGTTTGACACTCAGGTAAAGCTGGTCCTTGCTTGCTGCATTCTTCACAACTGGATCCTAGGTTGGGGCGAGGATGAGTTCTTCGAAGAGCTTGTCACTTTTGATGAAGTAGAGACCGGCCATGGCGTGGACGCAGGCGACAATGATGCCTGGAAGGTGAAGAGGCAAGAGTGGACAGACGCAATGTGGGAAGCCAGAGGCAACACCACCATCTGAGAAGAAGTGAAGAAGTGAAGAAGAAGAACCCCCTATGATCCCCTGTTTCTCGAACCCCTTTTCGATCCCCGTATGTTGAACGACCCCGTTATGATAAACTGCAATTCGTAGTAACTAGGGAGCATCGTGTTATGAACTACCATTCGTAATAGCTAGGGATGATCGTGTTATGAACCATTCATAGTAGCTAGGGAGCATCGTGTTATGAACTGCTATGCTTCGTAAGTTTGCAACTATCATGAACTGTGATTTCTGTGCGATGGAAGGTGAGAGCATGGTAAAGCTACCTGTCGTAGAGAAGAGGTAACCTTAGGCATGTCTGAATGGTACCAAACAAGGCTAATATCATCTCCATCGAGATTTGGGTTTGGCTGCTGGCAAACAAATAGAAAGTTCTTTTTAGCCTAGCCGATGCAGCCCGATCTATCAAAAAACACGCCAATTTCAGCCCGTGGCTCGTTCTGCGCAAGTGTGCTTGCACCGCTGGGCCAGTGAGCCATGAATCAGGCCAGACAACCAAACGCCCCTAATTCTTAGACTGGAGCCACAGTGCCACACACAGGATCCGCACAACTTTCTGGCTAGCTATCGTGCATTGCGCGTAAGACGGAACGAAACGGGTGCACCACATTAGTGCTGTGATCGAACGACATAACCTCTCGCCCATGCACGGAAGTGCAAATGGCTGCATTGAACTTACCTACTCGAGGAGACGGGCCAGATTAATTTGTACGTTTCACTGAACATGAAGAGGTTAGATCGGGTGTGGTATATAAACACGTGTGGTATCCGGCCTGGACCGACTTCTCTCATCCTCTCCCACCCCGGCCGGCCGTAATGGCTTTCGCCGGCGTCTCTCTCGTCGGCACCGATGGCATGCATGCTGAGCCCGTCCACCGCGTCGCCCATCGACGCCGGCGCCGGCAGCGGGTACCACCTGCTCGCGGTGGAAGGCTACTCACGCAACAGGGACGCCCTGCCCAACGGCGAGCACGTCCGATGCCGCACGTTCTTAGTCGGAGGCCACCGCTGGTATCTCAAGTACTACCCCAACGGCTACGACTCCAGCTGCGCCGGGTACATATCTGTCTCCCTCGCCCTTGAGGAGGCCGACGGCGGCTATGCGCCGGCGGCGCGCCCCGTGAAGGCCCAGGTCGCCTTCAGTTTCATCGACCAGACCCAGCTGCAGGTGACGGCGAAGATCCGTGGAACCAGAATCAAGGACTTCAGCCTCAACCCTGAGCACTGCTACGCTGAGGCAGTGAGAAGGGATATCTTGGAGAGATCGAAGCATCTCAAGGACGACAGCTTCACCATCCGGTGCGATGTTCTTGTCTTCGCTGAGGAGGGTGCTCGCCGCGCTACTTTTACCGCAGCGCTGCCGCCTGACATGCAGAGCCATTTCAGCGACCTCCTCTTGACCGAGGAGGGAGCCGACGTCATGTTTGAGGTCGGTGGCGGCGGCGACAAGTTCCCGGCGCACCAGTGCATGCTGGCAGCCCGGTCCGACGTCTTCAAGGCACTGCTCGTCGGCGACAAGAACAACCGCCCTAGCGCGCCGGGAACCGTCGTGAAGATAGATGACATCCAAGCAAAGGTGTTCAGTGGCTTGCTTGCTTTCATCTACACCGACGCGTTCCCCGACTGGCACATGGGCAGCCTGGAAAAGGATCGAGCTGCTGAAGGAGAGACTGAATCCGGAGAGGATGGAAGAGAAGTATCTGATGAGTATGTGATGTGGCTGCTGCACCTGTTTGAAGCCGCGGATCGGTACGAACTCCCAAGGCTCAAGTCGATCTGCGAAGAGATGCTGGTCAGTCGTTACATACGCGTGACCACTGTGGCGGACATCGTCGTCGTGGCTGAGAAGATTGGTAGCGGCTGGATGAAGGAGGTGTGCTTAGAGTTTATCAGAGCGCATACGAGTTTGCACGCAGTTTTCAGTGTGGATGGTTTTGAGCAGATGATCCGAGAGTGCACTCCCTCCGGTCTCAAGGAGCTCATCTCCAAGTTTGCTGCATAAATCTCTACTCAAGAAACCTATCTGCACGTTTCATCTATAGTTCTACATAAATAAATCTCTAGGAGAATTAGAGTGTGCAGCACATCCTTTCTCGAAGAGCTCCTGTCCAAGTTGCGTCTCAACGTATGATTCGTAACTCCATATATATTTCCATTCTGAAGAGTTAATATGTCGTCAACTATCTGTACTATCCGACCCTTGTTATAATAGTGTGCCGATCATCTAGTACCTACTACTACTGTTCTGGATTTGTACCAGATGTTCATATGCTTAGCCTGGTACTATTTGGTCATACATATATGCATCTGAGATAACATGCAGAGTTAAGATAGTTTTATGTTAGGCGCATGCATGAAGTCTTGTTTGCAGACAAAAACAGATCAGCGGTACAAAGTATTGACAACAAGATAGATATGTTTTCCTAAGTCAGCCACAAATCAACTTAAGAGTCTTGTTTATATACTACGATATACATAACTGATGTTTCTTTGTCAAAGTTATTTGATCATGCATTTATAGTGTATCTGCTTATGAAATTGACCACTTTAAAACACATTTAGCATCATTGTCATAGTTCATGTTCATGCCATCCATGTACACTGAGCACAAATGATAGATACAGGTTAGGTTACCAATGCGAGGAAACAGTAGTGTACAGCTCAGTACATACAGGTTTACAAAAGTACAGAATGATTATACCGTCATAGCCTTTACAAAGAGTATCATCAATATCCAGTCATTTACAGAACCAGCCTAGTACTCTAGTAATCATCCCTGCCTTAAGCTGATTTCACGAAATTGTGTGCCTTTACTATGCATTAACATGGAACTACTCCACAAAGTTTCAAACTTTGCTCCCAGATCCTGCATCAAATGGAATGAACAGGGTCATGAGAAAAAATATATGACAGGTCACAGTGTGGTCTATGGACAAGAAACCAAATGGAGAAATCAGGTTGCTACTGTAGATGATAATGTGTGGTCGTGAACAACTGAATAATGTGGAGAAGCACATTCCATCACAGGAAAGGAAAACTGCATGTGTATGTAGTTACTGTTTTAGCAAACTATTCGTCTTTCTAGTGTCATCAATAGTTCTAAAAAGAGACATGTCAAGCTGAGACTTAAAGAAAATGTAACAATGTGAACATGTAGAAGCAAGCACACATATACAATAATCAACACTACTAATTAAAGGGCACCACACGTAGGACTGGTAGTGCGAACAAAAAAAAACCCCTCATTCACAATAATTATAGAGTGAATTCCACATTTTACCCTCTAGTTATGCATCTGTGACACTAATTACCCTCATCAAGTGGAAATCGTCATGATTGCCCCTTTTAGATGCTTTGGACTCTCATTTTCTAATGTGTGTCCATTGGGCAAGGTGTGAGGTGAAAATAACAGGACGACGACAAGGAATGGAATAGGGGATTAGAGAAGTCTGCACACAATCGTTGACGACGCCCTCTGATCTTTACACATTTTGTCGCACCACATTGACATAACATTATGGTTCTTTCTAACAATACAAAAATAAGCAAAATGCTAACCTGGGGTAAAACTGAGTTCAAAGTCCTAGATAGGATATTTCGGTAGAAATACCACTAAATGAGGTAATATCTATCACAAATGCACAACTCACAGTAAAAATTGGAACTCACTCATAAGTATATGACATATAAAATAAACTTGTAATTCAGATTATATAGAGAAATGAAGAGCATCACAAGTAGCGCTGATAATGCAAACAAAATGATGAACCAAAAACATGTATTAACACTTTCCCTCACCTTTGTGCTGTAATCTATCTAGCCTTTACTTTTCTCGCCCTCAAAGTACTTGAAGACACCATATCCAGTCGTACCTCCGAGAAACAAGAGCACTGTTGGAGTGAACGATGGATAAAGGAACTTGACTAAATAGTTGTCCCATTCCGAGGGCAGAAAACCTGCATGCCATAAGAAGGTTCAGACATGATTACTACCGGAGTCAACAATTCTACACAACCAAAAGTCTTGGTTGCCCTTAGCAATAGAATGTTGTTGTAAAATGGCACATTTAGAACTAGCCAAGGGCCCATGAGTTTTACGCAACAGTTAGCATCGTACAAGCTACGATTCAGTTAACAACTTAACATCATCGAATACTTAAACAATATCATGGGAAACATGAAAAGTGCATCTAACATTATTTTCACACCAGACGCCACAAAAGTTAGTAGTGCATAACTCTGGATTAGAGTGCTTCTTAACTCCATATCATCGCACCCACAAAATTTGCAATACATACGAGCAATGCCCAAAATCCCCACAAGACAAGCTTAACTCGGATTGCTAGGACAGTTCACCCGTTTCAGTTCTACTAGTAGACAGCATAGTTGGAGGTCTGAGTCGAAATCGGTGAACGGATTACCGGAGGCGGCGAGCGCGAGGCCCTGGACGAGGATGATGGCGCCGAGGCCCAGCCACGCGAAGAGGAAGGCGCTCTCGGTGATCTGCCGCTGCCGCACCTCCTCGTCCGACGGGCCCTTCCCGCCGCCGCCGGGGTTGAACCCCGCCTCCGTGCGCTGCTGCTCGAACAACGACGCGCTCCCCGCCGGCGCCCGGCGGACCACCACGTCGGGCGGCGGCTCTAGCGACTTGCCCTTGCCCTTGCCCTTGCTCTTGGACTTGGACTTGCTGGTCTTCTGCTTGCCGCCGCTACCCGAGCCCGAGGCCGCGAGGGCGCGGAAGAGCGGGCGGGGCCGAGATGGGACGGGGGATAGGAGGTACGCGGCAGAGAGGGAGGAGGAGGAGGAGGAGGCCGTGGCCATGGCGACGGCGTGCGGTTGCCGGCGCGTCCGAGTTATCTCTGGCTCGGCTTACTCTGGGAGTGAGAGGTGGAGGTGCAGGCGACGAGGTGCGTTGGTGGGCTGGGCCGCGGAGAAGAGCGATTTGCTTTGATTTCGGCCTGTGTATTGGTCTTGTGAAATGAAACAGAGTTTAATCACCTCATTGTTCTAAAAAAAAGTTTAATCACCCTAAAAGAATATAGTGGAGCGCAATGAAAAAACAAACTGAGTCCCAGTTTTTTGCGGAAGACATAGACTTTCACATATACGCACATACACTCACTCCTATGAACATACGCATGCACATCCTACCCCTATGAACACCTTCGAAAAACTGCGTCCAAAAACTTCATCGATGGGTCTTAAGATTGAGGAAGTCATCACATGCGTCTCGCTGTCGACGGGAACGTTGCCTCCCACTGGAGAAAATTTTGTCCTTAAGTAGCAAGAATTGCTTCTATCTTATCGCACAAAAATCAAACCCAATAATATTCAGCACATGTTTTCCTTATTTTGTACATACACTTAGTTCATTGGAGGTGAAAGAATTAAAGATGAGTGAGATATTGGTTTGCATCTTCTTAATGTATTTTACTCCATTTCATAATTTATCTTAAAAACCGCGTATGTACACTTATTTATGGATGGAGGAAGTATGCAGCAATAATTTCTATTTCAAAATAGTCAAGTTTCATTTGGGGCGGTTTTAATGACTACGGGGCAAAGAAGTGAGCCTAACTCATTTGGTTAGGGAAGTGGATGTACAACCCAACCACCCAGGTTCAAGTCCCCACGGACACAAATTTGTGTTCTTATTATTTTAAAAAAACCACTGTATGGGCTTCCCCTACTGTATTTCTTTAAAAAAAAATGACTATGGGGCAACAATCTCTCTCTTTCGTATAGGTGGACCCAAATTAACAAAAGGTGAAAAAACCATAGTCTTACTAGTAAAATTAGTAGAGATATTATGAATTCCTAAAATGCACAGGAATCATAAATATTCTTGTAATGATGGGAAATCGTATAATCTTCCAAAATTATATCCCCACTTTTTTATTCTGAAAATCCCTTGTTTTATCAAATATATTTTTATTCTTTCCAAATTCCTTATTTTCTGCTTTCCCTTTTTTCTTGTAAATGTATTCATCATATGAAGTTTTCGTAAAATACCTTTTGGTTTCTCAAATAAAACTATATTTTTTATGAGGATACTTAGATTTTCAGTCAATTTCTCCAAGTTTTCCTTGAATTGCCGAGTTTCAAAAAGGAAGAAAACTTCAATTATTCGTCCTCTTTTGCTTGTGGTTGTACATACAATCTAAATGGTGTTTGGATTTGGCAGCTTTAGAGTTAGTTTTGCGGGAACTGACTTTTGGTAGGATTTATAACAAAACTAGTTTTAGTTAGTTTACTTTGTTAGATCTCTTTTAGGAAAAAAAAAACTGCATTTGGAGCTAGGCAGAATATCGTGCTAATAATATGGGTGCTTCTTAACTAGTTTATAGAAAATTGTCTAATAGTAAAATTGTCTACTAGTACAATTCTACGGGTTAGGGAAATCAAGTGTAACTAATCTAAGAGAGTGAATACGTTTTTTCCGGTGTCTCTCATGGCCTTCAATCAACCTTTCATCTTGAATAAGAGAGTGAATACGTATTTGAGTCTCCTT
Source organism: Lolium multiflorum (assembly GCA_030979885.1). NCBI lineage: Eukaryota > Viridiplantae > Streptophyta > Magnoliopsida > Poales > Poaceae > Lolium > Lolium multiflorum. Next base: position 22,712,501 of record CM061752.1, on the reverse strand, counting down.
CCAAGATGAATTGAGCCTTGGATCGTTGATACCATTTGAGTTCCTCTTCGCAGAGGTAGACGGTGGTCCTCCATGTTGGTGCGCATAGCTATGACGGTGGTCCTCCATGTTGATACCATTTGAGTAATAAAGCATCCTTTATCGAAAAAGTTACACTAGCTGAACATGGTTTTAGTTAGTTAGATTCTTAACATGCATAGAGGAATATTTCAACAAGCTGATTAACCCAGCTTATGAAACCATGCATACCAATTTAATTACAATATATATGTACGGTGTCGAATAGCATGATACACATGTTGTTTTAAATGTCAACTAGGTATACAGGCCAACATATGGTTTTGCTACATGAAAGTCGCCATTAGCAACGCGCAAAAATAAAGTCACCATTAGCAAACAGGGAGCACCATAATCGCAAAGGGAAGCAGATTTAGTTGACCACCGCCCAAAACTTTAGGGAGGTAGACGGTGGTCCTCCATGTTGGTGCGCATAGCTATGACAATTTCTTATTGAAACGTTTAACACACTCGAGCCTGCACACGCAAACTTTTAGGTAGCACCGTAGCAGCCATACGCATTAGCTGTCCCTTGACCTGAGACACACAGATGCGCGTCGCACCAAGCCACCAAGTGATTAGAATAAGCAAGCAAATAATTGGTTAACGGGGAGCTTAGCTTCTGCACTGGGAACCCCCAATGAGTACCAAAATTTATAAACTAGTAATGTAGTGTTGATCCCGTCATCATGTAAGTACGATCTCATTTGTATAGTGGCGCACTACTTAATTAACTAGTGCGGTGATTTGGGCAGAACTTACGAACTCCTTATGGTAGACTGTATGGATCACCCGTTTCTGTCCTTTGGTAAGTGCAAAGGGTGCTATCACTACAAACTGCTACGGTACGAAAGTGAATTGTGAGGTGATGGCAAAGTGTCAAGTGTGCTACATAAGCTTTTTTTTTTCTCTTTAAGCCTACCTTTTACCTATTTGTCGGAAATGGTAGACACAATTCACATTTTCGAAAATTTATATGTCCATATGAAAACATTGTCTGAAACTTCTGCGTCCAAAACATGCCATGAGCCCATGAGCATACGTGTATATAGATAGACATGTACAGATGTACAGATGTACAAATACAGAGAAGCTACTGGTGCCATTTGGCAATTGACCAGAATATAGATAAGCAATCAAATTAGCCCTGTGCAAATTTTTATTTTAGGCATGATGATGATGATGTTCAGTTGGTAAGGCACCAACTCTACGGATCCATAACAAAGCAGGCCTGGTCTCTGCCGTTCTTTTTCGGTTGTCTTCTTGGCTGGCCAATGGTCACACTAGACACTACCCTTATTGGACTAGCTGCGTGTACGTGGCCACATGTGATTGGATGGTGCTGAAAATAGGGCCCCGCCGGAATCGACACGCGCCACCTCGGCCTCTCTCCCCAAATCGCCTTATCGCTTGGGGCAGGAGCCCTCCACGTCTCTGCACCAGGTCCATAGGCCCAATGCTCACATCACAGGCATGGTCTACTGTATTTTGGCCTTATGTGTGAGGAAATAAAAGAAAAACTAGTGATGCGATGTGGATAGAGTGATGATTTATCAATTGGTTCATGGTAGACTATACATGTTATTTATCTATTAAATCAGGGTATATAGTTTTATTTTCTACTTGAGTTGTATCGACCGGGTGGAGTTGTATCACTACCTTTCTCTTTTCCGATGGACATGTTTGTACTATTAGCCCATCGTACACTTTTATTTTTTTGGCTCGCACTTGATTCTTGTATGGATGCGGTTGTTTTATTTATAAAAAGGGGCGAAAGACTATCTGAAAAAAAATAGTTTTCTAGGAGAGTTAAAAAATATAGATAATGTAAAATTTACTAGCTAGCATATAATCACACGATAACGTGTCTACCTTTATTTAATTCTAAATGATAATAAATGGATGATAAATGCCTATCGTTAGATCGTTCGATTGGGAAGACAATTTTCTAGTTTGACATGAGCGTGTTCACTTTTTTTATCCGCCGGTCCATATATAAGCCTTGACTGTTACAAAAATGGGAATGGAATTTCATAGTCTATGAAAGCTTAGATACCTTTAGTCCACTTTTGTACCTTTCAGGACGAACATGCAAAGCATATTAAACATCACGTGAAAATGACTTTTTAACCAACAATGAATTGACCAGTCTTATATTATATCAGTTAGTTGTCACCCACCGGTTCTTATTTAATCACATCGTCTCAAATCCTCCTCCTCTTTTCAGGAATAGATATGAATCACATTTTTTTTTATCTCATATTCTTTGAAAAAACACCAGGGATGCCAAAATGTTCTGATTCAAAGTAAGTAGCATATGACTACAATTTTTTATTAAAAATAATTGTTTTCTGAAACTATATATGTTTCAAATAAAAGATCAAGACATCATAGAAAAAGAAAGAGACAAAGTCCATGCACCGTGACCACAGAGCAATGAGCACATCCCAACTCGTGCACCACACCTTGCCATTCCTCTCCTCCATCCACCAGAGAAACCAATAAAAGAGAAGATAGGGAGCAAAAAATCGAGTCTTTAATCCTCTCCGATAGGCCGCAAAGCCCATTCCTTTCTCCCCTTGCCGCAATCCACTACTCCGCCACCGCCCCCGCCTCCGCCTCCGCCTCCGGCTGCGGCTCCGATGGGGTACGTGCTGTCGGCGGTGGCGAGGGTGCTCGAGCAGAAGACGGCGTGGGGGGCGGCCTGCGAGATGGCGCTCCTCGCCGGGCCGCTCTGGGCGGCGGCCCTCGTCGGCCTCCTGCTCGGCTGGGCCTGGCGCCCGCGCTGGGCGGCCGGCATCGTCGCCACCGCCGACCCGCCGCAGTTCACCACGCTCGACTTCTGGAGGGGCCAGCTCCCCGCCCGCCTCCGCGGCCCTTTCGACTACTTCGCCGGCACCGCCACCGACGCGGCGGGGCAGCGGCAGCAGGAGGAGGAGACCTCCCTGCAAGGGTACGTGCCTAGTAGTCTCGCGAGATGTTCGGTGAAATGCGTGCCTCGTTCTTCTTCTTGGTGTGGTGGGGGTTGCTGTGGTCAAACCCGTGTTCTTTACTGGTGATTTCGCGAAATTGGAGTGCCCTTTGACGACGGAAAAGCTTGACCTGCGGCTGCTTTGCCTTGACAGGTCATCGGAGATGGGGAACGAGGAGCTGGCGGTGGGGAAGGATGACCTGGTGAACCTCTGGAGGCTGGTGGAGGGCAACGACGGTGGCCCGGCGTGGATCAAGATGATGGAGAAGGCGCTGCCCAACATGACCTACCAGGCCTGGAGAAGGGATCCACCGGTGAATGCTACTTCTCAGTAGATTATCCTTGCTCATGTGAAGTAGTACTAAATTTCGATGCCGGTGGTAATTCTCGGTCTGTGCCTGCATGGAATCAGAATCGGCCTTCTCAATACCAGAGCAGCACAATCTTTGAGAATGCAACGCCGGACGAAGTAAGGGACTTCTTTGGGGACGATGAGTTCCGCATGACCAACAAGTGGGATGATATGCTTATCTCTTACGAGACGCTGGAGGAGTGTCACACTACCGGGACGATGAAAGTGCATTGGGTTCGCAAGGTAGAGATGGTCTTGAGATGGCGAATCAGCTCTATGTTCTGCCATGTTCTCAGTTTGTAAATTAAGGTTTGCTTTCTTGCTTGCAGTTCCCTTTCTTCTGCAGTGACAGGGAGTACATCATTGCTCGCCGGATATGGAAACTTGGAGGCGCGTACTACTGTGTTACAAAGGTAAAACACACTCTGGAATATACTACTCATGTTGTTCATTCACGATGCTTCCATTTATTTTGAGGGGTTGAGGATGGGGTTTACAGGAGAATTGTGCTTGATCCTTAGCATATGATGCTGCTCACAGAAATTGTGTAAAGTTGCAGTTACATCTTTGCAATGTTCAACTGTATTTCCTTAATTTGCGTAGAAAATTATGTTTAGCCCTTGTTATTAGAAGAAACTATGGCAAGATTTCCAAAAACAATAAACTATTGTTTAAAACCCCTGCTGGGAGAATCTACAGTCTTACCCTTTTTTACATTTGTGCAAACAAATTGATTATGTTGACAAAAGGTTGTTTTCATACTCATCATCCAACTCAGTTAGAAACAGGCACAGCTAGGTGAATTTATTGGTATTGTTGACTGGAAAACGTCACTTTTGTGCATACCTGATAAATGATAATGAGATGTCACATATATGAAGATCAGCTTTTGTTTGTCAAGCGTGCTGATATCTTTTCCCAAGGATAATGACCTGAGGCCACTTCTCCATCCTCCGAGTACATTTAGTAGGACAGAATTCTAACATCATTTAAGTCTTGTTATTAATGGTGAGTTGTTGATAGGCAGAAGTCTCCACTTCTTCATTTTCACAATTATTTGTTTGAAAGCAAACCATGTGGATAGCTGGAGAACCTCTTGTATTAAGTTATCGTTAATAAGGATAAGTACACAACACAAATGAAGAAATAACTAGGAAGAGTTGGTACATCAGTGTCAAACTTAAAATATGTCCATGTCTGTTCTGGTTGTAGTTTATTCCATGGCATGTTACTCAGCTTAACATCATCTCATTTAAGACATGTGGAAGTACCTGTGGGTTTGAGCTTAGTACATGGACCGCATTTCATAACTAAACCCATGTTTCTTTGTCATGGTCGCGTGTCTGAGATAGCAAAAGTTATTTGAAATTGATAACAGTGGTGTGCCTTATTGAAATTTTGTGCGGACCAACATGCATGCTCTGTCATTGGACCTTTTTCTCTTTTGGTATTTCAACTCTCTCCTTTTGCTATTTTTGTGCATGTACTACAGATGGTATTCGTACCGCTGTTTCTTCATTGCACATCTTTTTGTTTTCGTATCTCCTAAATTCATTGTTCATTGTTCGATCACTTGATGTGCCAATGATTTTATTTATAGCTTCATTGAACTGCCTGGTCTACCTGGATGATAGTTCCCTCTTAGTTGCTTTTGTAGCTATTTAGGCACATGCATAATAAAATAAACTAAGAAGCTGTCCTCTAGTTCTGATTTCCCTGAATGGAATTATGTAAGGTGGAAACCAAGAGTCTCAACATTGTTGTTTTGGTTATGTACCCAGCATAAAATGATTCAGTACAATATTTCTCAAAGCTCGAAGATATTTTACATTATCCCCAAGAAAGGATGACTTGAGAAGAGGTGCAAAACAACAAAGATATAATTCCTTAATGATCAGCAGTCTGGACTCTTAAGGCAACTTCACCTTATATGAGCGAATCACTAGAATATGCCTATGTGCACATGTGTATTACACTGACATGATATACTCTCGCTCAGCTATTTATCTATCCCTTTTTATGTACCATGATGCAGGGTGTGCCATGTTCATCCATCCCGCGGCGCAGCAAACCTCGCAGAGTAGATTTGTATTACTCAAGCTGGTGCATCCGTGCAGGTAATTCCTTCCCTCACTATCTTATTTCCATTTGAGTAGTGAGAGGTGAAACGAAAACCTTTTGAATACAGGAAATGTAAAATGACTGAAAAGTAGACCAGTCATTCTCTAGAAATGAATGAAAGGAGCACCCCTTTCTTTTTTTTTCATTCTTTATCTGTTCCTTCAATACTCAGAATTTCTTTTGTTCTGATCATCGAACAGTGGAGTCAAGACGAGGGAATGGTGGATCTACTGCCTGCGAGATTCTTTTGTTCCACCATGAGGATATGGGCATTCCCAACGAGATTGCAAAGATTGGTATCCGTCAGGGCATGTGGGGATGTGTCAAAAGAATTGAACCTGGACTTCGTGCCTATCAGAAAGCCAGGGCTGCAGGGGAGCCACCTTCGAAGAGCGCTTTGATGGCACGGATCAATACCAAGGTTGGTGACAATTTTGTTCGAGCATTGGAGTCCAACAGTGACCAATCAGATATCATGGAAGCCGAAGAGAAACCTGTGAAGAACCGCGTTGCGAGGTTCCTTGTGCTCGGTGGGGCTGTGGCTTTGGCGTGTACTCTTGACCAGGGGCTCTTGACAAAGGCTCTGATCTTTGGCGTTGCACGGAAGTTCGTGGGGCAGAGGAATGCATTGTAATTATCTGATCTTTCTCGCAATCCTCTGAGCCAATTTGCATGGAGAGAAAGGAGATGATCTCGCTAACCAGTAGCACATGCCATTGACGGCAGATGAAGTACATTTGGTGGTGTACATATGCTGCCGGCAGCTGATGGGAGGGAGAGGGAGAGGCAATGTAGTAAAGAAAAAGTGTACTTTTACATTTTGGAGAAGGGAATCCCAGCTATATATGAATTTTATCTCTGCTTATTGCAACAATCTTGTATGTGAACTGGACCGCAGAACCCGTACATCAGAATGTAATTACCTTTTTGTTCTCCATGTAGTATGTAGTTGCTGTTCCACTTTAATGACGAAAGCGCGGTGATCTGTTTACTACGAAGATTGTTCAGTTTTTAGATGGAACTCATGTAAATGCAATCCTTTTGATCAAATTCAATGCAGTATTTAGATCTTGCGGAAGAGGTCTTCTGATGTTTGGTCTGTCAGACCTGATCCTGCGGCTACAGTTTCTCAGTTTTGAGATTGATTCAACTGTAGTACTACTCCTATATGCGAAGTTTCGCTCACTGTCATTGGTCAACATCTCCAGAAGGTATTGATGGCAAATGAAAAATTGACTGGAAGCTTCCAAGCCGCTTGAACGGAGCAGATCACCCCTGCCTTAGTGCTGCGAAGAGGCCATTAGTCGGTGCCATCTTTTTTCCAACTGGGCTAGCCCCTTTCCATTACTTGCATGACGAAAATAACATGTCTTTCACAAGCAAAAACAAAAGCAAAAGAAAGAAAGGGACAGGAGAAGGATGTTGGAAAAAAGGAGGTATCATCAGGAAACCCGCTGTGAATACTCGCCTCAGCATCCCTACGGGGCAAAAACCTGATGATATTTTGCTCCCCCCAAACAACACAAAGTTCAGCTAAAACTGCAAACTACAAGTTCATACATCCACCAATATCCAGAAACAAAAGCAGGTATTCTCATCCCGCAGTGAGCCTCAAGTACTTGGAGTCTTGGACCTTCCAATTCCAGCAGCTTCAGAAACTTTCATCCTTGATCCAGATCCAGCTACCCCAGACACCTTGCGCACGAGCTGATCCGCACCAGCACAAATTGCTTCCTTCTCCTCATCATTGTAGAGCCCCGCCTAATGTTTAAAAAACGAACACACTGTGAAGATAATCGTAACAGGAGATATGAGGATGAAAGGTAATCTTGTTTCTGATGGTCGAACCAACAACAGCTAGCAGCTGACCGGAATTGCATAGAGAACTGATCGAAGCACTGCATTGTAAGTTGGGTGTCCGTGTTGTTTTAGTCCCACTAAATCTGGACCTGGTCGTGTTGCTCCTCCTCCCCACCTCATTTTCATCCCTTCATTCACCCAAATTAAGTTGTTAAACTTAATTTTCTTGATAGGTAAGTAAGGTGAATCTTTCTAGCTCAATCCCCGACTCAATCTCTCAACTTTTTTCCTCCCAACACTCTCGGTCTCGCCGTATCGGTAACTTTGTTGGATATGCTTTGTGTGTGACCGCTTTCCGGTCGTCTTGCACATGTGTGTGTGTGCACATATATGTTATGCGAAGCCTCCACATGTGTTGTGCATGCGTGAAGCCTCACGTGCATGCATGTGTGTGTTGTATGCAAGGTTTTAAATAGCGCGTAATTTCGCCGGTTTTAGCGCGCAATAGCGGATTTGGACCCTCCACGCTATATTTGATAGAAAATAGTCGCTACAGTGCTAAACATGAAATAACACGCTAAATCGTGCTAAATCGCGCTAAAACACATAACACGTAGCGGCGCTAAAACGTTTAGTTACAAAAAACAAAGGTCCAAAACTGCATGCCAACCCATCCGCCCAAAAGTGCAATTTCCCCAACAAAGCTAAATACCTAAAGCCCGTATACATACGGCAAAACCTAACCTAAATCCTAGTTTAGCAGTTCCGCACGGAAGCGATGGCGGTGGCTGCCTCTTCCAGCATGACGTCGGCGTCCGTTGCTTCCCCCCACAGAGTTCTATCGGCTACTTCCTTCGGCTCGGATGTCGAAGACGCCTTAGAAAAATCACCCACAAGGTTAGAGCTGACTAGAACCTCCTCCTCATCCTGATTTGTAGATGTGTAGATGTATTGAACTATTGATATGTAGTTCTTCCGATTCTGAATGAGTGCATTCAGTTGCCCCCTTGGCTCTAAATCATAATGTTAGTATGTGTTAAAAAAATGTTGTCTTTAATTTGGTCCTGGGAATCTACTTTGAACGATCTGGTTATGCAATTTGTCTGCTGGACAAGTTTTTAGTTGCCGAAATCCTTAACATTTGCATATCTTTTTGCAAAACACTATTTTATATATAACGCGTTATAGCGCGCAATAACGTGCATAGCGTTTGGAGAAGGTCCTCGCTAAATGAAATAGCGCACTATTTAAAACCTTGACTTGTATGTGAAGCCTCCACATGTGTATGCGAAGGCTTCACATGTGTTGTATATGTGAAGCCTACATGTGTTGCATGTTTTTATTTGCAGGGATTTGAAATGCGAGTTGCCAATATTTTGCCGAAACGTTGATTCATTTCTATTTCGGTGAAAAATGGGCATACTACGCATGTACATATGTCCTATTTTTAGGGAAGGTCATGCTAATTTTTTCTTTTGGTACTAAAATATCTATTTTCTCTATGCCCCACAGGCGACCATGGTCCGCATGATGAGCGAAGGCGTTGTGGCTAGGTTTTGAAATCCGCAACGGTCGAGATGATTAAAAATAACCAAACGGAGATAAGTTGTCCGTGTCGAAGATGCAAGCTGACGAGCCTTATGGACCCTAAAGCCGATATGGTGCGGGACCACCTTCTCGTGCGTGGTTTCATGGATGGCTATCGGTGGGAAGGTGATAAAGATGATTATGAATTTGTCCATGGAATTTCAAGAAATAAGAAAGGGGGTGATCACAATGTAGAAGATCCCGGAGATCATGATCACAATGTAGTAGATCCCGGAGATGATCACAATGTAGATATCTGGGAGATGATCATGATCACAAAATGTAGGAGATCCTGGACCTGATGAGGAAGATCAAGATGGAGATCAAGATGGAGGTCATCATGATGATCATGAAGATGAAGACGATGGACCATCGTCAATGGACTGGGTGCAGGACCCTTATCTTCAAGAGCTGCTTCTCAAGCAATATAGTACTGGTAGATCTATAATAATACCACCACGAGGGCAAACTAAGCTAAACTATAGCACACTACATGGAACTATTCGATTTTGCAATAGAATACCGAGATTAATTATTTTCACATGTACTGATTTTCATATTAGTGAATTAACCAGTGAGCTCATTAATCATCAATATGAAATTAACTTAGGCCGACCATGCATCATGTTCCAGGTTGTACCAATGACAACCATGCATTGCACATTATATGTGTATTAGCGGCCTATTCATGTTTTGCAGAAGTGTATACTCATTTACTTCTACATTTCTTGTAGCTACATTTTTTTTTTAGAAATGGGTATTACCCGGCCTCTGCATCAAATAGATGCACACAACCCTTTATTAAAACAGTTGAACTGTAGCAGTCTTAATAGTCCTACAAACGTCACCTCAACTATCACATACTTGTAGCTACATGCCTCAGGTGGATCCAACAACATGGAGCTCTGCGGGCCATCCACTCAGAATGGGAATGAAAACTTGATGACGCCTCCTACAGGGGGACAACCTAGCTTCAACAACCTCAGCATCGTCCGCCGGCTTTGACACCTACACTTAGTGCCACTCGCCCCTCTAGGTTTGTACTCTCATTCTAGTGACTTGCAGTGCTATCTTTCCTTAATTCTCAAAATTTATTTGCCATGCCCATTTAGTTTCATAGTTTCATTTCCATTGTTACATATTACTTGTCAAAATTTACTTTCTATGTTGTGTTGGTTTGTGAATCTCATGTGTTTGCTTTCTAACTTGTAGGATGTGCACGAAGGATGAACTCTTGGAGCTTCGGGGCTCAGGATGATGTGTCAATGTATTATGATCCTATATATGCACTATTTGTGGTTATGGAACATGTATTATGCACTATTTGTTTTTTTCAAGGATACGTCATGGAAAGACGTATCGGTTTCATAGAAGGAGTGTCCAAGAAGCCAAAAAATACAACACACCTCTGGCACAAATGCCACAGGTGCACCCACACTAACCCCAAAGGCTAGCACACACACCTAAACAACTACTCGCGACATCTCCACTTCTCTACCGGTACAAGCGTGCCTCTAAACAACTTAGCAGCTCGCCAAAGCTCCGCCTCCTCTGAGATCTTGCGAATCACCACGGCCCTGGAAGGGGCCATACCTTCGAAAACTACGTCATTGCGGTGACGCCAGAGAATCCAGCACACAAGCACCACCGCTGTCCAGAGGTCCCTGTCACCTCCCAGGCCCCCCTTCTTATCCTGCAGCCAGTGGACGAGGGTGGAGTCTGGCTGTGGCATCCAGTGGAGCTTGCCCCAAAGGCGTAGAAACACAGCCCAGACCTCGCGCGCTAGGACGCAACCCATGAGAAGGTGGTCCAGGGTCTCGTCCCCCTGATCGCAGAAAGGGCAGGATGCCGGGTGTGGAAGTCCACGCCGACTAAGCCTGTCAGCCGTCCATCACCTGTTGCGCGCTGCAAGCCACATGAACACTCTGCAGTTTGGTGGTGCGCGCGATTTCCAAATCTGCAGAGCACCAGCCATGTCCACTCTGGCGCCGAACATCCCCTCATAGCAGGATCTGGCAGAGTAGGAATTGTTACTCTCCCACCGCCATCTGAAGCTGTCATCCACGCCCTCTGCAAGAGTGATCTGTACCAACTGATCAGCAAGTGCGAAAAGCTCGGTGAGCGCAGACGCGCCTAGGTCCGGGGATAAGTCATCGAGCCAGCCCCCTGCCAGTCCCTCTCGGACCCGTCGTTGTTTGGCCGCACGTTTCGGCACAGCGGCAAACAAGTTTGGGGCAATGTCGCTGATCCGTCCATCAGGCAGCCAGTTGTCTAGCCAGAAAAAGGTGGACGCACCGTCCCCTACCATTGAGTACGTGGCACCTTCGAAGAGGTGCTTCGCTAGCTTAGGAACTTGTATATTTAGTTCCTTCCACGGCTTCGTGTCGTCAACCCGTTGAAGCCAGAGCCATCTAGTCCTCAAAGCTACATTCATCATTCTCAAGTTTGGAATACCGAGACCGCCCCAAGCCTTGGGGGTGCAAACCTTGTCCCACGCCACCAGACAATGGCCACCCTTCACATCCTTCCGTCCTTTCCATAGGAAACCCCTGATTATCTTCTCAATCGCAATGATGGTCTTGACCGGGATGTCGAGGGACATCATGGAGAAAATAGGCATCACCGATAGTGTGGATCGGACAAGTTCCAAACGGCCCCCTTTGTCGAGGAGCGACGCCTTCCACCCTGGGAGCTTATTCGCTACATTGTCCACGAGGTATTGAAGCTGGGCCGCAGAAGGCTTCCTCAAAGACAACGGTAGCCCCAGGTACTTTTGCGGGAAGGGTTCCACCGGGCTCCGCAATTCCTGTTCCACCAAGGCCACGTGAGCGTCCGTACATCGGATGAGGTTGACGGAGCATTTGGCGATGTTGGTACGCAGCCCCGAGGCTGCCCCGAAATCCTCAATAACCGCCATGAAGGTCCTGAAATCCAGCACGGAGGGCCGCAGGAAGGTCACAACATCATCCGCATAGATGGATGTACGATGACGCAGTCCTGTTGGTGCAAGCGGCGGGCTCAACAATCTCTCCTCCGTGGCCTTCTGGATCATCAGGTGCAGAACCTCCATTAGCAAAATGAAGAGCTGCGGGGATAGAGGGTCGCCCTGTCTGAGTCCACGCCTATTGGCAATACGCGAGCCCGGTGTGCCGTTGAGCAAGACACGTGTCGAGGCCGTGGAAAGGAGCGCACAGAAGCACGTGTGGAGTCTCTCTCCAAAGCCCAACTTCCGGAGAACATCCACGAGGAAAGGCCAATCCACGGTGTCAAAAGCCTTGGTGATGTCCAACTTCATAAGTACAGCCAGGATGGAACTACTGTGGAGCTTGCGAGCAGTCCCCTGGACCATCATGAAGTTGTCATGTAGGCACCGTCCACGAACAAAAGCGCTCTGATGGGCGTCAACCATCTGCGGGAGGACCGGGGCAATCCGATTTACCAGAACTTTCGCCACCCACTTGGCGACCCCGTGAATAAGGCTGATAGGCCTAAAGTCTCGCACCTCCTCCGCCCTGGCTTCTTAGGGAGAAGGGTTATCAGGGCTCCATTGACGGCACCGAATCCACGACAATCAAGTCTCGACAAGGAGTTGAAGGCGTCCATGATATCCTCTTTGATGATGTCCCAGCAAACCACAAAAAAGCGCGCTGAGAACCCGTCAGGCCCTGGGCACTTGTCCAGAGGCATATCCTTGATGGCTTTCCATACTTCCGCCTCAGAGAACTCTCCATCTATGTGTTGGAGGTCAAAGGAAGGAAGCCCCAGGTAGTCCAAGTCGAGGGTGAATGGCCTGTCAACTCCGGTACCCAGAAGATCATCAAAGAAACTATCCACAGCCTCAGCCTTGTCTGCGTGCTCTGTGATGCGCACGTCGTTGACCATGAGATGTCCAATAAAGTTTTTTCTCCTCCTATGACTCGCGTGCAAATGGAAGAAACGCGTGCAAGCGTCACCTTCCTGAAGCCAAAGAATGCGGGAGTGCTGCCTCGCTATTGTTCTTTCCAGGGATGCCAGACCCAGCAGCTTCTTTTTTAATAGTCGTCTCAGCGCCCTCTCCTCTGGAGATAAAAGGCGGGACTCCATGGCCACGTCAAAACGCAGGATCAACTCTGTCGCCATAAGGATTTGCATCTTCATGCTGCCAATGAATTTCGAGCTCCAATGCACTATTTGTGGCTATGGAACATGTATTATGCATTATGTGTCAATGTATTATGAAACTATATGTTGGCTTTGATGCAAATATACTGTTGTGGTGCCACTGTTGTTGGCTTTGATGCAAATGTATAAATAGTTCTATTTTAATTGCAGGGATTCTTGCAAACAATAAAAGAAAAAATAGTGGGTCTTTTCCGTGTGCCAGCACACGGCAAAGAAACCAAATGACCTATGCTGTGTGCTAGCACACGGCAAAGAAGCCACGCGTCGCCGACCCATACACCTGGGAGGAGTCTTTGCCGTGCGTGTCTTGCACGTAGCACATGGCAAACTATGACGCACGACATAGCTGCGGCACACGGCATAGAAGAACACACGGCGCAGCTGCGGCACACGGCATAGAAAGACACACGGCGAAGGGACGGCTCACGGCGAAACATATGCGCACGGCAAACTGTACTGGGAGGGCGCACGGCGAAGGCTTGCCTCACGGCAGACTGTGCACCGGAACTACCATAAGTGGTTCCGTCGATGGCAGGACGTCGTTAAGTGCTTTACTGTGCCGTGTAGCTCAGCACAGCACACGGCAGAATCTCTTCCGTGCGGGTGTGTCGAAGCGCACGGCAAAGATCCTTTGCCGTGGCCTTCTCTGCCGTGTGCACTTTGTCGTGCGCAAACACATGGCAAACACTTTGCCGTGTGTATTGAGCGTTTTGCCGTGTGTTCTGGGCACACGGCACATGCCCGTTTTCCGGTAGTGCTCATGGCGTATATATGGTCTTGTACCGGGAATTGAATACAATCAGAAAAGCGAAATCTGGGGTCGGGAAGCATATATGGCATATATGTAATTACCGAAGAACCGGAAGATATGAGTTAGGTAATATATATGGTATGTAGTACGGAGTACACAGTTGTAATATCCGCAGTACTGGCATATGCAGCCAGTAGCTAGATTCACCACACCAAACATGCATGCATGGCGCAGCCACTACGGGAAATGCACAAGGGACCAACGGCCATATCCTATACCAACAGTTTTTTATCGGGACCGTCGGCATAGGACACGTTCCTAGCAGGCCACCAGAATGGCCGTCAACACATGATTACCGTTGGCACAGTTCCAGCCTTCGGCACAGCTTAGACTTAGCCGTTGGCACAAGTTAGCAGCTGGCATAGTCAGAGGCGCCATGAGGACGAGCAAATGTCGTCATCTCCGTGCCGACGTGTTGGAGATATGCCCAAGAGGCAATAATAAAAAGGTTATTATAATACATCTTTGTGTTTATGATAATATTTACATACCATGCTATAATTGTATTAACCGAAACATTGATACATGTGTGTTATGTGAACAACAAAGAGTCCCTAGTATGCCTCTTAACTAGCTTGTTGATTAATGGATGATTAGTTTCATAATCATGAACATTGGATGTTATTAATAACAAGGTTATATCATTGTATGAATGATGTAATGGACACACCCAATTAAGCGTAGCATAAGATCACGTCATTAAGTTATTTGCTATAAGCTTTCGATACATAGTTACCTAGTCCTTATGACCATGAGATCATATAAATCACTTATACCGAAAGGTACTTTGATTACATCAAACGCCACTGCGTAAATGGGTGGTTATAAAGGTGGGATTAAGTATCCGGAAAGTATGAGTTGAGGCATATGGATCAACAGTGGGATTTGTCCATCCCAATGACGGATAGATATACTCTGGGCCCTCTCGGTGGAATATCGTCTAATGTCTTGCAAGCATATGAATAAGTTCATAAGAGACCACATACCACGGTACGAGTAAAGAGTACTTGTCGGAGACGAGGTTGAACAAGGTATAGAGTGATACCGATGATCAAACCTCGGACAAGTAAAATATCGCGTGACAAAGAGGTGGTATCGTATGTGAATGGTTCATTCGATCAGAAGTCATCGTTGAATATGTGGGAGCCATTATGGATCTCTAGATCCCGCTATTGGTTATTGGTTGGAGAGAGTACTCAACCATGTCTGCATAGTTCACGAACCGTAGGGTGACACACTTAAGGTTTGATGTTGAAATGGTAGAACTTGAATATGGAATGGAGTTCGAAGATTTGTTCGAAGTCTCGGATGAGATCCCGGACATCACGAGGAGTTCGGAATGGTGGGAGAATAAGATTCATATATAGGAAGTCATTTTATAAGATTTAAAATGATCCGGAAGGTTCTACGGAAGGTTCTAGTAGGTTCTAGAAAAGTCCGGAAGAAATCACTAAGGAAGGAGGAGTCCCGGAGGGACTCCACCTCCCTATGGCCGGCCAACCTTAGAGGGGAGTCCACCTTGGGCTCCACCAAGGTGGCCGGCCACCCCCTCATGGGGGAATCCCCCCCAAGTGGGATTCCCACCTTGGGTAGGTTTCCCTATACATGGAAGGTTTTGGGTTGGGGTCTTATTCGAAGACTTGTAGTCCAACACTTGGGGCTTCCACCTATATAATGAGGGCCAAGGGGAGGGGGCCGGCTACCCAAAGACCACAAGGTGGCCGCACCCAATAGTGGCCCCCCTCTCCCAAACCCTAGCCGCCCCACCTCCTCCACCTCTCCCGCAAGCTTAGCGAAGCTCCGCCGGAGTTCTCCATCGCCACCGCCACCACGCCGTCGTGCTGCCTGATTCAAGGAGGAGCTACTACCGCTGCCCGCTGGAACGGGGAGAAGGACGTCGTCTTCATCAACACCGAACGTGTGACCGAGTACGGAGGTGCTGCCCGATTCGCCGTGATCAAGATCTTCTACACGCTTTTGCAAGCGGCAAGTGATCGTCCGCAGCAACAAGAGCCTCATCTTGTAGGCTTTGGAAATCTTCAAGGGTGAGTCTCGATGATCTCCTCGTTGCTCCGTCTTCTAGATTGCATCATGGCTTGGATTGCGTTCTCGCGGTAGGAAATTTTTGTTTTCTATGCAACGAATCCCTACGTGGTATCAGAGCCGTGTCTATGCATAGATGGTTGCACGAGTAGAACACAATGGTTTTGTGGGCGTTGATGCTTATGTTGTCTTTAGTTCGAGTACTTTGCATCTTTATGGCATGGTGGGATGAAGCGGCTCGGGCTAACTTTACATGACCGCGTTCATGAGACTTGCTCCACGTTCGACATGCAACTTGTATTGCATAAGTGGCTTTGCGGGTGTCTGTCTCTCCCACCATAGTGAAGATTCAATTTACTCTTTCTATTGACAACACTAGTATCACCGTTGTGGTTCATGTTCGTAGGTAGATTAGATCTTACTCGAAAACCCTAAACCACGTAAAATATGCAAACCAAATTAGAGACGTCTAACTTGTTTTTGCAGGGTTTGGTGATGTGATATGGCCATGATGTGATGATGAATATGTATGAGATGATCATTATTGTATTGTGGCAACCGGCAGGAGCCTTATGGTTGTCTTTAAATTTCATGTTGAGTAGTATTTCAAAGTAGTTGTAATAGTTGCTACATGAGGTGAACAACCATGAAGGCCGCGACGATGATGGAGATCATGCCCGTTGATGATGGAGATCATGTCCGTGCTTTGGAGATGAAGATCGAAGGCGCAAAGACAAAGGGCCATATCATATCACATAAGAATTGCATGTGATGTTAATCCTTTATGCATCTTATTTTGCTTAGAGCGGTAGCATTATAAGATGATCCCTCACATTAATATCAAGATAATAAAGTGTTCTCCCTCGTATGCACCGTTGCCAAAGTTCGTCGTTTCAAAGCATCTCGTGATGATCGGATGTGATAGATTCAACGTTCATATACAACGGGTGTAAGCCATGTTGCACACGCGGAATATTTGGGTTTGCTTGACGAGCCTAGCATGTACGGACATGGCCTCGGGACAACGAAACCGAAGGTTGAACACGAGTCATATGGATGATATGATCAACATGTTGATGTTCACCATTGAAGCTACATCATCTCACGTGATGATCGGTTTTGGTGTAGTGGATGTGGATCGTGTACCACTTAACAACTATGAGGGATGTTGTATTAAGTGGGAGTTCATTAGTAATTTGATTAAAACATGAACTAATTATCATAAACATAGTCTGAGTAGTATTTTGAATTAATTTGTAGTATTGGCATCCGTTTTTCTACCAAGCGCTAGTCTTGTTATTGAGATAAAAATACTGTTAAAATCTGACAAGAAACTTTACGGATTGGTACCGTATTGTTAAAGAATCAAGAATTAATTAAGTCCTATTGCAAACTTTTAGTAAACCTCACATTGTTGATTCAAAGAGCTATGGTTTCAATTAGTACCTAAAGTTATCTTGTCTCCGTGAAACTTGAAGTTCAAATCTGTTTGAAAATAAGGAGCTGAAAATTTAGTTTTCAGAAATAATCAAGGTATGAGATATATATGATATCTAAGACCTTATTGCAAGATGATAGAATATAATTTGGTGAGACTACATAAACTCATAAGTTTTATGGGAATGTACGAAGGTTGAAGACGCAGGCATCCCAATCCTCCAACTATTGGGGCACTAACGATATTCGCATATCCATGAAGTGATCGTCCTTAGTATGCACCGTTGCTAAGACTCGTCGTTTGAAGCATCACGTGATGATCAGGTGTGATAGATTCTACGTGTGCATACAACGGGTGCAAGCCAGATTTGCACATGCGAATACTGAGGTTAAAATTTTACGAGTCTAGCATGTACAGACATGGTCTCGGAAAGTCGTCATGATATAATGGATAAAATTATGAGTGAAATTGTTCATCATATTACAAAGTTACTAATAGTGAAATCTGATACACTTGTCATATGATGATCAACTTAAATTAAGAACCTCAAGGTTATTGGTATTTGACCAACAAACCTAGAAGTTAATAATGTTAAAGTGTTTTTCTGAATAATGAGGAAAGCTAAAAGAGAAACTGCAAAAGATATTTTGGAAAAAAGAAAAGACTAGAAAGTCTAGCTCAGGTGTATATAAATGATATACATGTTATGGATGTATTCCTTGTTTGGTCACACAATGAAATTCTTGGGTATTTGTACCATATTGGTTGGTATGAAGTGTCATACAAAACAACGCAATACAAGAATACAATGGCCTAACTGACAAGGAATATGATAGGAATGCACGTCTGGAACAAAAATAAAGTGTTATTATGTTCGTCGTTGGCATTCTATCTAACCCTTATAATTTATAATAAAGAACTTAATAATTGTTATTATGCTCTGGTCAAATGAAAACAATGAGTTGTTCAAATCATGGCATTACTCCATGTACGATGGATAAGTTATTATAAATCTTAATGGTGAAACACACACACATAATACTGACGCTAAAATGCCATAAGGCAAATGATTTGAATTCCACTTATTTGTGGAACCGCCATTTAGGTCATGTTAGAAAGGAACGCATGAAGGAACTCCATGCAAATGGATTTTGGAGTCATTTGATTTTTTGAATCGTTTGGCGCTTGCAAAATCTTTTCTAAAAAGTAATGACTGAAATACCGTTCATAGGCCGAGAGTTGAACGGACAACTAACTTAGTGAAAACATACATAATGATATATGTGGTTCACTGGGCATATATAGTTGTGTGCGGGAGATTCTTCTACTTCATGAAAACTTCCAACAATGAATTGAGTATATATGTGGATATATTCAATAAGGAAGAAGTTTGAAACATTTGAATGGATTCAAATAAATTTCAGCATGAAGTGGAAATCATCGTAATAGAAAAATCAAATATCTATGATTGGATCATGGTGGAAATATTTGAATTACGAGTTTTAGCGAACATCTAAGAGAGTTATGAAATTGTTCTACAACTCACGTTTCTTGGAGTATCATAGTGATGATGAAGTATCCAAGAGATGTATCCAAACCTTGTTGGATCAATGATGAGATAAGATATTAACGCCATTATATTTTTGTGGATTATGCTTTAGTGACTACGCTTTTACACTGAATAGAGCATCATCATGATCCGTTGAAATGACACCATACGAGTTATGGCATGGGTATGAACCCTGATAGTGTTTTCTTAAATTTTGGTATGCATAGCATAAGTAAATAAGTTTACAACCAAAATCGGATGAATGTCTTTGTTGGTTATCCTAGAGATTTGATTGGGAATTCTTCCCACGAGACAAAGACAAAAGTGTTTGTCAATGTTTCTTATTTCCGAGAAATTGTTTCTAGTGAAGTATTTGAGTGGGAGGACAATATAATTTGATAAGGTTTATGAACCTGAGCATAATGATCAGAGTAGCGCAGCATTGGAATTGGTTCCGGAAGCGGCCACGACGATCATGGCTCCCATGACTACAAAGTGTTTTAGCCATGGAGATCGAAGTACTTATTGAACCTTGTAGGTATGGTTTACTTTGTGATCAAATAAATGATTTGTGGACAAAGGATTGATTTTGAACAATGATAAACCAACTACAAAACAAAGAAGTTATGATGGGCCCTGACTCCGTTAAAATGGCTATACGCCATGAAATCCAAGATAGATAAATACTTTTTGAAAGTAAATAGATCTATAAAATTGATGGACTTGGATGAAATATCCTTGAAGAAGCTCGACTTGTCGAAAAGTTGTTTACGACAAAGTTCAAAGAGTTGACTGCGATAAGATTAGATCTTCCGTAGCAATGCTTATAATCTATGTGGATTATTCTAGTAATCACTACATATTTCTTTTATGAGATATGTTAGTAGGATGGCAAAATACATTACTTATCAGAAGTGTGTATTAAAGGTGTATACAAAGATACAACCAAGAGTTTTGCTGGCCATGGAATACTAGATAGGTATACAAACTTCAATTGGATGAAATGAGTATCACAGAGTTGGAATCTTCACCAGATGAAATAATCAAAGAGTTTTTTGATTTCATCAGAGACGATGAAGAGGCTTGCATTTGCAAGAAATTAAGTGGGAGCGCTGAGACATATTTATAATACTTTATGTAGATGACATATAGTTGGTTATAAATGATGTAATTATATACTTGATTAAAAGGTTTCATTGAGAAATTAACTTGAAAGAATATGGACTGAAACATATTTAGTGTCAAGATCTATGAAGATAGATTGGAATACATAATAAGTTTAAGTCAAAGTACATAGAATGGATATTGAAATAGTTCAATATAGAAATATTAAGAAGGTGTTCTTTTCATGTGAAGGTTTAACAAGACTTGAGTGTATTTGACACTCGATGAGTAAAAACACATGAGTGATTTTAGATCACGAAGAATATGTACAAAATCAGATGTCCTGTGCTCTAAAGAGTTAGGAGCATATACCAGAATAATTCATGTGATGATTATTGGACAAACAGTAGGAATATCCTTGAGTACTTTAGAAGATCCAAGGATATATATATATATATATAATTTTATATGGTGTAATGACAAACAAATCGATGTAATGTGTTGCACCGATATTAGTTTGGTCGCATATAAAAAAAATAAATTTCAATCTCAATTAGGCTAAGTGTTGTTTAAAAGGTAGCACAATGAGATAGAAGTTAACTATGCTAGATTTAGAAGAGTTCTAAATATTGTGACGGATTCTACAAAAGAAGGCAGAGTATGTCATTGTTTTGACAATGACAAAGGATGTTAAAGTCAAGAGGTTCTTTGAGAACTTGGTGTAGTTCCGACGAGTCAGAACTTTGAAGCTATATTGTGTGTGACAATATTAGTGACATATTTCAGACCGTGGAATTAAGGTTCCACCAGAAGACCAAACATATTTAATGCCGACTCATTTGGAAATGAGTGATGCGTTGAGACGCAAATGAATTACAAAATACATACGTTTCTGAGCATGTCAGATCCGTTGACTAAAACCTCTCCCGTGAGCAAAACATGATAAAGCACCAGAAGTCCAAGGTGTTATATCTTTACAAATGTAAACTAGATTATTGACTCTAGTGCAAGTGGGAGACTGTTGGAGATATGCCCAAGAGGCAATAATAAAAAAGTTATTATAATACATCTTTGTGTTTATGATAATGTTTACATACCATGCTATAATTGTATTAACCGAAACATTGATACATGTGTGTTATGTGAACAACAAAGAGTCCCTAGTATGCCTCTTAACTAGCTTGTTGATTAATGGATGATTAGTTTCATAATCATGAACATTGGATGTTATTAATAAGTGATTTATATCATTGTATGAATGATGTAATGGACACACCCAATTAAGCGTAGCATAAGATCACGTCATTAAGTTATTTGCTATAAGCTTTCGATACATAGTTACCTAGTCCTTATGACCATGAGATCATATAAATCACTTATACCGAAAGGTACTTTGATTACATCAAACGCCACTGCGTAAATGGGTGGTTATAAAGGTGGGATTAAGTATCCGGAAAGTATGAGTTGAGGCATATGGATCAACGGTGGGATTTGTCCATCCCGATGACGGATAGATATACTGGGCCCTCTCGGTGGAATGTCGTCTAATGTCTTGCAAGCATATGAATAAGTTCATAAGAGACCACATACCACGGTACGAGTAAAGAGTACTTGTCAGGTGACGAGGTTGAACAAGGTATAGAGTGATACCGATGATCAAACCTCGGACAAGTAAAATATCGCGTGACAAAGGGAATTGGTATCGTATGTGAATGGTTCATTCGATCACGAAGTCATCGTTGAATATGTGGGAGCCATTATGGATCTCCAGATCCCGCTATTGGTTATTGGTCGGAGAGAGTACTCAACCATCATAGTTCACGAACCGTAGGGTGACACACTTAAGGTTTGATGTTGAAATGGTAGAACTTGAATATGGAATGGAGTTCGAAGATTTGTTCGAAGTCTCGGATGAGATCCCGGACATCACGAGGAGTTCCGGAATGGTCCGGAGAATAAGATTCATATATAGGAAGTCATTTTATAAGATTTAAAATGATCCGGAAGGTTCTACGGAAGGTTCTAGAAGGTTCTAGAAAAGTCCGGAAGAAATCACTAAGGAAGGAGGAGTCTCGGAGGGACTCCACCTCCCTATGGCCGGCCAACCTTAGAGGGGGGAGTCCACCTTGGGATCCACCAAGGTGGCCCCCCTCATGGAAGGGGGAATCCCACCCCAAGTGGGATTCCCACCTTGGGGTTTCCCTACACATGGAAGATTTTGGATTGGGGTCTTATTCGAAAACTTGTAGTCCAACACTTGGGGCTTCCACCTATATAATGAGGGCCAAGGGGAGGGGGCCGGCTACCCAAAGACCACAAGGTGGCCGCACCCTATAGTGGCCGGCGCCCCCCTCTCCCAAACCCTAGCCGCCCCACCTCCTCCACCTCTCCCGCAAGCTTGGCGAAGCTCCGCCGGAGTTCTCCATCGCCACCGCCACCACGCCGTCGTGCTGCTGGATTCAAGGAGGAGCTACTACTTCCGCTGCCCGCTGGAACGGGGAGAAGGACGTCGTCTTCATCAACACCGAACGTGTGACCGAGTACGGAGGTGCTGCCCGATCGTGGCGCCGTGATCAAGATCTTCTACGCGCTAATTTGCAAGCGGCAAGTGATCGTCTACCGCAGCAACAAGAGCCTCATCTTGTAGGCTTTGGAAATTTTCAAGGGTGAGTCTCGATGATCTCCTCGTTGCTCCCGTCTTCTAGATTGCATCTTGGCTTGGATTGCGTTCTCGCGGTAGGAAATTTTTTGTTTTCTATGCAACGAATCCCTACACGACGGCACATGTTTTTTCCTTTTTTTTCCCTCTTCAGCCTATCGCCTTTTCAGTTTTCAAACAAATATAAGAAAATGTTCAAAAATTTTAAAAATAAAATTCCTTATGATGGCCATGTATTTTGTGTTCTAGTTATTAGGAAAATTAACAAGCATGAATTTCAATATGTTATGCAAAATGACATCAGGTTTTGGTAAAACGGCTTTTCTGGTTGCATATGACCTCCGATGAAAATGTATCTACGAAATTTTTTACATCCAATTTCAACGCCTACAGCCGTTTACCGTTTTTTTACAATCCTCAAAATAAAAAAGGAAATATAACTTTTTCAGCTTTTAGATTTTGATAAAAAAATAAAAACATGAATCTATTTTATTGTTCAAGATTTATTATTACTTATCTTATTCATTGTTGTTTACTTAAATAATTTTTTAAAATTTAAAAAATAAAGATGTGTGACATCATGGTCAAAAGGATAATAGGATTGATAGGGCGATATTATCAACAAAGCAGACTAAACTCTACCGAAAGCTTATCCAGAAGGAACGAAGAAGTTAAGCTTACTTGATTGGGAGTAGGATGAGGATGGGTGACCGACCGGAAATTTTGACCACGAGTGAATAATTTGGTTTAAGATTAAGCATGTTTAAAGTTAGAGTTAAAGTTAAAGATTCCCTTGTGCGATTAACAAGCCAAAACAAAAACTGATTTTTTTTATGAAGCTGCTAGGGCAAACGGCCATTAGCTGTCTGGTGGCTCCACTTGATGGCTGTGCCGACGATCTAGTCTATGCCGAGGGAGTATTGTACCGACAGCAGCATCGGCATAGCCAATACCGACGGTCAAAATAGCCTATGCCGATGGCTTGTGGCCGTCGGCACTTTAACTGTTCCCAGTAGTGTGCTGCATTGGAAAGCAAAATGCATGTATGACGTACTACATCCATGGTTGCAGACTCGCAGTTGCCATATATCTCGACTTGTTCTCACGATCTCGTCAACATTCAGCAAGAGATGAAAAGTTCCGCGGTGAAACAATAATGGATACCGTGACAGTTCAAAATTATTCCATGTATATATATGCGGTGACTGTAGTACACAACAGCAAGTAGATTCATCACATCACACAGCATGCATCCATAGCCTGTAGCTCGGATTGCACGCATTATTTATTTATTGTACTGTAATATCGTATGGCTATGCATTAGGCTTCATGCATATTACCAGAGCCGGCTAGCCGACGCAGGGTGTAACAGCGACGGTGTACTTGGCCGGGACGAGGATGAGACGGACGCGGTGGCCGTCGTACCCCGGCGGCGCGTGGTAGCCGAGACGGTGGAGTTGGATGTGGATGTCCGGCCTGTCTTCCCGGATCTTGGATGCCGCCTCGAGAGCGCCCATGCCCACGACCTCTGGCCACGATGTCTTCTTTCGGATGGTCACGTCCGTCATCCATGGTGGCCTCCATGCCTCTCACCACCGATCCTAGCTCCTGTTCTTATAGTTCACCAGCCGTCGATCAAATTAGAGGCAAGTTGAGCAATAACTGCATGCAAAACATATACACTATATATCCGCTGATCGGCGTTTCAGACCTGAGAAGAAAAAGATGAGCAGGAAAGATGGAGGGATCGGTGTTTAGTATAGGGGTACGTAACTTATCTATGGTTATGGCGTTCAGATGATCGGGTGGCTTATATATAGAGATGCAAGGGCGTGCGTACATACTTGTGTACGTAACAACAACTCTAGGATTTAACGTCAATTGGTTTGATTATTACGTACGGTACCTACCATTTTTAAAGGGGGCGTCTTTTGTTTGATCGCCCAATGCTCGCGTCATATTGTCCATGAAAGATACATTGACTTATAAAGTTAATATGGTGTGTCTTTTGGAGAAAATAATGAGTTTTATGTTCACGTATATTTGTTATCGTTTCGTTTTTGCGAAACACAGTACAACCGTAGACTCTCACACATACGAGCATACACTCACCCATATGAACGCATGCACACACACATCCTACCTCTATGGAAATCTTCGGGAGACTGAGTCCAATCTAAGATTTAAACTCTGGTGGGCTGAGGTGCCATTGGTTCTCCTATCTCTTGGTTTTTTGTATGGATATTATAAGTTTATTTTCCGCATTTTTATTTTGTGGACATTACATAATGTTGTACTACACTCTTGATTTTTCCATCTTTTTTTATACGGTTGTAGTTTGACAAATTAGTGTCAATAATTATGGGGGTGTAGGTACACCCCATAGCATTCACAACTTTCACATTAGACAACACAAATCTCTTCGATCCTCTCTCAGACCCTAGGTGCTTTCTAGGTCCTCAATCCGAGATATCCGATCTTTAACGCCTTCGGGTCCTGCTCAAGAGGCTTGGGGATACCTAATCTGCAACCCTGAGACGGATATAGATTTTTATCCCCTCTTCGTGAAGGGGTCGGGGTGGAATCCTATTAGGTGCTACTGGATATGAATTGGGTCCCTAGCGTGTCTTTCCCCTTGGGAGTTGGGACGGTGATCCCATATTTGCAACCATGAGAAATATATTGAAATTTGATCAATTTGAAACTCCAAACCATTAATCTAGAAAAATATAGTAACTATGGAATCCTGTAATTGAGTACCCATGCACGTGTACGTCTTATCTAGGCCCTCCAGGTTCGTGTCAAGATATGTCCTTAGAAATTTCTCTTTTTCTGTTTCTTCAAACTAAAAGCATTTAGACTTGAAAGACTATATGCCAACAATACATGAGTACTACACTGGACATAAATAGTTTCGGGTTTCTTGGTTCACCATAATTATCTAAAATGATAAAGCTTCATTTAAACTCTATTACAATAGATATTTATGTTCCACCAAAAAACCCAAAAACATTTCTATACCACGGAGAATGGTCAGGCATGATGTGTTGACTGTTGTGTCCCACCACCGCCAGGCTGTTGACTCGGTCGATGAATCTTCAGCGGGTGGCAACGCTGACGGCTACACCTGTAGATGCGGCAATGGTGGTGACACCAAGGTGACATATCTATACTTCTTATAAAACAAAGCCCCACTAAGTGCAATTAATATTTGTCTATCTCAACATGCAAGCTATCCACATCACCTACTTGCTTAGCCAATCATTTGTCCACCTCATCCCACTAATATTAGTCCTTATTTATTATCTATATCTACATGCAAGATATTTAGATTATCTATTTTTAACCATTAAACTAGCAATGTCATTCTTTTTTATTCGCCGCTCGCT
The DNA here is from genome assembly GCA_030979885.1 of Lolium multiflorum. Classification (NCBI taxonomy): domain Eukaryota; kingdom Viridiplantae; phylum Streptophyta; class Magnoliopsida; order Poales; family Poaceae; genus Lolium; species Lolium multiflorum. Next base: position 22,686,459 of record CM061752.1, on the reverse strand, counting down.
TGATAATATCGCACCCTCGTGCTATATCATTACATAGTTAAGTCATGTGCAACTGAACACCAAATAGTTTTGGCACCAAATAAACTCTTTGCGAATTAAACTCGGTGTTAATTATGAGCTCTTATATACATAACCATACATGATATTTTATTAAACGTAATGCCGCAATGTGCATGTATTTTTCATGCAAGACATCCATATAATTTGGTTCTACAGTCGATTGATTTCACCTTATATAAATCAACCACGTACACTTCTGAAATATAACAATGTTGACATTTTCAAATACTTATCCATTTTATGGCTATTAAATTTAGTGTCTTAGCTACTATGACCAACTAAATATTGCATATTCTATAAACCAAATTTTATGTGTTTTATTAGATTTCTTAAAGAGATATCCGCTGCAACGCGCGGGGTATCGTTCTAGTATTGATCAATAGTGAACTTGAGCACCGTGGTGGCATCGTACATTATGCATTTTTTGGCATTTGTCATTTTGGAATTTTTCGATCTCAATCTCATTTGGAGTTTTCACCTTCTTTAGATGACTTCTGCGTAATGTTGTTTCCGCAAGGCACAATAAATTAATAATATTCTCAATAGAACAGATTAAAATGCGACCCTCGATCAATTGTCTATCTAAAATTAATCTCCTATTCATATTATGGTTCTCGTTGCATTATGGTTCTAAAATTAAAATAGAACATCTAAACTTTCTAATGATATATATTTTAAAATATATACCATGCATTATGTTTGGTTTAATTTACGAGCTAGGGATACACACCGGTATTATAATCCTGAATGAAGAAGTATGCTACTTCCCTTCTAAAATAAATGTTGCAGTTTTATCTAAATATAGATATATCTACAATTATTTTTTATGTATATACATGCGCATCTTTTTTCGATAAAGGGAATATATTAATATCAAAACATACCAATTATACCCAGCCTCTGCAACAACGTACCACCCTAATGACACTACTGATGCACACATCCAAAAAATAGAAAAGAAAATTAAGAAACAAAAGTCCCACTACAGTATCTCGAGCCTAACAACAGCAATACATCCACCACCAAAACAACACCTGAAATACAGACTTTCCAAAAACGACGCCTTCAAGAAGGGAACAATGCTCTAACACCGTCATCGCCCGATCAAAGATCTTAGGTTTTCACCTGAAGATAGTCCCCGCTCTCAAAACAATGCCTCCAACAAGGTCATTGCCAGGCACAACCAGTTAAGGTCAGACCTTGGGTTCTCACCCTGAAAGGTAGGACTCTGAACTTCACATGTGTTGTCGCCCTCACTTTCATACCGCTGCTGTGAAGCCCGGAACACCAAGCAAGTCCCTCAAGAGCGCGGAGACTTGAACCTCCCTTAGCTAGTCCTCCAATCCGGCCTTCATGAAATTCTCTTTTTCCGACTTTCTTCATGGATCCATAGTCACTTGATGTCAACACAGAAAAAGAGCTTCGCGCCGCTCCCTCCAGAACCAAACGGTCGGAATAAAAACATGGGTGTGCGCGACCGAATACCACCCGATCCAGCAAACTACAGGCAAAAGATGCGCTGATGCATTCGCCGACGGAGCCTTACGAAACTCAACACTCCGGCTAGATGAAAAGGATCAGCATCCGGTAGGTCATTATCTTCGCAGAAGAAGAACCCTAGGACCACCACCTTCAAACCCGAAGCAGAGGAACATGCCCCCACGCCGCCATCCGTTGACCAACGATGACGAAGGAGAATTCGGTGACGGCGGAAGCCGCAACCACACCATCCTCGCCCCGCACATCGACGAACCCTTCCTCGCGCCGCCAACAGAAGCCAACGATGGATCTCCGCGGGCACAAGATCCAACAGCCGCCGCCACCACCATCCATTGCTGGAGGCCGTGGAGGAGAAGCCGCCGCCGCACATCCAGGGACGCCGCCCTAGACGCGGAGCATGCCGAAGCCGGAGGTCGCCGCCCAGCTGGTCGCCGCCTCCAACAACCCCCCAGGCACTTTGGCGCCGGGGCCCGCCGACGGCAGCGACGGAGGAAGAGAAACGGAGGGAGAGAGCGGTGGAAAGAGGGAGATCGACCCCCCGGCAGCGCCCTGGGGAGCGCCACGGATAAAAAGGGATGTGCGGATCGGAGTACACGGTATTGGGAAAGTAGTAGTGCAGCTAATAGATTCCTTACACAAGACGGTGACACACATCACACATCTATGCAGCCCCTCATCTAAGCTTGCATGAATTATTCATTTATTGTATTTTTTGCAGTACAACGACTTGATGCATATTGGGAACATCAAGCCGACGCAGGGCGTCTGGGCGACGGTGGTTCCGTGATCGGCGACGAGGATGACACGGACGCGGTGGCCGTTGTGGCCCGGCGGCGCGTGGTAGCCGAGGCGGTGGAACTGGATGTGGACGTCCGGCCGGTCTTCCTTGATCTTCCACCCCGCCACGAGCGCGGCAATGCCAACGACCTCCGGCAACGACGTCTTCTTCAGATGGTCGCCTCCACCGTCCACAGCCTTCATTGCTCTCCCCATCCTACCTAGCTCCTGCTCTTGATTCTGACACACTACCCGTGGAGCAAATCAGCAACAAGTATATATATACACATAAGTTGACAAAAGAAAACGAGGTATTTACACACGTATATTAATTTATTCCAACCTGAGAATAGGAAGATGACGAAAATGTCAAGCGAAAGGTTTAGAGGTATATATATATGTAGCTTATGGTTGTGGACTTGTGGCATTGTGAACTGGTGGCGTATATATACAGATCGAAGCAAGTGCGTGCGTTTAGCGTACGTACTTGTGTACGTATACTAGTAGAAAAATGGGCACCTATCTAAGCCATAAATACCGGTTCCCTTACGAACCGGTACTAAAGGGGGCATTCGTACCGGTTCCATGCGTGGAACATCTATACCGGTTCGTTAAGGCCCTTTTATACCGGTTCGTGTTACGAACCGGTATGAAAGGGTTTGAGCCCAGTTTCCAGTCGGAGGTGGGGCCAGGGCTACACCTTTAGTACCGGTTCATAAGGAACCGGTACTAAAGGGTCTGTACCTATATCAGCGCCGCCCGACCCCCTGCATATCTCATTCTCCTTCTCCTCCTCTCACATTTCCAAATATTTTGCACCTCTCACACTCCAATAATTTTCATTTTTCTCCACCATTTTAACAAGATTAACGACATACATCTATCCAAGGGTTAGCAATATCATCCTTCCTTCCGGCGTTCCTAATTTAGCTCATTTCTTTGGTAGTTTTAACTCGTCCTATTTTTCTAGTGCTAGCAAGGTGTTCGATGAAATGCCTAAGTTAGGGATTTTATTTTTTATGCAATTTGAGCTGAAATTATGGTATGTTTTGTAGGTTTTAATTAGTATCATCCCGTCCTCACCGCCGTCGATCGCCAGCGTCGTCCCCTAGCCGGCACGGTACCACCTCGGTGAGCCTCTTCTTTTTTATAATTTTTTTTAGTTTTATGTGATGAACTTGAATATTAATTAAGTTGGTCACTCATATATCCACGATGTTGTGTACTTAATGATTTTTGATATACATATAAAATGCAGATGAGTCGACAATGGATGTACGGTGACCGGTGCCATCCCGAGTTCATTAATGGCATGCATTATTTTCTCAACGTGGCTGAGGCAAACAGGCGGTCGAATGGTTTCATGTATTGTCCATGTAGTTCCTGTAAGAATATGAAGGATTACTCTACCTCAAAGACCCTTCACGTCCACCTGCTGGAGAACAGTTTCATGCCCAGCTATAATTGTTGGACCAAGCACGGAGAAAGAGGGGTTATATTGGAAGACAACGAAGAAGAAGAGGATAGTGACAACTATCCCTTATTCACTGAAGACGGTGATAGTAGAATGGGGGAAGACGAAGCTGAAGAAGAGCCCATTTTCGATGAGCCGATTTTTGATGACCCGGATGACAATTTGGGTCGGGCCATTCTTGATGCGAAGATGAACTGCGGAAATGAGAGGTTGAAGTTGGAGAAAATGTTAGAGGATCACAACAAACTGTTGTACCCAAATTGCGAGAATGGTCAGAAAAAGCTGGGTACCACGCTGGAATTGCTGCAGTGGAAGGCAGAGAATGGTACTTCTGACAAGGGATTTGAAAAGTTGCTGAAAATAATAAAGAAGATGCTTCAGGAGAACGTATTGCCCTCTACTACGTACGAAGCAAAGAAGGTTGTCTGCCCTCTAGGATTAGAGGTGCAGAAGATACATGCATGCATCAATGACTGCATCCTCTACCGCGGGAGTGAGAATTTGAATGCATGCCCTATGTAGTGCATTGAGGTATAAGATCATGCGAGATGACCCTGGCGATGTTGAGGGCGAGTCCACCCCCAGGAAGAGGGTTCCTGCGAAGGTGATGTGGTATGCTCCTATAATACCACAGTTGAAACGTTTGTTCCAGAATAAAGAGCATGCCAAGTTGTTGCGATGGCACAAAGAGGACCGTAAGAAAGATTTGATGCTGAGACACCCCGCTGACGGGTCGCAGTGGAGAAAAATCGACAGAGAGTTCAAGTCATTTTCAGATGACGCAAGGAACTTAAGATTTGGTCTAAGTACAGATGGCTTTAATCCTTTCGGGAGCAGAGCTCCAGTCATAGCATATGGCCAGTGACTCTATGTATCTATAACCTTCCTCCTTGGTTGTGCATGAAGCGGAAGTTCATTATGATGCCAGTGCTCATCCAGGGCCCGAAGCAACCCGACAACGACATTGATGTGTACCTGAGGCCATTGGTTGAAGAACTTTTAGAGTTGTGGCGTGATGAAGGTGTACCTGTGTGGGATGAGCACGAACAAAAGGAATTTAACCTACGAGCGTTGTTATTTGTAACCATCAATGATTGCCTTGCTCTTGGTAACATTTCAGGGCAGTCAAACAAGGGATACAATGCATGCACACACTGTTTAGGTGAGACTGACAGTAATTATTTGGGAAACAAGAATGTGTACCTGGGGCATCGTCGATTTCTTCCAAAACAACATCACGTAAGAAAGAGAGGAAAGCATTTCGGAGGTGAGGCAGATAACCGAACGAAGCCTACCCGCCCTACTGGGGAAGTTATATATGATATGGTCAAGGATTTAAAAGTGATCTTTGAAAAGGGTCCTGGCGGACAATCTGTTCCGCATGATGTTGACGGACACGTACCCATGTGGAAGAAGAAGTCAATATTTTGGGAGCTACCCTACTGGAAATTCTTAGAGGTTCACTCTGCAATCGACGTGATTGATACGTCTCCGACGTATCGATAATTTCTTATGTTCCATGCCACATTATTGATGATATCTACATGTTTTATGCATACTTTATGTCATATTTATGTATTTTCGGCACTAACCTATTAACGAGATGCCGAAGAGCCAGTTGCTGTTTTCTGCTATTTTTGGTTTCAGAAATCCTAGTAAGGAAATATTCTCGGAATTGGACGAAATCAACGTCCAGGGGCCTATTTTTCCACGAAGCTTCCAGAAGACCGGAGGACTTACGAAGTGGGGCCACGAGGTGGCGCCACAACAGGGCGGCGCGGCCCAAGCCTTGGCCGCGCCGGCCTGTTGTGTGGGGCCCTCGTGTGGCCCCCTGACCTGCCCTTCCGCCTACATATAGTCTTCGTCGCCCCCCCGTACAGAGCCACGATACGGAAAACCTTCGAGCCGCCGCCGCCAATCCCATCTCGGGATTCGGAGATCGCCTCGGCACCCTGCCGGAGAGGGGAATCATCTCCCGGAGGACTCTTCACCGCCATGATCGCCTCCGGAGTGATGAGTGAGTAGTTCACCCCTGGACTATGGGTCCATAGCAGTAGCTAGATGGTCGTCTTCTCCTTATGTGCTTCATTGTCGGATCTTGTGAGCTGCCTAACATGATCAAGATCATCTATCTGTAATGCTATATGTTGTGTTTGTCGGGATCCGATGGATAGAGAATACTATATTATGTTGATTATCAATCTATTACCTATGTGTTGTTTATGATCTTGCATGCTCTCCGTTATTAGTAGAGGCTCTGGCCAAGTTTTTACTCTTAACTCCAAGAGGGAGTATTTACGCTCGATAGTGGGTTCATGCCTCCATTAAATCTGGATGTGTGACAGAAATTTCTAAGGTTGTGGATGTCTTGTTGCCACTAGGGATAAAACATTGATGCTATGTCCGAGGATGTAGTTATTGATTACATTACGCACCATACTTAATGCAATTGTCTGTTGTTTGCAACTTAAAACTGGAAGGGGTTCGGACGATAACCTGAAGGTGGACTTTTTAGGCATAGATGCATGCTGGATAGCGGTCTATGTACTTTATCGTAATGCCCAATTAAATCTCACTATACTCATCATATCATGTATGTGCATGGTCATGCCCTCTCTATTTGTCAATTGCCCGTAATTTGTTCATCCAACATGCTATTTATCTTATGGAAGAGACACCTCTAGTGAACTGTGGATCCGGTCCTATTCTTTACATCGAAATATAATCTACTGCAATACTTGTTCTTTCTTGTTCTTCGCAAACAATCATCATCCTATACATCTAATCCTTTGTTACGACAAGCCGGTGAGATTGACAACCTCCTGTTTCGTTGGGGAAAAGTACTTTGGTTGTGTTGTGCAGGTTCCACGTTGGCGTCGGAATCCCTGGTGTTGCGCCGCACTACATCCCGCCGCCATCAACCTTCGACGTGCTTCTTGGCTCCTCTGGTTCGATAAACCTTGGTTTCTTTGAGGGAAAACTTGCTACTGTCGCATCACACCTTCCTCTTGGGGTTCCCAACGGACGTGTGTTAATTGCACGCATGATGACGTGACGAAAAATCTTTGCGTGAACCTGCTAAACTTCTTGGGCGTGTATGGGAAGACAAAAGATACACCGGATGCACGGCAGGACCAGCAAAGTATCCACGAAGGAAACAACCTGAATCCAGAGAAGTATCAAGGTCCTGCCAGCTACGCTCTTACCAAAGAGGAGAAGGAGATCTTTTTGAAGTCCTGAGTAGCATCAAGGTCCCGTCTGGCTTCTCGTCGAATATAAAGGGACTATTAAACATGTCGGAGAAAAGTTTCAAAACCTAAAGTCTCATGGCCACGTGATTATGACACAATTACTTCCGGTTGCATTGAGGGGGCTTCTGCCGGAAAATGTTCGAGTACCCATTGTGAAGCTATGTGTGTTCCTCAATGCAATTTCTCAGAAGGTGATCGATCCACTTACTCTACAAAATTTACAGAAGGATGTGGTCCAATGTCTAGTCAGCTTCGAGTTGGTGTTCCCACCATCCTTCTTCAATATTATGACACATCTCCTAGTACACCTGGTCGAAGAGATTGGCGTTCTCGGTCCTGTATTTCTACACAATATGTTCCCCTTTGAGAGATTCATGGGAGTCTTAAAGAAGTACGTTCATAACCGTGCTAGGCCAGAAGGAAGCATCTCCAAGGGCTATGGAACAAAGGAGGTCATTGAGTTTTGTGTTGACTTTATTCCTGACCTTAAGCCGATCGGTGTTCCTGAATCGCGCTATGAGGGGAGACTGCGTGGAAAAGGCACGCTAGGAAAGAAATCAACAACGTGTATGGACGGACATTCTTTCACTCAAGCACACTACACAGTTCTACATAATTCCATTTTGGTGGCTCCGTACAAAGAGGAACACAAGGATATCTTACGCTCTAAATACCCGGAGCAACGTGAAGATTGGATTGTTGGAGAACACATGAAGACTTTCAGCGGTTGGTTGCAAACACGTCTCATGAATGTCACTGATGACGAGCAGCTGTACTTGTTGGCCAAGCAACCATCTTTGACTATATCGACTTTTCAAGGGTACGAGATTAATGTGAACACATTTTACATGTTCGCCCAAGACAAAAAGAGCACCAACCAAAACAGTGGTGTCCGCTTTGATGCAGAAGATGACAATGGAAACAAGGTCACATATTATGGGTACATAGAGGAGATATGGGAACTTGACTATGGACCTAATTTCAAGGTCCCTTTGTTCCGGTGCAAATGGTTCAACCTGAAAGACGGGGTACAGGTAGACCCGCAGTATGGAATGACTACAGTGGATCTCAAGAATCTAGGGTACGACACCGAACCATTCGTCCTAGCCAGTGAGATGGCTCAGGTTTTTTATGTGAAGGACATGTCTAGCAAACCGAAAAAAGAAAAGAAAGGCAAGAGGACACATCATACGACGAGCCAAAGCGGCACATAGTTCTTTCAGGAAAAAGAAACATCGTGGGAGTAGAGGACAAGACAGACATGTCAGAAGATTATAATAAGTTTGATGATATTCCACCCTTCAAGGTAAAAATTGACCCAAGCATCATCTTAAATAATGAAGATTGTCCATGGTTGCGTCGCAGTCAGAAGAAAGGGAAACAGACGAAGAAAACTCAGAAGACTAGCTAGATATAGGGATCATAACTTGTGTATCTCAATATGGAAATCACTTTTGTGTAATGATGTTACTGTATGTAAGATATTAACAATGGAGATGGTTGGATTGTTTTACTAGTTAAGTAGCTTTCACGGGCTTGCAGGGAAAAATTTCCGAGGCGGAACTTCCGAATATGCCATATATAGGGCATGTGCACCAAGAGCATATTCGAGAAGTTGATTTCCCAACCCTTTCCCCAACATTGTTAGAGGAGATGGAGTCTTTCACGGGCTTGCAGGAAATTTTTCGAGGCGGAACTTCCGAAGATGCCATAGGGCGTGTGCACCAAGGGCATCTTCGACAAGTTCCGCCACGGGAGATTTCCCAACCCTTTCCCCAACATTGTTAGAGGAGATGGAGTCTTTCACGGGCTTGCAGGGAAATTTTTCCGAGGCGGAACTTCCGAAGATGCCATAGGGCGTGTGCACCAAGGGCATCTTCGAGAAATTCCGCCACGGGAGATTTCCCAACCCTTTCCTCCATCCATGGTGATGAAACTCTCCATCCGGCCATGTTGGCTTGTTGAGCTGCTTGCCATGGCGTATCGATGCTCCTTTTATAGGCACGGCGCCGCTTTTACATTCTCTTCTTCCTCCGACGGTCGTGCGCTACATGCTTTATCTCATCGAGCGGGCGTCCTTATCCTGCCGACAGCTTTAGTACCGGTTGCACCCGCCGGTACTAAAGGTTCACGCGTCCTTATCCCAAGCAGTTTTGTTACATGACAGAAAAACCACCTTTAGTACCGGTTGCACCCACCAGCCGGTACTAAAGGTTACCGTCCTTATCCCACCGAGTTTTGTTACATGACAGAAAAACCACCTTTAGTACCGGTTGCACCCAGCCGGTACTAATGGTTTCCCGCCTATTTTCTTCGCTTTCCACCGGTTCCCGCCTCTGTCTTCCCGCCATTTTCACTATATATATGTAGGCTTGGCCTCCATTTACATATTACATCTAGACTCATATCTGCAAACCTCATCATTCTCTCCCATGGCTTCCATCGTATCTCTAACCCCCGGGAGGCGGAGGCGCTGCGCCTCGAACCCCTGCCCGCCGGGCTACCGCGTCCGACCGGCTGGTTGCTAAGCGTCGGAGGCGTACCGGTCCCTCCAGTCCCTCTAGGTGTGGCGCGCGAGATGGCCATCACGAACCACTACTACTTCGAGCTCACGCCAGAGCAGAGGAGGAATCCCCAGTGGCATCCCGACTACAGCCCGACTTGGGAAAGCTTCTTCATCAATCGGCGTGACAGGGCGCTTGCCAGGACGAGGGCGGCCCGCCTCCTTCGAACTTCAACGAGGCCGGCCGTCGGCTGTGGTGGCGCGGCCGGACTCTCCAGGGCGTCATGGCCTACCGTGGCCCCCGCCTGCGCTACCCTCAGTCCTAGCCCAAGCGTGCTCTCCCGCCGAGGTTCGACTACCGCGACCCCGATGCCAGCGACGATGATGACGGCGACTACGACGACTACAGTGGCGAGTATTATAGGGCTAGGCACGAGTATGACTGATTGACTCCAACAGTCAAATGTGGCCATGTATCTTAATTTTCAGTTGAGCTATGTACTTTTAATTCGAGTTCAATCGTAATAACATTTTATTCTCGCCCTTTTGTCTCGCCTTTTTTTCCCACGCGCGGCGTCGTGGCGGGAAAGTTTCCCGCGCGACGTCGGGCGGGAAACTTTCCGCGACGGCATCGTGGCGGGAGTAAAGAAATAGAAAAGAAACAGAAAAGAAAAGGAAAACAAATAGAAAAAAAAAAAAGAAAAGAAACAGAAAATAAAAAGAAAAGCAATAGAAAAAATAAATAGAAAAGAAATAGAAAAGAAAATAAATAGAAAAGCAATAGAAAAAATAAATAGAAAAGAAATAGAAAATAAAAGAAATAGAAAAGAAAAGAAAAGAAACAGAAAAGAAAAAGAAAAAGAAAAGAAAAGAAAAGAAAAGAAAACAGAAAAGAAAAAGAAAAAGAAAACAAAAAAAACCTTTGGTACCGGTTGGTACCACCAACCGGTACGAAAGGGTCTTCAACCTCGTTTTGACTTAGCGGCGCGGGCCAAATTTCCCCCAAATCCCATTCTTCCGCGCGCCACGCTCACGCAGAGACCACGCCGTCGCAGCCTCGCCGTCGGCCGCCGCCCGCTCCCCGGCGCCGCAGGTAAGTCCTCCGGCCCCTTCTTTCCCTCCCCCGCTCACGCGCACGCCGACGCGGCCTCGCCGATGCCGCCTCGCCAACGCCCTCACCGATGCCGCCTCGCCGACGCCGCCTTGCCGACGCCGCCTCGCCGACGCCGCCTCGCCGATGCCGCCTCGCCGCAGACGCCCAGACGCCGACGCCGCCTCGCCGATGCCGCCTGCTGGACGCCGACGCCCTTAGGGTGTTCGGTCAAATGTCCCTGCCACGAGCATGCGCCGCACGGGGCGGCTCGGGTTGATGAGCAGCTCCCTCCACACCCTCATCTCCCCTGCATGCATCTACACCGAAGCTTGTAGATGCAATTAACAAGGTCAGAAAGGGAGAGTACATTCCCGATCGAGAGAATGAAAGCTAGACACTCGCTCTGGGGAATTGAACACGGACGAACTCGCCCAGGTCTCACCATGAAGGAAGCGTGGCCGGACAGCGCTGACACTTATAGAAGCCGTTCGCGAAAGAAGAAGAAGGACGCCGACGAGTTAGCAGAATTGAGGACTAGGGTGGAGGCGCTTGAGAAAAATCAGAGGGCACCTGATCAGCTGCTATTTCTACAGGATCCACAAGCCGATGCTGCCCCATCTCAGCGAAGAAGCAATGTCGGTTCTTCGCATGTTGACGGATGTGGAGGAAGCTACCCCGTGGATTATATCACGGAGAAGACAGATTGCGAGCTACATATGTTATTCAGGACCGCGTCCATTAAGGTGGCCGTCGGCTATGTGTACCCAAGTGAAGATGGAGCAATGCACCATCATATGCCCATTCCACCTGGCTGTCTTCGTGTCGGGGTGGATGAAGTTGTTCCGGGTTTTGAAACAGTGGAGCTTGATATTCCTAGAGGTGACGATGAGAGGACACTGGCCGATGTCAAGCACGGTTTCGCCCTATGGCCGAAGAAGTACATCGTCCTTTTGCAAAGGCCACCGACTCCTACACATGAGCAGCAAATGCCATCGACTCCTCCTGGTAGCAGTCCTCGTGAGCAGCCAAGTCCACACCTACCTGAGAGGGACCCCAGCGTGAGTCCACCATCTCGAGATCCTCGCGTAAGACAGCGTCCGTTAAGCGGAACGGTACGCCGCCTAGGAAGAATCTAGAAAGGAGAAACCACAGCCGCCCATTGAGAAGTTACCTTGGGAAAAAAGTGTCGAGGAAAACACGCAAGCCGTTGAGGCCGAGGTGAAATTTTTGCCGAAAGTGCAGAGATACCTTTCGAGAAGACACTAGATCCGGTGAAAGTTGTGCGTACCGTTGAGAATCTATATGACCTGTACCATCGCCGCCATCTGACTATAGACGTTCTATTGAAAGGTCGCATGACAAGATGATCGAGGCGACAAAACCCGTTCAATCGGGTATCAGGGAGATAAAAGGGATACACCAAGTCTACCAGCTCGGACAACAACTCGTTCAATCGGTCGACCCTCTCAAGGTGTTTGACGGGAAGCCCGTTCAAAGTTCTCGACAAGACACAACCGATTACGCCTTCGCTGAACGAGCATATCAATTTGTTCAAGGGAAAGATTTGGTCGAGAATCTCAGGAAGCTACCAACATGTATGTGTAACTTGCATTCGTGGTACCTTAATGCCTCAAAGGAAGGGATCGAGACTATCATGGTGCGAGTTAGGGAAGAGCACTACTTCCAGAATACTGTGTGAACGTTGACTTCAACGAGCTTTTCCAGTTATACAATCTCCGGGCCCTCGACAAATCTATCATCAGTTCCTATTGTCTGTAAGTGATTTATTTAATTTGAGAAGTCTTTAGCTCAGCTCGTTCATTGTCTGCAGATTATAATCTTTTGTGCGCTATATTATGCAGATCGAAGATGCTCGAATGCAAAAGGGACGAAATCACGGACATTGGGTTTATTGACCCGCACACAATGCATGTTAAAACCATAGAAGATCCCCCTATAACAAGGATACACCGGAGACTTTGCTAAGGTTTTTGAAGCGACAACGTGACAAAAGGCTAATAATTTGGCCTTACAACTTTGAGTGAGTCTTACTGTCTTATAACACATTATATTTTGCTCACCGTATGTCAAAATTTTAACTAATGACTTATATATATGACACTACATATTTAAACGTGCGTAGGTTTCACTTTATTCTTCTCGTCATCAATATGCACATTGGAGAAGTTGAAGTCTTTGACTCACTAAGCAAAAAACCGGAACTATACTTGTCTTGTTATTTAATGCTCAAAAGGTAATTTTAATTCTTATCGGTTTGTTTCGTTAATTTCCTGCTATGAACTAATTGATAACTCTTTTATGCATTTTCTTTTGTCGGGCAGCGTATGGGAAACTTTCATCAAGGAAGATAAGTCCCATGAATGGACACCGAAGCTGCGATGGCGTGCGAAAGTAAGTAGTACTACCTAGGTCCACACACCTTTAATTATCATACTTGACTATTGTTTGATTGAATTATATTCTTGTAAAGAAATGCCCACAACAACCGAAAGGGACTGATCTCTGTGGATTCTACGTTTGCGAGTACATCCACAGAATTGTCAGCGAGAGAATGAATAATGAAAGAAATAAAGAGGTACGAAAACAATATTCACAAATTTGTTTTCTTATCATAAGTTGTGCTGAGTTTCAGTAATAGTTGTTTCATTGTGGTTTGAATATATATATATATATACACACACACATAGCTCATGTATTCATTTGTATCTTATTCTTTTATAGTTGGCAAGAAAGCGGAACAAGCTCTCAATCGATGACCGCTTCATAGCAATAGGCGAGGAATTGGCGGGATTTTTCCTTCGGGACGTCATACCACCATTCGCAGAGTTCCACTATGAATGAAGATGTACATGTTACATATATAGTTGACTCGAAGAGTACCACTATGCTACATGTAATAGACATATATAGAGTACGCCTCGGAGAGTACCACTATGCATGAAGATCGATCTTCATGCATAGTGCTACTTAATTTACGATCTTATGCAATTACATGTGTGTTATATTATATGCACCAACTTGCTATGCATCATCTTGATCTTCATGTACTACCTAAACCCAAACGCGTTTCTGGTGCATCGACGCGATATGAAACAAACCGATATCCCTAAACCCCTCCAAAAACCCTAAAACTTCAATTCTCTGCCGCGGCGAGATTCGTGCAAATTCCCTGCCGCGGGTGGGAACCTTTGGTACGGTTCGTATTACCAACGGTACCAAACTTGGCCCTGAGCTCTCTGGTGGCCACGTGGAGGCCCCTTTTATACCGGTTCGTAAACAACCGGTACGAAAGGGGGGAGGGGGCTTTAGTGCCGGATATTTTATACCGGTTGCTCAACCGGTACGAATGCCCCTCTGGAACCGGTATTGATGAGAGGTTTTCTACTAGTGGTAATGATCGCTGGGATTTTAACGCCAAAACGGTTACCTAGCTTTGTAAACTGAGTCTCTTGTTTGATCGCCCAATGAATACCTATGTGATATACGGAGTATAAGACATGACAAGCAGAGTCGCGTGCACGCGTGGAGGCCCAAGGGCCAAGGTGAGCGACGTCATACGGCCCGTCGTAGCGATGCAGTAACCTGATAAGAGCAAGTTCAATTGTACAGTCAACTGTTGCCTATAAGCGAAGTGTGGCCAAGGTACCGCCTGTGTCCACCTCGTTCCCTTAGTTAGTCCATTTGGGTTCGCGTAGTTAAAATTTAGATCTACCTCCAGCTCTAGCAACCTAACGTAAATTGATCAAATTATCTGCAGAGACATATTCCTGGCTAAAATTTGGATCGTGAATGCGTCAGCACGGACAACTCTCGTTGTATAGCCAAGATCTGTTCGGGCCACGACTTGCTCACGTTGTTGGCTGTGCATATGCTGGTAGCCCCACTAGCCTCGACGCACATGACCCTGTTTGATTAATTGCACGGTACAACACCAACGAACTGTTAAGCCATTTGACGGCCATTTACGCGAGGAGGAAAAGGCCCCGCCGCCGCCAGTCGCACTCAGGGATAAAAGCGTGCCACCGCACAGCCTTTGACCGATGACAACTTTGTTAAGTTTCATGCACTAGCCGAACTCGAGACCTGGGGCTCTGATACCATGTTAAGCTTCATGCACTAGCCACTTGAACTAAAAGTTCAAACTGATGGAAAGAGCTAGGCAATCTACTTATACACTTCAACAAACTTTAGGGTTCTGCCCGAGCCACCCCACTTGGGAGATAAGACCTTGCCACAAAAGGATGTACATGGATGGATGGAGTAATTGAAATTCCCCATGTGTTGATTGCTGGCTGCCTCTGGGCCAACGGGAGAAAGAGAGACACGCCTATCTGGCTAATTATAAACTCCATAGTGCAAAACTAAAGGAAAGATCCTTGGCTAGGGAGGGAACCGATAATTAATATGGCTAGGATTAGTTCGTGGTTTTACACGGTCCAACGGAAAACTCTATCTATCTACCGATCATTTCCATATAGCGATTTGGGTTGCCAACACAACTTCATATGATAGAAGGTCTTAGCATAAAGCCACCATGTTTGTACATAAATTTCGAAATGCTACCACTCTAGTGCTTTTTTCAATGTGCACTAAACTCAAATTAAACACGGGTTAACACCGATTCTAACTTGTGAGACCCACCCATCAGGTTGACGTGGCACCAAGAGAAACACCAAGAGAAAGAGTTAAGGGTGCATATGTCAGGTTCGCCCCGTAGCTCTGGCAAGCATGCCATGTAGCTCCGGTGAGTAGGTTGTCATCTCTATCCACCTAGCCGTCTCCATCCCCTCTCCCGCCCATACGTTCCCGCTCACCTCCACCCCGCCGTACCCATCCCATCCCCATGCACCTAGAGGCGTCGTCGTGCCTCCATGCTCGCTGCCTCGCCTCTCTTGTGGCTGAGTGCCGTTTCCACTGCTCCAGACTCGCATACAAGGCATCGCGCTCGCCTTTCTTCTCCATCCTTGGTCAGTCGCCGCCACCCTCCCCCGCAAGCACCCAGATCTAAAGCCCTCCACACCCTCCCGCTGGTCGTCGGGTCGTGGCTGGTGCTGCTCAGTGACCCGGACAAGCGCGACTTTTACGAGAAGGAGGGGTTCAACACGGGAGGAGGGCAGGTCGGGCCGGCGAGTTCGCCGGTGGAAATTTGCCGAGGGCGTGTGGCGATGGTACGGTAGTCGTGGTGGCATTGTGGTGGTCATGACAAGAAGACGATCTTCTAGATATTTTCTTATTTTTTATTTTTTAAAATTTCTTTCCGCTAATATTTTCAAAAGGCCCAAAAGTTACAACCATATGAAATATGCACCCTAGTCGACCCAATTCGTCGGAAACATTGTCAATTCAATGTAAAAATAATTTGTAGTTTAATTGTATCATTTTGTCGAAAACGTAAACTGGGAATTTTTCGAAATTTATGGCGAAGAAACGTGTTACTTTTATGCTACCAACTCGAAAATTTTGCAAACCCATACAAGTAGTAGGTACATAAAAGCAAAACATTGACCATCGATAATAAGTTGTTTCATTCTCCAAAAAAGACAATAAGTTGTTTCTACAAAACGTTGGTCATATATCCTGCTGCCACGTTCGTTGAAACCGCAACATGCTAGAACAGATCGAGAGCATCATCATCATATCTAGGCCTAGCTATCGCACCACACGGCAGCAGCGCCCACCTGGCTGCCCTTGCACAAGGACACCCCGCCTCCCGCGCCGTATGGGCCAGGTGGAGGGTACAGCGTGATGTCGAACACAGCCGCCCCTTGCTTCATGTCCGCTGTGAACCTATCCAGCATGTGTCCCACGGGCACAGCGACTGCCCTGGCGACGACGGGCTGGTGCTGCTCAGCTGACTTTCTCGGCCCGACGCAGAGCCGCCCCACCTCCGTCTCACTTGCGGCGAGCTCGACGCCATGATAGGACACCTCCAAGTACAACATGCCAGGTTCGATGCACGCCTTGGTCCCGTAGCTCCGTGAGGCCACGCCAAGCGTGAGGTTGAAGGAGAGGCCCTCCGTGGGGCTGAGGTCGGAGGCGGAGTCTATGGCGACGTAGTAATGCGTGTCGCTCAGCAAGTATTCAAGCGGCAAGATCACGCACGCGGTGAACACGGCTGCGGCGATCATGATGATGCACAAGATCCGGCAGTCTCCAGCGGCATTAAGCTTGATCTTCTTGTCCAGGATCCCCGTGTCTCCATTGGGCGTCTGCCTCTCAACGTCGTCCATCCCGGTCATCGGCTGCATGCCCATGTCTCAAGGGCTTCGATTTTCTGTAAGCTTGTTGCGGGCTTGAGTTTTTCGTTGCTGTAGAACAAGAGGATTGATAATCTAGGTTTAGCTGTTTAAAAAAAGATAATCTAGGTTTAGGTACCAAAGGGGGAGGTCGGTTCGTGTTTACGAGTACATAGGAGTATATCCCAGCGGCCACGAGTAACTCGCCAACGCGATTCCGTTTGTGGTAATTGTTTTTCCAACGGGGCCGTACATGTCAAGACACGTCTTGATTTCCAGCACGTTCGGTGCATGATCAGGAATCGATTACTCTTTGTCCGTATGTTTTTTTCCTGTTCGTGACTACTTCGTTCTCTTTATTCTCTTGATTGACTACTAGTACTATCTTAAGTTATCAGTGGACGAAATTTGCAACTCTTGAAGAAGAAGATATAGCACGGTACTTTTTGCAGCAAAATTTATGAAATAATACTACTGCATAAGAACCCTACACCAGGCATCCCAGAACAGAACTGGGTCAGCAAGGCAGCTAACTAGAGTATCATTTACCTCAAGATGGTTGTTGACACCTTTCGACGTAAACGGAAGTCGCCTATGCAAATAAGTAACCTTCAATGTTTACAGGCTACTTCCAACAGCAACCGTGCTGGCAACTGCTCCTGTAGGTACGGATCCGGCCTGCCCCTCTGGCTCCCTTGACAATTGAGTCCGTCATTGAGGCGTCGCCTGAGCCTGCGGCCAGGCTGCTTCTAAATCAGAAGCCTCCGGAGGTGCTGTTTCTGGCGAAGCATGGATCATTGTTGATGTGCGCGAGGTGTCGAGACGGCACACGAGATTGAGGCTCGCCTCGTTGGCCCATCTTTAGACGCGGCAGTCTCTTGGGGTGTGTTTGGTAGGCTGCGAGCCCTTTGGCTCACATCAGCCCAGCAAAAAACGGCCCGTTTGGTTGCCTGTAAGTGGTCCACGTTGTGTCCAATCGGTTCTCAAAGCACCCCTGGGACAGGTCCTGGAGGAACGCCGGAATCGGCAGTTTCTCCGGAGCCAGGCCCGATGTCATGCCATTTTGCACACCCGCGTGCAACGGTTGCACGTGTGGAGAAGCGCGGGAGACAACGCGTTGTCTTGGTCCTCGCTCCCCACTTCCCCTCACCGCTTCGTTCCTTCTCTCTCCCATTCACTCCTGGCACAGACAGCACCTCCCTATCCCATCAACCGCCGCCATGGCCTCCTCGCCTCCTCCGCCTCCTCCTCCGCCATCCTCTCCAGCGCCGACGGATCCAGCCGTATGGCCGACGACCAGCAGGTCCAACGAGGCGCTCATGCGCCTCGTCCGCGAGTACGAGGCCGGAGGCGGCGACTCGGCGGCGCAGATCGATGTCGGCCGTGTGCCGGTGTTGAATCGACCATCGCCGTCCGCGAGCACGAGGCCTGCCGGCGTCGCAACCCGGAGCGTCGTCGTCCAGCCTCTTCAAGCCGCCGGGATTCGACCGGCGGATCCATCGTGGACGGAGGTTTTTACCCCGTCCCCACTAGGGTTTCCGACGGCGAGGGCGGCCGGGCACCGGTGCACCGGGCTCCAGCGGGAGATGGAGCCCCCGGCCGCGCGACAGGGCGACCCGGCATGCATGGGGCATGCCCGCCCCTATGCATGGCGCGCTTCCACGCCGCCGCCGGGGTTCAGCCGACCTCGTGCTCGGCGGCAGAGGACAACACCATCGGTGCCCCGCTTCCTGGCCGCTGCACCGCCGCCGTCGCTGAGGAACTACGCTCCGGCTCTGCCTCCTCCTCCTCCTCCACCCGGATTTGGTCCTCTTCCTCCTCAGAGTGGGCCGCTGTCGCTCCACCCAATCGAACTACCTTCACTCAATCTCCTTCCATTCCAGCATACGTCGACTAGATGACATTGTAGATAGGATTCGTTGCAATGTGCTTATGCTTGCCATGCCAAGCTCAAGCACCATCATGGACTTGATAATGTCAAGTCCATGACACTGCTTGAGCTTGGCATTGCCATTGTCCATGACATTGCTTGAGCTTGGCAATGCCAAGCTCAAGCACCATGATTGGCTTCGTAGTGCTTATCCATGACATTGCTTTTGCTTAGCAATGGCATTGCTTGGTTGTGCTTGTGCTTGAGCTTGGCATTGCTAGCTTCTGCAATTCCATGCTTCTGCTTGTCCATGTCATTACTTGCTTGTGCTTGGCATTGCTTGCTTCTGCTTGTGATTGTCCATGCCATTGCTTGCTTCAGCTTGGCATTGCTTGCTTCTGCTTGTGCAAGTCCATGCTTGTGATTGTCCATGTCATTGCTTGCTTCAGCTTGACATTGCTTGCTTCTTCTTGTGCAAGTCCATGCTTGTGATTGTCCATGCGATTGCTTGCTTCAGCTTGGCATTGCTTGCTTCTGCTTGTGCAAGTCCATGCTTGTGATTGTCCATGTCATTGCTTGCTTGAGCTTGACATTGCTTTCTTGTGCTTCTGCAGAACTGGCCCTTCCTGGAATTCTTCTCGGACGGGCCCATATTGGACGCTATCGACTATGTCGTCCGTGTGCAGCTGCGTGATCCCAACGTAGCATTCATGGAAGCCCACCACCAGACCACAGCGCCGAGGCTTCGCGCCAGCTGTCCTACTGACCTGGGGCACGCTACCAGTCAGCGTCTGCTGGTGTTCTTCGTCCAGATGGAAAGCCACGACCTCCGTGCCCTCGCCGTCACGCCATACATGGAGCAGCCCCTGATCAGGAAGTACATGCTCAAGAACAATGTCCCCCCGGTGAAGGTCTGCTTGTACTTGGGCGAGCATTGCGAGTGGAAGGTGCAGCTGCAGTGGACAGGCCAGCGTGTTTGGTTCATCAAGTCCTGGAGCGAGTTCTACGCCAGGATTTTGCTGCACATCGACGACACGCTCGTCTTCACCCCTCAGGAAGACGGCTTCAAGGTCGACGTCTTCAGGAAGGATACATCCTGCTCCAGCGTCTTAGGCTGCAAGAGGCACCGCGAGGGCCCTTTTGTTGATCCTCGTCGTTAAGGTGCTGCTGCTCCATCTCTACCTCTGTTTATGTCTGATCATGTAGTTGTGCTGGCCTCTAGGAGGCTGATAAATACTTCTTTTGTGCATATCTCACTATTGTGCTGGCCTCTAGGAGGCTTTTGAACACTGCTTTTGGACCTGGGTAGTCTGCCCCCAGGTTTAGGCAAGCGTCTTACCACTCTGACGCTAGATTAGGAATGAAGTACTCTGTTCGTTGTGTATAAGTGTTTGTTGTGCTTATGATCGTGTTTGAGCTGTTTGTGTGCCGTTATATGATGGTAAGGTCACCATATTTGAATGTGGTGAGGAGAAGCTGTTGGCAGGGTGCCCAAAATGGCAACCAAACACATGTGTTGTGGCTGAACAGAGATGGAGCGCTATCTCCAGGCATCCAAATAATGTGCAATTCTGTTCGGGCCGGTGCAGCACAGGCTACCAAACGATGGGCCAAAAGTGGCCAGCGGCCTGTTTGCGATGTGCAGGGGCGCCCATCTCGCTGCGCCAGGCATGCAGGATTTCGGCCCAGGCAACCAAACGTGCCCTTGGTTGCTGCAGATGCAGAAGCCAAGGAAGGCTAGGAGCATGTGCTCGAGCGTGCCGCGCTAGCCGGGACCTAGGAGCACCCGGAGCCACCGAGGAAAGGTCTTGAGTGTAGCCTCGTCTTTAAGCGTTGAGCTTGAGGAAGGTGCTTCCGTTACCTTGAGCATGACCATGTAGTTAGCATATGCCGTGGGGCAGGGCCGGTCCTGAGATTTCGGGGACTCAGGGCCAAACTGAAATCTAAGGCCCCTAATACAAGTATAAAAAATAAATATTTTTATTTGACATGATAATATTAAATCCTCAAAGTTGACCAATCGTTCACTTTGAACTCACATATCACAAACCCACTGATATACTTGATATAATGTATATTCCAAAATAATAAACACTTCATTGATTATCAATCATCTGTTTGGAATAATTAAAAAACAATGTTCATTATGAATCCAAGAGCAATCAACAATCCTCAGAAATTTGGGCATAGAATAGACCACTATATATGAAGAATTGGAGAAATACATGTGGGGTGGCGCACCATCGCGATGACCAATTTACTCTCCGTGCTTGTTCCCGGTGTTTCGTGGCAGTTTCAGATCGGGACACATCGAGGGCCGCCGCCCGCCAGCGCCAGTTTCTAGGGTTCGAACTCGGGAGTGTCGCGATTTCCACTGAGTAGGTAGCTTACACAGTACATGTACTTATATTCAGGTACCGATCTAATCGCGTGATTCCTGAACATTCGTCTCGTCGCGGTCTGTGGACCTCTCTTATTTCCTGTGCCGTTTGGGCATGTACCTCAACGCCACCTGGCGGGCCTTGTAATGCATAGCCCAAAAAATGGGCCCCTAAATTTTCTGGTGTTGGAGATATGCCCAAGAGGCAATAATAAAATGGTTATTATAATATATCTTTGTGTTTATGATAATGTTTGCATACCATGCTATAATTGTATTAACCGAAACATTGATACATGTGTGTTATGTAAACAACAAGGAGTCCCTAGCAAGCCTCTTTATAAACTAGCTTGTTGATTAATAGATGATCATAGTTTCATGATCATGAACATTGGATGTTATTAATAACAAGGTTATGTCATTATGTGAATGATGTAATGGACACACCCAATTAAGCGTAGCATAAGATCACGTCATTAAGTTATTTGCTATAAGCTTTCGATACATAGTTACCTAGTCCTTTCGACCATGAGATCATGTAAATCACTTATACCGGAAAGGTACTTTGATTACATCAAACGTCACTGCGTAAATGGGTGGTTATAAAGGTGGGATTAAGTATCCGGAAAGTATGAGTTGAGGCATATGGATCAACAGTGGGATTTGTCCATCCCGATGACGGATAGATATACTCGGGCCCTCGGGAATGTCGTCTAATAGCTTGCAAGCATATGAATGGTTCATAAGAGACCACATACCACGGTACGAGTAAGAGTACTTGTCAGGAGACGAGGTTGAACAAGGTATAGAGATACCGATGATCAAACCTCGGACAAGTAAAATATCGCGTGACAAAGGGAATTGGTATCGTATGTGAATGGTTCGATCGATCACTAAAGTCATCGTTGAATATGTGGGAGCCATTATGGATCTCCAGATCCCGCTATTGGTTATTGGTCAAAGAGAGGTCTCAACCATGTCTGCGTAGTTCGCGAACCGTAGGGTGACACACTTAAGGTTTCATGTCGTTTAAGTAGATATGGAATATGAAATGGAGTTCGAAGTTTTGTTCAGAGTCTCGGATGGGATCCAGGACATCACGAGGAGGTCCGGAATGGTCCGGAGAATAAGATTCATATATAGGAAGTCATATTCCAAGTTTGGAAATGATCCGGTGCATTTATGGCAGGTTCTAGAAGGTTCTAGAAAAGTCCGGAAGAAATCACCATGGAAAGTGGAGTCCCGGAGGGACTCCATGACAAGGTATCAACTTGTCAATGCCTATGGATTGTAGGCTAGGGTTTAGTTGGAAGTAGAGGGTAAGTAGATCTCGAAGGTTTCAGCCGAAAAGTACTCGACGATTATGAAAACTAGGGTTTGTAGACAATGATTCGATTATTTCCTCGTCCCTCGACTCCCCTTTATATAGGAGGTGGAGCCGAGGGATTCGTGCTATACAAGTTACAGAGTCCGGGACGGTTTCTAACTCATCCCGCCAGATTAGATAACACTTCCTATTACAACTCTTGACTTTCCTTGATATATCTTGGGCTCCCGAATCTTCTTATTCTTCGGGTAGTGGGCCTTCATTAAACCCGGGTACTATCTTCGGCAGGCCCATTTGGGATGCCTATGTCAGTAGCCCCCGTTTTTGCTTCGTAGAATCAGGGAAAATCTCCACATTTATTTTTATTCGAAAGCTTCAACTTTTTTATATTTCTTCACATAAAATTCTATATTGTACAGGGATAATGGTAGTTGGGGCTAGTTCATCTGACGGATCAGGTACTAGTTAACTGCTCTAGTGGCAATCCGCAAAACCTACTTCAAGATCACGTCCCTGGACATGATCTCGGGATACTGTGTAAACTTCGACAGTGCCGCTTAAGGTCTTACCATTCTGTCGAGTCCCAGTCAAATTTATCGGGTACCTAACGCGTCCGTTAGGATTTTCTTCGTATCGTTGATACGGATAAAAGGTGAGCGCGATCTTTGGCGATACGCCCGCGAACGGATGGGGACTTACCTTCGCAAATTTGCGGCATTCAGAAATTGATCGCAACTTCGGCGTTCTGAGAATATATTGTCGAGTGCTTTTCGGCTGTTGGAATGGCACATTTTATCGAGTCAAATATGACTTATATTGCTCTCCCGATGGGAGTATATGTAGAGTTAATTATAACTCGAAATATACTCTCTTGCCTTTCTATCTTTTCCTTTGTTAATTTCATCGGGCACGCGAACAGCGTTCCCGATGGGAGTAGCCCCCGAGGCTACAACCAAGAACTTGTGCTTGGTTGTAGGCTCAACATTTTAGTCCACCTTGTCGCTATATTGTCATTATTTCCCAATATGATCTCTCTCTTCTTTTTTTATCTCTCGGGTGCGCGAACAGCGCTCCGATCCCGAGGCTACAGCCAAGGACTTGTGCTTGGTTGTAGGCTCCCATAATTTCTATATTGCCATACTCGAAATTTTACTTTTTATCGAAGTAGCCCCCGAGCGTTTGGGCAAAAACTTGTATTTGATCAAAGGCTCCCGAAGTATTTAATAATTCCTCCTGTCGCCAATCTTCTTTTATTTTTCTTGTCGACATGCTTCCCTTAAACAAAATTGCTTCATCTCTGTTTATAGTCTTGATTTTTCTGCCTTGTGGGTCCATTGTTTCCACCATGTTGACACGTCGTGCAAGTGGGGGACACACGTCCTCCGCTTTTTCTGGCGCACGTACGGTAACGCCTATCTCAGTAAAAATACCTTTTTACCCTTGTATCTAGAAGATCTTTTTTCACCACACGATTTCTTCATCCAACGGCGCACTGCTTCACCCGATTCTTATATAAACCTTTCTTCAACCTCCGTTCATCCCCTCGCTTGCGCCGCTCATCTGTTCCTCTTCGCAAAAGCTTCCCCTGCGCCCAACTCTCTCTGATCATCCGCACTCACGAGCATTGCTCTGCCCATTGCCGTTGATGCCACCGCGCACGCGACTCACTCGCCACAGTACTCCGGAATCCAAGATGGCCGCCGAGGATCTTGAGTGGGAGAGATCCAAAATCTCCAACCAAGACATCAACATGCTGAAGAGGCTTGGCCTCATGAAGAAGGAGGACGCCATCCGCTTTCCCAGAAGAAAGCTACCCCAAGCCTCAATGGAGTAGGGTTAGTTTTGTTGATCACCTTATCCGTGGTCTTTCGACCCCAATTCACGATTTCCTCCGCGGCCTTCTTTTCGTTTATGGGATTCAACTGCACCAGTTGACCCCCAATTCCATCCTTCACATTTCTATTTTCATCACACTTTGCGAATGCTTCCTCGGAATCCCCCCAATTGGGCTCTGTGGAAACGCATTTTCTGCCTCCGCCGCAATGGCTCCCACAACGTCACTTATAACATAGGTGGCATTGTTATCTGTGTTCGTACTGATGTCGATTATTTCGACGTCAAATTTCCTGATTCTGTCCAAGGATGGCGCAAAAAGTGGCTCTACATTCACGAAGAAAGCGCCAACTCCGTTGAACACAACATAGTTCCTTTCGACGGAAGTGCCAGAATTCAGCGCCGCCGCTCCTGGGATGCCGAAGCTTCGAGGAAGAGAAAAAGGCGAGAGGCACTCATGTCTCGTATTCATCAGCTTCAAAACACTCGAGGCAAAGAGCTGTCTGGTGTTCAAATCACTGCCTACTTCCTTAGGATTAGAGTGCAGCCTCTTCATCGCAAAAATCCCCTTTGGACGTACTCTGGCAAAAACGACGCCAACAGAATCTCCAACGATCTTCTGTAAAGGACTTGGAGAAATTGGTTCGAAGAGTTTCTCGACTAGCCAAGAAGGATCCTATTCCCTCCTCTTGTCGAGTAGAACCATACAGTGCTTCCAATCCTCTTCCCGAGGTATTTTGTCTTCTCGAGTTTTTGTCTTGTTCTAAACTTGTCCTTGCATCTCATTGTATTGGTATCTCGCTAATTTTCTTTTGTCGCTATTTTCTTGCAGAACCATCCTACTATGTCTTCCCTTCCTCCTCTTCTGAGGATGGAGAAGTCGAAGAACAGGCCATCGTTGCCGAAGATACTCAAGGTTCTTCTATTCCTGAAAGTGAAGTCGCGGGTTCTCACAAATCTGCGGCTTCTCACGAAAGAAGTTGAGTCTGAAGCCAGTGAGTCGACGCAATCCCTTCCTCCTGCTGTTTCTCCAAGGAACAAAAGGAAAAGGGATGCCGAGGATTCCGCACTTCTAAGGCTGAAGAAGTTGTTCCTTCTCATCCGAAGGCAGCTTACGATCCTTATGTTGAATCCCTCGTCAGCTCGTAAGTCGTCTTTATTTCTCCCCTTTTTTTTTTTTTTTTTTTTTTTTTTTTTTTTACTCGAAATATTTATCTTGTCTTGCTTTTTATGCTGCCGATTTTTGATCAACAGTGATGACGAAGAAGTACCAACTACGACGTGGCTCCTCGGACAAGCACGTCACGTACTACTTGCTTCGGACACGCTAGTTGAAGGAGAAGAAACCTCGCCTCCTCAACAAACGTCGTCACTACTACTCCACCATCAAGCCCCCTTGCTCCTTCACCAAAAAGGACAAGGGTTGAAAAGATTGTTGAACCTGCCCCTCAGTTGGGCAGTTCGTCGACTCTGCTCTTAGATGATGTAAGATTGTCGACATCTATATTTTCCTTATTTTGTTTTTTCACACCTTTTCTCTTTTTCATGCCGATGTTTCTCTTGCTGTGTTCACCTTGAACAGCCTATGATCAAAGATCTTCTCCGCATCGGTTCCCAATTTATTGGATACCGTGAATATGCTAATAGAGTCGAAGGTAACGACTTTTATACTTGCTGTTTTTCCTTGATTTTTTACTCCTGTTGCTTTTCGCGATTTTGATCTTTCTTCTCTCTCTTTTCCATATCTCGACAGAGAAACTTGCAGAGGCCAACGAACGCGCCAACGCACTTGCTCGAAAACTTGAGCAAAGTGAGGCGGCTCGCAAGAAAGCCGAACTCGCTGCTAGCAAAGCCAAGGCCGAAGCTGATGAAGCCAAGGCGAAAGCTGCTGGTGTCGAGGAACTGCAGAAAAAACTTGAGGATGCTACAGCTGCCTTGGATGAGCACAAAGCTGCGCAAGCTTCTCGTGAAGAAGGAATCCTCAAGCGCCTGAAAACTCAGAGTCGCCGCACTTTCAGTAATTTTGCTGATCCCTTCTATTTTTATGAGAATCGTTGTTTCTTGTCTTTTCACTAATGCTTTGTTTCCTTGACAGCCCAAACAAACCAGGATTTTGATCTGACGAATCCTGTCAATGACCCTGTCCTTGACGCACTTTCCTATCTGGAGCTTCATGGATCCGAGATTCGTGAAGGTGTGTCGAATGCTAGCGCAGTGTTGTCGGCATTGTTCCCCTACTTCTTCCCGAAGAAAGAGGAGCCTGCGACTTTCCTCAACCTTGCCAAGATGTTCAATACACCGGAAGACCTTGGACTGAAGATGCGCCAAGAAAATATGAAGGTTGCCGTTGAGAACACTGTCGCGTTGGTTGCTGACAGTCGACAGACTATTGACTGGATGAAAGTTGGCGACACCGAGCAGATAGAGCAATCAAGATGGAGGTCGTTGATTAAGGCAGCCAAGCCCAACACGAAGAAGATCTTGGCCTATCTCGGGATCAAACCAGCGTCGACTCCTAGCTCATCAAGGCCGGAGGTCTAGTTGCATGCCTCTTTATTTTTCTTTCTATGTTTCTTTTGCTCTTGTCGCCAAAGTAGTCATTTGGCGACACGTACTTCCTTAGCTCCACTGTAGTGCCCTTGTAATTATTCCAAGAGATTAATGAAAACTCTATCTTTGCTTGTTGTTTGATGTTGTCTTGTTTAAATTTCAGTTGATATTTGATAACTATACTCCATCTTCCGCTCCTTCCGATGTTTCGCCTTCTTCTCGCGCGAGAACTTTTGCTGATACTGCACCTGTCGACGATACCTTGTCGCAAGAACTGGATGAGCTTCGACAGCAGCTTCAGTATGCGAAGAAGCAAACACTTGTGATGATGGAGCAATCTCGTAAGTCATCTGAAGCCGAAAAAGTTGCTCTTCAGCAAGCTCGCGAGGCCGTGGCTGCTAAGGAAATTGCTGCTTCCGAGGCTGAAAAGGCAACCACTCGAGAAAATTTCATGCTCGAATTAATGAATGAAGCCAGTGCAGATATGTCGGGTATGCTTGCTTCATCCTCCGATATCTTTCATCCTCATGCTATGTCTCTTAAAGGTTTCCCCTTCGTTGTTTTGATAGGTTCCTTTACTGATGCTGCTGCCGAGGAAGAGAGGGTAAATGCTAGGACGAACCTCCTTGTTAACCTTTCCCTGGACCATGGTTCTTTGTTTTGGGCTACCCCAGAGAGGACCCGACAAATTGTCAGATTCCAAGATCGCACCTCTCAAACTCGCGATTTCCTTGACTTCTGTACCAAGACCTTGTCCATGGTTTACAACTCCATGTTTCCTCGGAACGTCCAACCAAAAACTCTCCCTGAATTGATGGAAAGATTCAAGGATGCTGGCAGTATCCATGATTTTGTCAAAGCTCAACTGGTAGCTGGCGCCAGATTTGCTCTTATCATGCTCCAGATCTGCCACTCAAATCTTGACCTTACCCAAGTTGTCGCAAAAGTTCATCAAAAGGTACAACGTCGAAGAGTTGGTGTTGACAGGATTAACACGAAGGTTACGCCTATAGCCGAAGAAATGATTGAGGACCTTCTTCGGATGGACGCCGACTTTTTTGCCGATGGCCATTATGCCGATTTTCTTGGTGCTGCTCCTGAAGAAAACAGAGTTACTCTTGATGACATATTGAATCAAGACTAGTTATTTTCCTCTTGTAGATACTTCTTCTTTGTAATCCATGACTATATTGTAAAGCAATCATTATATTTCTCTGTTCGTCTAGCCCCCGAGTGTTTCGGTGACTCTTTACTGTATTTATATATTTGCGAGGTTTTGAACCAAGGCATTTATATATTTATGGCGAATATGAGCCCCCGAGCTTCTTTATTGAGTACTATTTTGTATTTTTACTGACTCACGAGGTATTTTAATACCAAGGCAAGGTTTTTTCTTTTTTGATGGACTATATTGAAATTCGTCGGAGCGAAGACTTTGAACATGTCGATAAAGAGAAAGGTATATTGACACTATCTTTATTATATTGCAGCACCGCGAGCCCGCCTCATTAAAAACCTTCTCCGGCCCCACTCGGTGCCCCGAAAAGGAAAGAGTGCGTCTGAAAACTCGCGGGCGTTTCAGTATATTGAAATTTTACAAGGACTATATTTTGACTCTAGGCGTAGAACCGCCTGAGTTGCGCCACGTTCCAGGGGTTTGGCTCCTCCACCCCTGTCTTCTTGTCCTTTATCCTGTATGCTCCTCCTCCGATTACTTCCGTGACAATGTAAGGGCCAAGCCATGGTGACTCGAGTTTTTCATGACTTTTTTGCGTGAGCCGAAGAACTAGGTCTCCCACCTGAAAAGATCTTGGCCGCAAACGTCGACTGTGGTAATTCTTCAAGTCCTGTTGGTATTTGGTTACCCGACAATACTTCGTCTCGGGCTTCATCAAGTGCGTCCACGTCGTCTTCTAGTGCTTTTCTCGACACTTCTTCGTCATATTCGACGACACGTGGAGAGTTGTGCTCTATCTCGATTGGTAGTACTGCTTCTGCTCCATGAACCAAGAAAAACGGAGTTTCCTGTGTTGCTGTGTTTGGTGTTGGATGCTCCACAACACACTTGGTAGTTCTTCTGGCCAGGTATGTCGAGCTTTTTCCAGTGGTCCTAACAAGCGTTTCTTGATGCCATTGCAGATTATACCATTGGCTTTCTCGACTTGCCCATTGGTTTGAGGATGTGCAACTGACGCAAAGTGCAACTTGATACCCACCTCTTCGCAATAATCTTTGAATTCGTGGGATGTGAAGTTACTGCCGTTGTCTGTGACGATGCTGTGGGGCACTCCAAATCTGAAAACGAGGCCTTTTATGAATTTTACTGCGGATGCTCCGTCTGGTGAATTTATCGGCTTCGCTTCTATCCACTTTGTAAATTTGTCGACAGCTACTAGCATATACTCCTTTCCTCCTGGCCAGGATTTGTGTAACTTGCCCACCATATCGAGTCCCCATTGAGCAAAGGGCCATGACAATGGTATTGGTGCTAGCTCTGCTGCTGGAGAGTGAGGTTTTGCGGCAAACCTTTGACACGCGTCGCAAGTTCTTACTATGTCCTTGGCGTCCTCGATTGCTGTCAACCAGTAGAATCCTGCCCGAAAGACCTTGGCTGCAATAGCTCGACTACTCGCGTGGTGGCCACATATTCCTTCGTGTACGTCCTTCAGAATTATTCTTCCTTCTTCGGGTGTAACACACCTTTGCAAGACGCCTGAAATACTTCGCTTATACAGTTCTCCTTTGACCACCGTGAAAGCTTTGGAGCGTCGAATTACTCGCCTTGCCTCAACTGGATCGTCGGGTATTTCTTTCCTGAGGATGTATGATATGTACGGCTGCATCCACGGTATCTGTATCATCATGACCAGGTCCTGATCTTCTTCTTCTTCTTCTTGCTTTTCCTTGGTAGCCCCCGAGGGTTTCTTCTCCTTCTTTTTTGATTTTGTTGATTTGGTGGACCTCTCTGTTATCTCTTCCCAGAATACACCTGGCGGGACTGCAAGGCATTGCGACCCGATGTTTGCAAGAACGTCGGCTTCGTCGTTGCTCAATCTGCTAATATGATTTACTTCGCATCCATCGAACAACTTCTCGAGCTCGTTGTACACCTCCTTGTATGCCATCATGCTATCATTGATTGCGTCACATTGGTTCATAACTTGCTGAGCCACCAACTGTGAGTCGCCAAAGATTTTTAGTCGAGTTGCACCGCAAGCTTTCGCCATCTTCATCCCGTGTATGAGAGCCTCATATTCTGCTTCATTGTTAGATGCGTTAGGGAACGTCATCCGAAGGATGTACTTTAACTTATCGCCTTCAGGTGATATGAGTACTACTCCTGCACCAGCTCCTTCTAGTCTTTTGGACCCATCAAAGTTCATGGTCTAGGTTCTCGACAAGTCTGGAGGTCCTGTATTTTGCAACTCCATCCACTCTGCAATGAAGTCCGGCAGTATTTGCGACTTGATTGCTTTTCTTTTTTCATACGTGATGTCCCGAGGGGAAAGTTCTATTCCCCAAAGGGAGACACGACCCGTAGCTTCTGGGTTGTTCAGTATATTTGACAAGGGAGCTTCATTGACCACTATGATCGGATGTGCCGAAAAATAGTGGCGCAATTTTCGTGCTGTCGCGAACACTCCATATGCTATCTTTTGGTACTGAGGATACCTTTGTTTTGAGGGCGATAAAACTTCGCTAACGAAGTATACTGGCCTCTGCACGCCGTGGAGTTTTCCTTCTTCTTCCCTTTCAACAACTAGCACCGTGCTCACCACTTGGGGCGTGGCTGCGATATACAGCAGGAGAGGTTCCTTTTCTTTTGGCGCCACCAAAATTGGTGGTGTCGAGATTGTGCGCTTCAAATCCTCGAAAGCTCTGTCGGCTTCTTCGTTCCACTGGAATTTATCTCCTTGCTTTATCAAAGCGTAAAATGGTAACGCTTTTTCACCCAGCCTAGCGACGAATCTGCTCAAAGCTGCGACTCGCCCAGTTAGCTGTTGTATCTCCTTCAACTTTGTTGGCTTCCTCATTGTTATGATAGCTTGTATTTTGTCGGGATTTGCTTCAATCCCTCTTGCTGAGACTAGAAACCCCAGAAGTTCTCCTTGGGGCCAAAGGAACACTTCGTCGGGTTCAGCTTGGCAGAATTTGTCGAGGTTATCAAAAGTTTCTTTGAGATCCTCGATCAGTGTTGTCCCCTTTTTTGACGTTATGACGACATCGTCGATGTATACTTGTACGTTTTTTCCGATCTGTGTCGCCAAACACTTCTGCATCATTCTCTGATATGTTGCTCCCGCATTTTTTAGACCGAAGGGCATTGTTCTGTAGCAAAACACGCCGTAAGGTGTAATAAACGCGGTCTTTACTTCATCTTCTTCTTTCAATCTGATCTGGTTATAACCAGAATATGCATCCAGGAAGGAAAGACGTTCACATCCAGCCGTGGAGTCGATAATTTGATCGATCCTCGGGAGGGGAAAGTGATCCTTTGGACAATGTTTATTGAGACACGTAAAGTCGACGCACATGCGAAGGACCTTAGTGTTTTTCTTCGGCACCAACACAGGATTTGCTACCCATGTGGCTTCTGTGAATATCTCTTTTATAAAACCAGCTTCTTGTAGTCGATTGATTTCTGACAGCATGGCTTTGCGGTTTGGTTCCGAAAAACGCCGCAAAGGTTGTTTGATTGGTCTCGCTAGTGGATCCAAGTTTAGGTGGTGCTCGGCAAGTTCCTGGGTACTCCTGGCATGTCAGCTGGACACCATGCGAAGATTTTCCAGTGCTCACGGAGGAACTCGACGAGCGCGCTTTCCTATGCGATATCCATGTCGTTTGCGATAGATGTCATCTTTTTCGGGTCTGTCGGGTGAATCTGCACTTCTTTTGAATTTTTCTCGGTACTGAAAGTTGATTCTTTGTTTGGCCTTCCAACGTCTGGTAGTACGTCGTAATCAGTCATGCTTTTTGATGCCAAGTACTCAGCTTGCATCCCGAAAGTTTCTGACAGCCGGTGAAAATCCTTGTCGCATTTATCGGCTAAGGCAAAGCTTCCTTTGACTGTGATTGGTCCCTTTGGCCCAGGCAACCTCCACAACAGGTATGTATAGTGTGGCACCGCCATAAATCTAGCATATGCTGGTCGTCCCAACAGAGCGTGGTACTGCGACGGAAAATCCACGACTTCAAATTCGAGCCTCTCGATTCTATAATTTTCTCGGGTCCCAAACTGAACGTCGAGATTGATCTTTCCCAATGGATAACTTGGTTTCTCCGGTGTGATGCCGTGGAACCTTGTGTCTGTTGGTTTCAAGTTTGCTAAGGATATGTTCATCTTCCTCAATGTATCTGCATACATAAGGTTCAAGCTGCTGCCGCCGTCTATGAACACTCGAGAGACATCAAATCCCGCGATAACTGCTGGCAGAATAAGTGCTGACTGCCCTGGTCGAGGAACTTGCTGCGGATGATCTGCTATTGTGAAGCCGATATCTTGTCCTGACCAATTAAGGTACTCAACTGTTGGTGGAGGCATTTTCTCTGCCATAAACACCTGTCGTGAGATTACTTTCTGAGCTCTATTGGACGGCCTTCCCTTTTGAATCATCGACCGCTCCATTGGAGTTAGGATCAACATAAGGTGGTGGTGCAGGTGCTGCCGCTATTCGAGCGATGCCGATTGTCGTGTAATCGCGGGAGGAGGCGGCAAGTGAATCTCGCTTGGGTTCTCGAGGATTTCTCTGTGCTGCCGCGCGTTAGCGTTTTCGCATACCGCAACATTGCCTGAAAATTTCGACAGTCTTCTGCAAGTGCCCTGTTGTCTTTTCCGTTGCTGTCGAGGAAAAAGTGCATCTGGCACGGTCCATTCATCATCTCTTCGGGGGACACGAAAGGTCTTGGGAACCTAGGCCCGCTATTTTGCCTGTTGCGTGAATCATCCCTGTTATCACCTCGCTGTTCATTGCTTCTCTGGTAATCATCTCTGTTGCTTCCTCCTGTATTTGTCCGAAAACCTGCCGAAATTTGTCCTGGAGCGTCGTAGTTCTGGTACTGCCGAGGAAATCTTCGCCTCGGTTGATAGTTTCGACCACGGTCCTCCTCTGGCGACCTGTGCCATTTGTTGTGGACAGCGTCTTCTCCATCTGCCCATTTATTTGCTATCTCCATTAACGCGGATACTGTCTTTGGATTGGTCCTTCCCAAATCCTCGACAAAATCTCCACGCCTGACTCCTGCGACAAACGCATCTATTGCTCTCTCGTCAGATATATTTTCTGCCGAGTTTTTGATGATATTCCACCTTTGGATGTACTTTCTCATTGGCTCATCTGGCTTTTGTCGACATGCTCTCAACTCCTCTAACGACGCGGGTTTTTTGCACGTGGATCTGAAGTTCTTGACGAACACGTCCTCGAAACTTTCCCAGCTGTCGATAGATCCTGGAGTGAGTTTCTTTATCCACGATCGTGCGGCTCCACTCAAATGCACCTGAATGCTTTGCATGGCTGTTGCCCTGGTTCCTCCCGTGAGCTTCACTGTCTCCAGATAGTCGACTAGCCAATCCTCTGGATCTTGAAGGCCGTCGAACTTTTTGAAATTGTCGGGTAGCTTGAATCCTGAAGGGACTCGAGTTTTTCGGACTCTCCTTGTGAAGCATGGCAAGCCGCACATATCTTCGTCGTTAAGCTCCGGAGATTGCCGATGATCCCTTCTGCTTTGTCGTGCTCTGTCGACTCTTGCTTGTGCTGCCGTATCTCTTGCTCCACTTGGTTCTTCAGGGGCTGCCGCCGTTGCTGCTGCAGGTCGTGGACTATTTTGCCTTGCTGTTCCTTCGGGAGGCGTTGTAACGAACGCTGTCCCCATAGCTCCAACTCCTGCTATCGCCATATTGTATAGTGTTTCCCTTGGATCACCTGGAGGTGGTTTAGACGCGAGGATAAAAGCTTGTGTCGCCATATACCCAGCTTCTGGTGTCTTAGGGATAATGTTTCCTCTTGTGTCTATCGACATAAAGGACATGTCGAGGTTTTGAACCAAGTGCTCTCTTTCTGCTTCGGGTATGTGTTGTAACCTTGATCTTCCTCTGTTCCGAGCCTCCCTGTGGCTATCACCCGAAGTTCTAGATTGTCGACTCAGATCTGCCCTTCTCCTGCTGGATGCAGAAGCTGCTTCCTTTCTCCTGTTCAACTCAGCTGTCTGTTTTTCCAATTCCCTCGCAGCTCGTGCGAGCCTATATTGATATGCTTGCAATTCTTCTGGTGTGGCTGTGGTAGCCATTGGTTCTGTGCCGTTCATAGCTCTCGCGGCTCTGTCCCACGCTGCTTGTGAAAGTTGAACTCTATCTCGCGGCTCTGGCCCGACGTATTTGTTGCCCAGGCCTTGTCGCAGATTGGAGGGATCGACGTATGGATTTCCCAGATGTCGAAAGCCTCAGATGTCTCCTCTTGATCTTCAATGGCGTAAATCTGATGATACTTTGTACTCAGATCTACGTTGGGTTTGGTGACATCATCGTTGAGATTGATGAAGACCTTGCCCACTGTGATAGATTTGTCGATGAAGTCGTAACTGTCGACATCGCTTGAGCCATCGCTTATATATGAGTCCGCAGATGACTCAAACGACATGTCGTTGAAGATCTTGGCGAGTTTCTCTCTTGTTCTGGTGCTGATGTAGCGTGTCGCCGAAGTTTCTTCTTCTCCTGACTCGGTTGACGACGCATAGCTTGAAAAATCGGTATCGACCTTCGACGATCCCGACGAAATCGGAACCTCGACACGATACGATCCTTCCTTCTCGACGCGAAAGTGAAACCTTCCGAACGTCATCTCCATGGGCTCCGCCAGATACGCATATGCATCCAAACGGGAGGGTGGGTGAGGAACAAAATCGACAAGACCAGCAGCGATCTGTTTACCTCGATCCATTGTGTTGCTTGCAGTTGATGATGTCGAAGATCTTGAACGTGCCATCGAGATCAGATCCTTACGCCTCTAATTCCCACAGACGGCGCCAATTGACAAGGTATCAACTTGTCAATGCCTATGGATTGTAGGCTAGGGTTTAGTTGGAAGTAGAGGGTAAGTAGATCTCGAAGGTTTCAGCCGAAAAGTACTCGACGATTATGAAAACTAGGGTTTGTAGACAATGATTCGATTATTTCCTCGTCCCTCGACTCCCCCTTTATATAGGAGGTGGAGCCGAGGGATTCGTGCTATACAAGTTACAGAGTCCGGGACGGTTTCTAACTCATCCCGCCAGATTACAGATAACACTTCCTATTACAACTCTTGACTTTCCTTGATATATCTTGGGCTCCCGAATCTTCTTATTCTTCGGGTAGTGGGCCTTCATTAAACCCCGGGTACTATCTTCGGCAGGCCCATTTGGGATGCCTATGTCACTCCACCTTGCATGGCCAGCCAAACCCTAAAGGGTGGAGTCCCAGGTGGACTCCACCATAGGTGGCCGGCCACCCCACCCAAAGGAAAGGTGGGAGTCCCACCTTGGGTAGGACTCCCTCCTTGAGTAGGTTTCCCACCTATGGGAGGTTTTGTTGTTGGGGTCTTATTCGAAGACTTGGACTACAACTCTTGGGGATTTCCACCTATATAATGAGGAGAAGAGGGAGGGGGCAGCCACTCTTGGCTGCACCACCTAGGGCTGCCCATGGCCGGCGCCCTAGCCACCCCCTCTCCCCAAACCCTAGCCTCTCCTCCTCCACCACTTCTCCCGCATACGCTTAGGCGAAGCCCTGCCGGAGTTCTCCACCACCACCGCCACCACGCCGTCGTGCTGTCGGGATTCCGAGGAGGATCTACTACTTCCGCTGCCCGCTGGAACGGGAGAAGGACGTCGTCTTCATCAACACCGAACGTGTGACCGAGTACGGAGGTGCTGCCCGATTGTGGCACCGTCAAGATCTTCTACGCGCTTTTGAAAGCGGCAAGTGATCGTCTACCGCAGCAACGAGAGCCTCCTCTTGTAGGCTTTGGAAATCTTCAAGGGTTAGTCTCGTTCATCCCCTCGTTGCTCCCATCTTCTAGATTGCATCTTGGCTTGGATTGTGTTCTCGCGGTAGGAAAATTTTTGTTTTCTATGCAACGAATCCCATCAGTGGTATCAGAGCCAGGTCTATGCATAGATGGTTGCACGAGTAGAACACAATGGTTTTGTGGGCGTTGATGCTTATGTTGTCTTTAGTTTGAGTACTTTGCATCTTTGTGGCATAGTGGGATGAAGCGGCTCGGGCTAACTTTACATGACCGCGTTCATGAGATTTGCTCCACGCTCGACATGCAACTTGTATTGCATAAGTGGCTTTGCGGGTGTCTGTCTCTCCTACTATAGTGAAGATTCAATTTACTTTTCTATTGACAACACTAGTATCACCGTTGTGGTTCATGTTCGTAGGTAGATTAGATCTCACTCGAAAACCCTAAACCACGTAAAATATGCAAACCAAATTAGAGACGTCTAACTTGTTTTTGCAGGGTTTGGTGATGTGATATGGCCATGATGTGATGATGAATATGTATGAGATGATCATTATTGTATTGTGGCAACCGGCAGGAGCCTTATGGTTGTCTTTAAATTTCATGTTGAGTAGTATTTCAATGTAGTTGTAATAGTTGCTACATGAGGTGAACAACCATGAAGACGGCGCCATGGACCTTGACGCTACGCCGACAATGATGGGGATCATGCCCGTTGATGATGGAGATCATGTCCGTGCTTTGGAGATGAAGATCGAAGGCACAAAGACTAAAGGGCCATATCATATCACATATGAATTGCATGTGATGGTAATCCTTTATGCATCTTATTTTGCTTAGAACGCGACGGTAGCATTATAAGATGATCCCTCACATTAATATCAAGATAATAAAGTGTTCTCCCTCGTATGCACCGTTGATATAGTTCGTCGTTTCGAAGCATCTCGTGATGATCAGATGTGATAGACTCAACGTTCACATACGACGGGTGTAAACCATGTTGCACACGTGGAATACTTGGGTTTGCTTGACGAGCCTAGCATGTACAGACATGGCCTCGGGACAACGGAAACCGAAAGGTTGAACACGAGTCATATGGATGATATGATCAACATGTTGATGTTCACCATTGAAGCTACATCATCTCACGTGATGATCGGTTTTGGTGTAGTGGATGTGGATCGTGTACCACTTAACAACTATGAGGGATGTTGTATTAAGTGGGAGTTCATTAGTAATTAGATTAAAACATGAACTAATTATCATGAACATAGTCTGAGTAGTATTTTGAATTAATTTTGTAGTATTGGCATCCGTTTTCTACCATGCACTAGTCTTGTAATTGAGATAGAAATACTGTTAAAATCTGACAAGAAACTTTACGGACTGGTACCGTATTGTTAAAGAATCAAGAAATGATTAAGTCCTATTGCAAACTTTTAGTAAACCTCACATTGTTGATTCAAAGAGCTATGGTTTAAATTAGTACCTAAAGTTATCTTGTCTCCGTGAAACTTGAAGTTCAAATTTGTTTGAAAAGTAAGGAGCTGAAAATTTAGTTTTCAGAAATAATCAAGGTATGAGATATATGTGATATCTAAGACCTTATTGCAAGATGATAGAATATAATTTGGTGAGACTACATAAACTCATAAGTTTTATGGGAATGTACGAAGGTTGAAGACGCAAGGCGTCCCAATCCTCCAACTATTGGGGCACTAACGATATTCGCATATCCATGAAGTGATCCTTAGTATGCATCGTTGCTAAGACTCGTCGTTTCGAAGCATCACGTGATGATCGGGTGTGATAGATTCTACGTGTGCATACAATGGGTGCAAGCCAGATTTGCA
Organism: Lolium multiflorum; assembly: GCA_030979885.1. Taxonomy (NCBI): domain Eukaryota; kingdom Viridiplantae; phylum Streptophyta; class Magnoliopsida; order Poales; family Poaceae; genus Lolium; species Lolium multiflorum. The sequence goes on along the minus strand of CM061752.1, from coordinate 22,648,729 downwards.
CATGCGAATACTGAGGTTAAACTTTACGAGCCTAGCATGTACATACTTGGTCTCGGAAAGTCGTCATGAATCGATGGATAAAATTCTGAGTGAAATTGTTCATCATATTACAAAGTTACTAATAGTAAAATCTGGAACACTTGTCATATGATGATCAACTTCAAAGTAAGAACCTCAAGGTTATTGGTATTTGACCAACAAACCTAGAAGTTATTGAAGGTGAAGTGTTTTCTGAATAATGAGGAAAGCTAAAAGAGAAACTACAAAAGATATTTTGGCAGAAAGAAAAGAAAAGACTAGAAAGTCTAGCTCAGGTGTATATAAATGATATACATGTTATGGTTGTATTCCTAGTTTGGTCACACAATGAAATTCTTGGGTATTTGTACCATATTGGTTGGTATGAAGTGTCATACAAAACAACGCAATACAAGAATACAATGGCCTAAGTGTGACAAGGAATATGATAGGAATGCACGTCTGGAACAAAAATAAAGTGTTATTATGTTCATCGTTGGCATTCTATCTAGCCCTTCAGATTTATAATAAAGAACTTCATAATTGTTGTTTTGTTCTTGTCAAATGAAAACAAAGAGTTGTTCAGATTATGACATTACTCCATGTACGATGGATAAGTTATTATAAATCTTAATGGTGAACACACACATACACTGACGCTAAAATGTCATAAGGCAAATGATTTGAATTCCACTTATTTGTGGAACCGCCATTTAGGTCATGTTAGAAGGAATGCATGAAGGAACTCCATGCAAATGGATTTTGGAGTCATTTGATTTTTGAATCATTTGGCGCTTGCAAATCTTTTCTAAAGAGAATGAATGAAATACCGTTCATAGGCCAAGAGTTGAACGGGCAACTAACTTAGTGAAAACATACATGATGATATATGTGGTTCACTAGGCATAGTTGTGTGCGGGAGATTATTCTACTTCATGAAAACTTCCAACAATGAATTGAGTATATATATGTGGATATATTCGATAAGGAAGAAGTTTGAAACATTTGAATGGATTCAAATAAATTTCAGCATAAAGTGGAAATCATCGTAATAGAAAAGTCAAATATCTATGATTGGATCATGGTGGAAATATTTGAATTACGAGTTTTAGCGAACATCTAAGAGAGTTATGAAATTGTTCTACAACTCACATTTCTTGGAGTATCATAGTGATGATGGAGTATCCGAGAGATGTATCCAAACCTTGTTGGGTCAATGATGAGATAAAATATTGATGCCATTATATTTTTGTGGATTATGCTTTAGTGACTACCGCTTTTACACTTAATAGAGCATCATCATGATCCGTTGAAATGACACCATACGAGTTATGGCATGGGTATGAACCCTAATAATTTTTCTTAAATTTTGGTATGCATAGCATAAGTAAATAAGTTTACAACCAAAATCGGATGAATGTCTTTGTTGGTTATCCCAGAGAATTAATTGGGAATTCTTTCCACTATGGAGACAAAGACAAAAGTGTTTGTTAATGTTTCTTATTTCCAAGAAATTGTTTCTAGCGAAGTATTTGAGTGGGAGGACAATAGAACTTGATAAAGTTTATGAACCTGAGCATAATGATCAGAGTAGCGCAGCATCGGAAATGGTTCCGGAAGTGGCAACGACGATCATGGCTCCTGATACGTCCAAAACGTATCTACTTTCCCGAACACTTTTGCTATTGTTTTGCCTCTAATTTGTGTATTTTGGATGCAACTAACACGGACTAACTGTTTTTAGCAGAACTGTTCTGGTGTCTCGTTTTTGTGTAGAAATCCAACTTTCGAAAAACCTCGGGATTTTGAGAAGGCCCTATTTTCCCAGAATCGACGGAGCCAGAAGGACAAATCAAGTGGAGGCCCGAGGGCCCCACACCATAAGGCGCGGGGGCCCGGCGGCCCTATGGTGTGGCCCCCTCGCCGGCCTCCGACGCCCTCCTTCGGACTACTTATCGGCCTCGACCTAAACGCACGGAGAGAAGTCGAAGTCGCCCGAAACCCTCCGAACGCCGCCACATCGCGAAACTCCGTCTCGGGAGCCGAAGTCTCCGTCTCCGGCACTCCGCCGGGACGGGGAATTGGAGGAGATCATCGCCGCCATCACCACCGACGCCTCTCCATCGACCAGCCATGTTTCCCCCATCCATGTGTGAGTAATTCCCCGCTGTAGGCTGAAGGGGATGGTAGGGATTGGATGAGATTGGTCATGTAATAGTCATAAGATTGTTAGGGCATAGTGCCTAGTATCCGTAGATGTTACTTTTATGATATTGTTGCAACTTGTTATGCTTAATGCTTGTCACTAGGGCCCGAGTGCCATGATCTCAGATCTGAACATGTTATTGATTCATGAAGATATTCGTTGTTTATGATCTTACCGCAAGTTGTATACACATGTCGCTGTCTGGAACCAATGGCCCAGAAGTGGGACAACCGGAGGGGATGGTAGTGATGTGAGGATCACATGTGTTCACGGAGTGTTAATGCTTTGCTCCGGTACTCTATTAAAAGGAGTACCTTAATATCCAGTAGTTTCCCTAGAGGCCCGGCTGCCACCGGCTGGTAGGACAAAAGATGTTGTGCAAGTTTCTCATTGCGAGCATGTACGACTATAATTGGAACACATGCCTATAGATTGATTAGTACTTGGATACCGTTTTATTATTATCTGCAAATGCCCCGCTGATTGTTACATGAGTTTCTCTCATCCATGCAACGCCCGTTCATCCGTCCCGTGCCTACAGTATTTTAATCCTGTTGTTTACTAAAATCACTAGCTGTCTTTGTTACTGTTTTTGTTAAGCTATAAACTGTTACTCTTGATAAACTCTCGCGAGCAAGTCTGTTTCCAGTGCAGCTAAATTGACAACTCCGCTGTTAAGGCTTTGAAGTATTCTTTGTCTCCCCTTGTGTCGAATCAATAAATTGGGTTTTACTTCCCGCGAGACTGCGATCCCCTATACTTGTGGGTCATCAAGACTATTTTTGGCGCCGTTGTCGGGAAGCATAGCTTTATTTGGAAGTTCACTTGGATTGATATTGTTCGCTGCAAATTCTCCATCGTGGGTAAACCTCGCGATACTAAGGTCGCCATATTACCATCCACTACAAGAAAAGGTACAACTCTGAGTACCTCTGCTGCTCTTGATTCACCATCTGTGATAAGTAAACTTGTTTCACCACCACAAGCTTCAAATGCTGGTACTTCTGCTGAATCTGAAAATTCCCCTTATAATTGTGATGATGCTTCTACTGTGCTTGATAATGATGGTTCGTTAGGATCTTTTCTAGATGCTACAATTGCTAGGTCTAGACAAATTGAAAATACTGAAACTCCTAATGAAAATGCTGTTACACCTGTTAATTCACCTGAGTCTGTTGAATACTCTAGTGATGATCTTGATGAAGATTATGTGGAACTTGATGATGATTTTATTGAAAAATGCAATGCTACTACTGATGCAAGAAAAATTAAAAAGTTGCTTGCAGAACATGCTGTTAGATATAAACTGTCTCCTGATCCTAAGTTTGCCACATCTCCTATAAACATTAAGGATAAAGATTATGATTTTTCTCTTGATTTATCTCATATAGCTATTGTTGAGAAAACACCCTTTTGTGGTACTGAAAAAGAAAGTGCTGTTGAACACATGATTGAGCTATCTACTCTGAGTAGCTTGTTTTCTGATGATGTTAAGAAGCGTACTTACTTTGTTGCTAAAATCTTTCCATTCTCATTAAAGGATGACGCTAAAACTTGGTATAATAGTTTGCCACCTAATTCTATTAAAAGTCCAAAAGAATTGCTTGATGTTTTCTTCCGTAAATACTTTCCTGCTAGTGCTCAACATATTGCTTTGCAGAGAATCTATAATTTTGACCAGGGAGATGGAGAGAAATTGCCTGAGGCTTGGGCGAGATTTTGCTCTCTTATTAGAGCTCGGCCTGACCATGATTTGGAAAAGCATGATTTACTTGATATATTTTATAGTGGACTAACCATTGAGTCTAGGGCATACCTGGATAGTTGTGCTGGTTGTGTTTTCAGGAAAAGAACTCCAGACGACGCTGAAGAATTATTGGCTAAAATAGGCCGGAATCATGATGATTGGACTACGCCTGAACCAATTCCAACGCCAATATTGAAGAAGAGGGGTTTAATTAAATTGAATGATGAAGATATGAGGGAAGCCAAGAAGTCTCTCAAGGAGAAAGGTATTAAATCTGAAGATGTGAAGAATCTACCTCCTATAGAAGATATATGTGAGATAATTCCCCCTTCATCCATGATTGAGGTAAACTCCCTTCAACGCTTTACTAGGGAAGATATTCCGTATTCAAAACCTCCTGCGCAATGCTTAGATGAGTTTGATAATTATATTGTTAAGCAAAGTAATTTCAATATGAGAGTAGAGAATCATTTAATGGAAAATTCTCGAGCTATTGGTGAATTGCATGGTATTGTGGAGAGAACCTCCAATGATGTTAAGATGCTTGTTAAACATTTTCAAATGGTTCAAACTCAAATTGATCAACTTACTAAAGTGCAAAATGACTTATTAAAAAATAATTCTAAAGAGAAACATGCTTATGAAGTAACAACTAGAGGTGGTGTCTCTACCCAGGATCCTCTATATCCTGAAGGGCATCCCAAAAGAATTGAACAAGATTCTCAATGCATTGAACCTAGTGCTCCATCTAAGAAAAAGAAAAAGAAACATAAAACTGTTGTAGAATCCTCTGAGCCTGTTAATGATCCTAATAGTATTTCTATTTCTGATGCTGAAACTGAAAGTGGTAATGAACATGATAAAGATAATGATAAGAATGATGCTTCTGATAAAGAAGAGGTTGAAGAAGAACCTGAAAAGCATGCTAAAAATAAGAAGTATACTAAAGAAGATTTTATTGCTAAGAAACATGGTAATGAAAGGGAACCTTGGGTTCAAAAGCAAATTCCTTTTCCTGCTAAGAAACTAAAATCAAAGGAAGAAGAACACTATAACAAATTCTGTGATTGGATGAAACCTTTATTCTTGCAAATCCCTTTGACTGATGCTATTAAATTGCCTCCTTATTCAAAGTATATGAAAGATATTATTACTAACAAAAGGAAAATCCCCAATGAGGAAATTTCCACTATGCTTGCTAATTACTCTTTCAATGGCAAAGTTCCAAAGAAGTTGGGCGACCCAGGTATACCTACTATTCCTTGTTCTATTAAGAATAATTATGTTAAAACTGCTCTATGTGACTTGGGAGCCGGTGTTAGTGTTATGCCTTTTTCTCTTTATAAGAGACTTTACTTAGATAAGTTGATACCTACTGATATATCTTTGCAAATGGCTGATAAATCTACTGCTATTCCTGTTGGTATATGTGAGGATGTTCCTGTTCAAGTTACTAATAACTGCTTGATATTAACTGATTTTGTTGTGTTGGAAATGCCTGAAGATGATAATATGTCTATTATTCTTGGGAGACCTTTTCTTAACACCGCAGGGGCTGTTATTGATTGCAATAAAGGAAAAGTTACTTTCAATGTTGATGACAAGGAGCATACCGTTTATTTTCCCAAGAGGATTGAGAAAGCATGTGGAGTTAATACAATTTCTAATGTGAGAACTATCAAAGTGGGAACCATTGATTGTCCTATATATGAGCCTAAAGAAGAATATCAAACTCTTGTGATTGGATCCATATCAATACAATACAAGGTAACATGATTGATTTGAGGTTTATTTCTTCTTATGCTATGTAAAATTTATTTGGTGGCAAGACTTGATCAACCTTGCTAACAAATACTTTTTATATGCATAGAAGAGGTAAACAACATCTCTTTCTCCCTCCACTTGTTCTACTTGCTGTAGCACTTTTGTTTTGTAAAGTTCCTTAGTCAATTAGAGATTTCAAAAAATTTCCTGGCCAGTAATAATAAACTTAATACCCAGAAATGTGCATTTTTCAAAGTTTTCAAAAATTTACAAAAATTATACCATTGGTCCTATTTTTCGACGATGCACCTGGGAGCACCTGGGGATGACCAGTGGGGCACCCCAGGGTGGCAGCCGCGGCCGGCAAGGGCGCCACCCTGGTGTGTGGGTCCCCCTTTGCCCCACTTCATCATCTCTTCCTCCCTCTCTTCTCTCTCCCGAAAAACTCGCACCAGTTCCTCTCACTCGTGTTTTGCTCAAGAGCTCAGATTTCTCGATCTCTTTGCTCAGCCCAGATTTCTGTCTGAAATTTGGCACATTTGCTCTCCGGTATGTGACTCCTTCAATTATCCAAGTAGAATTTTGTTTGGTGGAGTATATCTTGAATATTTTGCTGCTGTGGGTAACATGTTTAGTGAGCTTGCATGCTTGTTCTAAGTGGTAGACACTAGTTTTGATGCATGATTAGTGCTCTAGCAAGTTCCTATGGTAGTTTCCCTCAATTATATGTCACCAAATCAAATTTTATAATGTTTGTTGAAAAATTTCAGAAAAGGAAGATGGATAATTGTAACTTTGGAGAAGTGTTTGAAAGAGAGACAACAAGCACGGGGAGGCCCTCGAGGTCATCCACCCGATTCAGGCAATCCTATAATGAGGACCTCATCGCACCAAGCTTCGCACCCGAAGAGGACAATGGAGTCCCTAATGCTTCATCCTTCCCATGTTATGACTTTTTGAGAAATGCAGGTTTGTTGGATGATTTCTTGACCCTTGTCGGTAAGGCAGGCTTAACCACCTATGTGGGAGATGAGAGTGAGCAATACTATACGCTCACTAAAATCTTTGTGGAGAGCTTCAAGTTCAACAATAAGCACTTTCGCCCGACAGTTTCATTCAAAATCTATGGTAAACCTATTACTATGAAGTTGGAAATTTTTTGTGCTGCATTGGGTATTGCCCCTGTAGGTACAGCAAGGAAGATCGAGGATAACCCCAAGGAATTGCTGGAGCTCTATCGAGGGATCACCAATGATGATTGTCGCACCATTCAGCGTGGCAAGATAAGAAACATTCAACTCCCCGCTATTAAGTATTTTGCTTATTACATCGGTACTAGCATTCTTGGTAGGGAGAACACTAGTAACATATCTAGCTATCACCTGGGTTTCTTAATTGCTGCACTCACTGGGGACACGCCTTATCATCTTGGTGCTCTTGTTGCTCGCCGCTTGTCTAACAAGGGGCCTATATTTGGAGGAATTATTGCTTCACGCGTTTTAGCATATTTAGAGCTTCCTCTTGACCCTACTGATGTGAAAATAACTCCTATGAGGCTTGATATTGTTGCTATGATGTCGTGGATGTAACCACGGCAGATGCTACAGGGGGTAGCACTTCATTGATGCGAGGGGAAGGGAACATTGCCATCTACGGGTCGAGGTGCAAGAGACGCAAGGGTTTTACCCAGGTTCAGCCCCTCCGGAGAGTAAAAGGCCTACGTCCTGCTAGATCTTTATTGCTCAGTGGAGAATTACAATGGGGGGCTCAGTCGGCGGCTACGCCGAGAGCTTACAGGGGGAGATTGGATCTCGAGTAAGGTGTCCTCTAGGGTTTAAGCTCGGGGGTTTATATAAGCACCCCCGGCCTAGGGTTACATGGAGATAACTCCGAATCATATCAGTTGCTACTAATCCGGGATCCGCTATCCCTCTCGCAAGTAATCTTCTTGTCCAGCCGTGTGGACCTCCTCCTTGGGATCACGGCCCAGTCGCCTTAGGGCCCAGTCGCTTAGGCGACTGGCGATCCACCCAAGCCTCTATCTTCATGGCGACTGGGACTGGCGACCCACCCCCTATGGGCATATCCCCATCAGTAGTCCCCAAGCGCGGTGGTGAAGAAGCGCGGATCTGGAACAAGTCTTGGAGAGGCGCGGTGATGGATCAAGATGAGTCGCCGCCGGGCTTCCAAAGATAAAGTCGCGGGTGCGGTGGCAGTCTCAGTCGCCATAATTTGATCAGTCAGTCGGCGTGTGACAGTCGGCTCTAGCCAGTCGCCGTTTGCCAGTCGACGCGTAGTCACCATAGAGACACGTGGAGAGGCCAACGGCTAGATTTCACGTTGACCGAGGCGCACACCGTCTGCATGTTGTTGACCGTTGGGCTCGACGTGACCGCTAACGGCTAGTTTAACGGCTATTCAGCCGGTGACGGCGCAGATCTCGACCGTTGATTGCGGGGCGGCGATTCCGGGACAATTCAACGAACAGATCTCATCCTCAATCTGAGCGAGTGCGGGCGGTATAAAGGGTCGCCCCTAGGATTAGGGTTCAACACTCCTCCGCATTCATCCCCCATCTTCTCTTCATCTCATCTTCATTCCACACTCCACACGCATCCATGGCGGCGAAGGGTTGGGGCAAGTCGAAGGTCACGCGGGAGTCTCTCCTCCCGTACGTCGCCTCCGGAGTCATCCCGGAGTTCAACCAGGAGCGATGGCGGGTTCCGCCGGCGAACGAGACGGAGCCCCTCCCACGGCCTGGGGAGTTCGTGATCTTCATGAGCTTCCTCGATCGCGGGTTCGCTCTCCCCACCTCCGATTTCCTCCGGCAGTTGCTGGCCTTCTACAGCATCAAGGTTTCCGACCTCGGGCCGCACAGCGTCCAGCAGATTTCTCTGTTCGTGGCGCTGTGCGAATGCTACTTGGGCTGTCCGCCCTACTTCCCGCTGTGGGTGTCCATCTTCCACGGGCGGGCGACTCGGGCCAGCAAGAACAGCGAAGCACTCATCCCGAACGGGATCACCTTCCAGGTGAAGTCCGGGGAAAGCTTCATCGACATGGCGCTCCCCAAGAAGGCGCAGTCGCTGTGGCGTCGTTTCTGGTTCTACGCCAAGGAGTACACTCCCCCGGGCGAGGTATGCATTCCCCAATACAGTCCCGAGCCGAGCGTCCCGCGGCGCCTCAATGTCCGGTCGCTGCCGCGCGAGCAGGAGAAGGTGGTGAAGGATATGCGCCAAGCGATCCAGGCGCTAAAAGATGACGGCCTGACGGCGGTCGACATGTACAACTGTTGGCTTGGCCGGCGGCTGATCCCCCTGCGGTGCCGAGCTCACCCCATGTGGGAGTACCGGGGACAGAACGACCGCACCCGGTCGACGGCGACCGAGTGGGACGAGGGCGAGTACCGGAAGGCGCTCGCTAAGATCACCACTGCCACCTTTACTTCCTTCGAGGACGGCTTGCAGCCCTACACCGAAGACACCCCAGCGCCTCAGGTAATGCTTCGCATGGCGACTTCGCACGGCTTAGCCGCGCTTCTTCCTTTCTGACTTGTTCCTTTGATTCGATTGCAGCGTTGGCAGAAGATCGCGGACCACCTCCCTCCTCTCGCCGGAAAGGAACCACCGGAGATGACCGAAGGCGAGGAGGAAGAGGTCGACGAGGAGGAGGAGCGCACCGAGTCGGACTCGGAGGCGCGGGACTTCATCAGACTCCCGCGCGGGTCGAAGAGGGGTGCCGAGTCCTCGTCCCAGGGCGCGGCTGAAGAGGAGGCGACCTCCCGTCCGGAGGACAAGGCGGAGCCCTCCAAGGAAGGGGCCGAGCCGCTATCGAAGCGACTGCGCCCCACTCTCCTGGAAGGGTCCATGAGGCTTCAGCGTCCCTTGAAGGACGCGATCGATGCGGGAGCTCGGGCCGGTCCGGGCGTAAAAGCGATTCCCACGGTGAAGTAAGTATTTCTTGTCGAATTTATCCTTCCTGCGACTGGACTGAGTGTCGACTCACCTCGCCTCTCTGTAGGTCCAAGAAGAAGACCTTGGCGAAGCCGCCCGCGGCCGGGGTGGCGGCCACGAGGGCGGCCGAGGCAAAGAAGAAAGCCGCGGAGAGGAAGGCGGCGCCGTCCGACCTTGGGGGTGCGGGGTCGGCTCCAGAAGAGCCCGCCGCCGGGAGTCAAGCGGAGAAGGAGAGCACTAGCCACGTCGAGCCCACCGCCAACGTTTTTCCTCTACCCAGCATGGCTCGCGGGGGCATGGCGAGTGCGGCGACGGGTCCGGACGTTGCTCCGCCTGTGGTGGAGGAGGAGTCGACTGACATTGGATCGACCGAGGGGCAGAAGGCACCCGAAGTTGAAGAGGACATCGTCGAGGAGGGCGGCCTGTCGGAGCCACTGAAAGAGCGCCGGTCCAAGGCCGCCAGGGACCGCGCCCCGCCCAGTGACACCGACACGCGGACGGGCGAGGTTCCGTCGACTGAGGCGGTGATGCGAGCGGACGGGGCGACCGAGTCGCGTCATCCGCCGCCGTCTTCATTGACCTTCACTGAGCTCCACACGGCGCTTGGCGAGGCGCATGTGGTAAGTGTCGCTGAACACGTGGCCTAGTCACCCCCAGTCCCCGAGGGTCGACTTGGTCTGAAAGGGCGAGTCGAGTCTCTATTGCTTTTTGTTTGTTGACCTTGGCATTTTTGTTTGGTTTCCGTAGGCGGAGATTAAGCGGCTGACCGCGCTTGTGGAGGAGGCGGCGCAGAAGAACCGGAAGCTGATTGCCCTGGGCAGTAAGTCATGCCCACTCGCCGTCCTCATTCAGTGTCACTGGCCCGGGCGTTCGTTCTCACCGTTTCCTTTTCTTGTAGCAGAGGCGCAGGCAAAGGCTCTTGCCGAGGCTCGGGAAGGGTTCGTCAAGGAGTCCTTCTACCGTGAAGCCGAGTTCCGGGCGCAGCAGGCCGAAGAGGCCCGGAAAAGGGCGAAAGCGGAGGTGGCGGAATTGACGAAGGTCCTGGAGCAGAAGGGCCGGGAGCTGGAGGACGTCATCACCGAATACAAGGTGAAGCTGGAGGCCGCGACTGATGCGCGGGACTCTGCACGTGGGGCTGCCGCGTCTCTGCGGGAGGAGGTGGCGGCCTTGAAGCAGCAGCACGCCAAAGAACTTGCTGCGGAGAAGGAGGCGTCCGAGGGCATCGTCCTGGCGGTGCAGGCCGAGAAGACCAACTTCGAGGCTTTCGTCAGGGAGATGTCGCGGCAGATTCTTGGTAAGTTCTTGTTGTCGCACTTCTTGTTTTATTTGCCGGGGGTTTGAGTATCTGAACACGGCGAGTCGGCCTCGGGGGTCAGTCCCCGAGCGTGGCGAGTTGGCCTCGGGGGCCAGTCCCTGAGCGTGGCGAGTCGGTCTCGGGGGCCAGTCCCCGAGCGTGGCGAGTCGGCCTCGGGGGCCAGTCCCCGAGCGTGGCGAGTCGGCCTCGGGGGCCAGTCCCCGAGCGTGGCGAGTCGGCGTTGAAGGGGAAGTTCTCATTTTTCCCTTTTCCTTGTGTTGTTGACTGCAGGTACGTGCGACTTCGTGGAGACGGCGACTCCACGGGAATGCCTGTCGACCGCGACCGCGCGTATCATCGCCTGCGCGGGGGAGATACTTGCCGCGCTCCAGTACCTGAGCCCGCGGGAGGTGATTCCGCGGGACACGCCATCCGTCTTCAAGGCCGTGTCCAACATTCCGGCTGTTGTTGACTGGCTTCGTCGCTCTTCCTGCCGCGTTGGCATTACCATGGCTCTGAGCATGGTGCTGGCGCATTACTCTGAAGGGTTCGACGTGGAGGAGGTCACCGCTGGCTTCCCCTCGGAGACTGGGGAGTTCGATGTTGCCGAAGTGCTGCGGCTGATGGATGCGGTGCGCCCCTTCGCCGACCGAGTACTGGCGACCGCGGACTTGGAGACTCATATCCCCAGCCAAGCGGCTCCTGGTGACGCGGAGAAGGAGCCGGGCCCGGTGGACTACCCCGCGGAGCGCCTCTTCCATGCTGCTGCCGCCGGCTCGCTGTCTACATATCCGGTCGTGGTGTACACGCCGAAATTTCGTCACGGCGATGACGGCGTCGAGCCTGTCGTAGAGGGGGCTCCGGGGTCGTCCTCGTAGTTTCCTGAGTACCTGTGTAAGAAGTAGCTAGATTTCCCGCGAGCGGGTGTTAGTTGTAAATAGAATGATGACTTTTGCTTAAATGTGATTCGGTGGTTGCTTTTGCATTATTTGAGACGGCGATGCATTGGAGTTGGTTCCGACTATCCATGGCCTTCAGGTCAGTCGCCTTGCGACCCCAATGAAGGCTATCGACTTGACTGTTTTCCTTTTCGAGCTGGGCGTCCCCAGTCGCAGTACGTAGTCATTATAGTACGAATAGCAGCCTCATGGGTGGAGTAGTGGTGTGGTGTAGTTTGCGCTGTTCGGATGTAGCGCGCCACTCGTCGTGGCTCGGTGAGCCAGTCGCTAGGCGACTCCAAAGGGGATCATTGCGGGCGTATTTTCCTTGGCGAGCCGCGGGTCCGTTTTGCGGGGTCCCTAGTCGAAGTACTTAGCCACGCAATTCGCCAACCTAAGGTAGAGGAGGGCATTGGTGTGCTTTATAACGTAGCACAAGGCGGTCGCCGAGGCCCGTGGGGCTGGCCGAGCGTGCGGCCCTGCTGTGGGTTCCAGTCGCCGTTTTCACCCGATGGCGTGAGAGATGGTGGGTGACCGGGCCTGGTGTTGCGCCTCGGTCACGCCGCCATCCCGTGTTAGCCCGGCTACTTGGCCGATCGTGGACTTCTCTCTTCCAGCAGCGGCGACCGGAGGTCTCTCAGTTCCTAGTCGCTTGTCGCGGCGACTAAGCCGGTATGTCCCGGGATGAGAGATGACGATATTTGGCGGGTGAAGGAGAGGTAGTCGGAGCTTGAGATCAAAAAATGGTCGGCGATTTTTATTACCCTCTGAATTTTCGGATTACATTTTTCCCTTAGGTATAGAACCGCCGGAGGAGGTTGATGTTCCAGGGGCGCTCCACCTCTTTAGTGAGCGGCTCGCCTTTGTCGTCCTTGCGGACGTCGATGAGGTAGTAGGAGTCGTTGCCGAGTACGCGGCTGACGGCGAATGGTCCTTCCCAGGGCGGGGACAGCTTGTGCATCCCTTTCTTGTCCTGGATTAGCCGGAGTACCAGATCGCCGACTTGGAAGGAGCGACTCCGAACGCGGCGACTGTGGTAGCGACGGAGGTCCTGCTGGTAAATGGCGGTTCTGGAGAGTGCGAGGTCTCTGGCCTCGTCGAGGAGATCGATGTCATCTTGGCGAGCTCGCTCGTTGTCTTCTTCGGCGTAATTGGCGACCCGAGGTGAGTCGTAGGCGATGTCCGTGGGCATGACGGCTTCGGCGCCATATACCAGGAAGAAAGGCGTGAAGCCGGTTGACCTGTTAGGCGTTGTGCGGATGCCCCATAGTACTGAAGAGAGCTCCTCTGCCCAGCAGCCGGCTGCGCGCTCTAGGGGCACGACCAGGCGTGGTTTGAGTCCGTGCAGGATGCTCTGGTTTGCTCTTTCTGCTTGGCCGTTCGACTCGGGGTGGGCGACTGAGGCGAGATCGAGTCGGATGCCCTTTTCTTCGCAAAAGTCAGCCATCTCCCCTTTGGCGAAGTTGGTGCCGTTGTCGGTTATGATACTGTGAGGGTAGCCGTACCGATAGATGAGCTCGCGTAGGAACTTTGTGGCCGTCTTCCCGTCGCACTTCTTTATGGGCTTTGCTTCCACCCATTTGGTGAACTTGTCCACCGCTACCAGGAGGTGAGTATATCCGCCGGGGGCCGTTTTGAATTTTCCCACCATGTCCATGCCCCATACGGCGAAGGGCCAGGTGAGGGGGATGGTCTTCAATGCCGATCCTGGCATGTGCGACTGGCTTGCATGCTTTTGGCACCCGGCGCATGAACGGACAAGGGCGATTGCGTCTTCGTGGGCTGTTGGCCAGTAGAAGCCGTGACGAAAGGCCTTGGCGACGATTGACCGCGCGCCTGCGTGGTGGCCGCAGTCCCCTGCGTGGATGTCGCGCAGAATGTTGCGCCCTTCCGCCGTGGTGACGCATCGTTGGAACACTCCCGAGACACTGCGCTTGTATAGCTCATTGTTGATGATGGTGAAGGACTTGCATCTGCGCACGATGGCGCGTGCTTTGGTTTCATCCATCGGCAGTGCCTGGCTCTCGAGGTAGCTTATGTATGGCTCGGTCCAATCGGTGCTGTCGACGGCGAGTGCGACTAAGGCGGAGTCGGGAGCAGGTGGCTCGGCAATGTCCAGCTCGCGCGGTGCGCGCACCGAGGGGTGGCTGAGGATGTCCAGGACGACGCCCGGAGGAGGTTGAAGTCGCTTGGACCCGATTCTGGCTAGCGCGTCGGCTTCTTCGTTCTTGCGCCTGTCAACCCACTCGACGACGTGACCGGCGAAGCTAGCGCCGGCTTGGTCGACGGCGCGTTTGTATGCGATCATGTTGGCGTCTGTGGCGTCGCAGGTGCCGGAAGTTTGGCTGGCGACTAGGTCGGAATCGCCGAGGCAGCGCAGCCGTGTTGCGCCCATCTCTTTTGCGACTCGCATGCCGTGCAGGAGCGCCTCGTACTCGGCCATGTTGTTGGTGCATGGCTCGAATCTGAGTTGCAGGACGTACTTCACTGTGTCGCCCTTTGGTGATGTGAGGACGACTCCCGCGCCTGCTCCTTCGAGGTTTTTAGAACCGTCGAAGTGCAACGTCCAATGTTTGAGGTCCGCGGGGGAGCTTGGCTGCTGGGCCTCTTCCCAGTCGGCGAGGAAGTCGGCGAGTGCTTGAGATTTGATGGCGTGGCGTGACTCGTAGGTGATGTTGTGGACGCCGAGCTCGACTGCCCACTTGGCGATCCGGCCGGTTGCGTCGCGGTTGCGGATGATGTCGGCGAGTGGTGTTGAGGCGACTACCTTGATGGGGTGCTCGTGGAAGTAAGGGGCCAGTCGCCGCTGGGCCCTGAGGACGGCGTACACCAGCTTCTGGTAGTGTGGATACCGTTGCTTGGATTCGATTAAGGCTTCGCTGATGTAGTAGACCGGGCGTTGTACCAGTTGCTCCCTTCCTTCCTCCTTCCGTTCGACGACCATGACTGCACTTATAGCGCGGTTCGACGCGGCGACGTATAGGAGCATGGTTTCTTTTGGCAGCGGGGCCGCGAGGATAGGGGCATTCGAGAGGGCGTGCTGGAGTTCCTCTAGGGCCCGCTGCGCCTCGTCTGTCCACCGGAATGATTCCGACTTTTTGAGCAAGCGGTATAGTGGCATGGCCTTGTCTCCGAGCCGGGGTATGAAGCGACTGAGGGCGGCGACTCGACCGGCGAGTTTTTGCGCGTCGACTAGGCATGCTGGCTGCTTGGTGCGCATGACCGCCAGTGTCTTCTCCGGGTTAGGTTCGATGCCTCGCTTGGAGACGACGTAGCCTAGCAGCTGTCCTGATGGAACCCCGAAGGTGCACTTCAAAGGGTTGAGCTTGATCTTGTACCGCCGTAAGTTGGCGAATGTTTCGGCGAGGTCGCTGACGAGGTCGGTCTGTCGAGTCGATTTGACCACCACATCGTCGATGTAGACATGCACGTTGCGGCCGATCTGGCTTTCTAAGCAGCTGTTCATGCACCGCTGGTACGTTGCTCCGGCGTTCTTGAGGCCGAAGGTCATGGACGTGTAGCAGTAGGCGCCTAGGGGTGTGATGAATGCAGTCTTCTCTTGGTCTTCCTTGGCCATCTTTATTTGATTGTACCCGGAGTATGCATCAAGGAAGCATAGCGACTCGGACCCGGCGACCGCGTCGATAATCTGGTCGATTCGCGGTAGGACGAATGGGTCCTTGGGGCACGCGCTGTTGAGGCTTGTGTAATCGATACACATTCGCCACGTCTTGTTCTTCTTTAGCACTAGGACTGGGTTTGCCAGCCATTTCGGGTGCTTGATTTCTATGATGAAGCCGGCAGCGAGCAGCCGGTTTACTTCTTCGGCGATTGCGCGTCGCCGTTCTTCTCCCACAGGGCGCATTGCCTGCCTAACGGGTCGCGCGGTGGGATCGACATGTAATTTGTGCTCAGCAAGTTCTCTCGGGACACCTGGCATGTCAGATGGTTTCCATGCAAAGATATCTCGATTCTCACGGAGGAACTTGATGAGCGCGCTTTCCTATTGGGCGGACAGGCCCGTCCCAATGGTAACTTGCCTACTTGGATCGTTTTCTACAAGATCTACTTGGCGGGTGCCTGCTGCGGCCTTGAAGGTTGCTGCGGACGAGTCGAGCTCGGTTGGCTTCTCCAGGATGGCGGGGTCGTTGCGGTCGACTGGGTACTTGGCGAGCTCGGCGGAGTTGTCTTGTTCGTCGGCGATGACGGCGTCGGCGAGCTTGGCGCTGTCGTCCTCACATTCCAATGCCATCTCCGGGTCGCCATGGACGGTGATGACGCCTCGAGGCCCTGGCATCTTCATCATGTTGTACGCGTAGTGTGGGGTCGCCATGAAGCGGGCGAACGCTTGTCGGCCGAGTACGCAATGGTAAGAGCTTTTGAAGTTCACCACCTCGAACGTTATCCGCTCGGTACGGTAGTTCACGGGCGTGCCGAAGGTGACTGGCAGCGTCACCTTGCCGATCGGGAAGGCCTTCCGCCCGGGGACGATGCCGTGGAACGTGACCTTGGTGTTCTCAAGGCGTGAGTCCGGCAGGCCAAGCCGCTGGAAGGTGTCGTAGTACATGATGTTGATGGAGCTTCCCCCGTCCATCAGGGTTTTTGGTAGCCAGTAGTCGGCGACCTTGGGCCTGACGACTAGCGCCACTCGCCCGGGGTACTCGATGCGGGGGGCGTGATCTTCGCGGCTCCAGGTGATGCTTTGCTCGGACCAGTTGAGCCACCGGGGTACGTCGGAAAGTATGACTGCGTGTACCGCCACTGCCCTTGCGAGGACCTTCCTGTCCCGCCTGTCGCCGACCCCGGTGAAGGTGTGGAGCGAGCCGGCGCTGCGACCGAAGCCCTCTCCCTTGTGCTGGTCTTGGTCCTTGGCGCGCTCCTTGTGCTGGTTGCCGCCGTCGTTTTCCTTGGCGCGGCGAGCTCTTTCTATCTGCTTCAGGGAGTAGCAATTTCCCGTCGTGTGGTTGGCGGGCTTGCCCTCCTTGCTGTGATAGATGCATGGTGCGTCTAGGAGGCTGCGGGCGTCGAAGCGCTTGGGCTGAGGCCGATCCTCCCGAGGTGGACGAGTGTCGCGCCGAAACGATTTTGGCTCGCGCTGCTCGTAATCGGTGGTAGCAACTAGCTCGTTGTGTCCTCCCTCTCCGCGGCGCTTGCCGTTGTTGGACCGGCCGGCGAAACGGTAGTCGCCACGCCGAGGCTCCGTGTGCGCAGGGCGGCGATTGCGTCGTTGACCGTACTCGTCGTCCGAGTCGACTGTAGGGTCTTCATCGGCGTAGCGGGTGGCGATGTCGAAGAGCTCGGAGATTGAGATATTGTCCCTGCTGACGCGACGGAGCTTGGCGCTTAGTGGTTCGTACCGGCAGCAGCGTCGGAAGCAATAGATTGCCGTGTCCGTGCTGATGCCGCTGGAGGTCGTCCACATGTCCTGCCAGCGCTGCACCCACCGGCGGGTCGACTCGCGCGGGCCTTGGACGCAGCGATCTAGGTCTTCTATGGTTGTGGCACGGGTGTATGCGCTGGCGAAGTGCTGGATGAACGCGGCGCGGGCTTCTTCCCAGGAGTCGATGCTGTTGACGGTGAGGGTGTTGAACCAATGGCGATTGACGCCGTCCATCATGAGGGGCAGGTATCGCGCTGCGAGTAACTCGGAGTGGCCCTGGATCCCCATTGCCATGGCGTACGAGTCGATCCAGACAGTGGGGTCAATGCTTGTATCGTACTTCTCGATGTCGCGGGGTCCTTTGAACCCCACAGGGTACGGCTCGCCTCTAATCATCGGCCCGAAGCAAGCGGGGCCGATTCGGGTGAACGCGCTCTGGCGCGGGGCTTCATCGGCGTGGCGGTCGTTCAATCGATTGCGCGCCCGCCATTCTTGGTCGTTGACGATGTGGGTTCGGGCGTCGACTGGCTGCCCGTTAGCGGCGACCATCACCCGCGCGGGGCGCGGCTCGACTCGGTTGTTAGACGAGTGGGCCGCGCGCGGTGCTGGCGGCGGGCCGTTGTTGGCGTTGACGATTGCGCGGTTTGCCGCGTCTGACGACGCCGCGCGACTGGCGGATGTGCGCGAATAGAGTCGCCCCTGCGAGTCGGCTGCGGCGTGCTGCTGCTCCAATGCCTTGGCTACCAAAGCCTTGGCGTGCTGGACGAGGATCGCGCCGTCTCCCGTTTCGGGGATTCTTGCGAGGACGGCCTGCGCAGCTGCCACGTTGTCGGCTGGAGACGAGTGCAGTGGTAGGCCGTTGGCGTCGACCTCTGCCCGAGGAACTTCGGGTGGTGGTGGTGGGGGTGGCGGTGGTGCTCCGCGCGCTGCTCTATCTGCAGCAGCCCGACTTCCTTCCGGGATGTCAGGGTTTTGGACTCGGGCGACCCGGATTTCTCCGTCTGGGTCGTCGAAGTTAAGGCGTGCGCTGGGAAAGTCGCTCGCGCGGGCGCGCTCCATGCGCCGGCGGTTTCGCTGCTGACGATAGTGGGACACGGCCCTTACTTCATCTTGCTCGAGGCGGAATTTCTGCCTTTCGGCGAGCTCCTTTTTCCTCTGCTCCTCGAGGGCCGCCCGGTGCGCCTCGATCTCGGTCGCGGTGGCGGTTGCAGGGAGGGGAGTGGTGAAGGCGTCGACTGGGATCTCTCCTTCACCCCCTGCCATGAAGACTGCGGTCGGGTAGCGGTAACGCGGGGCCTCGACAGAGTCCGAGTCGTAATCGCTGCCGAAGAGGGAGAGGATGGAGTCGTCCTCGAAGCCACCTTCGAAGTCGCTCGGGTGGGAGACCAGGGAGATAGAGTCCTTGGTCGATGCTGTGGCGATGGAGCGGGCAGTCGGGGACGCAGCGGTGGATCCCGCAACCGACGTTGTAGCGATGATGTCGGTGAAGTCGGCGTCGATCGCAGCGATGATGGATTTGATGGCCGGGATGGTGTCGGCGGAATCGGCGACTGGAGCGGTGTCGGCGGAGTCGGTGGCTGCCGAGGCAACGGTGGAGTTAGCGGTCGGTGCCACGACCGCCGACTCGGCATCGTCTCCCAGGGCCGCCTCAGCCTCCGCGTATACCTCGCCGGTGACCGGGCGAGTAGCGGTGAGGAGCTGCCCGGGCGCGAAGGGGTCGTGTGAGCGACTGGGGCGAGGCTCAGAGGGATCGCTGACGCCGGCGAGCCCAACGAAGAGGTTGATGGAGCCGATCGGCACCATCCAGGCGTGTGTGAGAGGTGACGAGGCGGGCCGGTAGGTGCTTGGCTGGATGTGGAAGAAATTGCCGGTGGCGATCATCCTGCCGGAAGCAACCGGCCGCCGAACTGGCGAGTAGGGCCTCGCCGTAGCTCGAAGGCTTGATGTCCCATGCCCCACGGTGGGCGCCACTGTCGTGGATGTAACCACGGCAGATGCTACAGGGGGTAGCACTTCATTGATGCGAGGGGAAGGGAACATTGCCATCTACGGGTCGAGGTGCAAGAGACGCAAGGGTTTTACCCAGGTTCAGCCCCTCCGGAGAGTAAAAGGCCTACGTCCTGCTAGATCTTTATTGCTCAGTGGAGAATTACAATGGGGGGGCTCAGTCGGCGGCTACGCCGAGAGCTTACAGGGGGAGATTGGATCTCGAGTAAGGTGTCCTCTAGGGTTTAAGCTCGGGGGTTTATATAAGCACCCCCGGCCTAGGGTTACATGGAGATAACTCCGAATCATATCAGTTGCTACTAATCCGGGATCCGCTATCCCTCTCGCAAGTAATCTTCTTGTCCAGCCGTGTGGACCTCCTCCTTGGGATCACGGCCCAGTCGCCTTAGGGCCCAGTCGCTTAGGCGACTGGCGATCCACCCAAGCCTCTATCTTCATGGCGACTGGGACTGGCGACCCACCCCCTATGGGCATATCCCCATCATATGAAGAGTCATCAATTTGTTACAACTGACTCTAGTTTAGATAATATTGTCTATAGAGTGTTGTTTGCTGACGGGGAAGAGAGGGAAGTCCCTTTGCCCCAACCAGATTTGTTCAGTATCAACAGGAAACCATGGTCGCGCTCTAAGGAGGAGGTGGATGAGCAGCTTAAGATACACAACTTCCACCAGCAGCATGACTCCGAGGACGCCGAGCCCTCCTACGACTACACCGTCACGTATCCGGGTGCTTCTTCTAGCACATACCCGGAATATGATCCATCTTCGTCGTACTACGGAGGTGCTACTTCATGGGCACCATGGGGTTGATCTCCACTTAGGCCAAAAGCCTAACCTTGGGGGGAGGTATACCGGCATCACTCATTCTTTGCATATTATGGTTGCTGGATACTTGTATATACTTGTTTAGTTTCTTTGAGTGGTTTTCTAATGAGAGGAAGATGATATTTGGGGAAGTGCTGCCTGAAAACAGATTCTGGACTGTTACCAAAAAATTCGTGCGCACAGCCAGAACGTTATTTTGAGCTGCCAATTTTTGTGCATGTTCCCCAGGTTGTTATCTAAATTTCATTAGTTGAACACTTTTCGAACTGAGCAACGGTAGATTTTTGTAAAAATCGATTTCTGTACTGCTGTCAAGTTTTGGCAGATTTCTGCCATCTTGCTTTTCTGTGTTTCTTTTAGTTTTCATTTTCTTATTCGTACTTTGTTTCTTTCCTAAAACACCAAAAGACCAAAAATATTTCTGTTGTTTCTCTTCACCACTTGTTTATTTTAGTTTCTTGCTTTTATCTTGCTTTATTTGCTATCGTTGGTTTGCTATAAGAAAATCCAAAAAGATTTTGCTTTGTTTGCTTGTTTCCTTTTGTTCTTGCTTCCAAATTCGAAAACACCAAAAATATTTGCTGTTCTTCTTTGGTTTTGTAAAGTTCTTTATGAGTTCAATGGTCTTCGGTGGCTGGAGCGTGGTTTTCATTCCATATTATTCAAGCTATACAAGTGAAAAAGCAATAATGACGATCTACGACAATCTGATTGTGGTGAGAGGCTGGTATGAACTCTATTTGTTTTCATTTTTGTACATATACTCATCCATGTGAGCATGCTTAGTTGGTTCATGTGAGGTATATGTCATTTAAAAAAGTCTAGTAGTTCATGATCTCTCATGTTTAGCTCCAATTTATTAATATGAGTAGCATGTCATGGATGTTTGCTTGCATTGTTTTATTCATAAATAGGTATGATATTGTGGTATCCTCCTCTGAATAATTCTCTTGAATCAACTTGGCACATGCTCACGCATGCATATGACTGAACAAAATGTCAATTAAGCCTCGATGATTTGCTTTACCTCAGAGTTCTTGTATCACTTTTATGCCTCCGTTAATTTATTTTTGTCGCAAGCATGATTATGACAGTTACTGCTCTCTTGATTGTCGCTTCCTAGTCTATTGCTAGCCTTCACTTGTACGAGAGGAACGCTGCTCGTGCCTCCAAACACATGAAAACCAATTCCATTCAGTGTCCACCATAAATACCTACGCATGGCATTTCAAACCATTCCAAGTAAATTCTCATGCGCTACCTTTAAACCTTCAAAAATGCTTCTCAATTTGTGTTAATGTTTCATAGCTCATGAGGAAGTATGTGGTGTTTAACTTTCAACCTTGTCATTTACTCTTGACGGACCTTCATATGGACTAGTGGCACATCCGCTTATCCAATAATTTTGCAAAAAGAGCTGGCAACGGGGTTCCCAGCCCCAAATTAATTAACCTTCATAAATTTATAAATAGACACTCCTCCATGGTATGTGATTGTTGGTTGGCACCCGAGGATTCGGTTAGCCATGGCTTGAAAGCAAAGGTGGGGAGGAGTGTCATCTAAATAAAACTAAAATAAAAGGCACTCCTTCATGGTATGAGATTGTTGGCGGGCACCCGAGGATTCGGTTAGCCATGGTTTGTGAAAGCAAGGTTGGAAGGAGTGCCACCCAAAAATAAAATTTCATGGGAGCCGCTCTTGAAAGTCTGGTTGGCGAGGTAGTTGGTGTACCCATTACCATTCGTTGACAACAACAAACACTTCTCAAAATAATTTTACTCCTGCTTTACAAATGAAAAGCTCTAGCGCATGTTAATCCCTGCTTCCCTCTGCGAAGGGTCAATCTTTTACTTTTATGATTGTGTCTCCATCCTTTCTTTGAGCACTTTCTTGAGAGCACAACTGTCATTCTTAGTGTAATATGCTTGTCTCAAAATATGATTGATTGTGGTATAACTTTGATGCTTTTATCTTTGACAATCACTATTTCTAGTCTTTCTATGAACTTCAGAGGTGCCTGAGCATTTATGTTTTGCTGATCAAATATGGGCAAGCGAGATACCACTCTATCATATTCTTTTATGAACATTGCAATCCTGCTTATATACATGGTTCATGATGCTTATTATTAATTGTTGGTACCTTTCCATGATTGACATAGCTATGGATGATCTTATTTGCATGTACCTTATTATGAACTGCCTAAGTGTTAGCCATAGCATGAGAATATTTACATCATATGAACAAATGTGTTCGTGAAAGCTCTTTTATCGCTCAGTTGTTAACTGAATTGCTTGAGGACAAGCAATAAGCTAAGCTTGGGGGAGTTGATACGTCCAAAACGTATCTACTTTCCCGAACACTTTTGCTATTGTTTTGCCTCTAATTTGTGTATTTTGGATGCAACTAACACGGACTAACGCTGTTTTTAGCAGAACTGTTCTGGTGTCTCGTTTTTGTGCAGAAATCCAACTTTCGGGAAAAACCTCGGGATTTTGTGAAGGCCCTATTTTCCCAGAATACGACGGAGCCAGAAGGACAAATCAAGTGGAGGCCCGAGGGCCCCACACCATAAGGCGGCGCGGCCTGGCCCGCGCGGCCCTATGGTGTGGCCCCCTCGGCCGCCTCCGCCTCCTTCGGACTACTTATCGGCCTCGACCTAAAAACGCACGGAGAGAAGTCGAAGTCGCCAGAAACCCTCCAGAACGCCGCCACATCGCGAAACTCCGTCTCGGGAGCCAGAAGTCTCCGTTCCGGCACTCCGCCGGACGGGGAATTGGAGGAGATCATCGCCGCCATCACCACCGACGCCTCTCCATCGACCAGCCATGTTTCCCCCATCCATGTGTGAGTAATTCCCCCGCTGTAGGCTGAAGGGGATGGTAGGGATTGGATGAGATTGGTCATGTAATAGTCATAAGATTGTTAGGGCATAGTGCCTAGTATCCAGTAGATGTTACTTTTATGATATTGTTGCAACTTGTTATGCTTAATGCTTGTCACTAGGGCCCGAGTGCCATGATCTCAGATCTGAACATGTTATTGATTCATGAAGATATTCATTGTTTATGATCTTACCTGCAAGTTGTATACACATGTCGCTGTCCGGAACCAATGGCCCCGAAGTGACAGAAATCGGGACAACCGAGGGGATGGTAGTGATGTGAGGATCACATGTGTTCACGGAGTGTTAATGCTTTGCTCCGGTACTCTATTAAAAGGAGTACCTTAATATCCAGTAGTTTCCCTAGAGCCCTGCCACCGGCTGGTAGGACAAAAGATGTTGTGCAAGTTTCTCATTGCGAGCACGTACGACTATAATTGGAACACATGCCTATAGATTGATTAGTACTTGGATACCGTTTTATTATTATCTGCAAATGCCCCTGCTTGACTGTTACATGAGTTTCTCTCATCCATGCAACGCCCGTTCATCCGTCCCCGTGCCTACAGTATTTTAATCCTGCTGTTTACTAAAATCACTACTGCTGTCTTTGTTACTCTGCTGCTATTATTCACTCTCTATCGCTATATTTACTATGATAAACTCTCGCGAGCAAGTCTTCAGTGCGGCTGAATTGACAACTCCGCTGTTAAGGCTTTCAAGTATTCTTTGTCTCCCCTTGTGTCGAATCAATAAATTGGGTTTTACTTCCCGCGAAGACTGTTGCGATCCCCTATACTTGTGGGTCACAGCTCCCATGACTACAAAGTGTTTTAGCCATGGAGATCTAAGTACATATTGAACCTTGTAGGTATGGTTTACTTTGTGATCAAATAAATGATTTGTGGACAAAGGATTGATTTTGAACAATGATAAACCAACTACAAACAAAGAAGTTATGATGGGCCCTGACTCCGTTAAAATGGCTATGCGCCATGAAATCCAAGATAGATGAATACTTTTTGAAAGAAATGGATCTATGAAATTGATGGACTTAGATGTAATATCCTTGAAGAAGCTCGACTTGTCAAAAAGTTGTTTACGACAAAGTTCAAAGAATTGACTGCGATAAGATTAGATCTTCCGTAGCAATGCTTATAGTCTATGTGGATTATTCTAGTAATCGCTACATATTTCTTTTATGAGATATGCCAGTAGGATGGCAAAATACATTACTTAACAGAAGTGTGTATTAAAGGTGTATACAAGATACAAACCAAGAGTTTTGCTAGTCCGTGGAATACTAGATAGGTATACGAACTTCAATTGGATGAAGTAAGTATCGCGGAGTTGGAATCTTCACCGGATGAAATGATCAAAGAGTTATGATTTCATCAGAGACGATGAAGAGGCTTGCATTTGCAAGAAATTAAGTGGGAGCGCTAAGACATATTTGTAATACTTTATGTAGATGACATATCGTTGATTATAAATAATGTATTTATATAATTGATTAAAAAGGTTTCATTGAGAATTAAAACTTCAATGAAAGGATATGAACTGAAACATATTTAGTGTCAAGATCTATGAAGATGGATTGAAACACATAAAAGTTTAAGTTAAAAAGTACATAGAATGAATATTGAAGTAGTTCAATATAAAGAAGGTGTTCTTTTCATGTGAAGGTTTTACAAGACTTGAGTGTATCTGACACTCAATGAGTAAAAACACATGAGTGATTTTAGATCACGAATAATATGTACAATATCAGATGTCCTATGCTCTAAATGGTTAGGAGCATATACCAGAATGATTCATGTGATGATCATTGGATAAACAGTAAGAATATCCCTGAGTGCTTTAGAAGAACCAATGATATATAGTTTTGTATGAGTAATGACAAACAAATCGCTGTAAGGTGTTGCACTGATATTAGTTTGGTCACATATAAAAATAAAATTTAATCTCAAATTAGGCTAAGTGTTGTTTAAAAGGTAGCACAATGAGCTAGAAGTTGTCTATGCTAGATTTAGATGAATTCTAAATATTGTGACGGATTCTACAAACGAAGGCAGAGTATGTCATTGTTTTGACAATGACTGAGGATGTTAAGTCAAGAGGTTCTTTGAGAACTTGGTGTAGTTCCGATAATGTCAGAACTTTGAAGCTATATTGTGTATGACAATATTAGTGACATATTTCAGACCGCGGAATTAAGGTTCCACCAGAAGACCAAACATATTTAATGCCGACTCATTTGGAAAATGAGTGATGCGTTAAGACGCAAATGAATTTCAAAATACATACGTTTCAGAGTGTCAGATCCGTTGACTGAAACCTCTCCCGTGAGCAAAACATGATAAAGCACCGGAAGGCCAAGGTGTTATATCTTTACAAATGTAAACTAGATTATTGACTCTAGTGCAAGTGGGAGACTGTTGGAGATATGCCCAAGAGGCAATAATAAAATGGTTATTATAATATATCTTTGTGTTTATGATAATGTTTGCATACCATGCTATAATTGTATTAACCGAAACATTGATACATGTGTCTTATGTAAACAACAAGGAGTCCCTAGCAAGCCTCTTTATAAACTAGCTTGTTGATTAATAGATGATCATAGTTTCATGATCATGAACATTGGATGTTATTAATAACAAGGTTATGTCATTATGTGAATGATGTAATTGACACACCCAATTAAGCGTAGCATAAGATCACGTTATTAAGTTATTTGCTATAAGCTTTCGATACATAGTTACCTAGTCCTTTCGACCATGAGATCATGTAAATCACTTATACCGGAAAGGTACTTTGATTACATCAAACGCCACTGCGTAAATGGGTGGTTATAAAGGTGGGATTAAGTATCCGGAAAGTATGAGTTGAGGCATATGGATCAACAGTGGGATTTGTCCATCCCGATGACGGATAGATATACTCTAGGCCCTCTCGGTGGAATGTCGTCTAATATCTTGCAAGCATATGAATGGTTCATAAGAGACCACATACCACAGTACGAGTAAAGAGTACTTGTCAGGAGACGAGGTTGAACAAGGTATAGAGATACCAATGATCAAACCTCGGACAAGTAAAATATCGCGTGACAAAGGGAATTGGTATCGTATGTGAATGGTTCAGTCGATCACTAAAGTCATCGTTGAATATGTGGGAGCCATTATGGATCTCCAGATCCCGCTATTGGTTATTGGTCGGAGAGAGGTCTCAACCATGTCTGCATAGTTCGCGAACCGTAGGGTGACACACTTAAGGTTTGATGTCGTTTAAGTAGATATGGAATATGGAATGGAGTTCGAAGTTTTGTTCGAGTCTCGGATGGGATCCAGGACATCACGAGGTCCGGAATGGTCCGGAGAATAAGATTCATATATAGGAAGTCATATTCCAAGTTTGGAAATGATCCGGTGCATTTATGGCAGGTTCTAGAAGGTTCTAGAAAAGTCCGGAAGAAATCACCATGGAAAGTGGAGTCCCGGAGGGACTCCACCTTGCATGGCCAGCCAAACCCTAAAGGGTGGAGTCCCAGGTGGACTCCACCATAGGTGGCCGGCCACCCCACCCAAAGGAAAGGTGGGAGTCCCACCTTGGGTAGGACTCCCTCCTTGAGTAGGTTTCCCACCTATGGGAGGTTTTGTTGTTGGGGTCTTATTCGAAGACTTGGACTACAACTCTTGGGGATTTCCACCTATATAATGAGGAGAAGAGGGAGGGGCAGCCACTCTTGGCCGCACCACCTAGGGCTGCCCATGGCCGGCGCCCTAGCCCCCCTCTCCCCAAACCCTAGCCTCTCCTCCTCCACCACTTCTCCCGCATACGCTTAGGCGAAGCCCTGCCGGAGTTATCCACCACCGCCACCACGCCGTCGTGCTGTCGGGATTCCGAGGAGGATCTACTACTTCTGCTGCCCGCTGGAACAGGGAGAAGGACGTCGTCTTCATCAACACCGAACGTGTGACCGAGTACGGAGGTGCTGCCCGATTGTGGCACCATCAAGATCTTCTATGCGCTTTTCAAAGCGGCAAGTGATCGTCTACCGCAGCAACGAGAGCCTCCTCTTGTAGGCTTTGGAAATCTTCAAGGGTTAGTCTCGTTCATCCCCTCGTTGCTCCCATCTTCTAGATTGCATCTTGGCTTGGATTGCGTTCTCGCGGTAGGAAATTTTTTGTTTTCTATGCAATGAATCCCATCATCTGGGCCTAGGGCGGCCGCCCCGCTCGCCCTACCCCAGAGCTGGGCCTGCCGTGAGCCATTCATATGCATCTGTTGTCGTCGCCCTGGACACCATGATAGGTTCTATTGTGCTCGCTCTCTACCCACTCATGATCCCTCTCCGACCGCTCGCGCCCACTCTCCGGTCACTCATGCTCCTTGCAAGCGGAGCTGCTCCCCACCCGTCTAACCTTGTCGTCATTCGCTCACCCGGAGTTGGGATGAGATTGTGGGTCGCTAGCTCGTCGTTGCGCATGGCAGTTTCACCAATATTGAAGCTAGTTTTGACTCTAGCTACTTTGCAGTAACAGTTGTCCTTGTTGCGCATGGAATTCCTGGTCGACCACCGCATCAAAGAGGTGGCTCACCTTCTGCGTGAAGAGGCGACAAAAATCATGCTTTTGTTGGCGCTTGTTGCTAGTTCTATGGATCATGCATACTTGTGTGCTTCTTATGAATCCACTAAGCAAGAGTCATTTGTGGTTGTTGATAGTGATATGATTGCTGAGATGACATCGAAGGATGATGATGATGTCACTATTGGCAACACCCTGGAGGATTCAGTTGTGGTTGGGGAACAATGCATCTTTGGTTGTTTGTGCCCTCGTGCCAGAACTTGTCCATCGTTGTAGCCCGATGTGGCGACTAACTCTGAGTGTGAGGACGTCGATGAGATCATAGTTGTAGTCATGTAGATCAAGCCCAGGCTATAGGAGTTGTGTGGGGATTCTCCTACTCTGTCAATGGTGCATCTTCAAGTAGGATGGATTGGCCCCTAGGTGGTGGCTTCCACATCACTACTGGTGGAGCCTAGCCACCGTGGCGACAAGATTAATGAGATAGGTGCGTTGACCCATAACTCTGACCCTCTCTTTGATAGAGAGCTTTGCGCCTTACTCGTCATTATGGAGACCGCTAGCCCTAGGTCTAGGTAGGATACCAATTACACACTGCCTCTGCAACAACACAATACCCTAATGGCACTACATTTGCACATAGCCTCAAAAGAGAAGAAGAAGCTAAAAAGAAAAGTCCCGCTACAATGATCGATTCCTCGTAGCAGCAATACAACAAACACCAAGACGACACCTTAAGTCCAAATTTTCCAAAAAGCGACGCATCCAGGACGAAACAGTGCACCAAGCACCATCGTCGCCTGATCATAGATCTTAGGTTTCACCCTGGAGAGTCAACGCTCTCAAAACAATGCCTTCAACAAGACCATTGCCAGACACAATCATTTAAGGCTAGACCTTGGATTTTCATCCTGATAAGTCAGACTATGAACTTCTCATGTGTTGTCGCCCCCACTTGCATACCGTTGCTATGAGTCCTAAGTCACCAAGCAAATTTCTCATCACCGCAAAGACTCGAGCCACCATCACTAGTCATCAGCTCTCGGCTTCCATGACATTCTCCGCCTCTGACTTCACCATGGATGGAAACATATCCTAGGATGGCAACATATAGCAGAGCTTCGCGCCACTCCCTCCTGAAATCAAATGGCAAAAAAAAAGGGTGCGCAGGACCGAATCCCGTTTGATCCAACAATCTCCAGGCATGGTGCGCTCAATGGAGTTCATTGGTGGAGCCTTCCGGAACTAGACACTCCCGCCAGAACAAAGAGGAAGGGCATCAAGCAGATCTTCATCTAAGTGCAAGAGGAACCCTAGACCGCCACCATTATTCAGGTGAGCCAAGATCCCCCACGTCGCTACCCGCAGGCCGACCCCCTCTGATGGAATAGGAGGCAACGAGCGCCCACGAACCACCAGTATCCGCCCTGAGCAAGATGCCTAGCACAACACAGCAACAATGCCGACAACATGCACCGCGCCGTCTCCCCTGGCACCTCTAGGCGATCGACGGCCACACCAATGATGGATCTATGCGGGAGCCTAGACCTACAACCGCCGCGTCCTCCCATGCCCAGACGTCAAAGAGAATCCTACGTTGCCACGAATAGGGCGTCACTCCATCACCGTGAGTAAGAGCTCCACCTCGCAAGAATGCCCGGCCCAAGGGAACGCCACTGCAGAACCGTGGTCACTGCCCCAGCCTCCGCGAGAAGATGATCACTGGTTCCGTCTCCAGCCGCCACCAGCGATCCACCACTGCGACCTAAAACCCCCAGCTCCTTAGGCACCGGGCCCTAGCGGAGAAGACTTGGTTCTCATCTTCTCGGGTTTTTTGGTCGGTTACGGTGTCGAAAATTTGGGGTTGTGGGAGTTGCAGGACGTAGACGATATGGTTTGTTGTAACGGTTTTTATCTAGTTTTTCATTAATTTGTTGAACAATTATTTTTAATTAATGGATTAGGGCGAAGTTTTTTTCTTCTTAACTTTTTGTTACATGACATAGGCTACAACTAGACCCTACGAGGCTACGACAGATTGAACCTTGCGACGCCCTCTTTCTTGTTTCTCTTGAGTACACGGGGCATCTTCCTCGAAGCTTCAGGAAATTGAGTGTTCTCAACTTCAGAAGTGCCGTCAAGAAATGGATTTTTGGCTTCGGAAGGTGAGTCTGTAGATGTGCGCGCCTCCGTCGAGTTCACTAGCTCGGCGTCACGCGCGTGGCCGAGGCAGCTGGGAGGGCCCTCAACACCGACAAGGAGTACCTGCCACCAGGACGCGGCGCCGGTGACACGACCCACGGAGGGTGGTCATCCTCCACGCGTCTCCTTTGAGGAGGGGAAGGCGCTCTCCGCACGGGGCCGCCGTTGCTTACCGGCCACTGATACGTCTCCAACGTATCTATAATTTCTTATGTTCCATGCTAGTTTTATGACAATACCTACATGTTTTATTCATACTTTATATCGTTTTGATGCATTTTTCGGAACTAACCTATTAACAAGATGCCGAAGTGCCAGTTCCTGTTTCTGCTGTTTTTGGTTTCAGAAATCCTACAAAGGAAATATTCTCGGAATTGGACGAAATCAACGCCCACGATCTTATATTTCACGGAAGCTTCCAGAGAGCCAGAGAGGGACCAGAGGGGAGCCCTGGGGGCCCCACCTCACATGGCGGCGCGGCCAAGGGGGGGCCCTATGGTGTGGCTCCACCAGGACTCCCTCGAGGCTGCCATTCCGCCTATATAAAGCCTCCGTCGCGAAAACCCTAAAAGATAAGCCACGGGATGAGAAAAGTTGCACAACCGCCGCCATCGCGAAGCCAAGTTCGGGGGACAGACGTCTCTGTTCCGGCATGCCGCCGGGACGGGGAATTGCCCCCGAAAGGCATTTCCATCGACATCACCGCCATCTTCATCGCCGCTGCTGTCTCCTATGATGAGGAGGGAGTAGTTCCCTCGAGGCTAAGGGCTCTACCGGTAGCTATGTGGTTAATCTCTCTCTCATGTACCTCAATACAATGATCTCATGAACTGCCTTGCACGATTGAGATCCATATGATGAGCTTTGTATCACTATTAATCTATGTGCTACTCTAGTGATGTTATTAAAGTAGTCTATTCCTCCTTCATGATGTAAAGGTGACGGTGTGTGCATCATGTAGTACTTGGCGTAGGTTATGATTATAACCTCTTGTAGATTATGGAGTTAACTATTACTATGATAGTTTGATGTGATCTATTCCCCCTTTCATAGCTTAAAGGTGACAGTGTGTATGCCATGTTAGTACTCAGTCTAAATTGCAACGGTCTATTATGCCCTAGAGGTTACTTAAATATGAACTCCGAATGTTGTGGAGCTTGCTAACTCCGGCTTGAGGGAGCTCTTGTAGCCCTACACAATGAATGGTGTTTGTTATCCAACAAGAGAGTGTATGTAGCACAAGTGAGGAGAAGTTATTTATTTATTATGTGATCAATGTTGAGAGTGTCCACTAGTGAAAGTATGATCCCTAGGCCTTGTTTCCAAATCCTGCAAACATCGCTTGTTTACTTGTTTTACTGCATCTTTACTTCCTGCAATATTACCACCATCTATACCACCTGTGTTTTACTATCTCTTCGCCGAACTATACATCTGACAAGTGTATTAGGTGTGTTGGGGACGCAAGAGACTTCTTGTATCTTAATTGCAGGGTTGCTTGAGAGGGATATCTCTGACCTCTACCTCCCTGAGTTCGATAAACCTTGGGTGATTCACTTAAGGGAAACTTGCTGCTGTTCTACAAACCTCTGCTCTTGGAGGCCCAACAGTCTCTACAGGAATAGAAGCGTGCGTAGACATCAAGCTATTTTGGCGCCGTTGCCGGGAGGTAAGGTAAAAGGTATTCACATCCTCCGACTACTAAGCTATTTCCTAGTGTTGCCGGTGTGTGAGTGCTCGAAGCTATTTCCTTTAGATCCTGCAATTATATCTTTTTGTTTCTTGTTTTCACTAGTTAGGCTTAATGGAAAACAACAACAAAATGAGAGATCTTTATGAACTTTATCTTGAATTAGGACATGATGTGTTTGAAGAGAGAATTAAAAAACCCATGGAACTTTATATGCATGTTAATGGGAATGTTATTAGTATGAATGCTTTGAACACCATTGTTGCTAATGCTATGGAAAATTCTAAGCTTGGGGAAGCTGGTTTTGATGAGCATGATATTTTTAGTCCCCCAAGTTTTGAGGAGAAAATTTACTTTGATGATACTTTACCTCCTATATATTATGATTACAATGATGACTATCATATATTCAGTCCACCTACGATTGAGGAGAAAATTAATTATGATTTCAATATGCCTCCTATATATGATGATTATGGTGATGAGAATAATAATGATAGCTATCTTATTGAATTTGCTCCCACTACAATTAATAGTAATGACTATGCTTATGTGGAGAGTAATAATTTTATGCATGTAGCTCATGATAGGAATGTTTCATGTGATAGTTATATTGTTGAGTTTGTTCATGATGCTACTGAAAGTTATTATGAGAGAGGGAAACATGGTTATATGCATCTTAATAATATTAAGTTTCCCTCTTTATGTTGAGAATCTTGAAGTTGCGCTTGTGTTGCCTTCCTACGCTTATTGCATTATGCTTACATGACTTGTTTATTTACAAGATTCCTTTTCATAGGAAGTGGGTTAGGCTTAAATGTGTTTTGAATTTGCTTCTTGATGCTCTCTTTTACTTCAACTCTTATTTCTTGCGCGAGCATCATTAAAATTACTGAGCCCATCTTAATGGCTATAAAGAAAGCACTTCTTGGGAGATAACCCATGTTTTTATTTTGCTACTGTTTTGTTGTGTCTTGGAAGTTGTTACTACTGTAGCAACCTCTCCTTATCTTTATTTTATGGCATTGTTGTGCCAAGTAAAGTCTTTGATAGTAGGGTTGATACTAGATTTGGATTACTGCGCAGAAACAGATTTCTTACTGTCACGAAATTGAGCAGCCCCATCTGTTGGTAACTCAGAAAAATCTGCCAATTTAGGTGCGTGATCCTCAGATATGTATGCAACTTTCATTCAATTTGAGCTTTTTCATCTGAGCCGGTTAAGTGCCCCAGAAAAATTCGTCTTTACGGACTGTTCTGTTTTGACAGATTCTGCCTTTTATTTCGCATTGCCTGTTTTGCTATGTTGAATGGATTCCTTTGTTCCATTAACTTTCAGTAGCTTTGGGAAATGTCTAGAAGTGTTAAGAATGATTGTGTTACCTCTGAACATGTGAATTTTTGATTATGCACTAACCCTCTAATGAGTTTGTTTCGAGTTTGGTGTGGAGGAAGTTTTCAAGGGTCAAGAGAGGAGGATGATATACTATGATCAAGAAGAGTGAAAAGTCTAAGCTTGGGGATGCCCCGTGGTTCATCCATGCATATTTCAAGAAGACTCAAGCATCTAAGCTTGGGGATGCCCAAGGCATCCCCTTCTTCATCAACAACTTATCAGGTCACCTCTAGTGAAACTATATTTTTATTCCGTCACATCTTATGTACTTTACTTGGAGCGTCTGTGTGATTTTATTTTTGTTTTGTTATTTTCATTCTCTGAATAAATTCATGCTCATGTGGGAGAGAGACACTCTTCGCTTTTTCATATGAACACTAGTGTTCTTCGCTTTTACCTTTAATGTTCATGGCGAAGGTTGAAACTGCTTCGTTCATTGTTATATGGTTGGAAACAAAAAATGCTTCATGTGGTAATTGGTATATTGTCTTGAATAATTTGATACTTGGCAATTGTTGTGCTCAAATAGATCATGTTTAAGCTCTTGCATCATGTACTTTGCACCTATTAATGAAGAACTACCATAGAGCTTGTTGAAATTTGGTTTGCATGATTGGTCTCTCTAGAGCCTAGATATTTTCTGGTGAAGTGTTTGAACAACAAGGAAGACAGTGTAGAGTCTTATAATGCTTGCAATATGTTCTTATGTAAGTTTTGCTATACCGGTTCATACTTATGTTTGCTTCAAACAACCTTGCTAGCCAAAGCCTTGTACTGAGAGGGAATACTTCTCGTGCATCCAAAACCTTGAGCCAAAACCTAAGCCATTTGTGTCCACCATACCTACCTACTATGTGGTATTTCTCTGCCATTCCAAAGTAAATTACTTGAGTGCTACCTTTAAAATTTCATTCCTTGTCTTTGCAATACTTAGCTCATGGGAAAATAGCTTAAAAACTATTGTGGTAAAGAATATGTAGCTTATGTATCTTATTTCTTATAAGTTGCTTGTTGAGCGGTAACCATGTTTCTGGGGACGCCATCAACTGTTACACCTTTGTTGAATATCATGTGAGTTGCTATGCATGTTCGTCTTGTCTGAAGTAAGGGCGATTTATCATGATTAAATGGTTTGAGTATGCATATTGTTAGAGAATAACATTGGGCCGCTAACTAAAGCCATGGATCATGGTGGAAGTTTCAGTTTGGACATTAATCCTCAATCTCTTATGAGAATATTATCTGTTGTTGAATGCTTATGCATTAAAGAGGAGTCCATTATCTGTTTTCTATGTTGTCCCGGTATGGATGTCCTTAGTTGAGATCTATCAAAAACGAGAAATCAAATGCGATCTATCTCCTTGGACCTTTGTACAGGCGGCATAGAGGTACCCCTTTGTGACACTTGGTTGAAACATATGTTATGCAATGATAATCCATGTAAATCCAAGCTAATTAGGACAAGGTGCGAGCACTATTGGTAATCTATGCATGAGGCTTGCAACTTATAAGAGGTTTTATGCATAACACATATGATTTATTACTACCGTTGACAAAAAAAATTCTATGTTTTCAAAATGAAAATCTCTAGCACAAAAATAGTAATCCATGCTTCCCTCTGCGAAGGGCCATTCTTTTACTTTATGTTGAGTCAGTTTACCTACTTCTTTCTATCTTAGAAGCAAACACTTGTGTCAACTGTGTGCAGTGATTCTTACATGTTTACCTATTGCACTTGTTATATTGCTTTATGTTGACAATTATCCATGAGATATACATGTTACAAGTTGAAAGCAATTGCTGAAACTTAATCATCCTTTGTGTTGCTTCAATGCCTTTTACTTTGAATCTATTGCTTTATGAGTTAACTCTTATGCAAGACTTATTGATGCTTGTCTTGAAAGTACTATTCATGAAAAGTCTTTGCTATATGATTCATTGTTTAGTCATTGTCTTTACCATTGCTTCGAATCACTTCATTCATCTCATATGCTTTACAATAGTATTGATCAAGATCATGTTGGTAGCATGTCACTTAAGAAATTATCCTTGTTATCGTTTACCTACGAGGGCGAGTAGGAACTAAGCTT
Organism: Lolium multiflorum; assembly: GCA_030979885.1. NCBI lineage: Eukaryota > Viridiplantae > Streptophyta > Magnoliopsida > Poales > Poaceae > Lolium > Lolium multiflorum. The sequence continues at coordinate 22,613,747 of CM061752.1, read as the reverse complement.
GGGGATGCTTGATACGTCTCCAACGTATCTATAATTTCTTATGTTCCATGCTAGTTTTATGACAATACCTACATGTTTTATTCATACTTTATATCGTTTTGATGCATTTTCCGGAACTAACCTATTAATAAGATGCCGAAGTGCCAGTTCCTGTTTTCTGCTGTTTTTGGTTTCAGAAATCCTACAAAGGAAACATTCTCGGAATTGGACGAAATCAACGCCCACGATCTTATATTTCACGGAAACTTCCAGAGAGCCAGAGAGGGACCAGAGGGGAGCCCTGGGGGCCCCACCCCACATGGCGGCGTGGCCAAGGGGGGGTGCCCCTATGGTGTGGCTCCACCAGGACTCCCTCGAGGCTGCCCTTCCGCCTATATAAAGCCTCCGTCGCGAAAACCCTAAAAGATAAGCCACGGGACGAGAAAAGTTACGCAGCCGCCGTCATCGCGAAGCCAAGTTCGGGGGACAGAAGTCTCTGTTCCGGCACGCCGCCGGGACGGGGAATTTCCCCCGGAAGGCATCTCCATCGACATCACCGCCATCTTCATCGTCGCTCTTGTCTCCTATGATGAGGAGGAGTAGTTCTCCCTCGAGGCTAAGGGCTCTACCGGTAGCTATGTGGTTAATCTCTCTCTCATGTACCTCAATACAATGATCTCATGAACTGCCTTGCACGATTGAGATCCATATGATGAGCTTTGTATCACTATTAATCTATGTGCTACTCTAGTGATGTTATTAAAGTAGTCTATTCCTCCTTCATGATGTAAAGGTGACGGTGTGTGCATCATGTAGTACTTGGCGTAGGTTATGATTGTAATCTCTTGTAGATTATGGAGTTAACTATTACTATGATAGTTTGATGTGATCTATTCCCCCTTTCATAGCTTAAAGGTGACAGTGTGTATGCCATGTTAGTACTCGGTCTAAATTGCAACGGTCTATTATGCCCTAGAGGTTACTTAAATATGAACTCCGAATGTTGTGGAGCTTGTTAACTCCGGCTTGAGGGAGCTCTTGTAGCCCTACACAATGAATGATGTTTGTTATCCAACAAGAGTGTATGTAGCACAAGTGAGGAGAAGTTATTTATTTATTATGTGATCAATGTTGAGAGTGTCCACTAGTGAAAGTATGATCCCTAGGCCTTGTTTCCAAATCCTGCAAACATCGCTTGTTTACTGTTTTACTGCATCTTTACTTCCTGCAATATTACCACCATTTATACCACCTGTGTTTTACTATCTCTTCGCCGAACTAGTGCACCTATACATCTGACAAGTGTATTAGGTGTGTTGGGGACACAAGAGACTTCTTGTATCTTAATTGCAGGGTTGGTTGAGAGGGATATCTCTGACCTCTACCTCCCTGAGTTCGATAAACCTTGGGTGATTCACTTAAGGGAAACTTGCTGCTGTTCTACAAACCTCTGCTCTTGGAGGTCCAACACTGTCTACAGGAATAGAAGCGTGCGTAGACATCAGCCACCTCCGCCCGCTTCTCCCTGGGGGCGCCCGACGACAGGGAGGACATGCTTTACCAAATCTCCATCAAGGTATGGCCTTCTGTCAATGCTCCCCCTTAGTTATCTATCCATGCTAGCTGTGAGATTAATCTGGAATGTTGATATTATTGTGGAATGTTGATTATAAAACTAATGCAATAGGTTGCACCAGCAAAATGATGTGTCTTCTGCTCTGTCGAAGTTGACTTCCCCGCCCAGTTAGTCACATGGCTTTGAGAAGACTGGTGGTGTTGACGCCGCAGCTTTGCTCTCGCCTTAATCCGACAGGCATGTGACTTCTTCTGGTGAAGGGTTGCTAAGTCAGAATTGTTGGCAACGGTGTCCGGAGCTATCGTCGCGAGAGAGGTTTACGGTTTTCTCGCCACCTTGACTGCTGCGTAACCTGGATCAACAAATGATTGATGGGCGTCCCTAATGGCATGGTTTGTCTTTGTTAGCGTGGTGTTAAGAGTGTCGGTTCGTGTCGCCTTGTGGTCCCTTATGTTGGCTAGAGTTGGTGCAACCATGTAGTTCCGGTCTATGTTAGGCTTGGCGGTGGCAAGTGTTTGCGGGTGTGTTGTTTGTGTGGGCTTGACACTCTTGTTTTAGGTTTTCACCTAGTTTTCTCCTAAAAATAAGGCACTCTCTTCTTAATTAGTAGATAAGGCAAAGTTTCAAAAAATAGTTCTTATGACCCATTAGACCATGATGGCGCGTGTGCTGCCGCACCCATCTATTAGAAAGGTACGGTGACCACGCACCTCGTGGTCTCACTCCTCATTGAAGAGCATCTTCCTATGACTCCTACAACCCTGACAATGATCCATTCGATCCGAAAGAACAAAACTTGCCCCACTTCGGTTCGGAGACTCGTGAAGGTTTCATCAACGAAGATCAAGGGTGGAAGCCACATGGGAAGGGAGGCACCATGTCCATCAAGTTTCTAAGCACCGATAAGCGAGGCAAGAGAAAGATGTCTCCACCAAAGGTGATCACTTGGCGCACTGGCTAGATGAATCTAACTTTCAGGACCCGCATATTTGAAGTCGTAGGAGGAGTGGAAAGAGGAATTCTTCACCAACATGGTCGTCCCTGACAAGCCTGAACCTGATTTCAACTCACGCATCATCCAACATGCCGGTCAGCTTGAGGAGTATGAAAAGGAAGAACTTATTCCTAGATATATTATGTGTTACCATTTTAACTAGCTTGAAGATAAGAAGGAGCTCAACGCTATTTGTGGAGCATTTGTTGATAGCCTGGGCAAGCTGCGAGAAGACGTGCACAAAAGCAATCGATATAATACTACTCTTGAAGAATCAAATAGGATACTTCAGAATGTCCTTATGAAAACGCGATAGTTGAGTGTTTACATTCGCCAAACCGTGGTACCAATTAATCACAAGGGATTGTTTGATCCTCCCTCGCTTGGTTCTCAAGCAAGAAGGATTTTTAATACCTTGTAATCTTTATCTTTTTAATAATTTTATTCCTAGCAAAACTTAGATGTTTTCGTTTGTTGCATTTGGCAATGTGCATCATCATCATCATCTCATTATAAGGAGATGAAATTTATCCTTTGGGCTACGAGCCATTATTATGAATGAAGAATTTAGTTTGTTATCACTTTTATTTATTGTGAGGATTGAGTTGAGATTTACATCACTTGCATGATGCTAATTCTTTAGAGACTTCCACACGCTTATATCTATAAGGACTCAAATGTTGAACACAAATATTAATGTTGAACCTTTTGAAGGTAATTTTTTTCTTGAAAGTAAGTACAAGTTGAGGTATACATCCAAATCATAAATAGTGAATTGCTTCATGATATATAGCCATTGAAGTTAAACCTTGTCCTTGATCTATATTATGCCATATCATGTGTCGTTTAAAAGCATGTCTAGTTCCTGGCACGGCTCTTAAAAATCAAAAGAGAAAGAAGGAACAATGCAAAAAGAAAGTAGGAAAAAAGAAGGAAAAAAATGAAAACAGAAAGAAAATCAAGAGAAAGGTGCCATGAATAAATAGACAGGCTTACGACAATGAGAGAGACTGAAATCGAACATCCAGGTTCCAAATTCAAGGAAGTCATGTGTTATTACAAAGATGTTTGATGGCCCCTCATCATGCTTACTTGATTTAACTTTATGAACCATACTACACTTTTATCCAATATAAAGTATCATATGAAAAGATGTGAAAGTCTCTTGAACCATTTGATTTAAATATGTGAGGTAGAACCCAAGATTAGTCCCATGTTTTATAAAGTGATTACTTCGTTTTCTACTCTAATTTATTTTATCGACTCGCATCTCATGAACAACTTGACCTTGTTCACTTAATTAAATTGTTACCTTTCTCAGGGATGAGCAAAAAGGAAAATGTTTTACATCAACTGAATGCCTAAATAGTGTTGGGATTTCCGTATTTTTCCACATTGGCACGCACCTATTCTATTCGTTTCAAGTAATCTTGGAAATAAAGAGAAGGATTTGCAAGAAATGAAAAATGGATGAAATCTGGGCAAAATAATGATGATTTGAAGCAATAAAGACCTTCCAATAATGAACCAAATCAAGCAAAGGCAAAAATATCTCAAAGAGACATTTCTAGACACTTTAATGACCAATGGAACGGTCAGGTCGGCTCGTATTTCTTGACCGTACCACCCTTAGCACCGCCTCGTGAAATATAATCATAGATGCCAAGATGGATCTCAGATGCGAGACACAGTGCCACCAAAAAACCATGGAACGTGACCTCCAGCAGGGATCGGGAGAGGGAACTCGCAAGATGGGATCAATCTTCACCGCTACTTGATCATTCACTACAAGGAAAAGGGCTACCGCCGGCGAACCAAAAATGCCCATTGCCGGCGCACCACGAGCCCGCCGGTGCGAACGCGCCGGTGATAAATTGTCACTGCCGGCGCACCAGGCAGTGCGCCGGCGATAGATGGATACTGCCGGCGCTCCTTCGACGCTTCGCCGGCAAAGAACCATTTTCACCGGCGCACCATCAGGTGCGCCGGCAGTAGTGCGTCCAGCACTGGCGCATTCCACGTGCGCCGGCAGTAGGTCATTTAGGTGCGCCGGCAATAAATTCAAAAATTCTTTTTTCAGCTTTTTTCCAGCATATTACAATACATATTTGACAGACAGCAGTATATATTTACAACGCAGTTCATATTTATACAGTATTACATGCAATATGAGAAGCACATAGAGAGCCAAGTTTCATTTCGGTATCAGTACACAAATACGCAAGTCTCGTTTCGGAATGTTGATTCATACAACATATGTGCATATGCAACACCGAACGACGAAGTTTCACAAAGTTAGAAGTCTTGGTACATAGTCGTCACAAGTATCGTCATACACCTCACAATGTAGGTCCTAACCTAAACTACAATCACATAGAACATGACCAACATGGTCATGATGACCATCATCACGAAGGCCATGGTCTTCATCCGGTTCCTCCTCATGTCCCTCATCTCTCCCGCTAGATAACGGGCGTATCTTCCTTCCGCCTCCACCCTAGTGGGGTATCCCTTGTAGCTGTTGCCGCTGAAACGGTGCACCTGTCTCCGACAGTCCTCCCAGTCGTCGTAGACTCCAGGAACCCTCCCCTTGTACACGACATATGTCGTCGGCATCTCCATTCACAAGACAAGTAAAACGTTAGTACCAATGCAATGAACAAGTGCCAACTCAAATAAGAGACAAGTAGTATGAACTAAATAGCATGTGCCTCATACTTTGTTGGTCGAAATAAATAATAACATACAGGGATGGGGTCAGTGAGGCTAGGTAGGATGCACAATAGATTGATATTTGTGGCCATCACACCAAGCCTCACTGGCCCCACCCCGGAGTGTACAAGTGACCGAACATTTTAATCATCGGCCAATGCAATTAAGAAGTGCGAACTCAAATAGAAGACAAGTAGTACGAATTAAATAGCGTGCCTCATACTTTGTCGGTCGAAACAAATATTAACATCCAGGGATGGAGTCAGTGAGGCTAGGTAGGCTGCACAATAGATTGATACTTGTGGCCGTCGCACCAAGGCTCACTGGCTCCACCCCCGAGTGTACGATTGACCGAACATTCTAATCATCGGCGAACTCCAAATACGAGGCAAGTAGTGGTCGAGTAAATGCAAATAATTATTAAGCTATGTACGCCATAATCTTGAATTATATAGCAAAGTAAATGAAACTATAGACACATGTTCACATGCACATTCATACAACTAAATAAAAGCAACTAGTCGATTCTATGGGAATATATAGCAATTATTACAGTACGGAAGTTCAAGGACATATCGTTCAAGCTTTAACAAGTGTTCCCGTCATAGGATCAGGTTGTACGCCTAGGGGGAATGGACGGCAGCCCTCAAGCGAGTTGAACGGCCTCTCATCACGCGACATCTCCAAGCGGAGTTCTATCTCGTCATTAGGTGGTAGACCGTAGCCGTAGAAGAACTCGCCAGACCTATTGTTGACATCCTGCAGGATTATCGTGCAAATGAACTGCTGGATGCGACCCCAGTTCTTTCTAATCTCTCTATCAGGGACATCCGCCATGTTTGCAAACCTGTTTCTGAGATTCTCTGGCAGCAACATGTCATCTGCGTACTTTATGTACTCCTGCATCTGAAGGATGGCGTACCACGCGTCCATCCCATTGTCGGGCGTCGACTGCCTGAGGCAGGGGAAGTTGATTGTGTGGGTTAAGACCAAGCCTCCTCGGGATTTCCTCTCTACTTTGAGGGGGCCTGCCTTGTTGGCGAAGCCGGTGAGAGCATCATTGAGAAGGGCCTTGATGTGGGTGTAGTCTTTCTTGTGGTCCCTACCCGAGTCGAGATAGACTGCATGCGAGTGTTGCGGGTGCACGACGATGAGGGTGCAGAACTTGTCTCTGCGGAAAACACACGGATTAACCTTTGGAAATGCAAATGGAGATATAGGATAGAATGGTAATGGGGGACTAGCGAGTGATTACTTACTCGGGGAAGTAAGGGATGAGAATGGCGCCCTTTTTAATGTTCGCCAGCATGAAATCCTCGACCTGCTGGGTGGCAATCGCCCGATCCCCAGCGTTGCAGATGATGCTCTCCCGCATATAGAAGGGGTCCATTATCGCGATGGTCGGCGTCTCCTCCTTAACAATCTGGGCAGACAAGCTAAGAGCAACTAGGCGAACCACACTAAAGTGGAGCGCTTGCATGCGATAGATGCTGAAGATGTCGTTGAACCGGATGAAGCACAAGTCCGCGGGGTACTTCTCGACGAAGTTCATGCCAGTTGGCACCTTCGCCACCAAGAGAGGGTAACCAGGATCTTTTGATTTGAGAAGAAGGTTCTCCACATGCAAGACAGTCTCATGCAAGCTCCTCATATCCGGGGTGAGTTTCTTCACGACATGCTCCGGCAGCATCGGTTGACCCAAGTGATGCAGAGGTCGCCAATTGTTTGGCAACTTGTCAAGGAGTGGGACCTTGTCCTTGGATTTGGCCGCCGCCGCCTTGTCTTGGGCGTCCTTCTTATTTGCCCTCTTCCTCTTCTTGGGTTGTAGTGCTGGACCGTCCATCGCCGTAGTGGCCGTAGCACGGAGTGTGTTTGGGCTCAACATATTTTTGACGGCGGCGGTGGCGACCTCCTCAGGATTTTCCTCCTCAGCCGTTTCTTGAGAATCGAACAGCTTGTTGGAGCACACATATTTCAAGCCGGCGCATCCTCATGGACAACTTGTGAAGACGTAGGAATATCCCATTGGAAGTTGTCACGTTCGTATTCCTCGGCCTCCGGCGCAGTGGCTGTTGTGGTGGGGGCTGACCTCGGCGCAGGCCGTCTGGTGGGCGATGACCACGGCGCCGCTGGCTGTCGTGGAGGGACGCTGACATGTGGCGCCGCAAGGTGCTTGTCTTTGCTTGCCGTCGACCCCGAGTAGGTGTTGATCCGAATTAGGGTCTTCGGCCATAGCAGTACCCAACCCTTCAGTGAGGCCAGATTCAACGGGCTATCGTCATCGGCACCATGCGGTTGATTAGGAGGAAACAAATCCTCATAGCCCGGTAACGCCCGATCCACTTCAACCCGGTAAACGTCATCCGCCATATCTCGTGTGTGCCACTTCTTATCCAGGGGCCGAAGGATGGACCCCCTCGCGACGTCTTTGAGTTCGTCGTTTACTCTCATCAAGAAGGTGCATGGCGTCGAGAGCGCCTGCGAGAACATGTGTATGGTGTTAGAGAGAGGGCAAGGATGACGAAACTAATATATTAACTTGATGTACACATTAGTTAATTACCGTGAGGGCGTTGAGCTCGGCTAATGTCGACGGGCCAGCACATGCGGTGGCGGGCGTGCAAGTGACGGAGGGGCTGCTACCCGGCATGGACGGTGAATCCCTAGCACCAGCGACATTGCCGGCGGCCGGAGGAGTCTCCATTATAACATTGTCATTGCCGGCGGACGGCGGCACCATCGAGTTGCTGCCGTTGAAGCTAACCACTTGCATTTTCGGGGGGGGCCTTGTTTGCCACCCTCATACCACGCTTGTAGAGCGTTGAAATCTGCTTGGACTCCAGCGGTGACTTCAGCTTTGACTTCAGGTACGAGTGTAGCTTTGAGTTGCGGTACCAGTTGCGGTACCAAACCAGCTTGGACTTGGGCTAGGATTGACTCCCTCATTTCCTCCGCCTCCCGCTGCTTCCTCTCATTACGCGCATTTTTATGGGCCGCAGACGACAAGCCATAGTGACCATGCTTGTAGCCTGTACCGGCGCCAGCCACACGGCCTCTATGCGGCCTTCTCGTCGGTGAATGCTCATTAACGATGTTTAGCGCCCGTACGAGAGGCTTGTCCCAGGCTACCCTGCCCGTCGACGCCTGGGACGAGGAGCCTTCGTCACCTTGAGAAAGTCTTTGTCTTTCTTCTTCCTGCGGAAGAAACGCGAACCATTTAGAAATGTTGCTACTATTATATGAACGATACTTGATCTAATTAAACCGGTAAATTGCTTACCAGTTTTTTCTCCAACGCCAGGACCTTCTTGTCGTTCGTGAACCAAATTATGTCGGTTACGACCTTCGGGTCCGTGACAAGTTCCCCGGTTAGTTTCTTCTTATGGTACCGGGACCTGATGAATCTTCTTTCAAGCGGGTCCTTGTACTTGAGCCAGGGGTTCTCAATGCCGGCATTTACATACGCCTCGTCCTCCTTCGCCCAATAGGGCTCCTTTCCCTCGTACCCACGGCTCCCAAGGTTGTGGTTGCCGATGTTAAGCTCCCGCATTTCCTTCCCCCACAACTTGCGATTCTTGGTTGCTTGTAGCTCTTCATTGGCCACAAAAGCATCAAAGTCCGCCTGGGTGACATGCGGAAAGGCGGAGTGGACCTCTTCGAAACCTTTGCCCTCAGCAATCAGCTTCCGCACCATGTACTTATAGCTGCTGAGGTGTTTGGTGAACTTCAGGAGGGCTTGTGAGTTCACAATGTTGTTGGTTTGATGACTGGAGGCGTAGTCGCCTAGGAACTTGTATCGTGCGTGCAACCTCGCAATGAGCTGGGCTCGCAAAGGCGCTTTGCTCTCAGCTCGGAGGTCCGTCTCGTTGAGATTGACGACCTCTCGGAGGATACATGACAGTTGGTTGCCGTACCCCTTGGCAACATCCTTAGGCTCCACCGGCAAACCACTGGCGGGGTCCACCTCTTTGACTGTGTCTCTGCCGGTGCCGACCGTGTTTTGGCGCCTTTCCTTCCGCGGCCTCTTGGCTCCACTTGTCCCGGTGCCACTACTCCCGGCGGCGCCGCTAGGATCGTCGCCGCTTGTCTCGCCGCCACCCCGGCGGCGCCGGTTGCCTCATCGCCGCTAGGCTCGTAGGTACTACCCCCGGCGGTGGCGCTTGCCTCGTTGCCGCTCGGCTCGTCGGCACTACCCCCAGCGGCATCCTCCATCTCATGGTCCTCGTCGCCGCCAACACCAGCGGCCTCGGCATCCTCCTCCGTCCTAAAGAAGTGCCTATTGTAGTGCTCCTCTAACTCTTCTTGAGACGACATGGTGGCTTGCACTAATAGAAGATGAAAAAGAGTTAGAATTCACGGAAAAATTCGGCATGACCTTTGCTAAAAATTGGTCATGCCGAGTGCTAGAATTGCCGGAACGGAAATGAATCGACATTCCGGCACTCAATAGCAACTCAATCCCTGTACAACAATGCAAGCATCTTCACAACACATGTAAATATTTACAGACATGTAAATGTGTAACAGACATCAACTAAGCAATATTTACTAAATCTGAACATGTACACAATATCTTCATTTTCATTTCTTTTCCAACCAGCAGCAAGAGAGCAGCAGCTTCATTTTCATTTTTACAGAATTTACAGATTATATATCTTGGCATTTACAGAATTTGTATAGAATTTACAGAATTGGAACTGCCGAGCAGATAACAAAAAGGCCCACATGACCTACTGCTTCTTTACCTACTGCAGAGAAATTTGCAACAGCACCATAGACATATTCAGATATAAAGCAGAAAGGCCCACATGAGTTGCACACCCTTATACAAGCACATCCCACAAAGCAGCATTTTTTCGTCGAATGAGACAGTTTGGGACTACAATTACTTGGGCACTGATTCTATACCAATTAAAATTACAAGTTACAAGCAATGTGAGGAAGATAAATGATCTCATGTGACAAGAGTTGTAGGGCAGAGGGTTTTCTTGCTCTTTCATTTATTATAAGCAGCAACAACAAAAAATAAATTGCTAACAATTATTAAAGGCATCTCTCTGCAAAACCAAGCACTAATGGAGCAGGGTGTGTATGAAGCAAATGCATAGCAGCAGCATAACAGCAAATTCCACAGCAACTTTAAATGAACCAGAGAATGAACATAGCACTTGTTCTTCTTAAATTAAGTAAACCAGTAGCTAAACCAGTAGTAGCATTTGCTACTGCCAACTAGTGTTCATTTCATTTAAATGAACCATGTACTGCTAGCAAATTTTATTAACTAAACCTACTAAATTATTTTAACCAGAGAACCATCATATTATTATGAACATACCTAAGAAACATGAACCTAGCTAGCTACTTCATTTGCATTTCATCTAAACCAACTAAACCAACATATATAAAGTTCATTTTCAACTTGATTGCAGTAGCATAAGCATGAGCATTATATATATATATGGTAGTAGCATAAGCATTGCATCTTGCATTTCATTTTAAAATTGGTTTAGTTTCAAACCAGAGAGCTTAATTGTTACTTTAATTTATATGAATTGGCAGTAGCATAACCAAAAAACCCTACTGCCTAGCTACCTAGGTACTGCAAGCATTTTTATTTTCATTTTCACATTTAAAAGAATGAATTGAACCAGAAGAAGTCACAGGGCATCTAGCAAAACCATTTTCATTTTCATTTAATGAAGAACTAACATACTGCTTAGTGTCTAGTTTTTATTTTCATCATAAACCATAGCATAAAAACACCCTACTACTATAGCTACTCCTAAACTAAATGAACCAGAGAACCATGTACATCATTTTTATTTTGTTTTAAATGAAACATAGAATGAATTGAATCCTAAAGTGTTCATTTCATCATTTTTTAAATGAACCAGAGAGCATTATTGCTATATCAACCAGCCAACATCTAGAGAATTTATAGAATTTAAATGAACCAGAGAGCATTGTCATAGCAGGCACTACATTTATAGAATTTCAGGCAGCCAACATCTTGCTATATCTTGGCTAGCCCAAATGTACAAATTCAATTGTAATTAACATCTGATTGGTTCCTAAGATTTAAAATGAACTAGCATACCCTGAGGCAGAGCACCAATTTGCAAGAACTAGCACGAATTTGCAAGAACTAGCACCAAGAGGGGGGGACAGGGGAAGGAAGAAGGGGAGGGGAGGGGAGGGGGAGGTGGAGGAGGTCCTGGCGGCGTTGGGGAAGGAAGAGGGGAAGGGAGAGGGCGGTTCTTACCGACGGTGGCGACGGTGGCCGGCACGCGTGCGACGCCCTCCTCCTCCTCCGCGTGCGACGCCCTCCTCCTCCTCCGATGGCGACGGTGTGGAGACGCCTACTCCTCCTCCTCTCGGTGGCTCTGCTCCTCTCGGCGGCTCGGCGGCACGGGGGTAGGTGCAGGGCGGCGGAGGTTAGCTAGGGTTCTGGCGGCGTCGAAGGAATGGGGAAGAAGGAGAAATCGAGTCGGTGTGCGGTTAAGTCCCAAGTATACACGGACTAGACTTATTGCCGGCGCACCAGGGCTTTGGTGCGCCGGGGACAGGTGGACCCCCGGCGCACCAAAGCCCTGGTGCGCCGGCAATAAGTCTAGTCCGTGTATACCTGGGACTTGGCCCAGATCACATGCAATGACCTCCCCAACTCATATTTTCTTTTGTTTTTCTTTATTTCTTTTCTGGCCTTTTCTATTATATTTATGTTCTTATCTTTTCAAGATAATAGCCAAGAAATATGCATGAGTTATATATGCAAAAACAATTTCAAAATCTTAATTAGGCATTACAAAAAAATATGAGTTATATATACATACACAAAATATTGACCAACACAATATTAATTAGTCATACATAAAATATTGGCCATGACCATATGAGTAGTTATGAATTACACAAAATATGAGTTATAGATTGCAAATAAAGTTTTACATCATCGATTGAGAAGAGTGTTTCACTTTCTTCTTGCTTTTCTTGCTCGTCGTTGAATAATTTAGCCCCGTGTCGTGACTTCTTCTTTTGAAGGGTCGACCTGACCTCGGTAGCGTGGTCCTGCTTCTTCTTGTGGTGTATGTTGTGTCTTCGTCCTCGGATTCTTCCATCATTGGGTCTCCGACTTGTCCTTCGAAGTCTTCCTCGTTGGCGACTCCATCCATTCCGACGATGGTCCTCTTGCCTCTCCTCACGATAACACGGCTAGGCCTGGATGGGTCGGTTATGAAGAAGCATTGGTGCACGTGTTCTGCCAGTACCCATGGCTCATTCTGCGCGGTGGCGTTCGTGGACTTTGATTTGTTGGCTTCGGGTAGAAACATGGTGGTGAAATACCGGTCTTCTTTTGACGCTCTTAGCCCATCTGATACGGAACATCGGCACTTTCTCCCCAGCGTAGTTAAGCTCCCAGATTTCCTCGATTCTTCCGTAGTATCTAGTCTTTACGTCACCCGTCCAGGAATCCATCGTTACCCCTGAGTTCTGGTAAACACTGTTCTTGTCTTTTTCTTCCGTGTAGAATGTGTACCCGTTGATATCGTACGCTTGGTAAGTCATGATGTTGGGCGCGGGGCCATGTGACAAGGCCAATGCTAGTTTATCCTTGTCAGAATCCATTGGTGGGGGATTAGTATCAATGTGGTCTTTGAACCAGCGCGCGAAAGAGGAGTTGTGCTCTCTGTATATTTCTGCTTCCGTCATCATCGGCTTGCCACTGTTCTCTATCATGGTTTTGTGCTCTTTCAACCAAGGATCGATCAAGTCAATGTGTTGTAGCGCTACTAAGTTGGCCCTGTCAAAGTCGGAAGTCCGACCAGACATGTGCACGTGCAGTTCCTTCCTTCCATTTTTGTGGCCTACTCCCTCGAACCTGCGGACGTGCTTGTTTTGAGGCAAACCAACAGGGTCCTCGATGTCTAGATAATTCGTGCAGAAAGAGATGCACTCTTCGGTGAGCCAGCCCTGGACGATGCTTCCATCCGGATGTGACCTGTTACGAACGTATCCTTTAATGACCCCATTCATTCTTTCAAACGGCATCATGTTGTGTAAGAATGCCGGCCCTAGACTGACGATATCATCCATGATATGGATCAACAGATGGACCATCACGTCAAAGAATGCAGGCGGGAAGTACATCTCCATCTCACATAGGATCACCACGATCTCTTCCTGGAGCCTTGCAAGTTTCTTCACGCTTATCGACTTCCGAGTTATGACGTCGAAGAAGTTACAGAGCCCAGTCAGCGTTGCACGGACATGGTCATCCATTATACCTCGGATTGCAACCGGAAGAATCTGCGTCATCATCACGTGACAGTCATGAGACTTCATGCCGCTGAAGTTTCGTTTCTTGGGGTCCATGTATCTGCTTATTAGCCCGGAGTAACCGAAGGGCACTCTGACTCCTAGAAGGCAATTGAAAAATTGATCGACCTCGGCCGGACTAAAAGTGAAGCAGGAGGGGGACAGTAATAGTCTGGCTGCTTAATCCTTTTGCGCTTCTGACCGCCGTCCGCCTCCCTCCGACTGTCCCTCTTGGGCCGGCGGGATCTGAAGCTCTTCCCTGATGCCCAAAACTTTCAGGTCGTGTCTTGCTTTCGGCCCATCTTTGGTCCGGTCCGGCATGTTGAGAAGAGTGCCAAGCAAGCTCTCGCACACGTTCTTTGTAATATGCATGACATCAAGGCAGTGAGGTGTATCGAGAATTTTCCAGTACGGCAAGTCCCAAAACACGGACCTCCTTTTCCATACACCAATGAGCGGCGTCGTTTCCTTTTTCTTCTTCTTCTCTCCAGGCTTTTGACGAATCTTTCCCGGCGCAGGGCACTCCTTCCAACCTTTCAGTAATGTATCGATCTCTTCACCGCTCTTCTTACGTGGAGGTCCTCGGGGTTCATTTGTACCATCGAACAGATCTCCACGCTTTCTCCACGGGTTAGTCTTCTGTAGCCACCTTCGATGCCCCATGTAAACTGTTTTCGAAGAGCCGAGATCCTTACCAAGCTGCAAAAACATCGTCTCTTCCATGCACCGACACATGCCTTGTGTCCATGGCACACCTGGCACGAAATGTAACCGTATCCGAGGTAGTCCTGCACCGTCGTGATCAACGCGGCTCTCAAAGGGAAATATTCTTCTGCGACGGCGTCCCATGTATCTACCCCTTCCTCCGCCCACAACGTTTCAAGCTCCTCCTTTAATAGTTCAAGATACATGTTGATATCGTTTCCTGGCTGTGTCGGCCCTTGAATTAGCATACTCATCTGTATGTACTTCCTCTTCATGCACAGCCAGGGCGGGAGGTTGTAGATCCATACAAACACGGGCCATGTGCTATGTGTGCTGCTCTGGTTTCCGAACGGATTGAATCCGTCCGTGCTCGCACCCAACCTGATGTTTCTGGGATCTGCCCCAAAACTTACGAATTCATTGTCTAATGCTTTCCACTGGCTTGCATCCGAAGGGTGCGTCAGCACTGGGTGCTCAATCCGCTCTTTATCATTCACACTGCCTCCTTTCTTTCTGCGTGCCAGCGCATGAGCTTTGCTTCCTTGCGGTCCGCGTAGAACCGTTGATGCCGGGGGGCGAGCGGGAAGTACCACACAACTTTCCGAGGAGCTTTCTTCTACCCTTTCTTGTACCGTTCAGCTTCACACACGGGACATTTGGTCTTGTCCATGTGCTCCTTGCGATACATGATACAGTCGTTGATGCAGGCGTGATACTTTTCGTGGGGTAAGTCGAGAGGGCACGTGATTCTCTTGGCCTCGGCTAGACTACCAGGACACGTGTTCCCGGCAGGAAGGAGATCTTTCACGTATTCCAGGATGTCGTCGACGCTTGTGTCCGTCCATCCGTGTTTCGCCTTCATCTGCAGCACATCGAGAGCTACTCTCAAGCGAGACTCCCCCAACCCGCGACCTGAGTCGTACAACGAGTATTCGAGTCTATCTCGAGTTGCTCAAGCTTTGATTTCTGCTTGGCGCCTTTCGTCTTTTCGAGAAGCAGATCTTGAAGATGAGGGTCCCGCACGACTGAAGCTAGCGGCACCTCTTCGTCGTCGTCAAGGTTATTGTCGTCGTCAAGGTTATCGTCCTGTGCGACAAGCTCTTCATCGTCATCAATATCATGATGCCCTCCTTCTTGCCGGCCATTATTACCACCTGCTGCCGTCGCCCCATTGACCTCCGCGCCATCATCACTCATCCATTGAGTGTGTCCATGCATGAAACCATTAGTGAGCAGGTGCCCCTGCAATTTGCCTGAATACGGGTCAAACCATTTCCCTCGTTTGCATCTCCGGCACGGACACAATACCTCCGTGCGGTTATTTTCATACATGTCGATGATCGCGTGTTTCAGATATCTCATCACGATAACCATTATCGCCTGCATGGTAAGATTACATAATTGATTAGAACCATGCATCCGTCGGTAGTTTTCACGGAAAATTTCGGCATGACCTTCCTACACGGTAGGACATAGGAGCGCCAGAAATGTGCCGAAACGGAAACTTAAAGAATCAACATTTCGGCGCAACGTTGGCAACTCATTTTCAACGCCAACACACACAAGCACAAGCACAAACACAACATATATATATATGCCACACACGAGCTTTGCTTCAAATTAATGTCCAATATACGTTGATTTCATTCCTCAATTTGTTCATTAATCACCTATTGGTTTGATATACTCGTCAACAAGATCGAGACGTCGCGCCGCTACCACGGCGTATGGAAGCCGACTTTCTAGATCTAGATCTAGATTGAGCGGTCAATGCGGGATAGTAGATCTAGATCTACATAGGGGGATGTGGGAGATGCATGTAGGAAGGGAAGATTTGGTAAAAAAATATGATTTTGTTTGGTCAAATTGGCTAAATTTGGGATAGAAATGGGCAAAAAATAGGTGGGTTGGGAGAAGGGTTGTGTGGAGGAGTGTGGAGTGGTAGTAGTGGGGGTGGTTGTTGAGCAGAAATAACTGCCCAGGTTACTGCCGGCGCACCGGGCATGGGTGCGCCGGCAGCACATAGCCCTTTCGGCTATATCACCCCGGGCCAGGCCCAAGAATCATTGCCGGCGCACCCCGGTGCGCCGGCAATAGCAATTTTCCACCGGCGCACCCTGGGCCGGTGCTAATGATTCTTGGGCCTGGCCCGAATCGGCGGGGCCATGCCAGGAAATAGCGCGGTGAGCCTGCTCCTCCAGGTGCGCCGGCAGAAGGCCCGCATCCCCGGCGAGGCTGAAAAGAGGTGCGCCGGCAACTCTTGTCACCGGCGCACGTCCATGGTGGTGCGCCGGTACCCTCTGCCTCCAACTATAGCCTTTTTCCTAGTAGTGATTGGAGGCCAAGGCATTGATCTTCATCATCATTGTCATCATTGTCATCATCATCACCATCATCATCATTGTGCATCACGTTGTAATCCTTAGCCTTGAGAGGGATTCGTATTTGTATCCATTCGATCTTCCATTTTCCATTCATATATTCATGATGTTGTTATTTGCCTCCATGTGTGAGTAGATCCATTTGTTCTTGGAAAGAGTTGGTAACCCTAGCCAAATTATGAAATGAAATAAAGTTTGTTGATTTTATAATAGTTATGAAGTGTGTAGGTTCTTACCAACCATGTTGTGTGTTGTCAACCACATATATAATATTTTCCCAAGGGACGATGGTAAAAGAACCATTGCTGCATATGGTTGGCAGTATGTGGGTTTACTGCTGACATCAATCCGCCACCTCTGTCGATCATGTGTATACGATTATAACAAGGACTAGTACCTATGACCATGACCATGGGGATACCCTTAATTACTAGACCTAGAACAACATGCAAATTGAAAAGATAGTGGTTATTAGGGATGTGAAACATTGCTTATGGGAGAATCCATACGAGGAACCTTGCCACACACATACATATATAAAAGACAAAATCAATATTCCTAATCACCATACCAAGGTTAGCGATGGATCCACAACTCCCTGAGAATGCTTTACCCTTATTGAGTTTCATTTACCTTACTATCATTCACACAGTTTCGTTTACTTTAATTATTTCTTTACTTTATTCGCACTCTCAAAAACAACTGTTATTACTTTGCTTTGGATTTAAGGACAAATTTTAGGTACATCTAAGTGAAGGTAAAAAGAGCCAATAAAACCTTTAATAATTAAGCTCCATCGTGGATTCGATACTCTTACTTTTGAATACTACCTACACGTGATCTGTGACCTTGAATGCATCAGAGAGTTATAGATAAGAACAACTAAGTTGTTTGCATATGTAACCCATAGTGGTACAGTTTTTGTAGAATTCACTAAGGTTATGTCGATGGTGGTTAGAACCTAAAACTAAGTTGTTATTGATCATATAATGCCCTAAATATAATGTAAGTACGGGTTCTGATAGTTGTATGAACTCTAAGAAATGAATTATGTAACAAATTCGTTCCAGAACCTAGAACTACATGGAGATCCAAGAAGTAGGTTAAAAATGGGGATGATGGTAGCAAACCAGGGTTGTGTGTGGATTACCTTCCTTTGTTCTTCCTCTTCATCAAAGCTTTTAGAATCATCACAATCTGGGGAAAGTTGCAGGGTCTAATGGAGATCTGAAGGGAGAGGAAGGAGAGATGTTGCCCTTTTAGAAGATGAAGAAGGCGAGAAAGCGAGAGGGGCGTCACATTTTCTGGGAGGGGGTGTTTGATGACTTGGCATGAGGATTTTTGCTCACAAGCAGCATGAGACAGCGTGGAGGTTTTGGTTCAGGATTGTTCTTTACATTTATGCGTATCTGGGGATAAGGAAATTTCCTAATTGGGGCGATGACCCATATTGACTATCCACTCACCGGTTGCTCCCTAGACGTGTCCTACTTTTTTACTTCGATGTTTGTTGTGTTACAGTTGTTCTTTCCTTTTATTGGGATCCCGTGTGAGCATCGGTAGCCCCGTTTCTTGTATAGTGTGTAACATCATCACAACAAATATGGTTGCCATTTTTCTTTGATATAGCCAATGGATAAATTGGTGATGTGGTGCCACATAATTAATACACCATATAATGGACAAGCACTTTGCACCCCTCCAGAGTGATTTCAGAACGGTGGAAGTCCTAATTATCCTTTCGTTACCCTAGTTGTTTCATTACGTGTGGCCCCCTTCTTTGTCACTTGGTCGATTTGCTTGATCGGTTGCTTCCAATCACCTCTTTTAGCTAGGGGCTACCAGCTACCGGGTGCTTGGCTCCCCCTCTATGTACCAATGCGATATGATCCCGGTGACCATGCTTCTCTTTCTTCACATGTTCGGTTTAGCTCGGTTAAAGCGATGGTAGACCCCACCATCAAACAATCGAATAGTTCCGGATCAGATTTGTGTCATTGAGGCATGCATACCCCTACAACTAATATTTCTTTCTCGACTCTTCCACATGGTATCATTCCACCTCCCTAGCCGGTCTCCACCTCCATAGGTCTCCCCTTAGGAGGTTCTCCCCGGCCGAGATCCTTTACAATGGGCCTCAACAACGCTCCTATCTTCCCCACCCACCGCCACCACACCTGAGAGCCACACGAGGAGACAAGCCACGCGGGGGAGTAGTAGGGATGCGAAAGGCGACCGAGGCACATGGTTGATCTAAGAGTCGCACACGGGTACAAAATTGCGACACGGTGGTGGATGATCCGTGGAGACACAAGCACAGTGTCCTGCAAAGTAAAATTTGTAAGGAGAAGTGTGCATCATATTGAATTCTTTCATCGTAGAATTTTTTGATCAGGGACTCGAGTGCAGGACCATAGACGCAGCTGATTCTAGGATTATCAACCTATACATGGTGGCCCCAACAAATCTTACTAGGATAACTCCATTTGTGTAGCAACTTTGGGTTAAAGCCTAAGTGGTAAGGGTTATGATATCAAATAATTCAGAATCATCTGCATGTACATGTCTCTTCTCTCTTTCTCGTTGTTGGTGACCAAAAACGCATGCTTTGTTAGCCCAGTATTTTATATATTATTGAAGTAGTTTTTAATGGAAGTTTACATCCGCACTACACACATCGATTGAGGTGTGTATTGTTTCATCATAACTATTATTTCTTTATCCTAATATGTATTTTTGAGTGCCTACATTGATGTGTGGCATCCATATGACACTTCAGGATGTGTATAGATATACATGACTTATCCTGGTATGTATTTATGAGTGCCTACATGGATGTGTGTCATGCATCCATCTTACACTTTAGTATTTTCTAGATACACATGAGGAAGAACTACAGATCATATGAGAAAGCCTATGCAAACATATTGTTACGCAAGAAACCAAAGTATGTTATATGTTAGTTTTGTAGTAAACAAACAACCAAGAAAAGATGCGGGTATCGCCAATTACATGGTAGCAACTACAAATGATTATAAGGAATCTGAAGCTACGCAATTACTTAACCCTTCATAAGGGACAAGGGTTGTACATGACATGTGTACATACTTGTATGAGAAGTTTGGATCGGTAGGTAAAAAAAGACTTAATCAAGTGTGTATGAAAACCTTTTCAAAAATACAGACAAAATTATTTTTCTACATTTTAAGTATATAATGAGATGTAGACAAAACAATGCATGCACAGAAAGGGGGTAGCATTTTGTGTGTATACTTCAATGTATGCGTCTAACTTGTAAGTGTTGGTTATATCCATTGGAACTTTCTATTGTGTCCATATATGCCCATGTCACAACTGCTTTATCTTAACAAACTCCACCTTTACATAAAGAAATTGCAAATGTAAAGTAAAAGCAATGGGAAACTGGTAGTCGCCATAATTGTTTGAACAGAATGTGGAAGCTTGGTTGATGGATGTGGCTTGAATGAGATTGGTCACAGTAGGAATTATCATATAGTAGTATCATACATATGATACTAGTGTATGATATTATCTTTATAATGCATTGTATTATGTAGTAGTATCACAATCTTATTGTGTTTATTATATAATTTGTAGAATATCAATGCAAATTGTGTAGAAGATATATTTCACATTTTTTTAGTTCTATGTGATATGATGCATTATCTACCTATGATGTCATTATTATCTCTCTTATTGTTAATTTAAGTGACACATCAACTTTTTTTGCGTGCATATACTGCATGATACTACCTATAATACCCCTACTATGCTTAGTCTAAAGAGATTTTACATCCAACAAATATGGCATAGGTTTTATGTAAAGGTGGAGTTTGCTAAGATAAAGGAGACAAATGTACGTAATAGAAAGGTCGAATGGATATAACCAACTCTCACAAAGTAGATGCATAAAGCAAGCGTAAGCAAAACTTGCCACTCCACCTTTTATGCGTATGGCATATTTTTTCTACAAATCATTATGAATGTTAGATGTAGACAAAATAATGTGTCTTTATCCAAAATGTTTTCCTACACACTTGCTTGGTAATTTTCCACATACCGCTCCAAACTTCTCGAACAAGTATGTACAAAATTCTTCTAGAGCCCTAGTCTCTTATGACAAGTTAAGTAATTGTGTAGACTCAGTTTTATTATAATCATTTGTAGTTTATACTATGTAATTGGCAATATACGCATCTTTTCTTTGTTGTTTGTATACTACAAAACGAACTGACAACATCCTTTTTTTGTTGCATACCAATATGTTTGCATAGGTTTTCTCATCTGATCTGTGGTTCTTCCTCATGTCTATCTAGACACCTCCTAAAGTGTAAGATGGATGCATGACACACATTCATGTAGGCACTCATAAATACATAGCAGGATAAGTCATGTCTATCTACACACATCCTAAAGTGTAAGATGGATGACACACATCAATGTAGGCACTCACAAATACATATCAGGATAATTAATGATTTTTATTTTATTTTTGATGATATAGTAGCCATCTCAATCGATGTGTGCAGCATGGATACAAAATCCATGAAAAGTTATTTCAATAATAAATAAATTCTTGGGAAAACAAAGCATGCTTTTTTGTTCGCCATCAGATAAAAAGAAGAGATGTGTACACGTGGATGAGGCTGAGTTAGTTGATATCATAACTCTTACCATTTGGGCTTTAACCTAACATTGCTACACAGATGGAGTTGCACTAGTAAGAGTTTTTGGGACCAGTATGTATAGGTTGATACACCTAGATTCAACTGGACATCGATGGTCCTGCACTCGTGTCACGTGGCAATGCTATCAACAAGGAAGTGTCAGGTGAAGCAAATTTGATAGATTGTAAGCATTGGAACCACTTCGACAAGTGAGGTCACAAGCGGGGATCACCGAATATTTTGAGGAGAAGAATGAGCACTTCCATTACACTATCATATCTGTCACTCGTCATGTTATCGAGCCTCAAAGGACTATTGTTGCCTCAGTACTACAACACTCCCTCTTTATTCTACATTCTCCAAAGCTTGGTGTGTGAATTGAGTAGAGTAGTTGCATCATTATATTATACTAGAACATGGTGGCGCGCGTTGCTGCGCCCGACCATATTGAGAAAATATGATTGCATTTAGGACACTACAGACATGTGACATTAACTTGATTTGTTCAAATTACAGTGCATTGATAGAGGTGGCAAAGCATATGTCTCGAATTTGTAGATTGTCACAAAGAGTCGAAAACATACAAATGAATCTTTCAATTAATACATAGTTTAAAAACAATCATGTTTTATCTCTCGAGCCTACAGAAGTAGATCAAATATTTAGTTCTTTCAATCAGGAGTAACATCTTATGGCTTCGGAATATAGCTCTTTATCTCCGATTCTATCTCAATGAACTGCAGAAGGTAGGATGCCTCTAGTTTTGGCAGGCAATTATTCCTTCTGTACATGCTATCATGGAATAATGCATGCCAAAATATTTAGCATGTGCTACCTAGTACCTAGTATTACATAACTTCAAAAGATGTGCATAGTAGTACTCAATTAATCAACCACAAAACTGAGCACACTTTACAATTACTGGCCACCCAAACATCCAAATGTTATCTTCTTGTAGCACATAAATATTGCTTCGGGAGTCCATGCATCATTTTGAAGAAGCACTTCTAAAATTTGATAGAAATCGATTTGCTATGATTATAGAAATTATGCATACAAAGATCCTTGAACATAAGAAAACAAATTTGATAAAACATTACCAATTTAATCAACAATTCTGCATACATGAGGAAAGCATGAACGTTTGGCAAGCGCACAGTACCATATTGAGTTCCTGCAATCAGAGTGGGTGTAAGGACAAGGCAGAGAGGGATGTGGACATGTGGTGGATATACCACAAAACACAGTGTG
Organism: Lolium multiflorum; assembly: GCA_030979885.1. Classification (NCBI taxonomy): domain Eukaryota; kingdom Viridiplantae; phylum Streptophyta; class Magnoliopsida; order Poales; family Poaceae; genus Lolium; species Lolium multiflorum. The sequence goes on along the minus strand of CM061752.1, from coordinate 22,591,145 downwards.
ATTGATTCAACAGCACCTAACCTCGCATACTTGCACCACTGACACAAAGCACCATGTCGACCCGTGTGCTGGCCTCGGTGCAATAGCTAAATAGGCTGGCGTAGATGGTGATATGATGGCCTGTAGGTCGGCGACCATGTAGCGGCCAGTGAAGAGATTGATGTTCTCCAAGTGGAGCAAAACAGTAGGGAGGACGCGCCGATTTGAGCGTCGAGCGTAAGAGGGGCTGAGCCTCATGTGCTGAGGTAGAGCCCTGCCCCTGCAGCCGGAGTGGTGCTCGCCGGAGAAAGAAGACGATTGGGTGCAGCACATATATACGAGGGAAAGCGAAGGCAAACAGACAGTAACGATGCTGCACTAAAGGGACAGTTATTACAGCCTTGCGGAAACGCTCCAGTTTCAATGCAGCGCCAGCGGCGGCTTGAGATCGGACTGAATAGAACGACAGGAGACGAAGGGACAAATACAGACTGGGCTGTAGCACCCGCTGGCCGGCCGAAAGTCCAGAGCTACCGAGGCCCAATCAACCTGTCTTAGGCCTGATTAACGACAGGGCTCCCAGGTCGGTCCCTAAAGTAGCGGCCCACAGATGTTGCGGCGGCCTTGATGCGTCTGGCGATTGTGACGCTAGGAGGAGGACTGCCTGATCTTGTACGTTCGTAGACATGATCCGACGGCAGACGACCCCAAATGGCTGTGAAGAGGCCTAACTAGACCCATTTTACTGTTAACTAATACCTAGAAGTTTGTATGTGAAAAATGTTACAACAATATCCATAGTGAATAATAGTGAATAAAATTTATTTTTTGTAGGTTGTGGTTTTGAAGGGCTGACATTACCTGGAAGCCCAAAGACCTTCCAACAACAACTCAGATAGTTGATAGATCGCAATTTCCCAGGGTCAAAGCAAAAAAGTTCATAGATGAGCACCAAAATATTTATCGCATTAGACAAGGATATGCTGTTGCGTTGTCAGCTGGTGTTGCACATTGGTTCTATAATCATGGTCAAGCTCGGATTGCAGCACTCCATGTCTTTGACATTAACAACAATGTCAATCATCTTGAACCTAAAAAAAAAGGCAACAAATGATATGTAAACATACCTCCAAGATTGTGAAGTATTTTCGGATAAACTTGACGATGGAATATCCAACCTGGTAGCCCCATCGGAGTGAGTCACTGCACAATACTATGGTGCACGTGGGTTGCGTACTCAGCCTCCTCCTTAGCAGACTCGCTCACAAGGATCCAAATCAACTTAGAACCCAATCGGTTTACTCAAGGTCAATGTGAAGAACAAGACAAGGATTCAACAGTGGTTAATCGACTTAGGCTCTGGGGCAACTCGCCTGTATGTTTTAAACCTACCAAGATTTTGCAGGCGAGGGGGTATTCAAACGGTGGGTATCTAGATCATAAAACATTCTATGATTTGACCAACTAGAGAGCACTCAAATAGGGGCGGAAACATGGATGATGCCATGGGGCGTCCGGTGCACGTTAAATATATCAATATGAGCGACGCCCAGCGGAATTCAAGACCATGCATGCTCCACTATGCTTATGCGATAGAGCCATGTTGTTTATGATATTAAGATTGGGTTTTTTCTAACATTTAAGTTGGTTAGAACTTCGGTCATGAAGCTGATTGTCTATATTCGAGGATACCAAAAGTGCTCAGGCGTGCCCACTACTCCAGTGCCCCGTTGGAGTGACGAACTGTCGCTATAGCTTATCGATGCGGTCTGGTACACTTGGTCACATTGTGTAATCGTTTGTGAACAATATGAATTGTAAAGTGGCGTTGTGTTTCCTCTATGGTTGAGGACGACTTCTACGACACCAATATACTGTGTTTTGTATGGTGTTATGTCTGCTGAACTTGGTAGCCCACGCGCCACTTTAGTCTATCTTTTCTATGTTGCACGATTATCCGGGTTTTCTTGAGTCGGACGATTTTGTGCCCTCTACCCATGTTTGTTCTATGGAAGCTGCTAGCTTGGCAGCTCCCGGTGGTGGATCTGGTGAAGGTGTTCTTCCAGAATTATGCGTTCTACATGCGTCGGCTGTCCAGGCTTTCACACATCCCATGTTCTTCCCACGGGTAAATCTCGAGGGTGCATCTGCCGCTAGGGCCTGCAGTTATGTTGTCTTGAAATTTCAAGGTACCGATGGTCGCGGCGTACCGCCGCGCTAGCCTTTGATAGTAAATATAATGAGATTATGATGCTACTACATAATACCATGCATTATAGAGATATCATCATACATCAATATCATATGCATGATACAACTATATGACACTATATGGCCAGCTTGGCTTCCACTCCACATACATTAGCCAAGCTTCTCCATTAGCTTCAAACAATAATTATGGAAACTACCATTTCTCGTTGCTTTAATTTTATATATGCATTTTCCTATTGTGACATGGATCCATGGGTCAATTATTTGTCTAGAGCTATAATCTATGGAAAAGATCTCGGCAAGGAGGTATCGGATGATGCAAATTTGTTGGTTGCAAGCATTTGAACCACTCCTACAAGTGAGGTCAGAAGTGGTTCTCATCGAGCATTTTGAGGAGAAGAATGACAAATAGGGAAGGATAATATGATATGGAACCAACCTTTTATGTTTTGCGCTGAAGGTATCGGGGTCATCGGAACTTTCTCAGAATGGAAAGCCGCTCGATCGCAGCCCTAAGCATGCAACTGCCAGCTAGTCACGTCCACTCAATGATTTGCATGGCACATGCTTAGGGGGGGGACAAAGAGAGGGTGTGCTAGAATGGGAGGAGTGATGGCGAGAACGCAAGCGAGAAACAACGATCCAGATAACGAGAAAGAATAGAAAAGAGGTACATGCATCTTCTCAGGGGCAATATTGGAACATTTTTGTGCTCCAAAACTTTCATTAATTGCCAGATCTTTCTTATTTTCTAGGGAACGGGGTTGTAAACCACAAAATCCTAGATCAGCTCTCAGTTTTCCCTCAATTATACGACTGTGTAAAAGGGTTGCTCATGATTTTGAGGTTGTTAGAGGCATAGAAGAAAGGACTATGGAATCGTTGGTCAGATGGAAAGAAGGTGGGTGCAATGGATGTGCGAGCTCTCACAGAATGTTGTTGGAGAGACCAATGGACACCGAGGGGATCATCTAGAAATGATGAATCAAGTTGTTATAGAGGCTAGAGATAATAAAATTGGCGAGCTCATGGAAGATGATGTGGGGGGCGCTCGCACTACACTTGGATAATATTTGCGTCTGAATGTGAGGCTGAAAATTTCCCTGCCATTGATGAGGGGTTTGCTGTTGTAGGTGGGAAGGAGATAATATGAAGTGGTGAAATTTTGAATATGAGTACCTCATTGAGTTTTGTTTCATATATGGCATGAGAGGTCATGAGGATAGAGGTTGTAGCATTACATTTAGAGAAGGTGAAAAACAGCAATATGGGAAATGGTTGAAAGCACTAATGCCAAAGAAAAGGAATGAAAATAATTTCCAACCCTAGGGTGATAGCAAATGAGGGGGATTTATTGGCGTTTCTTGAACATCGACAACATAGATTTCCAGTCCAGAAGTGTTGAAGCATCTTGGAGAAAGGATCCTGCTCATCTGCTTGAGGATAGCAACTCGGGTGATGGAGATAAGAAGAGCAACGAGACAGAAGATGAGGTGACTAGCCCGACTAAAACAAATAACTACCTACCACTGAAGGGTAATTCAAACAAATTGGATTTCATTATAGCCATTTCAACGCTGGAAAATGTTGCTGTGAAAAGGAGAATACGGACCTAGCCATTTTTCTTGCGGTGGGAGGAAGAAAGGATAGCGAAAGGGTATTGGGCCGGCCCAATAGTGAGAGGTCCAACCCAATATGCATGAATGTCAGAGGAACGTCGATCATGATGGACAAAAAAGGTGGCTTCCATACCGCCGATCGTGAAGAGGAATGATCAAACTACCAAAGCCATGGGTCGAAATAAAAAAAATTCAAACGACTTCATAAGGATATGAATGTTCGCTGGGTTTTCTATTTTGGATGACAAGAGGAGGCTAGAGGACTTTCGGGGTAGACGGGGGATGGGAAAGAAAACCAAAATGAAGGGGCAAGCTACATGGATAGTGAGGAGAGTGGGGAAGGGGGGCTACGTGGGGCTGCCTGGACAGCTCCACACGATACCCAATGAACATTAGCATATTGAACTGCCAGGGTTTGGGGAACAGGACGGAATTTTGTGGTGTTCTAGCACACCAGATGAAGGAGATCCTGAATATTATCTTCTTGTCAGAAACCAAATTTGGAGAGCGAAGAGTGGAAAGGTTGAGAATGTTGATGGATATGTTGATGGATATGCCTAATACGTTTGTGAAGAATTGTGAGGGAATGAGTGGTGGTCTTGCATGCAAGGACTAAATGTGAGTTTGAGGTGGAAGGGCAGAATGCACATTGATGTCGATGTTTTCGAACCTGGCCGCGAGAGCATCGATCAAAAACATGGAAGCTTGTCTCTACGCTTCACCACCAATCAGATCTTTTGTGGTGTTGTGAGGGAAATTTCAATGAGATTATTTGTAGTTTTAGGAACGGCGACCTGGATGACAAACTCCAAAATGAACATCCAAGCATTGCATGGTGACTGTGACATTGTTCCTTTTATTCACTGCACACGGTTCAACTGAATGGACAGGAGGAGGCTATATAACATTTGATGCCTATGTTCCTGTACCTACTTAAACGTCGCCGGCGGGGATGGCGATGCCGCTCCCATCTATGCGTTCCAATGAACACGCCTCGTCCACCAACACATGGGTCAGTGGCATCTGCGACGGAGATCTCGACATGACGCAGCCACCCACCATGGGTGCCTGTGACGGCGAGCTGGACATGACCTTGTCATTCGACCCGCTCGTCGAGCCTCCATTCCTCAGTAAGATGTCTGCGAAGATCGTCGTCGATGTAGGCCGCTCGGGCGACAATTCACAGGGACGCAGCTGTTGCATCGGCGCCGGAAGGGCAGCCTCGCCCGGTCGCACGCGCTCTGGCTCCGGGTGTGCACGGCACACCGGGCATGATGCGTTCGCGCGTAGCCAGGGGTCGACGCAGCTGCTGTGGAACAAGTGCGTGCACGCCGGCAGCACGCGCACCACGTCACCGTGCTCCAGCTCCTGCAGGCACACGGCGCACTGCGCCGCCGCCGCTCTCCCCTTGCTGTCGCTCCTCCTCTTACTGCGCTGGGGCGACGGCGTCGCCGCCCCCGCCCCGTACGTGAACGCGGGGAGCGCAGCGATATGGTGCATGCTCAGCCCGAGGTGAGGGGTAGGAAGCGGCTCATCGTGGTGGCGAGCGCGCCGCTCGGACCGGCGCGACCGGCAGCGGCGGTAGAGCAGGTACAGCAGGAGGATGGCGAGGAAGGTGATGCTGATGCCCAGCAACACGAGGTTGCAGCTTCTCCGCGAGAGCCTGTGTCGAGGAGGAGCTTGGGCGGCGTAAGCCGGGGACGACATGGCTGCGGCCTGCGGCTAAACCTGACCCGCTGCAATCGACTTGCCGAGTACTCTCCGGCGGTACTGGTTCAACTCCGGGAAGACGGACACAACAGGTACAAGTAGGCGCACTTATAGCAATCAATCTGGTGGAATACACGCAGATTGCTTTCCTAGCAGCTCACGTGTGCAACACACACATCGCTGGACACACGCACGGATCGATTGCAATGCTAGCTGAGTAGAGACAGGGCTCACTGACAAAACCAGTTCCTACTCCAACACACGTATACAGTATACGACGGAGCACCTGGCGCCTTGCCGTGTGAGATCGTGCTTAATCCTAACAGACTTCGTGTAGAGAGAAGAGATGGTTCATAGGACAACCAGCGAAATCACTGAGACATGGTCGCCGTGGGAGATATAACACTAACAGAAAAAGAAACTTTAATTCCGGTTAGTAAGGTCCGTTAGTCCTGGTTTTGCCATCGGGATTAAAGGCGCCCCTTTTAGTCTCGGTTGTGTTGCAAATCGGAATTAAAAGGGTCTCCGCATGGGATGCAGGCGCGCGCCGGGACGGAGGAATGGAGGCTCGACGAGCGGGTCTACATCGACGACGATCTTCGCAGACATCTTACTGAGGAATGGAGGCTCTAAAAATTTATACTTCCATTTGGCTGTAACACCCACCGGAACTAAAGGCTTCCACCAGAACTAAAGATCGTCGTCGATGTTACTATGGAAAAAATTTATACTTCCATTTGGCTGTTTGAGAATCTAAAAATTTGCTAACCGGGTGGGTGAATTCAGATGTAAATTTGTGCGTAGATACATTTTCATATATTAAACATTTTTTAGTTCGTATGCAAAAGATATTCTCTTTTTACCAATACATGACGCAATTTCACAAAAAAAGAGAGTCGAAATTCATGTTTATTAATTTCTCTTACAACTAGGTGACATAACACATGGATATCTCGAACGATTTATTTTTGAATTTTTTATCAATTTCATTTTATTTTACAAAGCTAAAAAACGAACCGAGACTGTCTGGGTTTCATGGGAACTTTCTCAGGATGGAAAGCTGCCCGATCGCACCACTAAGCATGCAACCGCCAGCTAATCACATCCTTATTGTTAATATTACTCACTGATTTGCTTGGCGCATGCTTAGGAAGGATATAGAGAGAGAGAGGGAGGTGTGATAGAACAAGAGTGATAGCGACGACGCAAGCGAGAACCAACGGTCCAGATAACGAGAGAGAATAGAAAAGAGGTACATGTGTCTTCATTAATTTCCAGATGTTTCTTATTTTCTAGGGAACAGGGTTGTAAACCACAAAATCCTAGGTCGGCTCTCAGTTTTCCCTCCATTATACAACCATGTAAAAGGGTTGCTCATGATTTTGAGGTTGTTAGGCATAGAAACAATGATTATGGAATCGTTGGTCGGATGGAAAGAAGGTGGGTGCCATGGATGTGGGAGCTCTCACGGAAATGTTGTTGGAGAGACCAATGGATACCGAGGGGATCACCTAGAAATGATGAATCAAGCTTTTGTAGAGGCTATAGGTAAGAAAATTGGTGAGCTCATGGAAGCTGATGTGGGGGGTCGCTGGCATATTTGCGTCTGAAAGTGAGGCTGAAAATTTCCATGCCATTGATGAGGTGTTTGTTGTTTTAGGTGGGATTGAGATAATATGAAGTGGTGAAATTTTGAATATGAGTACCTCATTGAGTTTTGTTTCACATATGGCATGAACGGTCATAAGGATAGAGGTTGTAACATTACATTGGGAAAAGGCGAAAAACAACAACATGGGAAACGGTTGAAAGCACTTATGCCAAAGAAAAGGAATGAAAATGATTTACAACGCTAGGGTGATAGCAAATGAGGGGAGTTATTGGCATTTTTTAAAGCCGACAGCATAGATTCCCGGTCCAGAAGTGTCCAAGCATCTTGGAGGAAGGATCCCCCTCATCTGTTTGATGATAGCAGCTCGGGTGATGGAGATAAGAAGAGCAATGAGATGGAAGATGAGGTGACTAGCCCGACTGAAACAAATAACTACCTACCACTAAAGGGTAATTCAAAAAAATTGGATTTCATTATATCCATTTCAACGCTGGAAAATGTTGCTGGTGAAAAGGAGAATATGGACCTGGCCATTTTTCTTGTGGTGGAAGGAAGAAAGGATCACGGAAGGGTTTTGGGCCGGCCCAATAGTGAGAGATCCAACCCAATATGCATGAATGTCAGAGGGACGTCGATCATGATGGACAAAAAAGGGGTCTTCCATACCACCGCTCGTGAAGAGGAATGATCAAACAACCAATGCCAAGGGTCGAAATAAAAACAAATTCAAACGACTTCATAAGGATAGGAATGTTTGCCGGGTTTCTATTTTGGATGACATGCCAGAGGACTTTCAGGTAGATGGGGATGGGAAAGAAAACCTAAATGAAAGGCCAAGCGACATGGACAGTGAGCAGAGTGGGGGCTACAACCGTTGACGTGGGGCTGCTGGGACATCTCCACACTATACCCAATGAAGACTACCATGTTGAACTGCCAGGGTTTGGGGAACATGGCGGAAGTTTGCGGTCTTCTGGCACACCAGACCCCGAATATGCTCTTCTTTTTAGAAATCAAATTTGGAGATTCAAGAATGGAAAGATTCAGAATGTTGATGGATATGCCTAATATGTTTGTGTAGAATCGTGATGGAATGAGTGAAGGTCTTGCATGCAAGGACTAAATGTGAGTTTGAGGTGGAAGGGCAGAATGCACACATTGATGTTGATTGTTTTGAACCGGATTGTTGCAGATGGAGGCTGACGGGCATCAACGGAGAACCACGGCCAGAGCATCAATCAAAAACATGGAGACTCATGTCTACGCTTCACCACCAATCAGATCTTCTGTGGTGTTGTGAGGGCAATTTCAATGAGATTATCTGTAGTTTTAGGAACGACCCGGATGACAAGCTCCAAAATGAACATCTAAGTATTGCATGGTGTCTATGATATTGTTCCTTTTATTCACTGCACACGGTGCAACTGAATGTAACATTTGCTGTCTCTGTTCCTGTACCTACTTAAACGTCGCCGGCGGGGATGGCGATGCCGCTCGCATCTGTGCGTTCCAATGAACACGCCTCGTCCACCATGGGTGCCCGTGACGGCGACCTGGAGATGACCCTGTCATTCGACCCGCTCGTCGAGCCTCCATTCCTCAGCGGCGATCGTGCGAAGATCCTTGTCGATGTAGGCCGCTCCGGCGACAGTTCACAGTGACGCAGCTGCGGCAACGGCGGCGGAAGGGCAGCCCCGTCCGGTCGCAGGCGCTCTGGCTCCGGGTGTGCACGGCACACCGGGCACGATGCGTGCGCGCGCAGCCAGGGGTCGAGGCAGCTGCTGTGGAAGAAGTGCGTGCACGCCGGCAGCACGCGCACCACGTCACCGTGCTCCAGCTCCTGCAGGCACACGGCGCACTCCACCACCGCCGCCCGCGCCCCGTACGTGAACGTGGGGAGCGCAGCGATGCCGTGCATGCTCAGCCCGAGGTGAGGGGTAGGAAGCGGCTCATCGTCGTGGCGAGCGCGCCGCTCTGACAGGCGCGACCGGCAGCGGCGGTAGAGCAGGTACAGCAGGAGGATGGCGAGGAGGGCGATGGTGATGGCCAGCAACACGAGGTTGCTGCTTCTCCGCGAAAGCATGTTTCGACTTGCCGATCGAGTAGTCTCCGGCCGGCGCGCGGTACGGGTTCAACTCCGGCAAGACGGACACAATAGGTACAACAAGTAGGCGCACTGCTTATAGCGATCGATCTGGTGGAAGACACACAGGTTGCTTTCCTAGCAGCTCACGTGTGCAACACACACATCGCTGGACACACGCACACGGATCGATTGCAATGCTAGCTGAGTAGAGACAAAACCAGTTCCTACTCCAACACACGTATACAGTATACGACGGAGCACCTGGCGCCTTGCCGTGTGAGATCGTGCTTAATCCTAACAGACTTCGTGTAGAGAGAAGAGATGGTTCATAGGACAACCAGCGAAATTAATCACTGATGAGACATATATGGTTGCCGTGGGAGATATAAGCATTAGTCATGAAAGTGATTTGTGCGCCGCAGTCATGCTTACTGGATGATATACGTGTTTTTTTTTAAAAACGAGGCAAAAGCTTTGCCTATTGATTAATTAAGAAGAAAGCTGAGCAGTTAATTAACGGAAAATCGGATGAAAACTGATACAATTCGAACCAAACCTAGAACACCACCGGCACACTAAGGGCCCAACACTTCAACGATACAACGGACGACACACTCGCCAAAACTTGCTAGCCTCCCATCCGTGCCGGAGAGAAAGATGCCATGACAACTATGAGAGGAGTAGGCATGGGATGCTCCAGCTTGGTGAAGAAGTCAAACCTCCACGAGAACTGCGCCAAAGCGACCTTGTCGCCCACACGACACGAGATCGATGCCCACAACAACGTGAAACTTTCGAGGCCGCCGCCCCGACATCCAGCTGCTCCGCCACGCTTAGCGCAAACCACCAACACCACATTCCGGGACCACCATCCCGATATACCACCGCTCGTGATCGAGCTGCAACGCCACACAACCCGGCCACCCGCAACCCTAGCTGCACCGACATACCGTCCGCAGACCACGGCCACCACACAAACATCTGGAGCCGCTGCCCCGACGTAAAGTCCAACCGCCTCCGCTGAGATGCGTCGACCAAGCCGACAACCTCAACGCACAAGCGACACAATAAAGTCGGGACATCTTTTTCGAACGGATGAAGTATGTAGAAAAGGATGTAACAAAAGCTAAAACGGTACATACAAAAATTTCAAAAATTTAATCATATACTCCTACTTGACTGGGAAGGTTAATTATCCGTGGACTAAATTATCTAATACTAGGCAGCTAGCTCATATCGACAAAAACGTACTACAACTACAATAGCTAAATATTTGCATGGATTAATCATCGTAGCTAATCGAGTTAAATCCATTGCTCCGATTATAATGAATGTCAGGGTTTTAGTTAAAATTTAAACTAAAATCCCAACACTTATTATATATCGAATGCATTACCAAAAATAGCTACATGCATGGTGCCTGACCATAGTGGGTAAAACCAGTGCAGTTAACGGATCGATGATCAATCTAACAAGCTAATCAACGCATCACGGATGTCTCAGGACAAGATATTGCTCTGCCTTAAATTAATAAAACCATTGCAAGCAAGTTGTTAAAAAAAATGAAACACAGTAAGTTTGAACTTTGAGACCATTGTCCAGCCTTGCGATCCGACTGAACAGGCGCCGAAGCTAGTGAAGAAGACTGCCAATGCGGGACTCGCACCATTGTCAACCTCCAGAGGCCAAGCAAAAGCCCTAGCATCATTCATCTCCACCTCCATAGAAAGCTCCCTGCTTTCTCGCTCCGGATCGGAGGGCATCGCACTTGTCTGAAGTAGACAACTCTCCCTGTGCACGCATGTAATTTCGAAGTTGCTGCCTGGGAGAAGGACTCCGAGCACTCACCTGCCGCCACCAGCGGGCCAAGCCACAGCACACCAAAACAACCTGCCAAGAGCAGGCGAAGGAGATGTGCCTACCAACCACATCCGAGCTCATCCACCCAATCTAGCTATCTCAAAATGGCGCCTCCAATGAGGGAACGGCACCCGAACACCGCTGCCGTCCAAAACAAAGTTTTAGGTTTTCACCCGAGATAGATAGAGCAGTGAGGGACGGGATATAACCTCGATGTCACCTTAAAGAAGGAGAATGGCGCCGTCGGCATTGTCGATGTCATGGCTACCACCATCGGCCAAGGGTTTTCCCTAGTCCAAAGCCCACATCCGACCGCACCCACCAAACCACTAGAAGTAAGTACGGGGCTAGGGAGGTGGGACGAGCACCGTAGGGAGGAGCAGCAACAGTCTTCAAATCTGATTCTGGAGGTCCATCGGGGCGACCTCCGCACCATGCCCATGCCCGCCGCCCCTTCACCGCCCACACGGCTGAATAGCGCGGACTGCAGCACCAGCACCCACCGCCAAGTCGACGTCGCACCACCCCACGCCCAAGGTCGCCACCTTGGATCCATGGTCCTAGCCCGGTTGTTTCTGAGCACCCAGCCCCCGGCCACCACTCCCAAGCGCCGGTGAGGCCGAGCCAGAGAGGGGAACAAAGGGAGGAGGGCCGTCAACTCCCAGCGACGGAGACCAGCCCCCAAACGGCCGCCTTCCTCCTTGCAGCCGCACGCAGGGGACCGAGAGAAGTTCCCTGCCGCCCGCTTCACCGGCGCCGCATGACCTTGCTAGCGGCCGCCTCCAGGGACAACGAGAGGGAGAGGGAAGGTTGGGGAAGTTGGTGGCAGCAGGATCTAGGATCTCCCCCCTTCGTCTGGAGGGGCATCGTGAGGGAGAGTGAGAGGGCATTAATTGCCATACTTGCCAAAACCAATTCAGTAACTGACGATCGATGGGCAAGCTTCCAAAGCTAATCAACGGATGTTCTCGAAGGAGACATGCATGCATGCATTTGCTCAGATTCGTTAATCTGCCAGTTCACTACAAGATTATATACTTACATGGTAGGGTTGCAGGGTACACCGTGGCATACAACGCATACCCTGTAGGTCCGCTACTGACTTTATGTTTTGATTTCTTTGATGGTTGTATCAGAGCAACTCTAGCAGATGCTCTATAATCCAAACTTGGCTATGTCGGAATGGGTAACTCTGAAACGCGATTTTTGGTGCCACGCGAGATGCGGCGAAATAGATCCCCAAACCTGCACCCCATAACGTAAATATGGCAATTGGGTGAATATACAGTCATTTCAGGATATTGAATATGAATATAACATTAATACATATGGAAATTACTATCCGGCCTTTCAACATCATGCAATGCAACAATAATATAAATCTCAATGAATGTTTAAATGAAATAATTAAAAGAAATTATGAATGGTCCGTAATTAAACAATTAATCTTGATCCAAATATCTGCCACTAATTCTCGACGAGATCATAATGGAGTTGGGTGTGAGAGCTCTACTTCTCAATCTATCGGTAAGTGTGAAGGAAAACTTGGATTTGGTCAGGGTTTCTCTAGGGTTTGACACGGCTATCACATTGTCGAAGAAAAACTCTAGGTACAGGCCCTTCTCATCATTGATGTTCATGTTGCGTGGAATCACACATACAGTCATGAGGAGGAACTTCTTGTAGCAGAAATAACCTGCACCTTGAATAATGGAGAAGATGGCTTGAAACACGCTGAAAACTCTCTCAATGTCCATGCGGCATGCTTCCCGAGCTTTGGAAAAGACACATTCCTTCTTTGTCTTTGCATGTTGGATGATGTTCACAAAGGATAAATGTGGTAGTCATGGTCATTGACGTTGTAGTTTCAAACCGCAGCATCATCACTGCAGCATCACCACTAGTAGGAAAATAGCTATAGGATTAAGCTTATTGGCAGCGGACCCTGCTATGGGCACGCGGTTGCTATTAATGGTCACTTTCGGAAAACAGGAATGTGACCTGTATAGCTATACTAACAGCATGCCAGCGCTTCCGGCACGCGATTATTATGTGAACCCAAGCGCCTGGGCTGAGAAATTAACCGCAGTGTGTCAGGGTACCAGCACGCGGCTAGTACTATATTATCGGCAGCTTACCGCTTGGCGCACATGCGGCTATTACATTTCGACCGTGGGGTGCCAATTAGTGGTAGCGTACGCATTTCTTGTCCGCTGTTATTATTTTCACTTAAGGAAATTCAATCATCGCGCCGAAGCAGTCCACCCCCCTCCCCCCACACACACGCACACATAGTTGTTCGATCCCCAATCTCTCCGCCGACGCTGCTCGACCTCACCACCGACCGCGCCAGAGTCATTGAGCTGTTGAAGGCCCATGATCCTCTACCTTTTATAGATCAAAATTTAGAGATACTTGCAGATCATTATCATTTTTGTTATATGGATGGATACTCTAGGTTTTATGAAATAGCAGTTCATCCTGATGATCAACTGGAGACTACTTTACTTGTCCTTTTGGATTATATTATTATCGTCGTATGTATCTCGGGTTATGTAATGCCCCAACCAGTTTTCAAAGATGCATGACTTCTATCTTTTCTGACTTTATAGAGGATATTATGGAAGTATTCATGGATAATTTCTCCGTCTATGGAACCTCTTATAATAACTCTCTCAACAATCTTGATAAGGTTATGTAGAGATGTGAGGATACTAACCTTGTTTTAAGAAGGAGAAATGCCACTCCATGGTCAAAGAAGGCATAGTTCTGGGACACAAATTGTCAGAAAAAGGAAAAAAAAGTTGATAGAGCTAAAGTAGAAGCCATTGAACGACTACCACCGCCTCGCGATGTGAAGGGAATAAGAAGTTTCCTCGTTCGGGTGGGTTTATGTAGAATGTTTATCAAAAAGAAATCTCAAGTTGCAATTCCTTTAACTAAGCTATTGCAAAAAGGGACATGCTTTAAGTTTAATGATGAATGCATGGTAGCTTTTAATCATCTTAAGCAAGCTCTTGTTTATGCACCCACTATGAAACCACCTAGGTATGATGAATCTTTTGAAATGATATGTGAAGCTAGCCATAATTTTACAGGAGTAACTCTGGGCCAACATGATGGCGATACTTTTAACATTATTCATTATGCAATTAGAACTTTGAATGAAGCTCAAAGAAAATACCTATGACTAAGAAAGAGTATTTGATGTAGTCTACCGGTGTGATAAGTTTAGGTCTTACATTTCCGTTCTAAAGTTAAAGTTCATACATATCGCCAAGGTTTAAAGTAAATAAACACACGAAAAGATGTCACGCTAAGGTTGATTCATTTGATTTTGATCTTGCAAGAATAACTACAGATGGTGGAGAGAACCCCTGAAGAAGGAAAAGAGGAACCAAAGATCATAGAACCAAAGTTTGTTGATGAGAAGCACATAGGAATGCAATTATACATTCCTCAAGGGACGGCACATTATGAAGATTACCAAGATAATTGATATATAATACTCTTGTGATCTTGCAGAAAACACTGTGATGGTGCCAATGAAGACCGAAAAAAGTTAAGCTTGGGGATAAAAGTTGTCCACCAGACATCTCCGAATGGCTAAGAGTTTGGTTTCCTCTAAATAAATACTCCGTAAGTTACTTTGAGTATTTATGGTTGTAATCCTAACTTTTTATTTCCTTTTATTTTTTGATAAAAATTGGATTTTTCTGGAGCTGATACAGTCACGCTTTACCGTACCAGCGCTTGCTAATGTCCCAATAAAATTTTATGTTTTTGCAGAGGAGTCAGTATGGTCAGTTTTTGCAGGAGCTTGACCTTGAGAATATGGTACGGGCAGATGGTACGGTCACCGTACCCGTACCTCTACCCGTTGAACCTTCTGTGAGTTTTCTCTTAATTTATTCATTTGTCTAGAAAAGATTAAGTTGGTTGACCAGAGGATGGTACGGGCAAGCCCGCCCGTATGGGTCCGAAGCAGAATTGGTAAGATATGTATAAAAGGGAAATATCTCATCCAGGCAAGTCGTACGGTCGCGGGGTACGGTCTACCACTGGTTGTTAAGTTGTCTGGTGGTGTTAAAATTGTTTGTTTCTTTCCAAGATTGTTTAGATTTCTTTTTATGCGGATCTAATATCATTAAACCTGTTATTCCTCGTGTACTAACCCTTCATTTATACCTCCAAGTTATCTCTTTTTTATTCATAGTTGTAGATTGAATCAAGAGATGAGATACCTTGCACCAGGAGTAGGGAAGCAGCTAGGACTGATGCCATCTCGACGTGATGATGAAGATCATACCTATGATGACGGTGACAACGCACCTCGTGGCCGCACTCCTCATTGAAGAGCATCTTCCTATGACTCCTACAACTCTGACAATGATCCCTTCGATCCGAATGAACAAGACCCGCCCCACTTCGGTTGGGAGACTCATGAAGGTTTCATCAATGAAGATCAAGGGCGGAAGCCACATGGGAAGGGAGGCATCGTTTCCATCAAGCTTCGGAGCACCGATGTGCGAGGCAAGAGAAAAATATCCCCACCAAAGGTGATGACTTGGCGCACTGGCTAGATAAATCTAACTTTCAAGACCCGCATATGTGAAGCCGTAGGATGAGTGGAAAGAGGAATTCTTTACCAACATGCTCTCCCCTGACAAGACTAAACCTAATTTCAACTCACACATCATCCAACGTGCCGGAAAGCTTCAGGAGTATCAAAACGAAGAACTTATTCATAGAGATATTATACATTATCATTTTAACTAGCCTGAAGATAAGAAGGAGCTCAACGCTGGTTGTGGAGCCTTTGTTGATAGCTTGGACAAGCTGCGAGAAGACATGCACAAAATCAACCGGCCTCCTAATGCTACTCTTGAAGAGTCAAATAGGATGCTTCGGAATGTCCTTATCAACGCGGCAGATGAGTGTTCACATTCGCCAAACTGTGGTACCAATTAATCACAAGGGATTATTTGATCATCCCTCGCTTGTTTCTCAAGCAAGAAGGATTTTATTACAATGTAATCTTTATCTTTTAAAAAAAATCTTCATCATCATCATCTCATTATATGGGATGAAATTTATCCTTTGGGCCACGATCCGGTATTATGAAAGAATTTAGTTTGTTATCACTTTTATTTAGTGTGAGGATTGAGTTGAGGTTTACTTCACTTGTATAATGATATTGCTTTAGAGACTTTCACATGCTTATATCTGTAAGGACCGAAATGTTGAACAATAATATTATTGTTAAAACTTTTGGAGGTAAATTGTGTTCTTGAAAGTAAGTACAAGTTTAATTCATTTTTGACTTTCACACGCTTATATCTGTAAGGACCGAAATGTTGAACAATAATATTATTGTTAAAACTTTTGGAGGTAAATTGTGTTCTTGAAAGTAAGTACAAGTTGAGGTGCACATCCAAATAATAAATAGTGAATTGCTTCATGATAGCCATTGAAGTTAAACCTTGTCCTTGATTTCTATTATGACATATCATGTGTCGTTTAAAAGCATGTCTACTTCCTGGCACGGCTCTTAACAAATAAAAAGAAAATAGAAAGAAGGAAGAAGGAAGAAGGAAAAAATAAGGAAAAAAGAAAGGAAAAAAGAATGAAAATAGAAATAAATCAAGAGAAAAGTGCGATGAATAAATAGACATGCTTACGATAATGAGAGAGGCTGAAATCGAACATTCATGTTCCAAAAGCAAGGAAGTCATGTGTTATTCCAAAGAGGTTTGATGCCCCCTCATGATGCTTACTTGATTTAACTTTATGAACATAGTGCACTTTTATCCAATATAAAGTCCCCTATGAAAAGATGTGAAAGTCTCTTGAACCATTTGATATATACTTGGTTCAACTGAATGTTTTATAAACCATGGGAGTATATGTGAGGTAGAACCCAAGATTAGTCCCATGTTTTATAAAGTGATTACTTTGTTTTCGACTACTCTAATTTATTTTATCGACTGGCATCTCATGAACAAGTTGACCTTCTTCACTCAAGTTGCTACCTTGCTCATGGATGAACAAGAGTCTAAGCTTGGGGATGTTGATAAGAGCAAAAAGGAACATGTTTTACATCAACTGAATGCATGTGCTGGGATTTTCGTATTTTTTTCTCATTGGCACGCACCTATTCAATTTGTTTGAGGTAATCTTGGAAATAAAGAGGAGGATTTGCAAACAATGAAAAATAGAGCAAATCTGGGAGAAATAATGATGATTTGAAAGCAATAAAGACCTTCCAACAATGAACCAAAGCGAGCCAAGGAAAAATTTCGCGAACAGACGTTTCTAGACGCTTTAACGGCCACTGGTACATTCAGGCCCGCCCATATTGTTTGACCATACCACCCATCATTAACACCGCCTCGTCAAATATAATCACGTCGTGAAGACGGATCTCAGATGCGAGACATGGTGCCATCATAAAACATGACCTCCGGAAGGGATGCAGAGGGGAAACTCGCAAGAAGCGATCCATCATCACCACTACTGGATCATTGCAGGACAAGTCATCGATCTTCATCACCATCATCATTTTTTTACCGGGTCATCATCATCATCATCACCACCATCACCATCATCATCATTGGGCATCTCGTTGTAATCCTTAACATTGAGTGGCATTCGTATTTGTATCCATTCGATCTTCCATTTTCCATTCATAGATTCATGGTGATGTTATTTGCCTCCATGTGTGAGTAAAACCATTTGTTCTTGGGAAGATGGAGAACCCCTAGCCAAATTATCAAATGATATAAAGTTTGTTGAATGTATACTAGCTATGAAGTGTGTTGGTTCTTACCAACGATGTTGTGTGTTGTTAACCACATAATATTTGCCCAAGAGACGTTCGTAAAAGAACCATTGTTGCTTATGGTTGGCAATACGTGGGTGTAAAGCTGACATCAATCCGCCACCTCTGTTAATCATGTGTATACGATTATAACAAGGACTAGTCGGACCTATGACCAAGACCATGGGGATACCCTTAATTACTAGACCTAGAACATCATGCAAATTGAAAGGTAGTGGTTATTAGGGATGTGAAATAGTGCTTCTGGGAGAATCCATACGAGTAAACTTGCCACATACATGCATATATAAACGATAAAATAAATATTCCTAATCACCATACCTAGGCTAGCGATGGACCGAGAACTCCCCGAGAACGCTTTACCTTATTGGGTTTCATTTACCTTACTATCATTCACACGGTCTCGTTTACATTTAGGTACATCTAAGTGAAAGTAATGAGAGCCAATAAAACCTTTAATAATCAAGCTCCGATTTGATATTCTTGCTTTTGAATACTAGCTACACGCAATATGTGACCTTGCATGCCTCACTGAGTTGTAGATAAGAACGCCTAAGTTGTTTGCATATGTAACACATAGTGGCACAATTTTTGTAGAATTAACTAAGGTGATGTCGATAGTGGTTAGAACATAAAACTAAGTTGTTATTGATCATATAATACCCTAATTATATTGTAAGTATGAGTTCTGATGGTTGTACTAAAAGAAAATCATGTAAAAAATTCATTCCAGAACCTAGAACTACATGGAGATCCAAGAAATAGGTTGAAAATGGGGACGATGGTAGCAAACCAGGATTGTGTGTGCATTACCTTCCTTTGTTCTTCCTCTTCATCAAAGCTTATAGAATCATCGAAATCTGAGGAAATTTGCAGGTTCTGATGGAGATCTGAAGGGAGAGGAAGGAGAAATGTTGCCCTTGCAGAGGAAGAACAAGGCGAGAGAGGGAGAGGGGCATCAACTTTTCTAGGAGGGGGTGTTTGATGACTTGGAATGCGGATTTTTTTTCTCACGAGCAGCATGAGAGAGTGCGGAGGAAACTTGGTCTGGGGGATGCCCGGTTTTGGTTCAGGTTGGTTCTTTGCGTTTATGGGTATCTAGGGCTATAGGGAAATGTCCTAATCTGGGCGATGGCTGGTATTGAATAGCCACCCACCGCTTTCTCCCTAGACGTGTCCTACTTTTTAGTTCATTGTTGGTTGTGTTACAGTTGTTCTTTCCTTTTATTGGGATCATGTGTGAGTGTAACATCCCAAAAATTTCAAAACAAACAAAATGAATTTCCCTAGTTCCAAATTTTGGAACCAACAAAAACTTTTATTAAATTAAGTTTGATACATAGAGATCTTGTTTAACTCTTGTGCTATTGCCATGATTGCTTGTTTAACTAGTAATTGAAATACTCTTAAACCCTAAACCTCACTTTCCCTTTTACCAATCCAAGTTAAAATAAAATAAAAATAATTGAAATAAGAAAGAGGCATATGTGCCTATGGCTATTTTTATATAAAACTTTACCCTAGACCTTTCCACTCTATTTATAGGATTGGAAAACCTTCATAAACCTTATCTAGTACTTCTCAAATCATTTCCAAGTTGAAAGCAAAAGAAAATAAAAAGAAACTAAAAATGCCATAGAGGCAAATGAGAGTAAAATGCAAATTTGTGAAATTGAGGATCTTGACCCTAAGACTTGTGGGGAATGGTTGGATCACTCCTATATACCATTTCAACACTCAACAACATCAAATGGGCCAAGAACAATCCAATTAAAAATCAAATGCAACATATGCATAGAGGCATATGTGACACATAGCCATTTCACCAATTATTGTCTTATGCCTTTATACCTTGACCAATTGGTGTGAAACCATCTCTAAACCTAATCTAAAATTAAATTGATCCTCAACCTTGCCCAAGTAAAGCAAGGGAAACAATTTAGAAGATTAAGAAAATTTGACACATCACCTCTTATGTGTTATGGCCATTTTTGCAAATCATTGAGCTAGACCTTTTGGAATGGTTTCAATGATTTGGAAATGTTCCTAAACTAATAAGAATCACTTTAGAGTCAAGAAAAATCAAATCAAAAAGAGAGAAATCAAAAAGGAAGAAAATCCCATTTTCACTCACATACACCTTTAGCCATTTTTGCAAATCTTCAACCAAGGCCACTTTGGCTTGTGCCATTGTTTGTAAAACACTTATATATCAATAAAAAACACAAATGCATCAAAGAAACTAGAATCAAATCAAAGAAAAATGCAATTTCCAACTTACATATGATAATGGTCATGTGACCCTTTTATAAAATGTTACCCACTTTACACCCCTCGTTTTGACTTTTCCTAAACCAACCTTGAACAACTCTTGCCATGTCATCCAAGACCTCATCAAGAGGAACAAGTTTGATGTTGACCATTAGGGTTGACTCTGCCTAGGTTGACCAGAATAGAAGAGACAAGAGGAGACTTTGAACTAAAGAGAAGATTCACCCACTTTTTGAAACTTTGCAAAGCAACACCAAATTGACCACCACCACCACCATTCCATCTCTCTGAATATATGAATGAGATCCACCAAAGGAATTTCCAAAATTTGACAAAAACTTTCGTGCGGCCATTTCTACAAACACCTTGCACGCAGGGAATCAAATGGTGCCCATGCTATGATTTTGGTTGGACCAAGTCCAACCCTGGCCCTCCTATGCTGCCCTGACACTTCACCTCACCCCTCAGCATTAATCCAGGCCACTGCACCCCTCTCACCTGGTCACCATGACCCTGGCATGAGCATGCCCGTACTCAACATGTCCACCTCGTGCCATCTCCTCTCCTCTCCCATCCAACCCATCAACCATGTCTCTGAGCTTGCCTGGACCTTGCTAATGCTGACCCTGCCTGCCCTTGACCAAGACGACGTCGACATTGACCGGGCCACGTGCGCCCAGACACGCCCAACAGCTCGCCAGGACGCGCACCAGGACGCCTCTGGACGCGGCAGGACACCGCCGTGCCCCGTCGACTCAGCTCTCCCCTCGACCTCTCCTTGCACCTGCACGAACTCCTCGACGTCAGGAACCTAGTAGACACGCTCACCTGCCCTCGCTCGCCCTGTAGCCGTCGTCACGGACGACGAACTCCCTCCACCGTACTGCCATGCTGCGAGGAAGAGAACGACGTGACCCTTCCTTCCCCTGCCTCGCCACGACGCCCGACAGCCTCGCCCTAACGTCGCCAACGCTCAGAGCCCATGCCTTGCCCCTTCGCCGCCTTGGAATGACCATCTCGCCGTCGACCTCGCCCGCGCCTCACAGCACCCCTGGCCCCTATAAAAGGAGAAGCTCCCGCCCTTATTTCTTCACACCCTCGCGCTTCTCTCTCACCACTGAGCCTCCTCGACCCCCTCTCTTACTCAATTATCCACCGGAGCCCTCCAATTCATCGCCGGAGCCCGCGGAGGAGCTGAGATCACCATCGTCGATTGCGGCCACCATTGGAGACGCCGCCGGTGCCATCTGTGCGGTGAACCAGCATACCACTGCATGTTGTAGTATACAAGTCGTTGATATGATCTTTGCGAAGGGACTTCTTCACAATTTGCCATATCCCTCAGAGTGGTACAACAGAAACATTGCAGGTCATAACACTCCATACTTTATTACAAACATTGTCTTAACAAGTTGGTATTCTCACAGGTCCTATGAGAACACCCTAAGATACTACTTAAGTACGATTACAACTCATAACAAATATAAAGTGAGCTCAACAACTTATTTAGGTAAGTTCTACGTTGCTCGGCTCTATGATGTTAGGGTATGTCACTACTCCTCCACCTCCGTGTCATCGGTCCGTAGACTATCCCTAGCCTTCCACTCCGCCGGTAAGATCGGTTCTTCGTAGACCAGCTCGTAACTTCCTTCGGTGCTCCATCGTTGATGGCCTCCACTTCCGGATCACAGTCTAGCAAGGGTGTCGAAATAAAGTGAGTACAGGGGTACTCAGCAAGTTCTAAAGAAAAAAGGTGTTTGATGCACTAGCTATGACCATTGATCAGAAATCGCAGGTCAATGCATGTTTTGAAATCATTTCTTCAAAAGGTTGCTTTTATTATGAAAACTATGCCCGTCGGTCTTCACAGGTTGACTAGAACTTCGTGGAGTTCCTTTCTGCGCGTTCGCAGTTCCCTTCCCGGAACAAGGAGTGACAGCCACAATTTGATACACTCTGCAGAGGTGCGTTACTTTTCCCACAAGAGATCTCACCCTTTTTGCCATCCGCAGGGACTTGCCCCCGTTCACACTTCCTTTGGTGTGAGGCCAGGTATAAAGATCCAAGCCCACACCGCCTTCTCCGCGACGCAAACCCACCCTTTTGTCCAACGTACACCCCAGTAGACTTCCCCCGATAATACGGCTTTACTCACGGTGTACTCCGGACAATCCTTCATAGATCGTAGAGCCATCATCACTAATGGATGGGGATTTAAAAGGCTATCCCAACCTACGGCAGTGCCTCCAACACCCCGCCGGCTCTACCAATCCGTTGGCGTGCAGAAGGGAAAAGATACGGCTGGCTTTGAGCCATTATAGATCTCATGGTCAACGCGGTTTGTATGGCGTTAGAATCACTGGACGGCATTGGTAATTAATCCTAGGGTGATATAACCCATTGCAATGGAACCTCCACCATATCAACACATACCATGGTTCCATTGCAGCCACATAGTCATATTCATAGTTGGAAAGTAACATTTCATTTGCGATGCAGGAATGATAAGTATATATCTTTGCATTAAAGTAGTAGAAAATACTCAAGTTGACATGAGCAAGGGTGAACTTGCCTGTGGACTGCGAGATAGTGCAGTTCAATGCAGTTGATGGAACCTGGACCTCGGGTTCTGTAAGAAGCATCATTGTTCGGTAAGGACAATGTTATAAAATCCAAATAATGCAATCATGGATGTATTATTTTATGTTGAATCCCTTTACCCCGCTGAGTTATAGCAATTTAGGGTTGCGTTTAAGATTTATGTCTTTGACGGTAACTTGCAATTGATTTAAAAGTATAAACCATTTTAATTCACACGGAGTACAACAATTCAAAGTAAAACTATTTTTACTTGGTGATTTCCTTAATCATTCCAAAAATAATTTGAAATCGTAGAGTTACCTCTATAGTTTTTGGAATAAAAAGGAATATAGTATTTTTCTTGGAAAAATACCCTTTTCCAATAGAAATGACTTGGAATAGTAGAATTTCATTTTGAAATGTTTGAAAATAAGTATTTGAACTTATTTGATATTTTTCCTTGAATTTTAATTACAAGGAAAT
Source organism: Lolium multiflorum (assembly GCA_030979885.1). Taxonomy (NCBI): domain Eukaryota; kingdom Viridiplantae; phylum Streptophyta; class Magnoliopsida; order Poales; family Poaceae; genus Lolium; species Lolium multiflorum. Next base: position 22,567,893 of record CM061752.1, on the reverse strand, counting down.
AATAGTTTAAAATTCCAAGTTGTTATTTAAATTCTTAAAATTCATAATTTTGAATTTGTCTCATAAATTCATTTCATATTTTATTCTTGTTCAGATTTATTTTTCATTCATTAATCCAAATTTTAATGGATTTTTAGAGTTGTATTTGATTTATTAAAATTTTGTAAATTTCTGGCCTTTTATTAAATGTTAAAAGACCAAAATACCCCCTGGACCCATATTGGGCCCAGCCCATTTACCTAAACCCAGGGACGGCCCAATAAGGCTAATCCCTTTTGGGTTCGGTGGCGCCGAACGGCCCACCTCTCTCACTCACTCGGCCCTCTCTCTCTCGTTCACTTCTAACCCTAATCTCTCGCGACGCTCTGGCGATGGCGTCGCCGCCATGGCCGCCGCCTCGCTCCGGCCATCTCCGAGCTTCCCCGCCGAAGCCACCTACCGATTCGGAACCGCCGCGTGCGGATCTATCGATCTGTCCACGTGGTTTTCCCCTTGCTTCCTCTCGGCGAATCGCCTCCGTTCTGGATCTCGTGGAGATTCGCCTCGACGAACTCGGCGAGCGCTCGTCCTCGCCGACGATGGGTACGCTCCTGGGTTGACCTGGCGCGGGTGCTGCTCACAGTACTCGTGTCGTCGCCTCAGGTGCATCTGCTACGGTGGTGCTGGGTTCGTGTTTGGGTTCGCCGGCGTAACGTCGGCGCCTACCCTGGACTTGCAGCTGTTAGGGCCGCGCGAGCACTGCCTTGCCATGCCCTAGCTTCGCTTCGCGCAAGTAAGTTGCTGCACTTCCTCTTCCTCTTCTCCATATCTGTTCGCCTCCCCTTGTACTGTTCTTCTTCCTCCTCATGCTCTATTGCTCTCTGGTGGTCCTGTGATCACGCAGAGACATGCTATTGCTGCGCAATCTTCCTGTGCTTATGTCTACTGCAAGCTCATGGCCAAATTACCATTTACTGGTACTGACCCATGTTGCTTTGCTTGCTATTCATGCTGTGCTTGCTTCTCTATTGCTCCTAGCATGCTCTGTACTTGCCATGCTCTACTGTACTTTGCTCAAAAGCTTGCTATGCCATGCTATGCTTGATTATGGCTTGCTTGTGCTTACTGGCATATCATGCTTGCTTGTCTAGGTGTGCTTGTGATGCATCAGTGACACTGTGTGTGCCAGTGGTGCCTGTGATATGCTTCAGTGCTTCCTATGCAAGCCAATGATCCATTGGATCATTCCTTGCTTGTTGGCTAACTTCCCTGTGTAGCTTGGCTTGCTATAATTGATCCATTTGATCAATTAATTGTCAGTGATGGCTTACTGATTAATACTGTGGCTAAGTGATTTAATTTCCTTGTGATGCTGATGCTCAAGCATCACTATGCTGTTGCTTACTTAAGCTACGGTTGCTCCAGTGGCTATGTTGCAGTGATTAAACTGTGTTGCTTAATAGTATGCTACTGTCAGTGCTTAGCATGGATCTGTGATAAATTCATGCTTGTATTAATTAAATTATGATGAACTGCTTATGTAATGATTTAAATGACTTGCTTGCAAATGATTTGGCTATTCATGAGTGTTTAGCAAGCAATTGAATCTGAATCCATTCCTGGATAATGATGTGCTATGTTTGGCTTCCTTTTAATTGATGCTAAGTGTGATGTGACCTCAGTAGCCTTGCTACTGATTGGTTGCTCACTTAGTTAGTTGGATCTTGTGGCTACTCAACCTTTGCTTGCATATTTGGGAATCATACTTGATATGAATGCCAATATGCTTGCCTGATGAAAATCTAGGGTTACTGATGGTTCATAGCTTAGGATTTACTGTGTAGTCTTAGCTGCTAATCCTTGCAATTCATCTACTGGTGCTCTGTGCATGTGATCTGGCTATGGTGTGCATCTGTGCATGTGTGCTAGTTTCTGTGTACAAGATCTGTACCTAGATGCTTTCTATTTTTAGTAGCTTTTGACTGGCAGTAATCCTTGGTGAAAACCAAGTGATGATCTACCCATATGAGCATCTGCTCATCCCATGCTTATTTCATGCATATGTGATGGATCAGATCCATTGGATCTGTCCAGGTATTTGGTATACCTTGTTCCAGCTCCTAGTGTGAAATATTTGGTTGATGCAGACTTGGGGTTTCTGTTGTGCACAGCCCTTCACCTCCAGTGTCTGGTTGATCTTCTTAGGTCACCATGATTACTGGTGGCTAAGTTGGTTGTGTTGGTTTCTGTTCTTGAGTATGAACTGGATGAACTGTTGCTTGTTCTTGCTTCACCCTTACCTGGTGATTTGCAAATGTGGTCGACTGTCATGGTTCTAGGGTTTGTGTGCTATTTATATGGCCTCTACTTCTTCCCTTGCCATGACACACAAGCTCATTTACTTTATGACTCACCCCTTGCATTGCCTTGCTGTTGCTTGCCTAGCAACAGCCTTCATATGGTGAAACTTGAGCCCCTGTGGCTTGCTCAGTGCTGGTCTGCCTATGTCTATCTTGTGCTGTCCAGGATTTTGGACAAGCACAAGTGTGCTGTGACAGTTTCACTGTCCAGACTGAACTTTGTGTTATTTTGCTAACTGTCCAAACTGAACTTTGTGTTAACACTTGTATTCTGGCTAGTTCTTGTTCTCGGTTTTTGTTTTGCAGGGTTGAATGATGCTATGGCCAGAAGATCATCCTCAAGCCACTTAGTTTAGGTTTAGTTTAGAATTAAACTTGTAATTTTTCTTTTTCCTTTATATTGATAATTATGTCTCAATTCTTGTATCAAGAATATTGTAAAGACCTTGTATATGTGTTGTATATCAATAAAGCTCAAGTTTTTGGTTTATGAGCTTTGTATTATGTAATGTTTATATTCTTGATTATATATTGTATTTGATATTCACTTTGAATTTCAAAGTGATTTGAATTTATATCTTATGTTTGAAATTTTAAATTCATTGTTTATATTGTGTGATGTTTATAGTTAAATGTTTAACACTTATCAAATGTAATCATTCCCTCAAAGTAACAAGATACAAAAGAGATCATGTCGAAATTTCCTAACTCACATTGCCTAACCCTAAGTGCAAAATGAGAGAGAACCTCGATCCCTCTTAGGTTTAGTTGCAATAAGGCGCGAAAATTTCCCCCGTTTTGCGATGAAATGCACATCCCATTTCTAAATCTACCCTTCGTTGTTCCAATGTTCTGGGTTATTACAGCCTCTCCCCCTTAACAGAAACTTCGTCCCGAAGTTAAGATTGGTACCTGAACATTTCGGGGTATGACTTCCTTAATTCTTCTTCCGTCTCCCAAGTTGCTTCTCGCTCAGGATGATGTTGCCATTGAACTTTGCAGTATTTAATTGCTCTGTTTCTTAACTTCTTCCACTGTACTTCTAAGATCTTTTCTGGTCTTTCCACATAAGTTAAGTCAGATTGCAATTCTATTTCTTCATATGTAATGGGATCATCCGGTGCCTTCAAACACTTTCTGAGTTGTGAAACATGAAACACATTATGAACTTGACTTAGTTGTGCCGGTAACTCCAACTCAAAAGCTGTTCCTCGATTCTGACTGAGTATCTTAAATGGTCCAATATATCGAGGACTTAACTTTCCTTTTACTCCGAACCTCTTAAGTCCTTTCATTGGGCTAACCTTTAAATAAACCATGTCTCCCACTTTCGGTTCCCAATCTCTTCTTTTCAGGTCGGCGTAACTCTTCTGATGACTCTGAGCTATTTTGAGTCTATCCCGGATCACCTCGATGACTTCTTGTCTCTCCTTGATGTAGTCCGGTGTAAACTCCTTGTTTTCTCCGGTTTCAAACCAACAAATTGGTGATCGACACTTTCTTCCGTACAATGCTTCGTACGGTGCCATCTGGATGCTACTCCGATAACTATTGTTATATGAGAACTCCGCTAAAGGTAAATGATCCTCCCATGAGCCTCCAAAGTTCAGAGCACAAGCTCTAAGCATGTCCTCAAGTATCTGATTGGTTCTTTCGGTTTGTCCTCCGGTTTGTGGATGATAAGCTGTACTGAAATCCAACTTGGATCCCAAAGCTTCTTGGAGTTGTTTCCAAAACGCTGATGTGAAAATTGAACCTCTATCTGAGACTATCTTCTTTGGTACTCCATGCTTACTCACAATCTCCTTCACATATATATCCACAAGCTTTTCTGCAGTATCTTTTGAGTTTACGGCTATGAAATGAGCACTCTTGGTAAGTCTGTCCACTATTACCCATATCATATCCTTCTTCTTACTAGTCATTGGTAGACCAGTAACAAAATCCATTCCAATTTCATCCCATTTCCATTCTGGTATCTCTAGTGGTTTGAGTAATCCCGCAGGACTCTGATGTTCTGCCTTCACTTGTTGACATGTATGACATTCCGAGACATATTGTGCTATTTCTCTTTTCATGTTGTTCCACCAGAACATCTCCTTCAAATCCATATACATCTTAGTACTTCCCGGATGTATTGAATAAGGGGTTTCATGTGCTTCCTTTAATATGATTGACTTCACTTCTGGATCATCCGGTACACAGATCCTTTTCTGGAAGTATAATGAATCAAAATCCCCTAGATGGAATTCCGATGGTTTTCCTTCTCCAATCCTCTTGATTTCCTCTTGGATGAACAAATCATCCGCTTGCTTTCGGATAATCTCATATTTCAAGTCTGAGTACATCTCATCCATAATCCTCATGGTTGCTATACTTCCCTTATCATCACCTTGAATAAATAAAATCTGAGCCTCCTCTAGCTCTTTCCGAAGTTCCTTTGGAATCTCCCATTCCGTAGGTTGATTCTCGGTACTCTTCCTACTTAGGGCATCTGCTACTACATTAGCTTTGCCTGGTGTATAGTTGATCTTAAGGTCGTAATCCTTAATCAACTCTAACCATCTCTTCTGTCTCATGTTTAATTCCTTCTGGGTGAAGAAATATTTCAAACTTTTATGATCGGTGTATAACTCACACTTGGATCCATATAGAAATTGTCTCCAACTCTTCAGAGCATACACAACTGCCGCTAACTCTAGATCATGTACTGGGTAGTTGTGTTCATGTGGTTTCAACTACCTTGATCCATAAGCTATGACCTTCCGATCTTGCATAAGAACACATCCAAGTCCATTCTTGGAAGCATCACAATACACCGTGTAATCCTTTCCAGGTTCAGGAACTGCTAACACCGGTGCTGTGGTTAACTTATCTTTGAGTGTTTGGAAGCTGGCTTCACACTCATCAGTCCACACAAATGGAGTATTTTTCTTGAGTAACTTGGTCATTGGTCCTGCAATGTTCGAAAATCCCTCAATGAATCTTCGATAATAGCCTGCCATACCAAGAAATCCTTGTATCTCCTTAGCATTTTTAGGTGATTTCCAATCCAATACAGACTGAACCTTGCTTGGATTCACCGCTATGCCTTCTTTGGTTATGACATGTCCAAGAAATTCAACACTATCTAACCAAAATTTGCACTTGCTAAACTTCGCATATAGCTGATGTTCCCTCAAAGTTTGCAGAACTATCTTCAAATGCTTGGCATGTTCTTCTTTATCTTTGGAATAGATTAGAATATCATCTATGAACACTATCACAAACTTGTCCAAGTACTTCATGAATATCTTGTTCATCAAATTCATGAAAATTGCTGGTGCATTTGTTAGTCCAAATGGTACAACCAAGTATTCATGGTGTCCATACCTTGATACGAACGCTGTTTTTGGTACATCCTCCTTCTTGATCTTGATTTGATGGTATCCTGACCTTAAATCTATCTTCGAGAAGACTCCCGCTCCTTGAACTTGATCAAAAAGGTCTTGGATTCTAGGTAAAGGATACTTGTTCTTGATAGTTACATTGTTCAAATTTCTGTAATCTCCACACATTCTCTTTCCTCCATCTCTTTTATCCACAAAAATCACTGGTGTACCCCATGGTGACACACTTTCTTGAATGAATCCCTTCTGTTCTAACTCATCAATCTGAGCTTTCAGTTCCACTAATTCCTTCAGCCCCATCTTATATGGTGGTTGTGCTATTGGTGCTGTGCCTGGAATCAGATCGATTGTGAATTCTATCTCTCTATCGGGTGGCATTCCCGGTAGTTCCTTAGGAAATACATCCTTAAACTCATTCACTACAGGAATATCTTCAATTCTCACCTCCTTCAGACTATTGAGTTCCAATCTAATCTCCAACTCACTGTACTTATCTCCTTGGAACACTATTTGTCCTTCGATGGAGTTGCGAAGTGATACTGTTTTGTCTCCACAGTTAATCACCGCTCCATTCTCTGTCAACCAATCCATCCCTAGGATGACTGATATGTCCTTCATGGGTATGATGAATAGGTCCGCGAAATACACACAGTCACATATGGTTAGGACTTGTGCTTCTTTCACGTGGGTTACTAAGATCGTTCCCCCCGCGGATAGAACAGTTATAGGAGTTTCTAACTTAGAACATCTAAGCCCGAATTTTCCCACAAACTCCAATGCAAGAAATGATGTGGTTGCTCCAGTATCAAATAATACTTTGCCAGGATGAGTAAGAATGCTTAGCGTACCTAAGACTGTTTGATCCGACTCTTCCGCTTGTTCCAAAGATGTGCAATTCAGCTTTCCATAAGGCTTTCCCCTCTTGTTGTTGTAGTTGTAGTTGCGGTTGTTGTTGTTGTTGTTGTTGTTGTTGCGGTTGTTGTTGTTGTTGTTGTTGTTGTTGTTGTTGTTGTTTCCACCTCGTCCTCCAGAGCTCTCTCCGCTCCAAGACGCCTTGTTTGGACACTCTGGCTTGATGTGTCCTTCCTTCCCACAACCATAACAAATGATCCTGGGTTTCTGACAATCCTTCTGCAGATGACCCATTAGGCCACAATTATTGCAAATGATTTGGCTGATTGGGTTCTAGTTCTGACCTCCCCGGTTGTATTGGCTACCAGTAGTAGGTCGTTATCGGGGTTTGAAACTTCGATCAGGTGTTGATTTACTGATTGGGTACTTCCTTGGCTCTATACGAGCCCTCTTCCTCCTATCCTCTTGGACTTGCCGGTAATCATCCTCGAAAGTGATTGCCGAGTCAATCAGTTCCTGGAATTCGGTAGTCCGTGCCAACCTCAGTTGCATCTTCATGTATGGATTCATGCCTTTCATGAACCGCTTCTTCCGCTTCTCCTCTGTATCTACATCCTCAGGTGCATACCTGGATAACCTGTTGAAATCCCGAACATACTGTCTTAGTTCTTCAAACTCCCTCTTCTTCAACTCCACCACGCTGTCCGGAACATGAGCACCCCGGAACTTCTTCTTGAACTCCTCGCAGGTGAATACCTTATCTGGAGGGTGTACTGCTACAAGGTTCTCCCACCATGATGCTACTGGTCCTGATAACAGATAAGTGGTATATCTGATCGTCTCCTCATCGTTGCAACCAACGGTTTTCAGCTTCCTTTCCGTATCCATAAGCCAATCTTCAGCGTCCATTGGTTCTGGAGCTGATGTAAATGGTAGTGGTCTTGCATTTTGGAAGTCCGATAGTGTTACTCCCTTGCCTTCATTACCCCTATCATTGATGACGTGGGTAAAGAAATCTTGCATGTTCTTGCTCTGGCTTTCCTGGTAACGCCTCCTATCTTCCTCCATTGACCTCATATAATGTTGGAAGTCTGGGTGCATCATTGGGTGTGGTGGTGGTGGTGCGTTCTCTGCTCTAGCTGCTGCATCTGCCTCCTCTTTCTCTCTTGCTTCCCGCTCTCTGCGAGCCTCTTCGGTTTCTACTAACGCCATTTCCCCCTAGTCCTGTAACAAAGAGCGATTACTCATAATTACACCATGCAAATGCTTTCTGAGCTCAACTCAATGCCCAGAACTAGTCACACAATGAAATCAAGAAGCAAATACAAAACAAACATTTATTATGCATATACTTTGTATAATACATAACACACTCACAAACTTATATTACATGTGGTATATATAAACCACTTATTTGGCTCAAAGCCCAAGCCAACGGGAACTTAAAATACGCTCTATTACAATACCACCTAGATTACTTTATTCTTCCTTGGAGCTCTACTCCTCGTCATCATAACTCGCCTCCGCGTACATCCCTGGGGTCCATCCGGTACAGCGGTTTGTCCTCCGAACACCGTCCGGAATGAAGGTCCTTCCCGTAGGTATGTAGTCTGAATCGGACGAAGTGCCGAGACAGAGATCTGTCATGCCAAAGTAGCTCGATAAAGACTCATATATATCCCCAGTGGGATACAGCTCATCTTCTTCTGTCATCCATGTAGGATTCCTATTCACTTGACCCCTCATCTTCTTCTTCTTCTTTTTCTTGGTTCCAGAACTCTCACCTACGACGTACTGGGATGTTTTGGGTAATCTCATCTCCAAATCTAAAGAAATGGAGTTGGTATCTTTCTCTTCCTGCCCAAAGCTCTAGTTAACATTCTGGTTAACCGCGCCTCCTTCATCCTCTGACTCACAAGTGATGGGTTCTCCTTCATCTCCAAATGGTTCCCCGAAACGCCAACCAGTCGAGTTCTCGATTGGTGACTCCGAGCAGTTTAGGTTCCTGGAATCATCTCCCCCATATCCAGACTCATATGATGCTGACACATGTGGATAATGTGGGACAAAGTTGGGTGTGAGTGGATCTTTATGGGATAACTGGTCACTCAAATCTACATAGCTGTCTAGGCTAAAGAAAGGTGTAGTGTGTTGTGGTTGTGCCCTCAAATCACTCATCCGAGTTTGGACTTTATCAGGGTCCGTGAACTCAGCTAGCATGTGGTCAATCTCACCTCTCATCTTCATGTGTAAAAGGTACATCGTGGTCAATAAAGACTTACAGCTATCCATGTGCTGTGCTGCAGCTTCAGGACTTCTGTGTGCTAACACCAAATGATTCAGAGTGGGATCCTCATCTTCCTCGGCATGAGGTATATGAGAAAACTCTGAACATAGCAGTTCTACTGACTTGTGCTGCCTTATCTCAAGGATTGCCTTGAATAGGCCCATGTGGTAGGCTGTGGTGATAGTTTTGGCTTCTCCGTATGGCATTATACGACTCATCAGCAGTTTTGTCGGTAATTGGACCGATACTCTGCACTTGGCTAGGATTTCCCCATCATAGTAGGTATACTTGATAACAGGTATCCGTGGATCACAATGAAGTTCCTTCAGCATCCCACACAGGAGAGCTATTATTGGTCCATCATAATCACCAAGCCATCCCTCAACCTTCCTCAAAGTCCTCTTAGGAAAAGTGTTCGCCATTATGGCTGTATACAAAAGCAGAATATTAGTAGTGATAATGCATCATAATAGTTATAATAAAGAATTATCGCACTAAAATATATGGTTTTGCTATTCTCAAGTGAATAATCACCATATTTCTAGAGAATCCTTTACTATTTCTACTAGACTCCTACAGGTTTCTTCCCTATACTAGGTTTTTCCAACCTAAGGTCGCAACATTTGCTCTGATACCAGCTGCGGTGACCCAGCATACTGATGTCTACGCCCCCTCCTTTCCTGTAGACAGTGTTGGGCCTCCAAGAGCAGAGGTTTGTAGAACAGCAGCAAGTTTCCCTTAAGTGGATCACCCAAGGTTTATCGAACTCAGGGAGGAAGAGGTCAAAGATATCCCTCTCATGCAACCCCTGCAACCACAAAGCAAGAAGTCTCTTGTGTCCCCAACACACCTAATAGGTGCACTAGTTCGGCGAAGAGATAGTGAAATACAGGTGGTATGAATATATATGAGCAGTAACAACGGTGCCAGAAAATAGCTTGCTGGCGTGTAGTTGATGGTGGTAGTATTGCAGCAGTAGTAACGCAGTAAAACAGTAAACAAGCAGCGATAGCAGTATTTAGGAACAAGGCCTAGGGATTAGACTTTCACTAGTGGACACTCTCAACATTGATCACATAAAGAATAGATAAATGCATACTCTACACTCTTGTTGGATGATGAACACATTGCGTAGGATTACACGAACCCTCAATGCCGGAGTTAACAAGCTCCACAATTCAATGTTCATATTTAAATAACCTTAGAGTGCATGAAAGATCAATTCGACTAAACCAAGTACTAACATAGCATGCACACTGTCACCTTCATGCTTATGTAGGAGGAATAGTACACATCAATACTATCATAGCAATAATTAACTTCATAATCTACAAGAGATCATAATCATAGCATAAACCAAGTACTAACACGGATGCACACACTGTCACCATTATACCGTGTAGGAGGAATAAAACTACTTTAATAACATTGCTAGAGTAGCACATAGATAAATCGTGATACAAAACACATTGCAATCATAAAGAGATATAGATAAGCACCTCACTATGCCATTCATAACAGTGAATAAGTATTCTGTGAAATATAGCCTAAGAGACCCACACGGTGCACACACTGTCACCTTTACACACGTGCGACAAGGAGTCTCCGGAGATCACATAAGTAAAATTCACTTGACTAGCATAACGACATCTAGATTACAAGCATCATCATATGAATCTCAATCATGTAAAGCAGCTCATGAGATTATTGTATTGAAGTACATAGGAGAGAGATGAACCACATAGCTACCGGTACAGCCCGAGCCTCGATGGAGAACTCCCTCCTCATGGGAGCGCAGCGGTGATGAAGATGGCGGTGGAGATGGCAGCGGTTTCGATGGAGAAGCCTTCGGGGCACTTCGTTCCGGCGGCGTGCGGAACGAGACTCTGTCCCCGGATCTTGGCTTCGCGATTCGGCGGCTCGGAAGGTTTCGTGGGTTTCGTCGATCGTATCAGGGTTTTCGCGACGGAGGCTTTAAATAGGCGAAGAGGCGGCGCAGGAGGGCTGAAGGGGTGCCCACACCATAGGGTGGCGCGGCCCCCCCCCTGGCCGCGCCGGCCTAGGGTTTGGTGGGCCTGTGCCCCCTCTCGCGGTCTCGTGTGTTCTGGATGCTTCCGGGTAAAATAGGAACCGGGCGTTGATTTCGTCCGATTTCGAGAATATTTCGTTACTAGGATTTCTGAAACCAAAAACAGCAAAACAGAACTGGCACTTCGGCATCTTGTTAATAGGTTAGTTCTAGAAAATGCACGAATATGACATAAAGTGTGCATAAAACATGTAGATAACATCAATAATGTGGCATGGAACATAAGAAATTATCGATACGTTGGAGACGTATCACATACCACTGCATGTTGTAGTATACAAGTCGTTGATATGATCTTTGCGAAGGGACTTCTTCACAATTTGCCATATCCCTCAGAGTGGTACAACAGAAACATTGCAGGTCATAACACTCCATACTTTATTACAAACATTGTCTTAACAAGTTGGTATTCTCACAGGTCCTATGAGAACACCCTAAGATACTACTTAAGTACGATTACAACTCATAACAAATATAAAGAGAGCTCAACAACTTATTTAGGTAAGTTCTACATTGCTCGGCTCTATGATGCTAGGGTATGTCACTACTCCTCCACCTCCGTGTCATCTGGTCCGTAGACTATCCCATAGTCTACGCCTTCCACTCCGCCGGTAAGATCAGGTTCTTCGTAGACCAGCTCGTAACTTCCTTCGGTGCTCCATCGTTGATGGCCTCCACTTCCGGATCACAGTCTAGCAAGGGTGTCGAAAGAAAGTGAGTACAGGGGTACTCAGCAAGTTCTAAAAGAATAAAAAGGTGTTTGATGCACTAGCTATGACCATTGATCAGGAAATCGCAGGTCAATGCATGTTTTGAAATCATTTCTTCAAAAGGTTGCTTTTATTATGAAAACTATGCCCGTCAGTCTTCACAGGTTGACTAGAACTTCGTGGAGTTCCTTTCCTGCGCGTTCGCAGTTCCTTCCCGGAACAAGGAGTGACAGCCACAATTTGATACACTCTGCAGAGGTGCGTTACTTTTCCCACAAGAGATCTCACCCTTTTTGCCATCCGCAGGGACTTGCCCCCGTTCACACTTCCTTTGGTGCGAGGCCAGGTATAAAGATCCAAGCCCACACCGCCTTCTCCGCGACTGCAAACCCACCCTTTTTTCCAACCGTACACCCCCAGTAGACTTCCCCCGATAATACGGCTTTACTCACGGTGTACTCCGGACAATCCTTCATAGATCGTAGAGCCATCATCACTAATGGATGGGGATTTAAAAGGCTATCCCAACCTACGGCAGTGCCTCCAACACCCCGCCGGCTCTACCAATCCGTTGGCGTGCAGAAGGGAAAAGATACGGCTGGCTTCCCAGAGCCATTATAGATCTCATGGTCAACGCGGTTTGTACGGCGCTAGAATCACTGGATGGCATTGGTAATTAATCCTAGGGTGATATAACCCATTGCAATGGAACCTCCACCATATCAACACATACCATGGTTCCATTGCCAGCCACATAGTCATATTCATAGTTGGAAAGTAACATTTCATTTGCGATGCAGGAATGATAAGTATATAGCTTTGCATTAAAGTAGTAGAAAATACTCAAGTTGGCATGAGCAAGGGTGAACTTGCATGTGGACTGCGAGATAGTGCAGTTCAATGCAGTTGATGGAACCTGGACCTCGGGTTCTGTAAGAAGCATCATTGTCCGGTAAGGACAATGTAATAAAATCCAAATAATGCAATCATGGATGTATTATTTTATGTTGAATCCCTTTACCCCGCTGAGTTATAGCAATTTAGGGTTGCGTTTAAGATTTATGTCTTTGACGGTAACTTGCAATTGATTTAAAAGTATAAACCATTTTAATTCACACAGAGTACAACAATTCAAAGTAAAACTATTTTTACTTGGTGATTTCCTTAATCATTCCAAAAATAATTTGAAATCATAGAGTTACCTCTATAGTTTTTGGAATAAAAAGGAATATAGTATTTTTCTTGGAAAAATACTCTTTTCAATAGAAATGACTTGGAATAGTAGAATTTCATTTTGAAATGTTTGAAAATAAGTATTTGAACTTATTTGATATTTTTCCTTGAATTTTAATTACAAGGAAATAATAGTTTAAAATTCCAAGTTATTATTTAAATTCTTAAAATTCATAATTTTGAATTTGTCTCATAAATTCATTTCATATTTTATTCTTGTTCAGATTTATTTTTCATTCATTAATCCAAATTTTAATGGATTTTTAGAGTTGTATTTGATTTATTAAAATTTTGTAAAGTTCTGGCCTTTTATTAAATGTTAAAAGACCAAAATACCCCCCTGGACCCATATTGGGCCCAGCCCATTTACCTAAACCCAGGGACGGCCCAATAAGGCTAATCCCTTTTGGGTTCGGTGGCGCCGAACGGCCCACCTCTCTCACTCACTCGGCCCTCTCTCTCTCGTTCACTTCTAACCCTAATCTCTCGCGCGCTCTGGCGATGGCGTCGCCGCCATGGCCGCCGCCTCGCTCCGGCCATCTCCGAGCTTCCCCGCCGTAGCCACCTACCGATTCGGAACCGCCGCGTGCAGATCTATCGATCTGTCCGCGTGGTTTTCCCCTTTGCTTCCTCTACTGGCGAATCGCCTCCGTTCTGGATCTCGTGGAGATTCGCCTCGACGAACTCCGGCGAGCGCTCGTCCTCGCCGACGATGGGTACGCTCCTGGGGTTGACCTGGCGCGGGTGCTGCTCGCAGTACTCGTGCCGTCGCCTCAGGTGCATCTGCTACGGTGGTGCTGGGTTCGTGTTTGGGTTCGCCGGCGTAACGTCGGCGCCTACCCTGGACTTGCAGCCATTAGGGCCGCGCGAGCACTACCTCGCCATGCCCTAGCTTGTGCTTCCAGGCGCAAGTAAGTTGCTGCACTTCCTCTTCCTCTTCTCCATATCTGTGCGCCTCCCCTTGTTACTGTTCTTCTTCCTCCTCATGCTCTGTTGCTCTCTGGTGGTCCTGTGATCACGCAGAGACATGCTATTGCTGCGCAATCTTCCTGTGCTTATGTCTACTGCAAGCTCATGGCCAAATTACCAGTTACTGGTATTGACCCATGTTGCTTTGCTTGATATGCATGCTGTGCTTGCTTCTCTGTTGCTCCTAGCATGCTCTGTACTTGCCATGCTCTACTGTACTTTGCTCAAAAGCTTGCTATGCCATGCTATGCTTGATTATGGCTTGCTTGTGCTTACTGGCATATCATGCTTGCTTGTCTAGGTGTGCTTGTGATGCATCAGTGACACTTGTGTGTGTGCCAGTGGTGCCTGTGATATGCTTCAGTGCTTCCTATGCAAGCCAATGATCCATTGGATCATTCCTTGCTTGTTGGCTAACTTCCCTGTGTAGCTTGGCTTGCTATAATTGATCCATTTGATCAATTAATTGTCAGTGATGGCTTACTGATTAATACTGTGGCTAAGTGATTTAATTTCCTTGTGATGCTGATGCTCAAGCATCACTATGCTGTTGCTTACTTAAGCTACTGGACTTGCTCCAGTGGCTATGTTGCAGTGATTAAACTGTGTTGCTTAATAGTATGCTACTGTCAGTGCTTAGCATGGATCTGTGATAAATTCATGCTTGTATTAATTAAATTATGATGAACTGCTTATGCAGTAATGATTTAAATGACTTGCTTGCAAATGATTTGGCTATTCATGAGTGTTTAGCAAGCAATTGAATCTGAATCCATTCCTGAATAATGATGTGCTAAGTTTGGCTTCCTTTTAATTGATGCTAAGTGTGATGTGACCTCAGTAGCCTTGCTACTGATTGGTTGCTCACTTAGTTAGTTGGATCTTGTGGCTACTCAACCTTTGCTTGCATATTTGGGAATCATACTTGATATGAATGCCAATATGCTTGCCTGATGAAAATCTAGGGTTACTGATGGTTCATAGCTTAGGATTTACTGTGTAGTCTTAGCTGCTAATCCTTGCAATTCATCTACTGGTGCTATCTGTGCATGTGATCTGGCTATGGTGTGCATCTGTGCATGTGTGCTAGTTTCAGTGTATAAGATCTGTACCTAGATGCTTTCTATTTTTAGTAGCTTTTGACTGGCAGTAATCCTTGGTGAAAACCAAGTGATGATCTACCCATATGAGCATCTGCTCATCCCATGCTTATTTCATGCATATGTGATGGATCAGATCCATTGGATCTGTCCAGGTATTTGGTATACCTTGTTCCAGCTCCTAGTGTGAAATATTTGGTTGATGCAGACTTGGGGTTTGTGCACAGCCCTTCACCTCCAGTTCTGGTTGATCTTCTCAGGTCACCATGATTACTGGTGGCTAAGTTGGTTGTGTTTGTTTCTGTTCTTGAGTATGAACTGGATGAACTGTTGCTTGTTCTTGCTTCACCCTTACCTGGTGATTTGCAAATGTGGTCGACTGTCATGGTTCTAGGGTTTGTGTGCTATTTATATGGCCTCTACTTCTTCCCTGGCCATGACACACAAGCTCATTTACTTTATGACTCACCCCTTGCATTGCCTTGCTGTTGCTTGCCTAGCAACAGCCTTCATATGGTGAAACTTGAGCCCCTGTGGCTGGCTCAGTGCTGGTCTGCCTATGTCTATCTTGTGTTGTCCAGGATTTTGGACAAGCACAAGTGTCTTGTGACAGTTTCACTGTCCAAACTGAACTTTGTGTTATTTTGCTAACTGTCCAAACTGAACTTTGTGTTAACACTTGTATTCTGGCTAGTTCTTGTTCTCTGTTTTTGTTTTGCAGGGTTGAATGATGCTATGGCCAGAAGATCATCCTCAAGCCACTTAGTTTAGGTTTAGTTTAGAATTAAACTTGTAATTTTCCTTTTTCCTTTATATTGATAATTATGTCTCAATTCTTGTATCAAGAATATTGTAAAGACCTTGTATATGTGTTGTATATCAATAAAGCTCAAGTTTTTGGTTTATGAGCTTTGTATTATGTAATGTTTATATTCTTGATTATATATTGTATTTGATATTCACTTTGAATTTCAAAGTGATTTGAATTTATATCTTATGTTTGAAATTTTAAATTCATTGTTTATATTGTGTGATGTTTATAGTTAAATGTTTAACACTTATCAAATGTAATCATTCCCCAAAGTAACAAGATACAAAAGAGATCATGTCGAAATTTCCCTAACTCACATTGCCTAACCCTAAGTGCAAAATGAGAGAGAACCTCGATCCCTCTTAGGTTTAGTTGCAATAAGGCGCGAAAATTTCCCCGTTTTGCGATGAAATGCACATCCCATTTCTAAATCTACCCTTCGTTGTTCCAATGTTCTGGGTTATTACAATCTGCTTCCTCGTCGTCGACAACCCCGCCGTAGCTCAACGCCGACCATCGCCGCGCCGCCGGTGAGCCTCCCACCCCCCACCGTCGCCGCGCCGGTCCTCTCTCGTCGCCGTCGACGATGAACTCCAACCGTTGATCCTCGTTTAATCCTACGGCCGCAGCGCTGCGTGCCCCGTTCGCTGGTTAAGTGGCGTGACAGTGGAGCCCACTGTCAGGGCCCGTTAGCATCCCCAGCATAGCTGGGCCCAACTCCGTTCCCGCCCCCGTTTGATTTCAAATTTCGTTTAATTCTTTTTCAGTTAAATTGCTATCAGATGCTTTGCTAGAAATCAAATATCTCCAAATCTACTTGGCCATTTTTAGTGAATTTCATATGGTTGGAAAGCCTGTGAAATTATCTATCCAATGCCACTGGATTCAAACCAATATCTGTTGTAGAATTAAAGTAGCAAAATAAACAAGACATGGACTTTTCTGATTAGAATAATTATTAAAAATCAACCCTTTTGAATTTTGAGGTGATTCCACCTCTCATAATTCACATTTCACAAACTCTAATTGTTTATGTAAAAATATGATATAGGTACTGTGTATGATCATGGGCTAGAAGCAAAATATTGGCTATGTAGTCAATAACTAGCCCATTTAAACCATTTCAAAAATAGTATTTAAATTATATGAGGTATAGCATCTCATTTAAATATTTATTCCAAGTGATTCAATGTGAGGTAATGAC
The DNA here is from genome assembly GCA_030979885.1 of Lolium multiflorum. Taxonomy (NCBI): domain Eukaryota; kingdom Viridiplantae; phylum Streptophyta; class Magnoliopsida; order Poales; family Poaceae; genus Lolium; species Lolium multiflorum. The sequence goes on along the minus strand of CM061752.1, from coordinate 22,550,910 downwards.
CTTAGTCTTCATGACCCCATAGGATTCTTCTTGAGAATATTAAATCACCTCAATAGTAGTTTTTAACTTAGTTACAACTATGTGTTAAATCATATGAGAGGTATTCCTCTCATTTAAATCTTGTTCTCAAGTAATTCAACATGAGGTAGTGACCATGGTCTATATAATCTCATATTGAGTTATTTGGTGACATTAAATCACTACCATGTTAGTATTAAATTGCATGAGGTATGGAACCTCATTTAAATCATTTTCTCAAATGATAAGTATGAAGAGGTTGACTTTGGTCAAGCTAGGTCATATATTATTCATAAGAGAAATTAAATCTTAATAAGATAATGAGAGGAAATTATTTCTCTAGGTAATTAAAAGTAACACCTAAGTTAGTATGAGAGGAAATTATTTTTCTTAAATAAGAAAAACACATCCACCAACTTAATAGTAATGTGTGATGCTAGTTTAAGTTGTGTGAATCATGTGTGTGCTTAGTTTAGTAAATAAGTTTGGTATGATGATTGTATACCCCGTATTCGTATTTTAGACGCTAGTACCAAGGAGTATCAAGAGGAGGAGGAGGTCTACTGCCAAGGAGAAGAAGATCAATTTGACCCTTTCCCCAACCAAGGCAAGATAATACTCTTGCAAAGTGCAAAGCTCACCATGAGCAAGGCATTACCCATTTACTTTATGTTCATGATCCTATTTCCCAGTTTTACTTTACAAGCTTTAATTACTTTTGTTTTATCAAAGTACTTTTTGATTTATGATTCACTTGATTAGTCTTGGATTAGTACAAGAGTATCAATGTTAGCCTAGAAGCAAACAAATTACTTAGCACCCCTCATACTTAGATGCTAGTGCTAAATTAAAGATGACTACTCTAGTTGGGAACTTGTGAAATGAAATAACTTTGAAAACCTTGGAATGATGAGTCATTCTATTGAAAGATTTTAAAGGTGAATATGACTGGTGAATGACTTGTTGAACTTTACAAAAACTGATGGTTGGGTTCGGATGCGATACCATTCCAATTTTACAAGTACCCCCACAATACCTGAATTTGGGTAAGGCTTAGCTGGAAACTTATGTATTTTAGTATGGGTTCCCTCTGAACAAGCGTCATAGGGGTTATGCTGAGGCTGCCTCCGTTGAAAGTGAAATGACGTGAATTGAGGTGAATTGTACGGCCAAGCCCTGTGCAGTTCCCGGGATAACAGTTGGCTATCACCGGGAGGACAAGCTCATGGGGAGAGGTGCCTATACTAGAGTATGTAAATGAAAGGTTAGGATTGGTAGTTCGCGTACTGCGTACGATAAATCAGGGCCAGTTACCCCTGACGAACTATTGCAATTGTTGTGGCACAAGTGTACAACCTCTGCAGAGTTTAACCTATTCGAATAGCCGCGTCCGCGGTCATGGACAGTTGGAAAGGCCATACTGTTCCGTCATCAGAACTTTTCTAAAAATGTGAATGATGAATGGTGACTTGGGAAGTGGATTTGAAAGGTGACTTTGAATTTGAATCACAATAGAGTTGTGGGAATGACACTAATGTTCCCACTTGAGTTAGTTAGCACATGAGGAGTTGTTTACAAAAATGTTTACGAACTAAAATTGGCTTTATGCAAACAACCCTAGAGCTTAGAACACTCTCAATAGCAATGTTAGTACTTACATTAGTATTTGTTTGCGAGTACTTTAAAGTACTCACGGCTGTGTCCCTGGCTATTCAAATGGCCAGACTATGAAGAGGAGCAGAACTATCAGGATGACGACCCGCAGGACGCCTACGACAACTAGGGAATCTTCTGACGTCAGCGTTGGCCTGTGGACTAGAGAGTCCCTTCTACTTACGCTTCGCTATGAACTATGAACTTTGTGTCCGTTGATCAATAGATCAACTATTTGTGTAATATTGGATCATGTGATCTAGATTTGTAAGACGACTATGGTATGTAATGAATGATGACTTATGATATTCAACTGTTATGTCTCGCAACAACAATATTCCTGGGATTGCGATGTATGGCATAACGGGCATCTGGACTTAAAAATCCGGGTGTTGACAAGTTGGTATCGAGCCATTGTTTGACCTTAGGAGACCCTAGTTAGAATGGACGTCTGCAAAACTTAGTTTCAAAACCAAAGAAGTGAATATTTGCGAAAACTTATTCTCACTCCTATCCTTGAGATCTTTTTCAAAATGAGAAATTAATGCCCTACTTTTCCTTGCCATTCCTACATAAAATTTTGCACACTGGAATACTTCTCTAATTTACTCCTCCTCTTTGTTCATAGATGGAATACAAATGGGAGTGCTATCAGCTTGGTCACGGAGGAGAACTGATGTTCGAAAGGGATTTGAAGCAACTAGTGGAGTATCTAGGACGCCCGTATCCCGAGTTCTTCGGAACACCCCTCAAAAATCAGTTGGGAGGACCACCTCGGTGGGAAGTTTCTGCAGATCTACGAAGAAATCGTGGAGCCCCAATATGGGAAACCATATGGTTTTCTGTAACGGGCAACACCTGGAAAGAAGGACTAGTCAGAGCAATGCAAGAAGGAATTGCCCGTCTGTGTGGACAGAATATGAACAAGCTCAGGAACACCCGCTTCACTTACTACCCAAGACATGATCCCATGGGAAGACCAATAACCATGCCCCCGCACCCGGAGATGAACCATTATGTAGCACACCTGGACTACATGTTGTACAAGACCCGCAAGGAGTTGGACAACGCCCTCGCCTTTCGCCAAGCACATTACCCGTGAAGACGAAGAATCCCCCCTGAAGAGTAGTATCATTTAAGCACTTTCGTAGGTGTGAGTTGTATCAGGATTCCCCTTGTATCGTAGAGCAAATGAATGGTTCTTCAAACCAACGGTGTGTTAGATTTGTAATGTGTGATGCTTGGTATGAATGAAAAAGTGTTGTTGGTTTTTACCCCCGCAACACTACTTAAAATTTCAAGTTCTGAACTTTTTAAATTCAACAAAACAAACCATAGAAATTTCCCTCTTATCTTAGCCTCTACCTCGATATTTAGATGGCCCCACCAACCCGCAGCACCAATCAAGACGCCATGATACAGATGTTGCAAACCATGCTGGAGGATAGGCAAGCTGAACGAGCTGAACGCCAAGCCAACATCGCTGCACTACAGCAGATCGCTCAGAACAACAATCAAGGCCATCATGATCACCCAGGATCAAAGCTAAAGAACTTTCAGAACACCAACCCACCTATTTTCAACAAGACTGAAGAGCCCCTCGATGCTGATGACTGGCTCCAGACAATGGAGAACAACCTCGAAGTTGCGGGAGTTGAAGCCGCAGAGAAAGTGTTGTTTGCCACGCACTACTTAGCAGGACCAGCAAGAGCTTGGTGGACCAGCACCCGTGCTATGAATGCAGGACAGATGATGACCTGGGAAGACTTCAAGCTGAAGTTTAGCAAGTACCATGTGCCCCAAGGACTGATCAAGAAGATGAGAGACGAGTTCCGCGAACTCAAACAAGGAAGAATGTCCGTGGTGGAATACCGTGATAGGTTTCTTACTCTGTCAAGGTACGCCCGGATGAGACCGACACCAACGAGAAAAGGAAGGAGAGATTTCTGAACGGACTGCACGACGAGATGCAAACTATGTTAGTGAACATTCCGTTCGCTGACCTCGAAGCCCTGGTGGACTCAGCCATCCAGATGGAAGGAAAGCTGCACCAAGCCAACGAGAACCGCAAGAGAAGAATGATGAACCAGAATGGACCCAACAACGCCCAGAAGTACCGCAACAACTCAACTGGAGGATTTGCCTCAAGATACAACAAGCCCCCGGCTCATATTTACCGCCCAAGCAACAACAACAACAACCACAATACCAACAACAACCGCAACAACAACACCAACAACAACACCACCACCAACAACAACAACAACCACCCCAATGGCAACAACAACCACCCCAATACTGCCCCCGTGACTGGGAGTAACGTTGTTCCCGTCAACCCCAAAGACAAGTCCACCGTCAACTGCTATGAATTTGGAGTTGTGGGTCACTACTCCAACAAATGCCCCAAGAAGCTTGCCAAGATTGCCGCCAATACCGCTGCACCTGCTCAGCAGCGCCGCTTTGCAGGAAGAAGGAACCAGAACAACAACAACGGCCGTTTCTACCACATGACTGCCAATGAAGCAGCCCCTCAGGCCATGCCAAGTATGTTCCCCTGTTAATCTCACTGCTCAATCTTTCTTAGGAACCCCAACTTTTCTTAAAATCTCGGGACGTGTTTAAGGGGGAAGGGTTTGTAACATCCCAAAAATTTCAAAACAAACAAAATGAATTTCCCTAGTTCCAAATTTTGGAACCAACAAAAACTTTTATTAAATTAAGTTTGATACATAGAGATCTTGTTTAACTCTTGTGCTATTGCCATGATTGCTTGTTTAACTAGTAATTGAAATACTCTTAAACCCTAAACCTCACTTTCCCTTTTACCAATCCAAGTTAAAATAAATAAAAATAATTGAAATAAGAAAGAGGCATATGTGCCTATGGCTATTTTTATATAAAACTTTACCCTAGACCTTTCCACTCTATTTAGAGGATTGGAAAACCTTCATAAACCTTATCTAGTACTTCTCAAATCATTTCCAAGTTGAAAGCAAAAGAAAATAAAAAGAAACTAAAAATGCCATAGAGGCAAAGAGTAAAATGCAAATTTGTGAAATTGAGGATCTTGACCCTAAGACTTGTGGGAATGGTTGGATCACTCCTATATACCATTTCAACACTCAACAACATCAAATGGGCCAAGAACAATCCAATTAAAAATCAAATGCAACATATGCATAGAGGCATATGTGACACATAGCCATTTCACCAATTATTGTCTTATGCCTTTATACCTTGACCAATTGGTGTGAAACCATCTCTAAACCTAATCTAAAATTAAATTGATCCTCAACCTTGCCCAAGTAAAGCAAGGGAAACAATTTAGAAGATTAAGAAAATTTGACACATCACCTCTTATGTGTTATGGCCATTTTTGCAAATCATTGAGCTAGACCTTTTGGAATGGTTTCAATGGTTTGGAAATGTTCCTAAACTAATAAGAATCACTTTAGAGTCAAGAAAAATCAAATCAAAAAGAGAGAAATCAAATAGGAAGAAAATCCCATTTTCTCTCACATACACCTTTAGCCATTTTTGCAAATCTTCAACCAAGGCCACTTTGGCTTGTGCCATTGTTTGTAAAACACTTATATATCAATAACAAACACAAATGCATCAAAGAAACCAGAATCAAATCAAAGAAAAATGCATTTTCCAACTTACATATGATAATGGTCATGTGACCCTTTTATAAAATGTTACCCACTTTACACCCCTGGTTTTGACTTTTCCTAAACCAACCTCGACCAACTCTTTCCATGTCATCCAAGACCTCATCAAGAGGAACAAGTTTGATGTTGACCATTAGGGTTGACTCTGCCTAGGTTGACCAGAATAGAAGAGACAAGAGGAGACTTTGAACTAAAGAGAAGATTCACCCACTTTTTGAAACTTTGCAAAGCAACACCAAATTGACCACCACCACCACCATTCCATCTCTCTGAATATATGAATGAGATCCACCAAAGGAATTTCCAAAATTTGACAAAAACTTTCTTGCGGCCATTTCTACAAACACCTTGCAGGCAGGGAATCAAATGGTGCCCATGCTATGATTTTGGTTGGACCAAGTCCAACCCTGGCCCTCCTATGCTTCCCTGACACTTCACCTCACCCCTCAGCATCAATCCAAGCCACTGCACCCCTCTCACCTGGTCACCATGACCCTGGCATGAGCATGCCCGTACTCAACATGTCCACCTCGTGCCATCTCCTCTCCTCTCCCATCCAAGCCCATCAACCATGTCTCTGAGCTTGCCTGGACCTTGCTGATGCTGACCCTGCCTGCCCTTGACCAAGACGACGTCGACATTGACTGGGCCACGCGCACCCAGACACGCCCAGCAGCTCGCCAGGACGCGCACCAGGACGCCTCTGGACGCGACAGGACACCGCCGTGCCCCGTCGACTCAGCTCTCCCCTCGACCTCTCCTTGCACCTGCATGAACTCTTCGACGTCAGGAACCCAGTAGACACGCTCACCTGCCCTCGCTCGCCCTGTAGCCGTCGTCACGGACGACGAACTCCCGCCACCGTACTGCCATGCTGCGAGGAAGAGAACGACGCGACCCTTCCTTCCCCTGCCTCACCACGACACCCGACAGCCTTGCCCTGACGTCGCCAACGCTCAGAGCCCATGCCTTGCCCCTTCGCCGCCTTGGAACGACCACCTCGCCGTCGACCTCGCCCGCGCCTCACAGCACCCCTGGCCCCTATAAAAGGAGAAGCTCCCGCCCTGATTTCTTCACACCCTCGCGCTTCTCTCTCACCACTGAGCCTCCTCGACCCCCTCTCTTACTCAATTATCCACCGGAGCCCTCCAATTGATCGCCGGAGCCCGCGGAGGAGCTAAGATCACCGCCGTCGATTGCGGCCACCATTGGAGACGCCACCGGTGCCATCTACTTCCTCGTCGTCGACAACCCCGCCATAGCTCAACGCCGACCATCGCCGCGCCGCCAGTGAGCCTCCCAGCCCCCACCGTCGCCGCGCCAGTGAGCTCTCTCGTCGCCGTCGACGATGAACTCCAGCCGTTGATCCTCGTTTTAATCCTACGGCCGCAGCGCTGCGTACCGTTTCGCTGGTTAAGTGGCGCTGACAGTGGAGCCCACTGTCAGGCAGCCCGTTAGCATCGCCAGCATAGCTGGGCTGGCCCGTTTAACTCCTGTGCGGCCCACTTCGTTTCCCGCCCCCGTTTGATTTCAAATTTCGTTTAATTCTTTTTCAGTTAAATTGCTATGAGATGCTTTGCTAGAAATCAAATATCTCCAAATCTACTTGGCCATTTTTAGTGAATTTCATATGGTTGGAAAGCCTGTGAAATTATCTATCCAATGCCACTGGATTCAAACCAATATCTGTTGTAGAATTAAAGTAGAAAAATAAACAAGACATGGACTTTTCTGAGTTAGAATAATTATTAAAAATCAACCCTTTTGAATTTTGAGGTGATTCCACCTCTCATAATTCACATTTCACAAACTCTAATTGTTTATGTAAAAGTATGATATAGGTACTATGTATGATCATGGGCTAGAAGAAAAATATTGGCTATGTAGTCAATAACTAGCCCATTTAAACCATTTCAAAATTAGTATTTAAATTATATGAGGTATAGCATCTCATTTAAATATTTATTCCAAGTGATTTCAATATGAGGTAATGACCTTAGTCTTCATGACCCCATAGGATTCTTCTTGAGAATATTAAATCACCTCAATAGTAGTTTTTAACTTAGTTACAACTATGTGTTAAATCATATGAGAGGTATTCCTCTCATTTAAATCTTGTTCTCAAGTAATTCAACATGAGGTAGTGACCATGGTCTATATAATCTCATATTGAGTTATTTGGTGACATTAAATCACTACCATGTTAGTATTAAATTGCATGAGGTATGGAACCTCATTTAAATCATTTTCTCAAATGATAAGTATGAAGAGGTTGACTTTGGTCAACCTAGGTCATATATTATTCATAAGAGAAATTAAATCTTAATAAGATAATGAGAGAAAATTATTTCTCTAAGTAATTAAAAGTAACACCTAAGTTAGTATGAGAGGAAATTATTTTTCTTAAATAAGAAAAACACATCCACCAACTTAATAGTAATGTGTGATGCTAGTTTAAGTTGTGTGAATCATGTGTGTGCTTAGTTTAGTAAATAAGTTTGGTATGATGATTGTATACGCCGTATTCGTATTTTAGACGCTAGTACCAAGGAGTATCAAGAGGAGGAGGAGGTCTACTGCCAAGGAGAAGAAGATCACTTTGACCCTTTCCCCAACCAAGGCAAGATAATACTCTTGCAAAGTGCAAAGCTCACCATGAGCAAGGCATTACCCATTTACTTTATGTTCATGATCCTATTTCCCAGTTTTACTTTACAAGCTTTAATTACTTTTGTTTTATCAAAGTACTTTTTGATTTATGATTCACTTGATTAGTCTTGGATTAGTACAAGAGTATCAATGTTAGCCTAGAAGCAAACAAATTACTTAGCACCCCTCATACTTAGATGGTAGTGCTAAATTAAAGATGACTACTCTAGTTGGGAACTTGTGAAATGAAACAACTTTGAAAACCTTGGAATGATGAGTCATTCTATTGAAAGATTTTTAAGGTGAATATGACTGGTGAATGACTTGGTGAACTTTACAAAAACTGATGGTTGGGTTCGGATGCGATACCATTCCAATTTACAAGTACCCCCACAATACCTGAATTTGGGTAAGGCTTAGCTGGAAACTTATGTATTTTAGTATGGGTTCCCTCTGAACAAGCGTCATAGGGGTTATGCCGAGGCTGCCTCCGTTGAAAGTGAAATGACGTGAATTGAGGTGAATTGTACGGCCAAGCCCTGTGCAGTTCCCGGGATAACAGTTGGCTATCACCGGAGGCCAAGCTCATGGGGAGAGGTGCCTATACTAGAGTATGTAAATGAAAGGTTAGGATTGGTAGTTCGCGTACTGCGTACGATAAATCAGGGCCAGTTACCCCTGACGAACTATTGCAATTGTTGTGGCACAAGTGTACAACCTCTGCAGAGTTTAACCTATTCGAATAGCCGCGTCCGCGGTCATGGACAGTTGGAAAGGCCATACTGTTCCGTCATCAGAACTTTTCTAAAAATGTGAAGGATGAATGGTGACTTGGGAAGTGGATTTGAAAGGTGACTTTGAATTTGAATCACAATAGAGTTGTGGGAATGACACTAATGTTCCCACTTGAGTTAGTTAGCACATGAGGAGTTGTTTACAAAAATGTTTACGAACTAAAATTGGCTTTATGCAAACAACCCTAGAGCTTAGAACACTCTCAATAGCAATGTTAGTACTTACATTAGTATTAGTTTGCGAGTAATTTAAAGTACTCACGGCTGTGTCCCTGGCTATTCAAATGGCCAGACTATGAAGAGGAGCAGAACTATCAGGATGACGACCCACAGGACGCCTACGACAACTACGGAGACTTCTGTGGACTAGAGAGTCCCTTCTACTTACGCTTCCGCTATGAACTATGAACTTTGTGTCCGTTGATCAATAGATCAACTATTTGTGTAATATTGGATCATGTGATCTAGATTTGTAAGACGACTATGGTATATAATGAATGATGACTTATGATATTCAACTGTTATGTCTCGCAACAACAATATTCATGGGATTGCGATGTATGGCATAACGGGCATCTGGACTTAAAAATCCGGGTGTTGACAGTGAGCATAGTGAGCCCCATTTCTCGTATCGTGTTTAACATCATCACAACAAATATGGTTGCCATTTTTGTGTGATATACCATTGAATAAATTGGTGATGTGGTGCCACATCATAAATAAACCATATAATGGCCAAACACTTTGCACCCCTCGAGAGTGATTTGGGCATGGTGGAAGTCCTAATTATCCTTTCGTTGGTCAGTCGTTTCATTACGGGTGGTCCCCTTCTTTGTCACTTGGTCGATTCGCTTGATCGGTTGGTTCCAATTACCTTTTTTGGCTGGGGGCTACACGCTACCGGTTGCTAGGATCCCCCTATATGTACCATTGCGAATCCTGATGACCGTGCTTCTCTTTCCTCACATGTTTGGTTTAGCTTTGTTAAATCAGTGGTAGATCCCACCATCCCGAGCAATTCTAGATCATATTTTTGACAGTGAGGCGTGCGTACCCCTACACCTAATATTTATTTCTCGACTCTTTCCCATGTTCTCATTCCACCTCTCTAGCTGGTCTCCACTTCCATCGGTCTCCCCTGAGGAGGTTTTCCCCGGTCGAGATCCTTTCCCATGGGCGTCAACAATGCTCCTATCTTGCGCACCCACCCCCACCACACCCGAGAGCCACACGAGAAAGACAGTGCATGTGAGGGAGAAGTAGGGATGTGGATGGCGACCAAGGTACATGGTTGATCCAAGAGTCACACATGGGAACAAAATGGCAGCGGGGCGGTGGATGATCGGTCGCGACACAAGCATGGTGTCGTGCAAAGGAAAATTTGTAAGGAGAAGTGTTTTCATCATAGTGAATTCTTTCATCGTAGAACTTTTTGATCCGGGACGCGAGTGGGGGACCATAGACGCAGCTGATTATAGTCTTATCAACCTATCCATACTGGCCCCAACAAATCTTACCAGGACAACTCCATTTGTGTAGCACAGTTGGGTTAAAGCCCAAGTGGTAAGGGTTATGATATCAAATAATTCAGTCTCATCTGCATGTACATGTCTCTTCTCTCTCTCTCTCTCTCGTTGTTGGCGACCAAAAATGCATGCTTTGTTTGCCCAGTATTTTATATATTATTAAAGTAGTTTTTAATGGAATTCTACACACATCGATTGAGATGTCTATTGTTTCATCATAAATATTTTTTCTTTATACTGATATGTATTTTTGATTGCCTACATTGATGTGTGCCATCCATATTACACTTCAGGATGTGTATAGATAGACATGACTTATCTTGATATATATTTACGAGTGCCTACGTGGATGTGTGTCATGCATCCATCTTACACTTCAGGTTTTTTCTAGATACACATGAGGACGAACTACAGATCATATAAGAACGCATATGCAAACATATTGTTACGCAAAAAACCAAAAGTACGTTATATGTTAGTTTTGTATTAAACAAACAACCAAGAAAAGACGCGGGTATCGCCAATTACATGGTAGAAACTACAAATGATTATAAGCAAACTGAAGCTACACAATTACTTAACCCTTCATAAGAGACAAGGGTTGTACACATGTGTACATACTTGATTGAGAAATTTGGATCAGTATGTGAAAAAAATTACTTAACCAAGTGTGTATGAAAACCTTTTCAAAAATAGAGACACATTGATTTTTCTACATTTTAGGGAAATAATGACATGTAGACAAAACAATTCATGCACAGAAAGGGATTAACATTTTGTGTGTATACTTCCATTTATGTGTCTAACTTGTAATAGTTGGTTATATCCATTGGAACTTTCTATTATGTCCATCTGACCATGTCACAACTCCTTTATCTTAACAGACTCCACCTTTACATAAAGAAAGATGCAAATGTAAAGTAAAAGCAATGGAAACTGGTAGTTGCCATAATTGTTTGAACAGAATGTGGAAGCTTTGTTGATGGGTGTGGCATGGGATGTAAGATTGGTCATAGTAGGCAGTATCATATAGTAGTATCATCTTTACTATTAAATTGCAATAGGTGGTTGCCTGGTGTCACAAACGGGTCAAAGTTTTTTTCTCTAGGCCGGATGTCTCCTGCAAATCCAAGCCCAATATCTTTACTATTAGGCCGATCGGCGGTGGTCCTACATAATAAAACCAGCACGCAACTTACGTACGTCAAAAAAACCAGTCCTTCGATTGGAGAACCAGATCAAAGCGGCCTAAACAAAGCACCGATTGAGGGGAGTCGGTTTCCGTTCCTCTTTCTCTCAACCGGCCCCTTCTCCGATTCTCACCGACCGCCGCAAGGCTGCCGCCATCGGTCTCCATGGCGAGGATGTGTCAGGCTGATTGCCCCAAACCGATCTCTTCGTCCGACTCCTCTGGCCGCGCGCAGAAGATGGAGGCGTATTCGGCAGTCGGCACATGCGCGGGGTGGTGTCGGGGCACCCGATTCGGTCGTGGTCGGGCGAGTTGGAGCAAGCCGCCGAGATGCTGGAGGTAGTCGGCTCCGCTAGGGGTGAGCGAGGTCTGGGCTTCGTCGAGGTAGGAGGTGCTGTGCAGGGCAGGGCCAACCACATCGGAGAGGAGGCGGGGGCTCGGATGCGGAGCAGAGCAGAACGGGTCGACCACCCTCGTCCTCTTCTTCCTCTGTCGCGCCAGGCGCATAGAGCATCACCACGTCGTCTGCTCCGACGCGTCGTTGACCTGCTCGGCTCTGTCCCTGCGTCTCTCACTTCGATGAGCGATCCCGGTTTTTGCGTGTCCCCTGTTTATGCGTGCAGAGAAGCCAAAGTATGTGGTGCTGGCGCTGCCCGCGAACCGGGAGGTCCTGTACCGCGGCCGCTCCATGCTCACCGCCGCTCCTAATAGCCAGAGGCTGCCTAAAGCGACGACGAGCTTGGATTAGCTCTGCTTTTATGGCTCATCTACGCTTCTGTGATCCTATGCAGGAACACGGGCTATTCTGAAAACTTGCTGAATTAGGGTTGGTGTCTCCTTTCTAGAAAGTGATACCAAACCTGCGATATATAACTCTCTGAGGTGGTACTATGGAGTTACCAATCTCCATCTATCTGTTTTGTACAACAGAAAATTTGTGGTTTTATGATGATGAAATACATGGGAAACAAGCTAATGTGTACGTACTGTGCTATACAATAAATTTACTTGTTTATATTTTACAACATTGATTCCTAATGCTACTGTTAAGCTGAAGATTGCAATTTTAAAGCATCAGCATAGTACTAATGCGTGTCAACTAGGAGTAGGTGGTAATTAGCTAACTGAAGAAAACACAAAGTACCCCTATACGCGTAGATACTTCGAAGGAAGAAAAGGATCAAAACAAAAGCTAGCATTGACTCAGAGGAGAACGTAGATGATGTATCTTTTGTATGGTGAATATGATGATAATGGATAAAATCGACCTATTTGTTTTATTGCTAACTAATCATAAAAGCGTGCTCAGGAATGCTCATATTCCATCAGCAATGAATCCACAAGCAATGGTACTCCGTGAAAAGCACAGCGCCCAGCTATTTTGAGGTGGAAACAGATTGTAAACTATTGGTTTACCTCTCCAGCACAAGGCATCAACATCGAGTGGAAGTCCATGAAAACACCTACGGAATGAACATAATTTTAGTGCATCCATTTAGTTTATTAACCATATATTTAAAGCGTCACATAGAAACGAGGGGTGTGGAGAGGAAAACCTGACATCCGCTGCAACGCGCGGGCATGGGGTGGGGAAAATGAGCTCCACCAAGAGGGCGAGGGAAGAAGAACCGCGCTGTACGGGAACAAGCCATCGACGGGTCTTGAGGAGCCCCTGCGAGGAGCTCATCGTGCAGGCGCACCCGAGTGCGAACGGAGTAGTCACAAGCAACATGTGGGAATAGTTTTTTCTGACAAAAATCGGTGGAGATAGTTAGAGATTTAGAAAGGGCCATAACTGTGTACATGGGAGTTGGTCCACGACGGTGCGTGCGGGGGCAGCCTCACATGGATGTAGCTTTGCGCGAGACGGTTGGCTGTTTCGGGGGAGCGATGCAGGACGGGGAGGTGCCCGATGCCACGGCCGGCATGCCTTCACCCTGCACGTCATTTCCTCAACTTCCTACGACCAGCAGCCTCGGGAGAATGGCCCTATGTGTTAATCGTATTTTTTTTTGAGGGGTGAAACATCTCATATATTGAAATCAGACAATACAATGGAAATATTGAGGGGTTAATCGTATATTTTTTTCTGATAATAGAAATATAGATTCATTTTCTCTGGCCCCTTCATTCGAATTCTTTTAGAATGCTATTGGCTTATTAATATTTTTATTCCACAAACGGTTGTGAAGCTGGTGGTTCTATTCCCTTCCATTCACCTATCACATCTGTCGAAGCTCCCATACAAATTGTTTGATCGACATACAAACTTAAATATGTGAAAAGATATTTTCTATTTACCGTGTTACCGTAGCAACGCACGGGCTTTCAGCTAGTACATATAATACTAGTATATGATATTATCTTTATAATACATTATATTATGTAGTAACAGTCTTGTTGTGTTTATTATATAATTTGTTGAATATCAATGCAAATTGTGTAGAAGATGTATTTTACATTAAAAAAATTAGTTCTATGAGATATGGTGCATTATCTACCTATGATGTCACTATTATCTTTCTTATTGATAATTGAAGTGATACATCAATTTTTTTGCATGCATATACTGCATGATACTACTTATAATACCCCTAATATGCTTAGTCTAAAGAGATTTTATAGCCAATAAATGCGGCCTAGGTTTTATGCAAAGGTGGAGTTTGTTAAGATAAAGGAGACAAATGGACGTAATAGAAAGGTCGAATGGATATAACCAACTCTCATAAGTTAGATGCATAATGCAAGCTTACACAAAACTTACCATCCCACCTTTTCTGCGTATGGCATATTTTTTTTCTACATATCATTATAAATGTTAGATGTAGACAAAATAATGTGTATTTATTTCTAAAAAGGTTTTCCTAGACACTTTCTCAAGAATTTTTCCACATACTGCTCCAAACTTCTCGAACAAATATGTACAAATTTCGTCTATAACCCTTGTCTCTTATGACAAGTAATTATGTAGATTCAATTTTCTTATAATCATTTGTAGTATATGCTATGTAATTGGCAATATACTGACAACATCCTTTTTGTTGTTGCATACCAATAAAGTGTAAGATGAATAGGTTTTCTCACGTGATATGTTGTTCTTCATCATGCCTTTCTAGACACGTCCTAAAGTGTAACATGGATGCATGACACACATTCATGTAGGCACTCATAAATACATATCAGGATAAGTCATGTCTATCTACACACACCCTAAATCTAAGATGAAAGACACACTCCTCAATGTAGGCACTCACAAATACATATCAGGATAAGGAAAAAAATGATTTATGATGATATAGTGCCCATCTCAATCAATGTGTGCAGCATGGATACAAAATCCATGAAAAGTTATTTCAAGAATAAATAAATTCTTGGGCAAACAAAGCATGTTTTTTTTTGTTCGCCATCAGAGAAAAAGAAGAGATATGTACATGTGGATGGGGCTGAGTTAGTTGATACCATAACTCTTACCATTTGGGCTTTAACCTAACATTGCTACCCAGATGGAGTTGCCCTAGTAAGATTTTTTGGGACCAGTATGTATAGGTCGATACGCCTAGATTCAACTGGACATCGACGGTCCTGCACCCGTGTCACAGATCACAAAACTTCTCCACTCACATCGCTTTTTTTTTACATTTGCATTTTTCTATTATGCATGAGCTATATTCCATAGCAATGCTATTGTCGGGGGGAAGACCCCGGGTAGGGCAATGGACGCAGAGTAGCCGGCTGGCCACTGGCCGGCTCGCGGCAAAGGCCGGCTGAGGAGCAGCCGGCTGGCGCCGTGGCCGGCTGGTCCGGAAGCCGGCTAACTCTAGGTCCTAGTCGGCCTGGCTACGGCCGCCAATGCTGTAGCTGGGCCGGCTTCTACAAGCCATATCCGACTGGGGGTTTGTACCTCAGACCGACTCGAGGCTGGCGAGTCTTGTGGAAGGAACCGGGTTGGTGATCCGGGTTCCCAAAGTCGCTGACTTCATCTTCGTAAAGCGCGGGGCACTGTGGAGCAATAGTGCCACGCGCCGGACAGGCCATCATGGCTTACAACGATCCGTACTGGCTACGGTGGCTGACGGCGAGGGACACCTCCTCTCCATACCGCTGACCTTGGCAGCCGGATGGGACAGGCCACGACGCCTCAACGGCTCCTGACGTCACCGCCTCGGGAAGGAGCGGAAGCCGGAGCCGGCCAAGCCGGCCAGTAAACTATAGGGTCTAATGTGTAAAGTGCCGGTGCCTATATAAGCCGCACTACCCCCTCTCGTGCAGGGGATCGATCATTCTCACTTCATTCCCCCCATAGAGCTGCCCTGTGAGAGAGACCATCGTCTCCCTTAGCCTCCCAGGAGCAGCCGGACACAGCTCTAGGAGCACCATTGTATTGTGTGATCATCATATACACTCATAGCAGGAGTACAGGTGTTACCTCCATCGGAGGGCCTCGAACCTGGGTACGTCGCCGTGTCGCTCGTCCCCATACCCGCATCCGGATACCGCCGTGAGATCTCTCAGGAACCACTTCGATTAGCCACCCTATGGCATATGTCATGACGATACCACGACATTTGGCGCCCACCGTGGGGCATTCAGCATCCTCGGCGGTGTCTTCATCCGGACGGGCCTCACCACCACCACCGGCGAGCGGGTCGCTTCGGCTTGATGCGGAGATTCGGCTCCCTCGACTGCGTCGCGGCAACGCTGGCTGCTTCGCCGACCGGCCCTTCCCAGCCGGCGGCGCGTCATCTCCTTCGGCGGCCACGACGTCTACGTCGCCACCGTCGCACCGCCGCGCTACCCGCGGCAGGTGCTGCGCTGCGCTAGCCCTCCTCCGCGAGCCGGCAGCAGCGCTCCCGCCAGCCCCGCCGTCGTGCAAGTCATGATGGCTGGCGAGGGCTCCCCGTCAAGAAACCCGCACCCGCGGCCCCAACCTGGAGCGCAACATCGACCCCAACGCCTCCGGCTCGGGCCCGAAGGCGCCACCACCACCGTCCCGGCTGGACGAAGTCCGGGCAAAACTGAGCACGCCGCTCACGCCTGGCGGAGACCCCACCGCCATCGAGGCGGATTTGGAGGCGCACCGCCAGCTCCTCCTCAAGCAAACCGAAGAACTGGCTGCTGCTAAGCGCCAGATGGAGATCACCCGGCGCGAGTACAACCGCGCCCACGGCCTCACTCCAGGCGGCGACGAGCCAAGCCGAGCCGGCCACATCCGCCGCAGGGGCGCGTCGGCGCCGAGATCGCCCGCGATGGCGCTCCTTCGCCGGCTCCGTCCGCGGAGCTCCCCGTCTACAACACCCCCGACAAGAACATGCGCGCGGCAGAAGCCGCCGCAGAAGAGCTGAACCGCCTTGAAGGCGAAGAGTTACGCCGCCAGACCAAGCGGGTGACTGAGCTGCTCAACGCAGCCAACAGGCAGGCGGCCGACCCCAGGTACGTCAATGCCCCCAGAGCTTCTCACGCTCGTGGAGCTGCAGGCAACGACAGGGAAGGCGCCAGGGACACGGCCGAGTCCGCCTCCCCGGCACCAAGCCGGCCCCGTGACTCCCGGGCCACGCACGCAAGTTCGAGCCGGCCGAGCCACCAACCAGGCGGTAGCAACCGCAGCCGGCCTCCCCCAAGCCGGAACCAGGAGCAAAACTCCGAGCCCCGCCGTCAGCACCGGCCGGCTCCAGAAGCAAGCGGCGCACGCCAGCCGGCACACTCCCGGCTGGGTCCGCGTGTCGAGCCCGCCGACGCCCGAGAACGCCTCGACCGGCTGGTCGAATCCCGCATTGCGGAAGAAGAAGCCCCAGCCGGCCCA